>VDFB02026320.1:127064848-127467228 GCA_007258455.2 Sequoia sempervirens
ATCGAAGGGAATATTGCAACCAAACTTTCATCACTTTATTCAATTCCTTTGATAAATCACATTTGCAAAAAATTTACAATTCAATTCACCAATTTTCCCAAGCATACCATTTCCATATAGATTCAAATGATTTTAAAATTACAAGGAAATTTAGTCAATTTTTATTAAATTCTTTATAATTTCACAGGTTATAGGAAAGTATAATCTGCAACTTTAATTTTTCTTGCAAATTCTACTCTCCTACTTGTAACTTTTCTTTGCATTCCTTACCTCTCTCTTAGCTCACAACATAATCTGAATTTTCATATCCTCTTTTAGATGTGGCGTGGTCTGTATTAATCTTTTTCCATTCATTTTTAATATAGAATTCTTTCCTTGTTCATACCCATGTGATTGCTCCCCTCTTTCCTCCTTACTCAGCATTCCTACAAAATGGCACAACTTCCTTTTACTTCTTTGCTCTGCAATTCATTTTCATTAGCATTTTTACTCTCCACTATCATCCATGGATTGTATGAGTTTGCACAGTTGAATTTGATGATATTCATATGTAGTTTCTTTGAAACTCTCTACTTTTTCTCTGTTATTTGTACCTCTTTACTTCTAATTGCATTTCCCATGCCCTCTGTTACTTTCACCTCTTCTCCTCTCCTTGCATGGCATGTCAATGATTTCCCAATCTACATTTTTTTTTTTAATATTCTCTATACTCTACCTTTTTTCCATGTTGGCGTTGCCTTTTCCTCTTCCTTATTTTGCATTTTTATTTCTTGAATTTTATTAAGGTTACATACCATACAATTTACTATAGCAATTATTTTCTTTGCAAACTTTTTTAATTATTTTGTCCCATACTCCTCCCTATGTCCCATCACATTTCAACTGTATATTGATTTCTTTTCTCCCACACCAAAATCTATACTATCTTCCTTCCAAAATAAAATAAAAAAAATTAAAAAAATTGAACTTATTTTATTAAACAATTGTCAGAACTTATATGCTTGCCATGGCCATTTTGACACCCAAATTCTTGGAGAAATCATTTGGTAGATTGTTCAAAATTAAAATCTAAACACAACATTTTTTCAACCAATGACAATAACTGTCATTCAACTTCCACCAAACTCGGCCATCACAATCAATTTTTTTTGAACTCTGAAATCAACCACAACTCCAAAAAGTTAACTATGAAAACTGGTTGCACACCAAAAATGAAACAAAATTAAAACCAAACTATTTTTATTGGTACAAATCACCAATCTACTTGAATGCTCCCACATCAATTCATCAACCCCTTATAAACAACATCAACAAGATTTAGAGTCTTCTATTAAATCTCTCATAATATTTTTTAACAAACTAAATTACAAGCAATTAATTCAATATTTAATAAATTTCTAAATTTAGTGTAAAATCTAAAGTACAAAATGTGATCAATATTCTCTCTTAAAACAATAATACCAACACCAAATTTATCATGTATTTTCTACACATTGTGATAACACAATCAAATTGAGAGGGATAAGACAACTTTAATCAACTCAAACAATATCACTTATTTGAGAAAAATAGGACCATTTATATTCCTTTGACAAGGCTAGCTTGAGCCTATATTCTATACCATCCACTTTTTCAATTTCCACTTGAGGAAAGGTGGCAACAAAATAAAAGGTGTGCCAAAAGTAAGAAATTACCTTGTTTAAGGTTTTATGGCATAATAAATTTTGTGTGGAAGTTCTTCGTTTATGCATTTTTTAATCTCTCTTCTTGGTAGGAGGAGGTGGGATTAGTTTGTATACACAAAACATACCGTACAAATATACAATTTTATTTTCAACCTCCATTTTAATAAATAATAATTTTAACAAAATTCCCTTGCTTATATTTTAATGATGGATTAATTAGTAAAGTAAAAATATTGAATTATTTTTTATTTTTTATTTTACAATTAATAATAAAAATTTAATGACTCAAAATAATTTGGATTGGTCATATTAATACAAGGGTCACATTCTAATTAATTATGTCCTTGTAAAAAAAATATAATTAAAATAATTAGTATAGATATCTTAAATACAATTATTTGAAAGATGTCAAGAGAAATATTTCTTTCTCAAAGTAATTTTGTTAAATCTATTATTTAAGATGGATAAACACCTTGAGGCTATACCTCTTGGCATCTTTTAGATAGATATATTTAAAATAAAAAGACAAAACTATTTTTTAACTCATTTAAAAATTATTGTATTTTATCATGATGTTTTTATTTTATTTTACTAAGAGTGAGTTTATTTACTACATATTTAAAATATTTGGTGTCTTTACTTTATTTTACTTACTACATATTTTATTTACTGTAAAATTATGGTCTATATATTTAAAAACCATTTTTTTCTTTAAATAATTTTTATTTTAATTACTCTTTGCTACCACTATAGTTTATGCCTTTCGATATAATAAATATTTTTTTTTATTGGTGAAAGGTATAAGCCTAAATATTATATTAATAGTTATAAACAAATATTATAGATATTACCAAAATTATAGTACTGGTACTTAATTTTCCCAAAAAAATTGAGCAAAATTCTCTAACTGGAAAAGACAATCAACGAGCAATGTTATCTATATAGTGTTTTCACTACAAAATTCTCTCCATGGTTTCCAAATCGTAGATTAACTGATATATTGAAGGAAAAAAAATGAAATGTTTTTACATCATTCTTCCATATCATTTTCATTATTTGTTGTATTCTGGTGGCTTGCATTCAAATCCAGCATACTATCTCCTTGGCCTTCTTCCAGCTCTGCAACATTTCTCCCTGCTCGAATTATTCTAGCCACTGCTACCTATGTACGTCCATGTCGAACTTGGTGAGATAGTATGAAAGACAAGGAACATTTTTTTTATTTTATCTTGTCTACCATTTGAATACCTAGCTCTCCTGAATGCATATTAATTGTCTTGTACAATAGCCAAGGATCATCATCACATAGGCCCTTCTTCACTGCTTCATAGATCACTACAAATGCACGCTTGTGCTTGAGGTAACATTTATAAAATATACCTACAACATAGCCCTTTCCCTTATCCAAATTGTACCCTTGAACACACTTTAGAAATTCATTTTCCCCTAGAAATTTTGGCAAAACAGACTCAGTGTACACTATTTTGAGTGACTCATAAGACTATAAGAAGCCCATAGCATTTGATAAGTAAATTGAAAGAAGGTTTGATGGAATCAATAACCTGGGGGAATTTAGGTGAATTATTTCATCCCTAATTATAGTTTTAATAATATCCACAAGGCTTAGGAATACCATTTGAAATACCTAGGAAAACTCTTCTTCTGTGACTTCCTCTGAAAATGGCAACTCATTCTCTCTTATCTTCATACGTGTCCTAAAGTTTTTTGTGTTGTAATCCATGGGAATTCTAACAACAACTAGCAAAAAACTTTCCCTTGACTTAAAAAACACTTTCAAACTATCCCAAACAAAGCCCACTTTCCTGAAACAAAGTAAATCCAAAATAATGCACTAGGTAGACACTATTTCCCCCACCCACTAAGAACTCCACCAAGAAATTTAACACAAAAATTTGACACTTGACCCACCAAGAAGATAACACAATTTTAAGGCATTTGATGAGCAATGTATCACAAAATCAATCTCACCATTTCATATCGCACCAAAAACAACACCCATTGAGAAGCAGGAAACTGTTTGTCAAAGAAAATAACAAAACTATTACAACTGACTAGAAAGCATAGAAGCAAGACACAAAAACACCAATTCATGTCACGACATACTCAATTCCCATTGATGACCAGATAAAAATTCTCCAAAAAAATGGTGAGTATCAAGCAAACAAGAGCTTCTTAAAGAGCAATGGTTGTACTGCAATCTTGAAGTTGCATCATTAGTTTGCATTGTCATTAATCTCCTCCAAATCAAACACATGAAATTTGAAGATTTCGCATGCTTGAACCCTAGAGTGAATTTTTAGAATATCACAAATATAATTATGGTGAAGTGAGGGTGTTTATTTTTCCACTACCATGTGTGAAATCACTCACTTCTTGATGCACATATCACTCATAGTCCTTGACAATTGGAATGCATGAGAGTAAATGAATGTTTCCTTTTGTACCTCCCGCATACAACCTCCAACATCCCCTCTTGATGTGTCATCTTGCAACATACATTTGTACTCCAGTACATCGAACCATCATTATGTGGCATGTCAATATTCTTTAATCTTTTGCTACAAAATCCATAAACAATTAATAAAAGAATTTTTAAATCTACTTCTAGCTCTTCCCATACACAACATGTGAAGACCGCCTTTAAAAATGCATTTTTATCTTTCTTCAAGTATGCAAGCTTTCAATCCAGTATACTTGACTTTATTTTCCCTTACTATAGATCCAACATATTTCTTAGTCTTGTCCACACTTATTGAATGCTTTGTCACACCCCTTACTTTGTGCTTCCTCTACTTTTTTACAAATTAAGAAAAGTCTATAAATCATCTATGCACCCAATGTTAGCTAAAACATCTGCTACTTGGTTACCTTCCCTATAAATTTGTTTCAACTGGAAGGATTCCAACATGTCAAGAAAATGTAAAACTTGATCCATTACATAATTAATTTTCCAACTACTTGAGCCCCTACCCTTGCATGCGTTGATAATGAGCAACGAATCCCCTTCTATTTCTAGTTTTGATACTTTTTGTTGAATATCCAATTGCAATCCATGTAGAAGAGAAAACACTTCTACTTGATTGTTTGTTCCATTTGACAGTTGGATTGACTTTGTGCATATTACCAAGCCCTCTTGGTTTCTTAACACTACCCCTACTTTGGAAACCCCAGGATTTCCACGAGAAACTCCATCAAAATTTAACTTTACAAAACCATCAGGAGGGGGCATCGATATCACCTTTTTCCTATCAATTTTTGCATTAACATTTGTCTTTTTTCAACCTTTGAAAGGAATAACTAGCGAAGACCACTCCTTCAACTACTTTGCATCCCATTTAGGAAAGATAGAACCCACATGCTTGGAATTGTGCACATATGCATTTGTTATTTCACATATTGATTTATCCATCTTGAACAACACTAAATCTAAGTTGGATTTTTCTGTACGAAATATCCTTTTGTTTCTTTCCCACCAGATACACCACACAATGGAAGAAGGTATGATTTTCCATATGCTTGGAAAGAGTTATGATTTTTAAAATACAGGCTAGCTTGTAAACATATCACGTAATTTTTGAGGGTGAGGAGAAAACCATCCTATTTTGGATTGCACAAATTTCTAGCATTAACTTGCAAACAGACAATTCAAAAAAAAATGGTCAACTTCCTCCACACTTGTTTCACAAAGAATACATTTAAAAGGTGTAGCAATTTCCAGTTTTTCCAATCTTTCACTTGTTAAAATCTTATGCTTTAATGACATCCATGAAAAGTAACCTGCCTTTGGAAAAATCATTGGATTCCTATAGAATGACAATGCTCTTTGCTTTATACCATGTGCTTGTACATTCATTACTACCTTATAGCCCATTTTGATTGTATAATTACCTATCTTCGAAGGATCCCAAATCAATTTATCTACACCCTTCCCAATGTACACAGTTCTATTGCTTAAAATCTTGTTAAAATCTTCTTTTTGAGCCAATGGAATATATAGTTGAATCTATTAATTGTTTCCAAGTTACTTTTCTTATTTGTTCATCTATGTCCTGGATATAATCTTACTTTTAACCCTCAATTTTGAGTAGTGTGGTTAATGGATTCCTAAAAATCATACAAAATTTCCAATGGAGGAAACCCATTCCATGAATCTTGCCAAAACTTTGGACTTTCACCATTATGAATCTCTCAATTTAGATAATGAACAATTATTTTTCTCCATTCTAACAGAAAAATTCCACATTACAGATCCAAGGGGAGGATTTGATATGGTGAGTATTCGGTTGGATGTGTCACAATAAAGATATTTTTCTTGCATGACCTTACACCATTTAGCTTGTGGTTTTGTATACAAGTGCCATACCAACTTTTCACCTAATGCAATATTCCTAGCAAAAATATTATGTACCCCTGCCCCACCTTATAACTTCTCTTTACAGATGCTTTGTAGTGAGATAAGAGATATTTTTCCTCTACAATCCATGTTACCTTTCCACAAGAATGATATGAGAAGCTTTTCAATTTTTGAAATAATAGTCCTTGGGGCCTTTAACACTACCATGCAATAATTTGGGACTGAAGATAGAACTGATTTGACCAATAAAATTATGCCTGATATAGATAGCCATCTCGAGCTTTCCAACTTTCTATTCTCAATTGAATGCTCTGAATTATTTTATCCCAATATGACACCCTATTTTTCCCAACAAAGAACGAAATTCCCAAATATTTACAAGGCAATTATGGAATTTGAATTCCCAATAATTGAACAATCTTGTCCTTTAGAACTGGATCTGTATTGAAAATATATAAATTTGACTTACTTGCATTAATCATTTGACCTAAAGCTAAAATATACCTGTGTAAAGTGTGTTTAATCTACCTTGCTTATGCAATGGATGACATACCAAAAAAAATGGTGTCATCTACAAATAAGGAATGAGTTATTGTTATATTTGTGGTAGGTAAATTAATCACTTTTTAGTTACCTTGAATGTGAGCCTTCGTTACCGATCTACTCAATGCCTCTGCTAAGATGATAAAGAGAAACAGAGACAAGGGATCTCCTTGTCTAACCCCTTGAGAATATTTATAAAAACCTAATGGAGTTCCATTTACTAACACTAAAAACATTGCACCAGCCAAGCATGAATAAATCCATTTACACCACTTTGTATGTGTTGATGCCAAAATTTGGCAAGGTAACAAGCTTTATGGGAAACTCAATTAATGGGGGGACCAATTACGCTAAATTGAGTGACCTACAGGTTTCTAAAGAAGTTGACTTCTTTTGTAATTGGGGGTTTGGAATGGAAAAAGGAAGTAGATATAAAAAATAAAGATCTAACTAAGGCGATGCGCCAAGGAATAGATATAGGCACGACAAATTTATCTTTTGGGATTCGATTTAAGGGCCCAATCAGCAGTCTGCTATGTTCCAGAATAACAGAAACCAAAGATAAAGATCTAAATCATTCATCTAATGACATAAAATAATTCGTACACACATTCACTGAGAAGAGGAGTCAAAGACATGATCTAAACTAGTAAACTTGTATTAAAATCATAGAAGTTCTACAAATGAACAATTCAGGACAATAATGGCATAGTATTAATGTTTTATCAAATAGCTTAAGAAAAACAGAAAGGCCAAACAATGGCACAATCTGGGAGTCTCATACAATAATCTAAAAGCAATATTAAAGGCATAGTGTCTTTCCCTAATTTTTGTGTGCCTTTCGAACTCTTCTTCCAAAGAAATAAACAATATATATAGCTAAAAATCCCACCGCCTAATGGGCCAGTAACAAAAAATATCATGTATCTCGAGCAATGATGGCTGCAACAATTATTCCCCTCGAATATTGTAACAAAAAGGATTTGGCCCATAGCACGTAGTCGCTCCCCTTCCAGATGCATCCCCTGCAAATGATGGCAATGGTCTAGAAAAACCCCATCCAGAAAAGTGTCATTCACCTACAAAGGCAGTTAAGACACGTGGTAGCTTGGCAGGGCATGCAGCTTGCTCTCACCGTCCTCTTGATGAAGTCCCTGTGAAAGAGACATGTGGCAGCAGGTTGAAGCCTGCTCGTTGATTCCTTCTCTTTGCTATGAGAGACTACATGGTGAAGACACATGGGGGAATTCTTTACTACCGATGCCGAGTATGGGGTCTGCCAGAAAGTGTATGTAGGAAAAAGCTATGTGGCACACGGATGGGTAGGCTTGAAGTGCCCATAGTGACGACATGTGGAAGCATTGCGGGAGCTGGTAGAAGATCAAAGGAAGCTATCACTGCGAGGAGTGTCTGGTGGACACATGGCAGTGGTCGACGAAGTTTATCAAAAAGAGCCCTGATTGAGAAGCGGAGGATAAAATTTCAAACGTATGAGGCACGAGCCGGTACTTAGCAAAAACAAAACCACCTGAAGGGAGCCCGAGGAATTTCATATTCACAATATGAAAGCCAATTTTTTTCAATATCTACATTAAAAAAGACCATCCCACTCTATCGTATGCCTTCATCATATCCAACTTGATGATAAATTATGGCATAGCATGTGTAGATATATAATGCAAAACTTCATGCACTACCAAAGCTCCCTCTGCTATTTATTTTCCTAGAACAAAACCTCCCTACTCTTTTGAAACTATTCTAAGAATAATATTCAACAAACCCAAATAAATTGATTTTATTTTCTAATTTTGTAAATAGTGTTACAAAGTGATATAGGTTTGAACTCTAAAAATGAAGAAGGAAATTATTAACCTTCAGGATCAAAGCAATGTGAGTTACATTAAATTGTTTTAGCATCACCCCTAAACTTCTAGATTCTTCCAATGCTTTCAACAAATCTACACCAATAAATTCCCAACATTTTTGAAAGAAGATAGTTTTAAAACTGTATGGCCCTGGAGCCTTATATATTGGCATAGAGAACACTACTGCTCTTAATTCTTCTGAAGTAAAAGGCTTCAACAAGTGCATAATTTCTTCCTCTGAAATTAAAGTTAGAATCCCTTCCAACAATTCTTCCCTTATAACCTCTCGATGTTCTAAATTACAACCTTATGTAGAGATCATATTTGAAAAGAACTTAACACCTTATTTTTGAATATCTTGTAGTGTCTCATCTTACTGTTACTCTTATGATACTTTTTTGTGTGTGGTTGATACTGTTTGGATATTTTTTATGTTTGATGCATACTTGAGACTATGTTGTTGACTATCTCACCATGTTGTTTGGTTGGTTGACAGTTCTGCTTATTGGACTTGGTTGTCTATGACACTACTACTATCGCTTATGATATGTGGACATATTTGTTTGATGTTATTCTTATGTAGTTGTTTACTTATTATTTAATGATGATGTTGTTTAGAATATGGTTATTGTTTGAGGTTTGGGTAAGAGGGATGGTGTTGCATCGCTCATCCATGAGCGCCCTGCTACACTACAATTCTCTCTCGTGGTGTGTTTGGCATTGAATATATATGTTGTTTCGACACTTGGTTTTATGCAGGACTGTAGGTATCGAGCACCGAATCAACCCATACCGTCGGGTCTAAGCATGCCCAACATACCCAGTGGATATGATGTGGTTTAGGGAGTTGACAAGACAATATCCTTGTTCGTGTCCATCATCACGTCGTTGTTTGATGATGTTGTTCGTTAGTACCCCGTTTTGTTATGGTATCATTTTGTTTCATGTCGTTCATTTTAAGTGTTAGTTTTAATGTGTTAATTGTTTGGTTTTGATATGTTATCATTATTGTTAATTAGTTAATTAAATTTAATGATGATTATTATTATTATTGAAATTCATTTAATTAAAGCATTAAATTTAATTATTAAAGTGATTTGTGAGAATGTCAAGGATTTAATTAAATATTAAATTAGTTTGTAAAATTTTAAATGTTGGTAGATTTAAATGAATATTATTTTTAATTGTTGATATTAAATATTTTTAATTGTTGATATTAAATATTTTTAATTGTAAATAGAATAATATTTTAATTGCAACATTGTTAACTCTTAAATTAGTGATTAGATAATATTGCATATTTAATCATTATTATGGATTTATTCAAAAATGAATATTTTGTTAAATACTATATTTAAATACATATATACACATATACATATATGTATATATATACACATATATATATATATAAATTCTTGTGTTAGTTATGATTTAATAAATTTAAATAGTTAATCTAATGTAAACGGGTAATATAATTATAAATGGTGAAAAGTATTACCCATAGTTGTTAATTAAATAGATTGGAGAAAGTTAGATTTCTTGATTAAATAAAACCTTAAGATTCACTAATAGGTGGAAAAACAGGTGAAAGGATTATTGACGGGTGAAGGAAAAAAATTTAGTAATTAGCCACTTGTCTTGTTTGTTTTGTTCAAAAACTATAGCGAATTATCTAGGTTGGTTGTTTAATTCCTATTGCATGTATTTTGTTGCCCTCAGTGTCAATCGGTGTCTGTATGGCGTTGATTGATTTTGCTTTCAACTTTTACTTGGTTTCCTATTGTTTCATTGACTAGTCTGTGAAATATATATACAGTGTTAATTTTTACTTACTGCATTTTATTCTTTTGGTTTTGAATGTTGTTAAAAAAAAAAAATAGCGAGGCAATTGCAAATTAGGATATATAATTATTGTATTGACAACATGTCAAATTAAAATATATATATGATATTGTATAGATAGCAAATCTTAATTTTATATATATATATATAGGTGTAAGTAGATATATTTTGGATTTTGCTTAAAATAAATCTGTTTGTATTACAAGATGAATAATTTCAAATGAGTGATATTTAAAATAGATAGATTTACAAAAAGGGTAAATATATTTAATTAAAGTATGAAATTGTTTTGAATAATCGAAAAAAGAATGTTTCATTGCGAATTGTTTTGAATGGTAGGTTTAACTTAATTAATGGATTCATGGATAGTTTGTAAGAGGAATTTATTTAAATTAAAATTATTTATTTACAAGAGCTTTTAAAATTAGATTTATTTACGAGTGCTTTTAAAATTAGATTTATTTATAGGTGCTTCTAAAATTAGATTTATTTACAAGAGCTTTTAAAATTGGATTTATTTACAAGGTCTTTTAAAAATTAGATTTATTTACAAGTTCCTTTAAAATTAGATTTGTAAGTAGATATATTTTGGATTTTGCTTAAAATAAATCTGTTTGTATTACGAGATGAATAATTTCAAATGATTGATATTTAAAATAGATAGATTTACAAAAAGGGTAAATATATTTAATTAAAATATGAAATTGTTTTGAATAATTAAAAAAAAAATGTTTCATTGCGAATTGTTTTGAATGGTAGGTTTAACTTAATTAATGGATTCATGTATAGTTTATAAGAGGAATTTATTTAAATTAAAATTAGATTTATCTACAAGAGCTTTTAAAATTGGATTTATTTACAAGTGCTTTTAAAATTAGATTTATTTACAGGTGCTTCTAAAATTAGATTTATTTACAAGAGCTTTTAAAATTGGATTTATTTGCTAAGTTCTTTGAAAAATTAGATTTATTTACAAGTTCCTTTAAAATTAGATTTGTGATTTGCATATAATTGTATAGCTATATATATCTATTTTTTTAATTTTATTTCAACAACAAACTGCTTACTTCAGTAATATTTAATTTTGTTTAAACAAGAAGTTTTTTTTATTAAATATATTCATTTGGGTACATTTTTAAATATATAAATATACATGAAGAGAAGTAAGTAGGTGTGCTTGATGAGCTGGCTTTGAGAGAGATTAGTTAGAACAAATGTATATATTGTATTTTAATTAAATTTATTTATTTTGAAGTAAACAATGTATATGTTATATTTTAATTAAATTTATTTATTTTGAAGTAAACAGATGTATATGTTATATTTTAATTAAATTTATTTATTTTGAAGTAAACAAATGTATATGTTATATTTTAATTAAAATTATTTATTTTGAAGTAAACAGATGTATATGTTTTTGATTAGAGGTAAAAAAATGGGTTTTGAAGGGGCCTGAAACCCTTAACAAAAGAAGATAGTTGAAACTCAAGAGAACAACAGTAAGCATAAATCAGCCCAACAACAACAAGCTACTTAAAAAGATAACTCACATACCACCACCTGACCAACAACAACCTCTAACAGATTATCATGACATCACAGGCTACAAAAGACACACAAGCATGGACCCGAAGCCTAGATACAACCAGGTTTTATCTGGGACTAGAAACCCCACCAAGTTTTGATTGTAAAAACCACCTAAAGCAATTAGGCAACATACCAACACAACAACAACCAACCATCGGATTAGAAACAATAGACCATAACCCAACAAAAGAAAAGGAAATTTAATAGTAAAGACCACCATTAAACCTAACCTCCTAATAAAAAACACCAGCACACAAGAGGAGAAACACCCCTTGAAGCTCCCAAGCACACCACAGACCAACTCCAAGTCCACCTCAAGAGGACTGAGCTCCCCTCTATAGGAGAGGATGCTTTGAAAACCCAAAAAACCAAGAGCACGCCTCTCTAGCAACCTTGAGCTCCACCTCGATAGGAGAAACTTCCACCTCAATAGGAACACCACCAAAGGAAACTAGAAAAGAGGACATCCATGTATATGTTATATTAAATTTATTTATTTTGAAGTAAACAAATGTATATGTTATATTTTAATTAAATTTATTTATTTTGAAGTAAACAAATGTACATGCTAGGAATTATAAATTAAGAGAAATTTGTTGGTTTACATACCATAGGTTTTCATAGTTCTTTATTTATTTAAATGATTTCAATATAGATGTGTAAATAAAATAAAATCTGTGATTCTTGATTATTTAATAATCTAAAAGTTATTAGGTGAGATTTGATTTAATTGAGTTTTATAATTAAAGAATTGAACATTGAAGTTAGATTATTGTTATTAAATAAATAATCATTTCATGTTCTTATTGAGTTAGTCTATTTGTCAAATTGGATAGGAATGTATAAAAAAGTGGAGTATCGAATATGCTTTTAAGTTTCATTACATGGAATTGTGTTGGGAGATTAAAGTTTGATTTTTACACTCTCATGATTGATTGTATTCTCCATTGTATTATTTTCTATTTTGATGAGTCTATAAGCTAAGCCATGATGTGAGTTTCTTTGGGAACTCGAAGTATTTGCATACCCTTCAGTTAAGAGTATATGATAGTTGGTCTTATAGGCTTCTTCAGGCATTTGGTAATGAGTTTATGTTGGATTTCTTTGATTTGAGTTTGAAACGTTTGATTTAAGTATTAGTTTTGAACTCTTGTGGGTGTTATCTTATTTTGTTGTTTTACCTCTTGTTATGGTTGTTTGGCGAGATGGACCATGCCTCGCATTTGTACTCAGATTGGTAAGTTTTGGTGATTATGTTTGGTACACCCCTTGTTGTTGTAAGTTTTGTATTAGGGCTATTAGGGAGGGTGGCTCTTCATGGGGGTCGGCGCACAAAGGGGTAGCCTGGATAACCCATGGAAGAGTTGGTTAAATAAGTGAAAACCTAATGAAATTAACTAGTGGGTTTGGGTAGGAACACATTAACTAAAGATAAGTAAGTTGCCTCATCCATGTCGTTAGTGCTTTCATAGACTAAGGGTGGGATGAGAAGGTCGTGGTTGGAAAGATCGCTACCTCGTCCTCATGAGAGGCTAGTGGTCTCGCACGTGTCACCCTATGGGGTTGGCACCTAGTGAGAGGTAGTTAGGATAACCACAGATGGGGGTCGAAACCTATTGAGAGGTAGTCAAGATAACCCATGATAGGACTGTGCAATGACACTCTCCCATAGTATCCCTTTTTCTTTCCCTTTGTATGCCTCTGGAAGCAGTCACTCTGTAAGTAGTCATTGAGATTGTTGTTTATTATGTTTTGGTTGCTCTTGTGGTTTGGTCTTGTGGTCGTTCCGCTCTTCTGTCATGATCGTGGGTCTTTCTTGTCAACTCCTAGCATGAGGGGTGGGCCTTTGGGTCCACATGGTTGGGTGGAATGTGCTATGCAACCCATTGGGTTCCTAGATTGTGTTCATGATGTGGAAGCAAACATAGAGTTTCTAGAGCTTCACTTGGTTGAAGACTATTCTACACTTTGTACCTTATTCTTCATTGATGTATTATTCTTGTACTTGATGTACTTTTCTCGTTGATATAAGGGAAGCATTATGTAATGTATTATTGTATCCATGATGTGTTGTATCTATGGAAATATGCTTCACAATTGTAATATTGAACTACGAATTGAAATGTAATAAAATGATGTATGTATCTTTTTCATCTCTATTGATCATGGATGGTTGTATGTTATCATTATGTTATCATGTGAATGTATGCTTCTATTGTTATCTACTTGGGATTAGCTTTAATGATGTTATTGGTTGGGAACATTTAAGTGTAATGCAACTATGTAACCCCATGGGACTAGTTAGGGTTCATTATGTAGTATGGTTACTCAGTTAATGGTTATTGCATAGTTGTTATCTTTTTAAAAAAAAATCCTTTTTTTCAATGGTTGTTGGTTGTTGTCCTGTGGAGTTTGCATGGCAGGGCATTACAAATTTGGTATCAAAGCCAAGGTTTACAAACTTTGGGTACTCTAGGTTAGTTGTACCCATTAGGTTAACCTTTGTGCTTAACTCTTGATCTCACATGTTCCCCTCTAATGATGTGCAAGAACATGCATCGAGGTAGAGGCCATGGTCATGGAAGAGGCTGAGGTGGTGGGTGCAGAGCCAACCACCAAAGTTCATCTTCTCCAAGCTCCCATGATTCAGAACATGAGGAATGTTAGAGTTCCCAAAACAATCCAAGAGGTGGAGGACAAAACCCAAAGCAACTGGGTCAGGAAGGAGGACAGTTGCGACACCTTCTTAAGGAGATTCTTGGCCATTTAGGCCCTAGGCCAGAGGAGGAGAAGCGAGTAGAGAGAGAAAGAGAGAGGTCACTGAGGCAGAAAGAATTAACAGTAGAGCAAGATGTCGTAGTGGCGAGTCACATGAGAGACCTGTTGAGAGCTCATCCTCCCACATTTGATGGTACTGGTGGAGGACTAGAGGCAGAAACATGGTTGATCGATCTGGACCGGTGCTTTTCTATGCACCCATATGGTAGCAATACTAAGGCTAGGTGTGCCATCATGCACCTCAGAGGCTTTGCATCCACTTGGTGGTGTCTAGAAGTGCAAAAATTGCACCTGGACATCAATGTTGTGACTTGGGAGCTATTTATGGAGAGATTCAGGGCCCGTTCTCTTTTAGATCACTGGAGACAGCATTGGGAAAATGAGTTCCATGAATTGAGGTAAATGGAAATGTCTATTGAGCAGTATGAGCACTGATTCTATGAGCTGAAACAATATGTATGAATTGGTAATGATGAGGCGATGCTAGTACAACATTTTTTCAGGGGCTTACATGCCTGAATTAGTGGTGGAGTATGGGTCTTCGAGCCGAAGATGATGGAGGTAGCTGTTGAAAAGGATCGTCTGGTAGAGGAAAACTTGGCCATGGCTTGGGGAGGTCACATAGGTGTGTAAATCGACAGTGCACCTATATTTGGTTTTGGTTCTCGAGGTGGAAAGCCTCAAGCTGCAAGATCTTTCAGGAGTCATCATGCACCCTCTAAGGGTGATTGGTAGTAGCAGTAGTCGTAGCCTAAGCACAAAAACTCTCAATCTCAGCAGGGTGGTAGGTCTTAGTTCAGAAGAGATTGGAGTTGGCATCGAACTTGGCAGGACCATTTTGAGTAGCCTACTCAAAGTTCTTAGTTAGCCCCCAATCAAGGCAGTTTTCAACAATCTAGTTCACCATCAGGTGGTAGAGGTTTTGGTCAAGGTACAAGTTGTTTCTCCTATGGTCAATAGGGACATATTGCTAGACAATTTCCGCAGAAGAAGACTACAGGTTTTAGTTAGAGGCTAGCCGCTTCCGAGCCGATGGTGGGCGATGCAGGAAAATCACATCGAGTCTTTGCAACAGTTGACAATCGTCAAGCTGACCATTAGGGCACCATGGATGAGACACCAGGTGTGTTACAAGGCACTAGTATTTCTATTCTCTTTAATTCTAGTGCATTATATTCATTTATTTCTCCTTCAGTAGTAGAGCATTGTAGACTGGTGGCAGCAAGGCAAGGTGTTAAGTGGCAGGTCGAATTGGCCTCTGGGGAAAAGGTAGCAGTTGAATCAATTGTTCAAGGTTGTGGTTTGAAAATTGGGTCATTGGTGATACGGTGGACCTTCAAATCCTACCTCTTGGTTCCTATGATGTTGTTTTGGCTATGGATTGGTTGAATGCTCACCGAGCTATAATAGATTGCCGCCATAAGGTTATGTGATGTGTAGATGATTCAAGAAATGAGGTGGAGATCGTTGGCATGCAGAGACCCATCTCTTTACGAATGATCTCTACTATGCAATTGAAGAGGTGTTTTCATCAAAATTGTCAGTTGCTTTCTATTTTATTCAATGACTTATATTTGGGAGAGAGTCAAGAGGTGTCATTGGATGACTATCCTCTCCTTAAGGATTTCGTAGATGTTTTTTCGATTGAAACTCGAGGATGCCACCAAAGTGTGGCATCAACTTCATAATTGATCTTGTACCTAGAGTTGAGCCTATATCTCGGGCTCCATATCAGATGACAACTCAGGAACTTCAGGAGCTTCATTTGCACTTGGAGGAATTAATGGAAAAATGGTTCATACATCCTAGTGTTTCCCTATGGGGAGCACCAATGATATTCGTGAAGAAGGATGGTTCCCTTCATTTGTGCATTGACTACAGACAACTAAACAAAGTGACGGTGAAGAACTGGTACCCTTTTCCGAGAATTGACAACCTATTTGATTAGATAAAGGGGGCTCAGGTATTCTCAAATATTGATTGAAAAAAAATTTAAATCATATTCTTCTACCTAGATATGGGTTTTTCCCAATTTTTACAGGAAGGTTTTCGAATCCAATACCTAAGAGATTTCAAAATATCTCTATTTTTTTTCTATTGTTTTAAAAATAATCTTTTACAAGGTTCTCTAATTTCACTATAAATTTTTCTACAGAGGCAGTAAAATAATCATGACAAAACTTCATACATAGAAGTCGTCAACAAATTTTCTATAGAGAAGCTTTTAACAAAATTTTCTACATAAGCTTTTAACAAATTCACAGCAATTTCCAACAATCTTTCCAATTTTTAAAAACAACGCTTCTACAAAATAAGCATTTCCTCTTGTACAGACAATTTCTCAACTTTTACAAAATTAACAAAATTTCTACAGAATAAAATTTGTACAGGCAATCTTTTCAAAACAATAGAATAACTAAATAAATAGTAAAGGAACCTGTTTTCCTGAAGCTTGAAGAAATGAGGGTTGGAGCAAAGCTTCACCTTCAAAGTTCAATTTCCAAAGCCCTTTCCAAAATCTCCACTTCTCGAAAGATGCAAAATATGAGCCCAAAAATATATTCTTGAAAACCTCTTCTAATTTTTAACCAAAAATATATATATATATAATTCTCCAGCCAATTTCCTTTGTGAAGTGACTTCTTGCCTTTCATAGTTATGGCCAATATTCTCTCCGAGAATATTTTTTTAATAAGATTTTTGCATTCAATTTCCACTCACTCTCGTAACTATTCTAAATATCTTTTAACTAACTTTTAGTTATTTTCTTTTGATAATAATAAAGAATTTATGCTATTTAATTAATTTAAAATTTCAAAAATTAATATCATTTACTTTATGCAAATTTAAAATTCCAATTCACATAATAACATCTAAAATTCATATTTAAATTATTCCCTCAATCAAGAAAATTTAATCAATTAACTTAACTACAATTACTTGCAAATAATTATATCAACTAAATAACATTAATTAATCACCCATAAAATAAAGATTAATTAAATAACAACTATCCACAAATAAATAAATAATCAACAACAACCAATACTGAAACAAAGACAAGGTCAAGACCACGATACTGTAAGACTCACAACGAGGTGACGAACTTGGGACGGGGACACTTCCTTATCAAGTCCTTTGTTGTCATCATCCATTGGAAGAGGAGGCTTTGGTTTCTCATCTTGGTAGAGTCATTTTGATGTGTTATCCTCAATAGTGATTTCTTTATTCAAATCTCCCCATTTTTTGAAGGTGGTAGATTCCATCTTGATTGTTTTACCTCCTTTTTAGTAGGTTGAGGCTTCCCATAGGATTTAGGAGAAAGATGAAGCTCTCCAACTACAAAATAATCCTTTGGGTTGTAGTCCCCACAACCATTATCTCTGATAACTTCTTTGACCTTAGGGATGTTCTGTAATATAGGTGTCTTTGATTCAAAGGTTGAATGTAAGGTAGATGGATCAATAAAAGAGGAGGGTATTGGTACTTCATAGTTCTTAGGAACTTGTGGGACCCTATAATACTTCTCTTCTAGATTCTTGTAATAGTAAAAAGGTTTTGGATCACCATGGATTATGATTTCCCTTTCTTCATAGGAAAACTTGATGCATTGATGGTAGGTCAAAGCTATGACTTGCATGGCATGGATCCATGGACGACCAAGAAGTATATTGTATGGTAGGCTAAGGTCAAGAACTTGGCAAGTGGTTTCTGCAATTGCAGGTCCTACTTAGATAGGGATTTTGATCGTTCCTTCGTAACTTTGTTCATTATCATTGTAGACTCTAATGGTAACTCCATTCAACACATCAATATTATCTCCCTTAACAAATTTATCAAACTAAAGCACTCATCATGCAAAGATTCCTTAAGTAAATATTAAAAAAAATCCAATATTCTCCTCAAATTTATCATGCATTACTAAACTCATTCCCCATGTATATATTTGCATTTGCAAAATAATTTCAACATGTAATCCATATATACTAGTCCTTTCTTCTTGATCACTTAGTAGTTTAAAAATGAAATTTAGTAACTCAAAATTCTTGAAATCCATTTTTTCATAGAAATAGACAATCCTCCTCTTTTGAATAAATGAAAAACCTTATAAGTCAAAGACAAATGACTTGAATCAATAGATATAGTGGTAGAAACAAACATACACAATGCTTTGGAAAAGAATCAAAACAATCTATCTCTTGTCATTCCCATCACCTCCATCGATTGGTTCATGAATTTGGGTCTCTTTGACTTGATGTTATCATTTGTAATGAACAATTAAAGTATAGCTTACTCATCATATTCTTTATTACATCACTAATTTCTCTTATTTTAATGTAGAATCAAAAAACAATAAGAAAAAATATTTCAAACAGATTATCTCCTTACTACAAATATAAGTTGATTTCTTGATTTTTTCCTTCTCTTATTGTGCAATGTTAAAAAAGTTAGATTCAATGTATGGGGCTATGCCAATATTGCACTTTGGTAAAATAACATAAGTATCCTTTACACTTTCAACATCTATTTATCTAATTAAGAAAATATTTCAAAAAAAAAAAACATGAAAATTCATTATAATAAATTGCAGCAATAATTCTCTATGGATTCAAGACTCAACAACACCCTAGGCTAACTCAAGTTATGTTTCTTCTTGTTTCACAAGAACTTAACTCTTCTAAGTTGTAAATTCTTATCTTCTAAACCTCGTGTGTCTTTGATTTATTAATTTCCCTCAACACAAATAGAACTACACAAATCATCAATTTCTCACAAGAACTTTGCTCTTCTTTGTAAATGCATATCTTCTAAGCTGTGTGTCTTTGATGTAGTCATTTCTCTCAACACAAATAGAACTACAATAATCTTCAATATCCCACAATACTTCCCAATAACTCTAATACCAATTGAAGAAATATAGAACACAAATCAAAGTTAAATTATGATCTACATATCATCTACACAATGTATAATGGAGGATATATAAAACTTAAAACATCTCCATTACATTTTGATAATACAATTTTGTAAATTTATATATTCAAATACTTATAAACAAGCAATTAATCACATAATCCATTATTCTTCAAAAAAATCTTAATTGGACTCTCTACATCTAAAAATAATTAATAAAGTAATTTTTTCTCCATATTCCTCCCTAAAAGAGACTAGTTGAACAAACTATTAAATTTAGTAAGTTAACAGTCCTAAAATACTTTAAAAAAAATCAATGATGAGTGGAATATTCTTTCAATGAAGATGATTTATATCAAGCACCTACTAAGAATAGAAAATTCAAGCATTTATGCTAACTGACCAATGGCCAATAGAATAGAAGAATTTTAATGTCAACAATACCAAGATGGCCTATGGGACATTATTTATGAAGTATTGATATTTTTCTATTCAATTTTATAATAAAATATCCCCTTCTCAACCCTATCCTCACTAAATAAATCATGAAAAGATATTGCTAATAAATTACTTATGTACTTGACCTTAGATGTCTTTGTATGGAGTGAAATCTAGAATATAGTATATTTCTATTTCCACTGTCCCCACTATGCAAAAGACAAATACCCTCTCTTCCCAAGCCTATTTTGGCCTTTTCCAACTACCTATTTCACACCATAGATAATGCAAGTTAGTCTTCAATTAGGTGATAAGAATATTTGACTCCCACAAGATATTGGCCTCTAAATAGGCCTTTGCTAATGATTTGAGGTGGGGTTAAATTCCTCAAGGTAATATTGTTTTCTCCCTAAGTCCTTTTTCCATATAGCCTTGTGAAACTTACCTATAACAAAAGTATTTATTTATTTACCATTATTAGGGAAAGCATTCAAATGAATGTGGCACTTGTTCATCCACCTACAATTTTTTTTCATCCATGACTTATTTCTTTCATTGAAGAAATATTTAAAGACAATATTGGGCTAGTGATTCACTTCCATCTATTCAATTGTTTTAGATATCTTAAAATATGCACCATAGCAATGGATTCAATAGGAATTGCCACTATTTTAGCTAGAATAATCTCATAGGGGACCAATGCTTTTAACTTGAGTTTTCTTGTAATAATGTATTTTTGAATTCTCTCTATCTACATCCATTTGTTGTTAGAAATACTATTGGCCCAAATTTCACATCCATAAAGCACTACAAAAATTACTATTAAGAAAAATAGAGTTTGAATAGTTTTCCAATCTCATAACTATAACTTTTTACATCTATTTTGAAGAGAAAAAAGTGTTCTCCACCCTCCCAAAGTTATTTACCTTATACAAATTTCTCAATTAATCTTGTTGTTGAAATCAAGCCTAAGGTATTTATACTCTATTACTTCCTCTAGGATACTTCAAAATAAAATTTTAACTAGTTCTTTTTCTTTTTATTGAAGAAGATAGTGATCTTGGTATTGCTAGTGCTAACTTGCATACCCACATCTTTGTAAAAGTGCTCAAGGGAAAAAAATAATCTTGAAAACCTTGTGAAAACCTAGCAATCTAAATAATATCATCAATGTACAAGAGAATCTTGAAAACATATTTGTTGCAGCTTGATAAGGTTGGTTGTCATTGAGGTAAAAAAAATGTGTTGAAGATTGTATATGCTCTGAAGATAGTTGATGTGTAGAGATATCTAAATGGTGCAAGTCAGCTTTGTAGTGTATGGATAAATTTGTTGCATAAGTATGATGTGGAGGTGGGTACACATGTCTTAATGTGTTTTTAGTATGTCTACATTGATATCTTGTCAGTTTTGTGTACCACACTCAGAGAAAAGTTGCAAAAGTTTTGTCTAAGGCATTCATAGTATATTCTCTAAGTCAGAGACATAGTTTTTTTGTCTACATCCTTCTATAGAGAAAGATTTAGTCTTGTGGTTTTGAAGATAATTTAATAGAGATATGAAGGTGTTATATCCAATTTTTCATATTATTATACCTTTTGCAGTGAAAGTTAGAAGTGACGAAGTTCTGGTATGTGCTTTGGAAATGCAAAGTGGATATGAAGGTTTGTTGGAATGCTCTACATTCCTCCATATGTAAAGGTTTTTCCAAGTAGTTTTGAGGACATAATTAGTAATTTCAAATGCATGTTATATTGAAGTTTCAAGTGGTTTGGTTCTTTGCAAGTTCATATTTCAAGTGACAGAGTGTTACAGTTGGTTTTGGATGCCTAATATTGAACAAAACATTTGGAATACTAAGAGGGGGTATGAATTAGTATTCCAAAAAACCATAATAAAATCCACTTAAACATTATGATAATTCCGACTGAATCTACAAGAGAACATAAAAACAATTCAATGCAACCATACACATGAGCACCAATATTTTTACGTGGAAAACCCAAAATGGGAAAAACCACTGTGAGGGTTAATTCACAATATATTATATCCAGATGCAAAATATTATGGGGCTGCTCACTGCTAGGACTCACTATCCTTAAAAAGGCCCACTTTCTGAGTACAAAAGATGGCTAATTGCCAAGATACAATGATAGTGGCTCACTGCCAAAAGATTGAACTGATAGGATACACCTTCAATGTGCAGGGTTCAATTCCACTGAAGCTCAAAATAAGAAGTATTGCCTCACATAGCTGTCACTCAACAAAATTGTACTGATCACAACTGATAAATCATTTAGGCTCTAATCTTCTCCTATGTTTGCATTCACTTCTCCTTCTCGCTCATACACACCTTACTCACTTCTATCTTTCATCTTATATGTATATACAAGTATATCTTATCCATCAATTAGGTCGACCTAATTAGATGAACACAAAATAATCAAAACCTTCTTCATAGGAACCATATAAGATTTAAACATTTTATCCACATAGTGCATTATACCAAGTCAGCTATCATCCATAAAACATAACTAGTCTTCATAATATATTTCATTTGTTGAGTCGACCAAGACTAGAACAAAATTATCCAAACCAAAAAAAAATACTCAAAGAAAACACCTTATAGATGTGAGAATACATTAATTTCCCATCATAATACCAACAAAGAGACTATCAACAAAATCACAGCATAAAATTTTCACCTTAGTAGAATGCAGAGTCTCAAACACAGTATGCCAAACACAAAGAAATAGTAAGATAAAAAGTTAAACTCTATCAGAGATAACTTTATGCTCACAAGAAAAGAAGTCTCAAGATCAAGGATATAGTTCTCTGAATGAGTTAAGAAAACATGGTTAATAGATTAGATTCATATAAGATCTTATAGTGAATTTTAGACTCAAATTCCAACACACTGATCCATCACAAAAGAGTATTACCAATAGAGAAAAACTTCTGGTAAACCAAGCAAACTTCCCATATAGTTATCACCATGTTCACATCAATGACAACATAGGAACAACCAACACAACCATCCATACTTCATGCTCATGGTGCAAAGCTTCCAACAATATCCCCCTTTGGCATTGACAGAAACATGCATGATAAAAACATTTTCCAGTATACCACAACTAAATACTCTGACTACTCCCCCTATCAAAACTATTATTCACAAAAAAAAATTCCCTCTGTCTCTCTATCTCTTTATCTTTTTATCTCTCCCCCTTTGACATCAATGAAAAAGGAAGGGGTCTGGTATATATTATGCATCAAAATGTAACCAAAACAATATGAACATAACCTTGAATTAACCTAAAGAAGAACCTATGAGACTCTCCAGGATAGCCTTCCACGATGCTTTACCTTCTTCCCATGAAACTTTTGCACTGACAAGAGTCTTGTAAAATATCTCAAGTTTATTATAGGACTCTACACCATCTGTTAAAGTATTGGGACTAATATTAATCTCTAACAATTCACCAATATAGCCAAGAGCACTAGAAAAAAAAAGTATGTCTGAGTTTAATCATGTCTCTATGTGCCACAAATTTCTTAATAACACCTGTCCTTCGATCTTGTAGAGAGAAGATTTTTTCCTCAAGATGCACAATGTAGGACCACCTCTAATTATCTTTATCTTCTACTAGCCTATATGTATCTTCCTGAGTGCTCAACTGGGACTCACTCGTCCTTATCTCATTTCTCATATCCAGTGTACTGCCAGACCAATCTAGGAAAAAAGAAAGTAGTTCTTGTGCCTCTTTTTCACAACCTTGTACACTCTCCAATTCCTTCATTACATGATTGTGTGCATTCACACATTTTCCTTTGATATCTTCCAAATTTCCTTCATTAGACCTTGTTCTAGCAAACATTTCAAGTCTAGAGATTTAGACCTTCAAAGAATTAATCATGCTACGAAGATTCTCCACAACACAAATAGATGAATCAAAATTAACATCGGGAATAACCTTTGGAAATTCTTCCAAAGCTCTCTAAATATTTATTCTTTCATGCTCATGTTCAAGCTCACTTTCTTCTACACCTTCTTGCTTAACAACACTCTTCCTTTTCTTCCCTGTTTTGGTCATGTTATCGAAGGTACCATCTACATTGAGATCCTTAGGTATTTCCAAAAGAATTTTAGCATATTTATCAACTTCATCCTCTGACACTTCATAATCCAATTCAGATATCCAAACTAGCCTTGATTCAACTGCTTCCATGTGACATAAATCTATAAACACAAGAAAATTTATGCTTCCAGTGTATCTTTCCACAACACTTACTAGAATCCTAAACCTTTTGTTCATCTTCATCTAAAATGTTATAAAGAATGTATCAAGGGAAGAATCTTGCACATCCAAACTACCAAGATTTATCATTAAGTTCATTATTTGATAGGCAATAGGCTTTGAATTTGACCATTCTATCCTTCCTATTACCAGTAGTTCTCTCAAAAAGTAAGAGTAAATAAACAACCAAATTTCCATACCGAAATGTATTCTTCTTACTCTTCTTGATCTCCTTTAAATTCTTCAAAAGATGTATACAAAGTAATTCACACAAGTCATATTCCATACCTCTTGTTACCATATCAACAATAGTATGCATCGTAGCAGTAGAAACTATAAGATCATTGTTAGGGATACAAACTTTGTGACCGATGACCATAGCATCATACCATATTACCGGATCAACAATCAAACTCAAATCAATCTCTTTCCCTTTAGAACTCGCACTTGTAACCTCAATTATCTCTTTTTCATCCATAGCCTTCAGTTTGGGAACTGATCCGAAGCAACACAAACTAGTCACAACTCTAATAGCTTCTTTGGAAATCAAATGTGCCTCATCTATCCACAGAAATTCATCATGAATTCTGCTCAACACTATTCGAATATACTTCTTCTTGAATTCAAACAAGGGAACTTTCCTCCAAATATCCAACCTTTTCTTAACTAACATTCTGCAAGCATCATGGCTCTCTTTCAATTCACTTCCCAAAGCACGTTCAACTAAACTGACAACTTCTCTTCAATCTTACTGTAAACACATGCATAAATATCTTCTATAGTAAACACTCTTGGAGGGATGCAAGGGAATGCACCAATAGACTCTTCTCACACATTCCTCAAATATCTCTTCAACCTAGCGTTATCTGCACAATTCACAACCTTTGGATCATCCATAGCAATAAAAGTAAAAGATTGTGCAAATAGGAATACCTCTAATAATGCCAACCAGAAATGTATAGATATCTTGCTTTCAAAGCTCGCTTCGAATACATCTATTATCTTCTTCAAATTCTGAAACTCTGAATTTCCTTCTAAACTTCCTTTGCATGCTTCTCTGAAAATACATAAGCCTTTAAAATTATCTGAATTTATTCCTTTCATTCTAAATGATTTTGCAACAAATGCTTCAACTTGCAGGTAGAGTGCCTCAAAAATTGTGTATGCCTCCATTCTTTCAAATTTTATAGACTTCATCCTTCACACATGTGATTGAGAAAATACATTAACCTTGTTACCACATTAAGTATACTTCTATCATGATATGACACAAGTATCGATGAGGGGGTTTATTAGATTTTTTTATGATCACTCCCCCTTAGCCACTACTTTTATTTAGAGATCGATGGGGGTATCTACACCAGAGGTTGGCCCAGATAAGACTGATGATTACTTCCTCCAAATCCTTTTTACTTCCTTTCTTGCGTCTTCTAGATCAAAGGTTTGAACATTCTTTTTCACCGGATAGATATTTTTCTTCTTTTGTTGTTACTACTAAGGTGTTCCGGATTGTTGTACTTACAACAAACAACATTTTTCTTTCCATTTTCCCTTTTATCCAACAAACTAACTTTATATATATTCTTCTTTCTCTTAGAACATTTGTCGAGAAACGATAGACAATCATTCGCTTTTCTTTTGTAGTCCTTTTCCTTATGACCAAATTTCTTGTAGTAATAACAAATACCATTAATGGATAAATACCTTTTAGCATCATATCGTTTGATAAGAGTTTTTCTGGAGTTGCTTCTTCACTCCTTGATTTGTCTATTTTTGTACTGCATCTTCTTTCCAGTGGATTGCTTTGCTTTAGAACTCTGACCTTCCTCAAACCCTAAACCACTCTTATCTATTTCTAGTCTTTGAGAGGTAATCAATTCATCAAGCATCATCGAGCTTATCTTAAATTTATCTTCAAAACTTCTTGCCTTTTCCAAATCAGATCTCAAGATTTCTACTTCTTCTAACTTTATGCATTCATCCATCTTCCTTTGAATTTTAATTTCTTGACATTGTTCAGTTCTTTTCTTCTCATCCAATTGTTGTAGTAGGCTAGAGATGATTTCTTCTCCTTTAGTCAATAGATTGCATGCTTCCATAATTTTACTTTGCATATTTTCAATGTACTCATTTGATTTTATCAACATGTCCTTCAAAACTTCCATTTATTCTAAATATTAAGTAGAGACCACTTTCGAAGGAAAAAATTTCTCATACTCAAATTTTGGGACCTTCCTCAAGTTGTTAGGCTTCTTTTGAGGAACCAAGCTCTGATACCAAATGTTGAACATTCAGAATACTAAGAGGGGAGGTGAATCAGTATTCCACAAAACATAATAAAATACACTTAAACATTATCACAATTCTAACTAAATCAACAAGAGAGAACATAAAAACAAGTCAATGCAACCATACACATGAACACCAAGATTTTTATGTGGAAAACCCAAAATGGGAAAAACCACTATGAGGGTTAACTCACAATATATTATATCCGGATATAAAATATTACAGGGCTCACTATCAGGGATCACTATCCTTAAAAAGGCTCACTACCTAAGTACAAAAGATTGCTAACCACCAAGATACAATGATAGTGGCTCACTACCAAAAGAGTGAACTGATAGGATACACCTTCAATGTGTAGGGTTTAGTTCCACTGAAGCTTAGAATAAGAAGTACTACCTCACATAGTAGTCGCTCAACAAAACTATACTAATCACAACTGATAAAGCATTTAGGCTCTAATCTTCTCCTATGTTTGCATTCACTTCTCCTTCTCACTCATACACACCTTAATTTTATCTTTCATCTTATATATATACAAGTATATCTTATCCATCAATTAGGTCTGCCTAATTAGATGAACAAAAAATAATCAAAACCTTCTTTTTCAGCACCATATAAGATTTAAACATTTTATCCACGTAGTGCATTATACCAAGTTGGCTATCGTCCATAAAAGATAACTAGTCTTCATAATATATTACATTCCCTAAGTCGGCCAAGACTAGAACGCAATTCTCCAAACCAATAGATAATAATCAAAGCAAACACCTTATGGATCTGAGAACACATTAATTTCCCATCATACTACCAACAAAGATACTATCAACAAAATCGTAGCAAAATAATGTTCACCTTAGTAGAATGTGGAGTCTCCCACACAATATGCCAAGCGCAGAGAAATAGTAGGATACAAAGAAACTTTTTCAGAGATAACTTTATGCTCACAACAAAAGACATCTCAAGATCTAGGATATAGTTGTCTGAATGAGTCATGAAAGCATGGTTAAGAGATTAGATTCATATCAGATCTTGTGGTAAATTTTTTACTCAAATACCAACACATTGATCCATCACAAAAGAGTATTACCGACAGAGAACAACTTTTGGTAAACCAAGCAGACTTCCCATATAGTTATCACCATGTTGACATCAATGAAAACATAGGAACAACCAACACAACCATCCATACTTCATGCTCATGTTGCAAAGCTTCCAACATGATTACTTGTGCCAACAAAAGATTGTAAAGTTTAATTGTATGAGTTTGTGTGGAAACTCCACATGTCTCATAGTGTTCAAGGTATGAAGTGATGCAGGAGAATCCAAGGTGTAAGGGCAATCCCGTGTCACCAAAAATATTTTAATTTTGCTTTGTTCGATTTTAATAAAGTCTTAGGTGATAGGAAAATAATATTTTCATTTGCAACATTGTAAATTCCCATTGTGTGAAAATGTAATGTAAATTTTGGTGGGAAAAGACCCCTGGTAACTTGGTAAATGTAATTTGTAAAAGGTTAGTTCTTTGGGCATCCCACTTTTGGAGGAGGTCAACAAGGGTCATATTTTTTCATAAAGTGGGCTGCCAAAGGAATATTGCATGTTTCTTGCATGTCTTTTCATGTAACAACCATTATGATAGGCTATAAGGAATCTGTAAGAGGTGTAAGTTGTCATAGCATATCAAATTTGGTTGGTTAAGAGTCTAGGCACCCAAGAGAGGTTAGCATGCATTGTGCCACATGTCTTAAGGCATATTTTCGAACTCCCAAGACTGGGCGTACCTTTCTCAAGGTGATTTTAGGATCTTGTTTTGTGAAACCATGGTTTGTTCCCTCTTTGCTCATTCTCTATTTATTGATGCCTTATCATTTGGAGAAGGGGGGATTTTGGAGAAGTTGAGTTTTCATACCCAGATGCTACTGAAATGCTGCTAGATTGTTGAAGACATATTTTTTTCAGGTGTTGCATGTAGGATTGAAGAGGATCCCATGAACTTCATTTTGATGTAAACCATTTGCATATTTGAATGAGATAAAGTTGCAAATTTCTCTTTCATTTTCTGTACTTTTAATGTATTTGCAGCCTTCTTGCATTTTTTTTAGTGTGGTTTTGTAATTAGATTTGAAAGGGAGATTCTCATTTTTCATCATGAAGCTCATGAAGATCTTTCTTGTTTCTAGTACCACACAAATTTTTCAGGTCAGTTTGTGAAGTTATATTGTTGTTGAGGCCAACTAGGGTATGTTTGTGCCACTAATTCAAGATTGAGTGGAGTCTAAGAAGTGTTTATATATGTGATATGGTCATGCTGACTCATTTGGGTGAAATGTAAATAATGTTTTATCATTTTTGTAGACTGCCAATGAAGATGTAGGCTAACGTGTTACAAGTTTTATAATTTATTTTTTATGGTAGACTGAATTTGTATTTTGTAATCGTGCGGATGATATATATAGAAGATCAAACATAAAGAGAATGGAATGGAAGTGTGTGAAATTCTATGAGTGCATGAGAAGAGCATGACAAGATCTGCTATAGGCCTAATGTGTAGAATTGATGACTATCAGCTATTGAAGTCATAAAATCAATCATATTTCAGTTGTTCTTTCTTTCAATTAGGGATTAGTATCTTCATTGGGTTTTAGCCCCTAAAATAAAGTCAAGTAGTTGCTTCCTTGGGTTGCAGCCCAAAATAAAAGTTATAAATATTGTTTACTTGTGAGGCTTGATTAGGATAGTAGCTCCTAGTAGCATATCTCACCATGGTTTTTCCCCTGTGGGGTTCTCCACGTAAATCTAGTGTCATATATGTTCTTGTGTGAATTCTTATCTTCTTTCATGATTTGATTAAGTGAATGCTTAATTGATATAACTTATCATCAACAATCATTAGTTGGAATTGAATTTTGAAGTATAATGATTCACCCCCCCCTCTCTCAGTATTTCAGTGTGTTCAACAATATTCACCCAAGGCAACACCATCCTCACACTTCAAATTTAGTCATTCTTCAACTTTGTCAATATAAAGGCCAAAGAGAGTAGGACTTAATGGGAAACCTTTCTTAACTCTAATGTCACTCCTAAATTTTTTTGATGTACCTATGTGAGTTTTGATTTTTATGCAAACCTCTTCATATAGTCTATGGATAACTACTCTAAAGTGTACTAGGATACCAAGATCATTAATTCTGCACCACACCTTATGTCTAGGAACCATTTCAAAATCCTTCATGAAAAATAAAAAAATAGCAATAAGCTTCCTCTTTCTCATTCCATACTTTTTCAATTATATGCCTCAAAGTAATTATGTGATCAATTATTGAGTGCATTGGTCTAAAAATTGCTTTCCCTTTTGTTCTATTTTATTTTTCTTCTACCCACATTTTTATTTTATGCTCAACCATGATGTCGAACAACTTTGCAAACAAAAGATTGAGCATGATGACTCAATATTTGGAAAGATTGTTAACATACTCACTTTTACAAAGGGGTATTTCTAAGATGGTAACCTAATCTCTTGGAAACCCATGTTGGATGATGTTGAATATTTTTGCAATGTGAGGAGCAAGGATTTTCATTGCTCATTTTAGATATTCAACTTGATGCTCAACCATGTCCCTATCCTTTCTTGCTCATAATTTTTTTTGCATACTTAAACAATTGAGTGGTTTTTATGTTATTCTATGTTTACTCTTTTATTGATTGAAGTTCCCTCCAAAAAATATGTGGGTTATTATTCCTTAGATACATTGGTTTTTCTCTCTTTATATTCATGAAACCATGTTTTTAACTTTTACAATTTACTTGTATAACATTGTGTTCTCCTTCTCTTTACCTATCTCCTTGATAACTCTCCTTGCAGCTTTACAATCTTCATCAAACCATTTATTTGTCAAAATTTGACCTATTTTCTTCTTATTATTCTATGTCCTTTTGCATCCCTTGAGTGCCTCTTGAATTATGTTTGTTGTACTTCATGAATTTTTAGACCCTACAATATTTTCCTTTTATTCTACATTAATTGACTTAAATTTTCCTTGAAAATATTGTAACTTTCTTAGGTTAAAAGATTTTTTCCCTTTGTTGGAGGTTAGTGAATGAATTTTTTCTATATCACATGTTGATTTTCTTTTGGCCAAGATAGAAAAATTCACACCTGGCTATGATTTTGATTTTAAATCATAAAGAGGGTCTTCAATCACAACCTCTATTATCTTGTCAATCAAGCTTTGCATACAAATAGCATAATCAATAATATTTTCTCCATTATATCTTGCATGTATACTTTCTGTAGACATGTAAAAATGACCTAAAGCTTATCACACATCCTGAATGACATTTTTTCATCATCAACATCATTATCATTTAATATCACTGCATTTCACATCATTTTCATCAAAAACCCTATTTTCCTCTATTAATTGAATGATCTTAAATTATTTAATTAATTCACGATTTTATCATTTTTGACTAATTAAATAAATTTTATTTATTTAATAAAGTCCTAATCTAACTTTATTCCTCTAGATTAATTAAATAACATCAAATATTTAATTATGTTGCTAATCTACCCCATTCTCCTAAATCAATTAAATTGTTATTACTTAATAGTCTAATTAAATCATTTTCCCCTTTTCTAAACATGAATAATTAAATTAATTATTCAAATATCATTCAAAAAGGTCAACAAAAAAATATAACCTTATTTGTTAAAGTCAAATATGACTTGCATGTTCAACTCAAAAATGTTAATTAATTAATTACCTTCAATTCCTTTTATGATTGAGCAAGTCATGACCCACCAATTGCTCACTCTAATTGGCTAACTGATTCATCTATTTCCTAACTGAATCATCTATTTCCTAACTAACCCATCTATTCCCACATAATACTCGACTTGATTTCCTCAATTCCACAGATTATGCAATCTAAATCCCTTGATTGTGCAATTAACATCCTTAATTGGATCAATCACAGAAGCTAACTGAGAAATCTAATTCCTCTCAATGGTTCTCAACCGTTGATAAGGATTTTGCATTTTTGTAATCTTGCACGTTCATCTCAAAACAATAAATTTATAAAATAACCTTCTACCTTCTCACAAATCATCTAGAATTTACATAAGCGAAGCGGTGCACAATTATCTCTTGAGCACGTTACAATTTATCATCACATTCTAGTTCAACCTTTACACACATTGAAGCTTTTGTAATGCATAATGGAGGCTTTGTATTGATTACAACATTCCGACATTCAACATAAATACAAACAAACTTTGACACGAGATGGGTAACTTTATAATTTCTTGAATTTATTGTTTGTTCTTCATTTGAATTCATTAGTTTTATATTGTTCATTTTGTGAGTAATGGGTATGGGAATTATTAATCTTGTTTTGAATTAAGCTTTGTTTAATTAATTTATTTTTTGTATGCTTCATTCCTCCCTTATGACATTTTGCCTACCAATAATTCTCAATAGCATTCATATTTTCAATAGTGCCCAAATTTATCAAAAGCGCTAAAAATTCGCATAAGTGCCAGTATTCGGCAATAGCGCAAATGTTCCAAGCAAAAGTGCTAAAAAATTTCAATTGCAACTAAAATTTGTAAAAGCGAACTTCTAGAAGGTCAAAGTGCTATTATCAGGTCAATAGCGAGAAAAATCTTAAATGTTCAATATTTTATAAAAAGGGTTCGAACATTAATTACAAGCACAAAAGGAACGAAAGAGAAAATTAAAGGCATACGTATTGGAGCCCCTACACTAGTTGGTCGTTGGTATACTCTGATTGCCTTTGACTTGTGTGGAACTCCTACAACTCGAGGCATCATGAATCGCTATTTGTAGCAAAAAGTCTCACAAAAACTCTAGAGGCAAGAAATTTTCAAATCAAGTAGTGCAAATGAGGGGTAATTTCAACCTAATTTACCATTTAAAGCCCCCTAAAACCCTAATTTTTACCTTGGAAACCCCCTAGGTCAAAATTAGGAGCTCCCACAAACATCTAATTTATAAATGAAGGCCCTATGGCCTAATTTTTCATTCTCTACACATCTGAACTACAATTGAACCTTGTCGTGAGCCAAACCTAAAAAATAATTTTTCCGGCCAACCTCTCGAGGGGGCAAGCCAACGTTGCACTATCTTTTCACTAATTGTTGGGGCATAGTGGGGCATATAAAATTTTTTAAATCTTGATCTTAACATCAAATTCTTTGAAACAAAGCAACTAGTACTTTGTCTCAAAGAGGGGCAAAATGTAGACATGTAAAAATGACCTAACACTTATCACACATCTTGAATGACATTGTTTCATCATTGGCATCATTATCATTTAATATCACTACATTTCACATTATTTTCATCAAAAACCTTTTTTCCCTCTATTAATTGAATAATCTTAAATTATTTAATTAATTCACTATTTTATCATTTTTGACTAATTAAATAAATTTTATTTATTTAATAAAGTCCTAATATAACTTTATTCCTCCAAATTAATTAAATAACATCAAATATTTAATTATGTCACTAATCTACCCTATTCTCCTAAATCAATTAAATTTTTATTACTTAATAGTTTAATTAAATTATTTTCCCCTTTTCTAAACATGAATAATTAAATTAATTATTCACACATCATTCAAAAAGGTTAACAAACAAATATAACCTTATTTGTTAAAGTCAAAGATGACTTGCATGTTCAACTCAAAAATGTTAATTAATTAATTACCTTCACTTCCTTTTATGATTGAGCAAATCACGACCCACCGATTACTCACTCTAATTGGCTAACTGATTCATCTATTTCCTTTAATTAACCTATCTATTCTTCAATCTCACAGAATAATCAACTTGATTTCCTCAATTTTAGAGATTATGCAATCTAAACTCCCTAATTGTGCAATTAACATCCTTAATTGCATCAATCACATAAGCTAACTGAGCAATCTAATTCCTCTCAATGGTTCTCAACCGTTGATAGGGATTTTGCATTGTTGTAATCTTGCACGTTCATCTTGAAACATGAAATCTATAAAAATAACCTTCTACCTTCTCACAAATCATCTAGAATTTACATAAATGAAGCGCTACACAATTATCTCTTGAGCACATTATGATTTATCATCACATTCTAGTTCAACCTTTACACACATTGAAGCTTTTGCAACGCATAATGGAGGATTTGTATTGATTACAACAATCTAACATTCAACATCGATACAAACACACTTCGACATGAGATGGGTAAGTTTATAATTTCTTTAAAAGTCATTGTTTGTTCTTCATTTGCTAACAATTGTTTCATTGAATTCATTAGTTTTATATTGTTCATTTCATGAGTAATGGGTATGGGAATTTTCTTAATCTTGTTTTGAATTAAGCTTTGTTTAATACATTTGTTTTCTGTATGCTTCATTCCCCCCTTACGACACTTGCCAGAGTAATTCCATCTACCCATACCATTGCAAATAGCCAAATCAAAAATGCCACATAAAACAAGTAATTCTTCACCAAAATGGTTGATATCCCCATTATCCACTTAACATCTTGACTATTGTTGGTTTTCCTCTTTCGTTAGCCATAGAGAATTGCTATCCTCCTTGTTGCACAAGATGACAATTTTTATCATTATTTTTCTTCACATTAAAGTCGCCCACTCTAAGAACTTCTCCCTACTACAATAAAAATGAAATATCATTTTTTAGCACTACAAAGGGTCCTTATAGTCTAACCCATTTTTTTAGATTTTTGACACCAAGGGGGTAAAATAACATGGTGCAATTCTAATGTGGTTGTCGCTCTCAAAAACATTTAACTAGATGTATTGCTTATTTAGGTCTATTTTTCTTGAAGAATATTTTTTCCATGTGCTTCTTTTATTAAGACTATTATGCCACTATATCCCTTGCGATTACTAAGTATATCATTCTAAATCATAAATTTTAGGTAACCTTCAAGAGTAGGTGTTTCCATGAAACCCATGGCCCCTTCTCCATGGGTAAACTCTATAGTTCCAATACCCTAGTTTTAAGTGCTCCTAGGGGGGCCTACCATTTGGGTTGGAGCCAAAGGCTCGAGTTAGAATTTTTTTTTTTTCACCTATCCTTGCTCTATTAGAGACATTGCTACCATTGTTAACCTTGATTTCCCTTTGTTATTCTCTTATTATTTTTTTGTTTTGGGACAAAACATTGGTGGTAATGGCTTTTCATTTTGCAACCACATCCTTTTACCTTCGTCCCTTGTTGCTCTTACTTTGGCCAATTCCACTCTTCTTGTCTCTTCTTGCAATGAGGTTAAATATTCATCTAAAAATAAACAAGTTCCCTTCAAAAGCCTTTTTTTTCTTAGAAGATAGAATTTGTCTTTTGTACTCCTTAAGGAAACTTTAATTGGCCTAATACAATTTTCACTTAATTTTTGAACCTTTCTTTCTTGGAAGACTTGTCCCTTAGAAAATCACTTGTAAGATTGTAGGTACTCTCAATTTTGTTGTAATCTCTAACCCCTCTAATAATTATATTTTTTTCTCTTTCCTACTCTACAGTGTTCTCTCTACTTGTTCTTTGCTATCCTTTTCCATTGTCACATCTATCCCACCGATTGGTATTTTAACTACTTGAGTCCATGATTTGACATCCTTTGAGTTGATTTCCCTATTAATTCATTTTTCTTTATTCCTTGAGTGCTTGTTGTTGTAAGGATTGTGTTCCACCCTTTGATATTTTTGGGTGTACTAAATTTAAGTTTTCTTTTATCAATTATTGCATGGATTTTCATTCATGATTCCCTGCTTCTATAACCATTTGCAATGCTACCATTTGTTATTTTAGTACTCTATTTTCTTCTACTAAAGCTTAATTTGCCGCCATTTTGCCAAAAGGATTGATTTCACTTTCTTGTTGCATTTATTTTCATACATTCTATCCTATTTTTGACATTTAGCAATTCTTGTACATATAAATCTGCTAACTAGGTGAGAGGAGTTGAGATGGAGCAATATAAATCTTCTTCCCAAGGTCCCTACCATCTTGCCCTTCCACTTTTTGTGTCATATTCTTGATTGACTGAGTTTTGGCATTTGTATGCAAGCCACGATTTTCTTCTTTTGCACCTATTTTCTTTTTTATTGTTCGAGTTTCACTCAAAATACTCTACATTTTAAAATACCTCTATATAATTTTGCATTTACCCACACTCATTTTCCACTTTATTAATTTTCACTTGCCCTAAATGTTTACCTCATAGTTTCATTTTCCATTTTCAAATATGGTTGCAGTATGTTTTCCATTATAAATGTTATATAAGAAAAACAAATAGAATAAAAAAACCAAAAGAAAGATGGAAGGTAAAAGATATCAGCTGACCTGGACCTACTGTTAAGCATTTTCAACTTTTGGGGATCCACATCCCAAACTTCTAAATCTGCACCACCTCCTTGAACTTACCCCACCTTCCACTTGCTGAGGGCCACAAATAGAGAAGTGGAACAGCAAAAGTGACCAAATCCAAAGCTGCATACTAAAAGCTTGAAAACCCTTTAATGAAGTCATGTACAAGTTTCTGTAAATGCTCCAGTGGATCCCACCATCAAGAGCTTCTAACTATCTATCATACCAATGTGATTGGTAGAAGAACAGCAATCCTAAATGAACATTATTTTAGCACTTTGTCCTCCAATGAACATTTGCAAATTTTCAGGAGGGGCAGTACACTTGACAGAGACGAGCATGACCATTGAATCCCCTTCGAAAACAACCTAGACGGTTTTTTTCTTAAATTTTTAGATGAAAAAAATGACAATGACAATTAAAATGGTGCCAGCAAAAGTAAAAATGATGACAGAAAAAAAAAGACCATTTTCAAAAATGTTTACATAATAATCACCTACTGGCCAAGGCAACATGCAGTCATAAAAAAGAACACGTTGATTGATTTTTTTTGAAATCTGTGGAGAGTGGCTGGCAATAAAGCAAAAAAAACTCATAGTTTGACAGTTACTTTCCATAACTGAATGTAATGGAGAGAAGGTGCTCTTGGAAATATATAAATGTCTTATGTAAGGCTGTATAGAAGTTTGGATGATAGAGAATGTAACAGATCTGTAACAGGAGGAAAATTCATATTGTATCCTCTCTCTCTTCCATTCTTTTTCTCCCTACTCATCTTTTATTCTTTCCTTGATAGTGAACATAGAAGATCTAGATTAAGCTTAGATTACTAGCTTTATTTTCAATATTTCGAGGTTTTTTAGATCTGTTTATATCTATTTTAATGTTTGGTTATGAGAACATTGAATTTCATTTGTACTCATAGCTTTAATTACTATTGTATCTTTATCCGTAGTCTCTTAAACAAAATAATGCTCACATGATCTTTGAGTTACATCATATTTAGTAGTTACAAAAAAAAAGTTTATGAGGATTCTCATTTTCTTAAGGAAGCATAATGATAAAACTCATGTAAGACATGAGTAATCTTTGAGTTACATCATATTTACTAGTTACGAAAAGTCTTCGAGGATTATCATCCTCTTTAAGGGGCATAACAATAAAACTCATGTAAGACATGAGTTCATAGATTTTTTTGTCAAGAGATATCAAAAGCTTGGGAGTTTTTTTCAAGGGTTATTAGAGTTGTAAGTTTCAGTCAAATACTAATAGCTTTTTCCTTTTTAAATTATGGAACTTTGTCTAAGGGGTTGATCTAAATTGGTTAAAATGTTGGGTTTTCATTGTGGAGACCCAAGTTCAAATCCCCATAGGGTCATCTAAAAGTGGAATTCAAAGTTGCAGCTCTTGGTCTTCCATACTTGAGTTTTAATGTGGATGTGATTTCTATATAAAGTGGATTTCTAAATAGTGACCCTTGGTCTTCCATTGATGATTTCTAGTGTGTTTACTCATAAAGAGCTACTCTTGGTCTTCCATACTCGGCTTTTAATGTGGATATGATTTATATATAAAGTGGATTTCTAAGAAGTGACCCTTGGTCTTCCATAGGTGATTTCTAGTGTGTTTACTCATAAAGAGCTTGTATTGGTCTCATGTTGATGCTCGTATGAGAAAAATATTTGTAATTGATATGTAATATAAAAAAAATTGAAACTTTGCTTGTAATTTTTTTATCAATCTTACTAGATTATATTTTTTTAATATATTGAAATCTAGTGTTGCTTACAAATAGATGTACTAATCTATTTTTTACAATATATTTTAAATATATTAAATGAATTTAATCATACATAATAAACCATTTTCATCTACATATTATATTTTATCTATCATACTTTATAATGTTAGCATTTCAATGGTGAAGTTTTGTATCACTTGCAAGTAACCACATCTAGTGAAAACTTCTTGTTTGTGTGGGTTTATTTGTTCCATTATACAATGACACATTTAATTCCATTTCTATTAAGGAAGAGCAACTTCATATCTGCTATATTATCTCTTTTCAAAAATTTCCAAGTGATGGTCTACACATTTAATTCACCTATGGTTCCTCTTTTTAATCATTTTCTGCCTTAATTTTCCTTCTATTCCTTGGTTGTTTGTGTTTTTTCTAAAATATAGAAAAAACATAAACCCCTATAATATGATAGTGTTTCCCCTCTCAAATATAGAGGGAATATTTTAATGTTTTGTTATAAATTTTATGATTGCCCATTAGAAGAGTTGCTAAAACTTTATCAAGGATTAAGGCAACAAAAACAAGCAATAACAAGCATCAAATTTCAAATATTTTTATAGAGACTAATTTTTTCTGTTGATTCAAGACTTGACATAGATTCATTCACATTAGACAAGCTAGAAACAACTTCAACAATAGCTATTGATAAGTATTTTAATATATTTTTGGCTAGAATGAAAATATTTTTGTTTGAGGGTCCATTTTCATTTAATTCATGGTGTTCCAAAAATGGATAGAGAGAATGAAGTGGAGCCGCATTACTAATCTCTCTCAACCATTTTAAAAGCAATGATACCTTGATGATCCCTTGTTGCAAAGTATTTTTTGTGTTGATTAAGGACTTGTGAGTTTTTAAGAATGAGAGGATTGTATGTTCTCAAATGACCAAATCATTTTTACAAATTAATTAGATAGAGAGCCCTCCCAAATCAATAGTTTTGCAAATGACCTTATTCTTGAAGAAAGACTCAAGAGATTCTCTAAAAAATCATCAAGTTTTAGAGAGATTAAAAACTTGTCATTCAAGTGAGGAGGAGTAACCCTAGCATCCTCTACTTTCAAAGTTTCATCAAGAAGCTTTTGGCTTTAAGATAGGAATACCATAAGTACATCAAATAAATACATCCAATCAAGGGCAACAAGCTAATTCATCTTATCAAATTCAATGTATGGATCATAAATAAGGGCTCACAATAATGATCTTCCTACAGTCCAAGATGCTTTATCCAAAACCATTTTTTTTATACAAGTTCTTTTAAATCTAAAAAAAAAAAAAACATATTTGAATGATTTTGTTAGGACCCATTTTCACAAGCCTCGAAATTGCAAATTTTCCAATTCTAGTGCTCCTTTTAGTATTTTGGCCCAACCTAGATCCCATCATTGATAACCAATCAAAGAATTTCTTCAATGGGCCTTATGTGTCAAATTCATGCTCAGTGTTATGCTTTGCATCCCCTACATTCTTTACATGTGCTTAAATGTCTCAAAGTGCATAAATTTTTAAGTGTCTAGGAGTCTTTGCTTATTTTCTATTATTTTACAAGTTTGCAGAATTTTCATACGCTTGGAAAAAGTATGTTGTTCCCTCCATTTCTCACATCCCTAATTCCCTTATTCACTTTACAAGATTTTAGAACCCAATGGATGTTTGGACTTCCCCCTTAATACCACATAATCCATTCCCCAACATTCTTACTAAAAGACCCACATGGTCAAAATTCCTTGAATTCCCACATCTCTACAAATTGCTTCCTCTTGTGGAGAAAGACAAGGTTTTCTTGCACTTTTAGACCTTCTCCATTTATTTTCTTCCTCCACATTCCAACATTATCATTCCTCCTTCATCTATTGTGGATTTTTGGACATCTTTTGAGCTTCTAGATTTTCCCCCTTTCCCTAAGGACTTGTAAAATTTCCATGGAATCATGTTCTTACTTCCAATTCTCAATTTTTCTCTCGACCCCACAATCTCATTTTTTTTTCCTTTTTCCTTCATTATAGACTTGTGATCTTCTTGTTTACTTTCTTCACTACTTCTAATTCCCCATGTCTATGTTTTTCTTGCATTACCACATTCCCCCAAGCTCAAGCTTTTTCGTATTTCTCGAATTCATCCTTTCAAACTTTCATTTATAGCATGTTTTATGTTCATGATATAGTTCCCCTCACTCACCTTTTATCCGCTCCACCTAATTTCTATTTTGGGCACAAGCCTTTGAGGATACTTCTTGTGAGATGAGGATTGTCAGGGTGGGTTGATTACGCTTGATCCAAGATGAATCAAAGCATAACTTAGCCACTACACCTCAATCAAAAACTATCATTCAAATTGAAAGTTAAACTAAGAATTTATTGAAACTGAAAGTTACAAACTATGAAAATAGTTAAATTCCTACTCTAACCCATTTGAAACTTATCCTATTTTGGAATTGGCCTCGTGTTGATGTGGAACAACGACCCTTTCCCAATCCTATGATTAGTGAGTCTGTTTCACTCGATTCTATGGAAGAGAATCGATGAAACCATTGTGATAAATGGATGAAAACTTGATTTATGATAAATAGAATATGATGCAAGCTAAATTAACATTATTTTATGCTAAAATTGATCTAACTATGTAATTGCTAGGCTAATCTAAGTTAATTCCAAGCTAAAAGATGGAAACCCTAATTTATAAAAAAACTAAGATGGATGCATGGAAGCCATTAATGGATGTATTAAGCTATTATGCAACTAAAATGAACTAAATTAAGCTAACAGTGAGTAAATTGAGAGTGTGGATGCAAGTGATTTCAATAGCATGAGCTTGCAATTGAAAGATGGATCCATTTGTCTCCAAATAGTGTTCTATTTATAGGAGAGAAAATGAGAAATGGAGGGTTGAGATCAAAAAGATTAATCAATGGTCAAGAATGGAGGAAATGAGAGGCATGGATCATGAACTCTCATCAACGGATGTGAATGCAAGATGAGAATTAATCAAGGGCTCACATTTTCTCCAAACAAACACACTTTTGACCTACAAACACAGGTCATTAGGTGACTTGCTCAAGAGGTTAAAGGTTTAGCTTGTTCAAGAAGCCAAGTGAGATGATTGGAGGAGAGAGAATATTCTCATGGGTGAGGATAAAGGTATTTTGCAAATTAAAAGAAATTTTTAATTGTGCAAAAAAGGAGATAAGGGATATTCCATGGGAATATTCCCCTTTTGGAGGAAAATTAGTTTAATTGTTAATTAAATAAGGTTTAATTGCACAATTAGGGGATTAGAAGAATTAAAGTGTTATTGACTAAATTAAATAATTTAATGAATGAGGGAGAGATGAAATGATACTTAATTAAATAGCTTAGGGTTATTTAATTAAATAAAATGATTTAGGGAATTAAATTAAATAGTTTTATTTTTTTTAATTTAATGAGATGAAGTGTTAGTGTGAAAGGGGGTGAATTAAACCGATTTAAATTAATTAAGTTAATAGATGAAAATGGTACAATTAATTAATTAGCTAGGCTAATTCAATCAATTAAGAAAAAAGAGGATGGATTCTGAGAGGAAATGATGTTAGTAAACCCAATTCAAGTGCATGATATCATTTAGTACATTTTTCAATGTCTACATTTTTCCCCTCTTTGAAGTGAGGTACCCGCTGCTTCGGTTCAAAGATCAATGCTTTTTGGACCAAAACTACTGCTTAAATCAAAAAATAAAAATTTTCTATTTTTTTTATTTTTAGATACCTTGTTGCTAAAGGATTAAGCTGATTCCCTACCCCCTCGATAAATTGGGCAAAATTTTTGGATTTTGGGTTGATTTCTCGATAAAGATGAAAAGCTACCCTAAGTGTCCAAAGAGGCTCCAAGATGCAAGAATTATTCCAAAAACACAAAAAAATGATGCAAAATAAGGTCCAAATTGGAAAAATTAGTGAAAATGATGATAAACCCTAGCTTCAAGGTGAAATTAGGGGAAAAAACCCTAATTTTCTAGCTTAAATAAGCCAAGAAGGGTCACTTTCAATTCATTCAAGTGCATTCACACCTTGGAGATTCTTGTTGTTTTGAGCTCTGACCCTCTGACGAAATGACATGATGAGAGCTCCCCAAGCACATTTTTGATCGAGTTTGAGAGTATCAATGGATTCCAAGCTCAGGACCACCAGTATGTAACTCAAAACTTGATTTCAAATTTTACTTTTTGATGCATTTATTGCACCTTAAAGTTTAAACTTTAGCAACATCACTATATAGCGATGCCCATTTGAAAATCAACTACGCTAAAATGATTTATAGCGATGCATATTTATATAGTGACACACTTTACGATTTAAAATTATGGTTTCTAATTTTAAATTGCGATGCATTTGTGTATAGCGGCACACTTATCAATTTATAAATTAGGGTTAGGGTTTCCAAAGCTTAAATCATGACGCACATGTATATGGTGATGCACTTTGTGATTTGTAATTTGAAATGCCTTCAGGCGTCACAATTTGAAATTTAAATATAGCGATGCTATTGTGATTTCTAAGTTAAATTTTTCAAATTGAGTCAAAAAATTTTTATCTTTGACGTCGTGCACTTCATGAGTGTAGGAGGTCATTACACCATTGATGTCATGCGAGCATAGGCCCACAGTGTTGGAGAGGATTGATGGTTTTTCAAAGTTACGCCAGAAGCATCTAGGAGAGATCGACCTTTGGTATGTTGCATATGTGCCCCTCATCTAGTGATGATGACTGCTCTATGCAAGAGATGGCATAGTGAGACTTCGTCCTTTCACCTTTCGACTGGCGAGGTTATCGTGACCTTGGAGGATGTATGGTGGATTCTTCATTTTTCGATACATGGTGAGCGAGTGATCTTCAATGCTAACGTCAGGTACAATTCCTATCACGAGGTGATGGAGTTGGAGAACATTGCTCTTGTTACATCACAGATTGACCTCAAGATGTATAGGGGGCACATGCCCGCATTTTGATTGATTATCGTAGCCATCATTTCAGGTTTGGTTGCTCTTGAAAAACACAGTAGAGGGTTTATCCCAGGATGGGGATTGGCATGGCATAGGATGTTGCATAGGAGGACTCTATTCGCATGGGGGCCAATGATGTTGGCCTCACTATATCATGATATCCATGAATTTGTGTATTATGATGGGAGAGCCATTGATGCAGGGGTGACCTTACTACACATTTGGGTGTGGGAGCATATTGTTGTGCTTCGACTGATAGTGAAAATGGCAGATGTCGAGCCAGATGATCCTGTGGTTTGGCAGTACAAAGGTGCGATTAATTTGTGGCACACTAGAAAAATTGGGCTCATGTACTAGCAGTGAGTTTCAAATGACATGATATTTTTTGATGGCACCCATGGCTATAGATGCCACCATGGTATGATGATGCTCAACAACTATTATTTGTGAGACAAACCCAATACATACAGGGTCGTGAGCATATGATTATTGAGTGATACCTACCGGATAGAGTAGCATGGTAGTTTGGGGAGGTTCAGGACAGGCCAGATGATGCCTATAGGGCTATTTTTGCAAGGTCTGCATGACAGGTTCCCACATGGGGGCCTACTACTCCAGATCCAAAAGTAGTAGATAGCTTTCGACAGTTAGCGACTCAACCTTGGGCCTACGACCAGGTTTAGGTAGTAGTGGTGACTACGCCTACTGATGATGTCTGGTTCACACCTCCTCGGAGACTTACAGATCTAGCAGGTGCTCATCCTAGAGGGAGACCTAGAGGTAGGGAGCGGGAAGAGGATGGGGGTAGGGACAGGGTGGCCAAGATTGCCAAGATGGATAGGTTTTAGGGGCTCCACTAGTTATTCAACAACCTCCCTAGTAGCCTCCAGTTCAACAACAGGGTGTACAAAAGTCGAGTGTACAACAGCAAGCAGCACTACCACCACCTCTAGATGCCAGAGATGCTTAGATATAGCAGCTACAGTAGCAGGTGTAGATTTTGACAGGTGAACAGGATTAGGCCCACCAACATATTTTGGCTATTACTACTGAGCGAGACCAGGTTAGATAGTAGGTGGTTGCCATTACAACAAAGAGGGGCCATGCCCGATAGGAATTACAGGATGTTGCCATAGAGAGAGATCAGGAGATCAGTCAGTGGCATCAGTTAGAGGCCATGGTGACAACTAGCTAGGGTAGGATGGTATATGTCAGATTGTATAGAGAGGTTGTGAAAAAAGAAGCCTATTATAGGATGCATTACCATCGGGATATTCCACAGGCACTCAGACAACCTAATTTTTCATAGTGGAGCAATGCATGGCCTAGGGTTGATGATCAACCAGAGAGGCAGGCCAGAGAGGGTAGCAACCATCAGGGCTAGCTCTCATGTATAGACACTTTCTGAATTTTGTTATCCCATTCGTTATACAGATATACAGTCATGGGCTCCTTTTTGATAGCCTTGGATATTGTATTTTTGATCGATATACATACACTAATCCAGATTTTGTACCATGGAATTCATTTTTAGATAGATATATATATATATATATATATATGATACGGAGATGGATTCTATATGATGTGTTCATTGTATTTCATGCTTATGATGTATGGATGCATATGATATGAGATGCTTATATTTTATTATGTATGTATGCACTTTAATTTCAATGCCTATGTGATATGCGATGATATATGAGATTGAATGAGATGCAATATTATGTGCTTTTTCATTATCTTTTCATGATATGTGATGGAATGATATGATATGCAAATGATATGGATGTGTTTCTTTTTTTATTTTTCATGCAATTTATGATGTGATGTATGCATGTGGATGTATGGATGGATAATGTATATGTTATGCTTATGATATGATATGTGATGTATGCTTATGATATGTGCAACGATTTAAGATGCTTAGAATAACAAATCTATATTATTCGTCACAACTTAAATGATGATGCAAAATGTATGATGATGATGTGATATGCTATTGATGCAAGATGGATATTTTATGATTATGCTATGATTATGAGATGCATGTATGTTGATAATGTGTGGATGTAGAATGGATGCATTGATGATTTTTTTGTTGACTGTCATGATACCAGGTTAGCACAGAGAGAATATAGAAGAATAAAGAATGAATGACCGTTGATTTCGATGATTCCTTCAAAAGATCCAACAAGTCTATGATCCACCAAGACTTTATTTAGAGAGGGTGATGAGAAATGCAAGATGATGGGGTGCTCACCTTTTAGGATTTGGATTTTCCATCATTCCTTATTGTTTGGTATAACACATAGACATGATGCATCAAGGTGTTGATAACCAAGACAACATTGTATCTAGTGTAATGGAATTTGACTCAAAAAATAGATAGTTCCTATTCACACCTTGACATATGGAAACCTCGTTGGAATGTAAGTTAGAAGCTTAGAATACATTGGACCAAAGCATACGCAATAGTCAACAACATACTCCAAACAACTTCCCTACACACAACTAAGCAAGTATGTGCAAATATTATTTTACAAGAGTGCCTACAAGTACAACAAATGAAAGATAAGTATCGATGCCCCATTCCTTTCTCTCTAAATCATTTTAGATAGACATCATCTAGAGGTCCTCAAAATGGGTCAATAAGATAAATAATAAGAAAAGATCATAAAAAAATAGTCAGTTGAGAAAATCCAAAGGTCTTTCCTCTAGTCGGGCACTGGGGAAAAAAAGAAACTCGCTTTGGTTAAATGGGATAAGGTTTGTCAACCAAAAAGTTGTGGTGGTCTTGGGATAAGAACCATTTCTAATTCTAATAAAGCTCTTATGGAAAAAGTGGGTTGGGATCATCTGAGGGATAGGAAGGAATAGTGTGAGATAATGAATTCCAAATACCTTTTGAACTGGTCGTTGATTGACTGCCTTTTGAAGGCCCACCCTATGGGGTCCTTGGTTTGGAAGGGTATCTGCAGTCTTCAGGACCTTATGAGGAATTCCCGATCAAATGGAAGATAGGTAATGGTAATAAAATTAGATTTTTGGAGGATTCTTGGTTACATGACTCTCCACTAGAATCTTCTAAGTTCAGATTTCTTAAGGGTAGGGCTCAACAAGTGTTTGGTATATATATTAGTGATTATCTTTTTGGACCCTTGAGAGCTAGGAATGGAATGACATTAGTCTTTGTTGTCCTTTATCCCCTAATCTGTGTCTTCTATCCAAGAAGCTATAGGAGTTACTCTCTCTCACCAGGATACCCCCTTCTCACCGTGGGGATGAATTCTTCTGGATCCATGATAATCAAGGTGATCTTACTATTAAATCTACTTACAGTCAGTTGTCTAATCAGGGTGTGGTCAATAATATATGGAAAAAGGTTTGGAATAGATACATGATACCGAAAGTTAACTTCTTCTGGTGGAATCTATTTCATAATAGAATTCTTACTCAGGATAATCTAAGGAAAAGGGGATTCTAAATCCCCAATAGATTCCTTTTGTGTAAATGCAATGAAGAATCGGTTGATCATCTACTGTTACACTAACCCTTTGCTGTTGAGGTGTGGGAGTTGGATTTTGGAAGGTTGGGGATATAGTGGATTATGTGTAAGGACATCACATCCTTTATTTTGAGTTGGTCTGGACCCTTTACCCATCTGTTAACTGGTGAAATATGGAACCAAGTTCCTCCCATTATATGTTAGTGCTTATGGAAAGAGAGGAACAATAGAATCTTTAGGAACACTGAGATGAACCCGAAAGAGGTGTTTGGTATAGGAGCTTGGCTCATTGCGGAAAATATCTCTCTTCAAAGGGAAAACCCTGGATAAAGGTCCTACTGAGATGGAAATAAGCATATCCAAAGCTTGGCATCATAACCTGGATGCCAATTTGTATGAAAACTCCAAAATTCTAGCTAGGAGAGCCACTATTTGGAAACCCCCTGACAGGGGCTGGTTTAAACTAAATTTTGATGGGGCTGCTAAGGGCAACTTGGGCAGAGCAAGTATAGGAGGTGTGATCAGGGATCATAGAGGAAAGTTGGTGGTTGGTTATGCTAGGGGGATTGGTCTTCATTCTTCTATGATAGTAGAAGCTAGAGCGCTATTAAAGGGCTTCCAGAGAGTTGTTTCCTTGGGGATAGAGAACCTATACATTGAAGGTGACTTAAGTCCATTATTGATGCTATTAATTTTGATAGACTACTAGGGTGGAACACTAAGGATATTCTTCTTGACATTAGATTCCTTGTGTCTAAATTAAAATTAAAGGTGGCCAGTCATATTTACAAAGAGGGGAACCAAGTGGCTGACACCTTAGCCAATTTTGGCTCTCACTGGAAATTGTCCAAATGCTAGTGTGATTTAAGTTTACTTTCGCCTAATATTCAAAGTATTATAGTTAAGGAACAAAGCCCTTACTTGACCCATGATGAAAACATATGTGCTTAGCTGGATTTCTGGGGGGTCCACATGCTTTTTTGTTGGGCTATGTGGTCTTATAGTTTTGATGAGATGGATGATTAGCTATATCGATGTGATGGATAACAAGTGGATTTTTTCAAATTATAGGATGGAGCCCGTTTGGAAAACGGAAATCATGTTTTGATGTGGCAAGTACTGGATGATTAATTCTAAGCTAGACCGTACTTGTCATAATCTCCTAATGGGGATTTACATAAAATCATGGGTTTTCAAATTCTTTGTTTTCGATTTTGATGTGACTTGTAATTATGAGACAAAGCTCCTTTTTGGCTTTTCTTTATCCACTATTTTGGTTTTGCGCCTTATAGCTTCTATTTGTGGTATAACTAAAGTTGACCAACCCTTAAATACTATCAATTTAGAGATTTCTAACTATGGCCCCATGGCTATCCTGCCTAGAATTAAGTATTTATGCTATGTGGAAGGAAATCCTTCCTTGTCGATCATGTCCTTTTTGCTTAGTCGTTTATGCGAGGAACTCCTCATTAATGCCTCTGCTAAGATTGTTTTAGGGAAATTATTTACTCACTCGTGTGACCTATCCTTAGGCTTGATTCCCAAAGATTTCCATTTATGGCTTAAATGCCTTATTGTGTGGGTGATTTTTCACCTTGCAATTCTCTCTAACATTCTAGTTTTTTAGGGTTCTTGGTTATACTGTGCACAGTGCGGATTCATGGGGGGTGATAGGGTGCGGATGGAGCCAGATAATTGCAATGAATTTTGCAAGGATCTGCTGGTCTGGCACATTTGTGTCAAAGGTGGCATTGCTCCTCTGATGGAGAGACTTGTGGGCCATGACCCTAATCTGTCGACCCAGTTCCTCAACTCTTGGAAGAATTAACATGTGTCTCTGGGAGGCATCTCCTTTATGGTGGAGGAGGAAGTGATTGCTCTGGCATGAAGCATCCTAAACATTCGAAGACCCAGGACATTGTTAGTATGGACAAATTCTTTGTGGGAGATGAGAAGGTGGTGCGCGACCAATCTGGGTTTGAACATGAGGCTCTTCCTCAACCGTGGAACTAGGTGTGTCTTGCACTGATGAAATATGTCATGCTAGAAGGAAGGTACAAGACCTATTACTTCTACCATTTTCCCTTGTTAAATCACCTTAGGCATGAAGTTTTACTGAGCTTTCCCTTTTTCTGCTAATGGACCTTGAAAACTCGGTCGAAAAATGTGTGGAGTCTGTTGCTTTAAATCCCAATGAACCTACTCCCCTACCACTCCACCAGGATCTTATCCTAAGACTCTACCACTTTCATCTGGCTTTATGCCCTCCAAAACCCATTTCGGCCATCTGAATTGAGGAAATTGAGCCCCCCACTGAGACTAACTTATCTCTGACTGAATCTAAAGGCCCTATCAAGAAGAGTCACCTAGTCCCTGCTGATTCTTAGAAACCCAAACCTACTACCAAAAAAATTAAGGGTATCGAGGGATTTTCCCAAACCAGTGCAACGACTAGCCTGTGTGACCTCAATTCTACCCTTGCTAAGACTTCCAGTAAGCTTGCTCCAAAAAAGAAAGGTAAGGAGGAGAAGGTGCCTCTGAATAAAGGGAAAAGTGTTGTGAGAAAGGACTTGTTGGGTGATATGGTGGTTTCAGAGACAATGGTTATTGGATGTGATGCCATCATTCGGTGCTCTGGAAAGTTGGCAAAGAATAGGAAAAAAGTGCAGGTTATGGATTTGGACACTAAAGAGGAGTTGTCAGACAACAAAGATAGTAGAGTTGAAGAAGTGTTGGAAGGTGAGGAAAGTGAGAAAGCCAGAGGTCCCTCATCCATTCCTAACAAGGGTAAAGCTCAGAAGAAGGTTTTGGCCTCCCACTCATTTGATACCTCGTGAGAAAGTTCAAACATTTGATCTTACTATGTGGCTCTCCAAGATGTGCACTACAAAATTGAGGTGAACCAAAATCAAATAGTGTTAACTATGGAGGATACTTTTCTTTTATCTTCCTATCCAATTCTTTCTAAAAAAATTGATATGTATAATTGAAAATTCTCCTCATGATATGACTACTGAGATAATCCCCTAAAGAAAGGAGGAATCCTAAGACTATGAAACTCATGTAGATATATTGGAATTGAATCTCCTTAATATCTTATCATTCCAGAATGTGCAACACACCAATGGAATTAAATATTTTATACCAGAATTTCCATCCATGCCCTCCTTCTAGCGCCAATATATTGATGATTTTTTTCCACACAACAAATTAGATAAAATACTGAGTATTCTATCTCTGTTGAAAGGAATCTTATCCTAGTAAACTAGAAAAATACTACCATAAGGTTTCTCCCAACTATCTTAGCTATGTGAAATGACTCAGTGATGAATGCATTTTTTTCTTTCAATAAAGGGACCTTATAATTTTTTTGACAAGCTTCCATGCATAGGGTTTAAATAAACATAAACTAATAAAATTTTATATTCAATGGTGCATACGTGTACTGATTAAACATATATTTTTGTAAAATGTGTCATTTCAGTCTGTTGCCAACAATATACTTACATGAATTTGTGAAATGTGAACCTTATGACAAAAATTTGCAAGTCTCAATGTCCTATCCTAACCAGAACTGGTAAAGATAATGCAAAAGAAGAGAAGGAAAGGGAAGGGATAGAGTAATCCTATAGACAAATACAAGAATGATCAACTATTCCAGATAGACAGATCCCATAGTAAACTAATTTTTGCTTTATTAGAGAGGTCACAATGCTATAAGAAACAATGCAATCTTTAAAGGGAACTAAAGGATTTTCAAACCATGAAAGCTCATTCAACACACAAGTTCTGGCACAATTTCATTAGCTTCCATAATCAAACTAAATTTGAGTTGTGTTCATACTAACCATGCACAACAACTTACAATCAACAAATTACTAGTGGTATGAACATGTAGGAGCCATCAAATATTTGAATAATTAATCATAAATGAAACTTAAATAATCGGAAGGGTAAAATGAACCATGAAAATCACATCCAACCAATAAAACAAACTCATATAGTAGCAACAAATGAACTTCTATTTGTATTGATTCAAAAAAAATGGCATTGTTTCAACAATTCTTTTTCTTGTTAGTCCTTCCTTATCCTTTACAAGAGAAAGTGATTGCATTTATATATAGAGGAAAGTACACTAAGTTTACAATAAAGGGTGAGGATTAATCCATCACCAAAGGCTTGAATTTAACAACATTTAATGTTTGTGGTTGGGTTGTTACAAACACAATTTTTCTTTTGTATTTTAGGAAAAATAAAAAATTGTACAATTATGAACCTTATACAATTAAGATGAAATATCACCTTCTTGATAAGTCTTATAAGAAAAATCATCTTTTCACTAAGTTGACAAGTCAAAAGGAACATGTGGCATGTTCTTGGAGGAGAGGAATGCATTTATGAACTAGTTTGCTAGGAACATATGTGAGCAAGGATTGAAACTAGACATATCTTCTATGTTCAACAACAACCTATTCTTTGTTCTTTTTTGTATTCTATTGTTGAATTCAAGGATCACAAAAGAATTCAAAACCTTTGATGATTGACATGCAGATTCTTTACTGGTTTGGAAATCTTCACAATGCATTTGCCTCTTATTCACTTCACATTGTTCAACTTTGATGTTTGATTTGCAAGAAAAGAAATTTAGAATAGATAATATTTTAGATTTTTCATGTATTCCAATGTTAGCATGAAAAATCTAATATTTAACATGATTCAACATTCAAAATTAGAGTCATTAGGCTAGGAACCCATTAAGTTTGGTTATTTGTGCAAATAATGGTTACATCCCTCATTTACATCAAGATTACATGGATTCAATTCATTGTTCAACCATGGGATTTGATTCTAGCATTCCAAATGAGAGTACGCAGGTATTTGAATTTTCTCATAAGATTATATCAAATTTATTAAATGATTTTTACATTTTATTTGTGCATAGTTAAATTGAATTAGTATATGTTTCAGGACAAGGCCTCCAAGGCTAGGCTTGACAAACTTCGTGCCACACATCACAGTGGCCAGAAATGTTTATAGGCCTTGATCTGTACATTTGTAAGTATATTTAATACGTTAAATGCTATTTTTTAATTTCCTAAGAAAAAGTAAATGATTGCATATTAATTAGTTTAACTAGTCCATGTGCCATGTTTTGATAGGAGGAGAAATATGGTCGGCATCCAACACAATTTGAAAAGGAAATGTTAGAAAGAAAAAAGTGGACTGATTTTGTAATCTGGATGGAGAATGAGGTATCAATAGTTGACTTTTAATAACTTAGTTGGATATTTTTGTGTTAATATGTCAATTTGCATATCTTGTGTTGAGTTGTTTATTGATGCGTAGGATTAGTTCTAAAGTGTTTCTCTGTTGGCCCTAGATCCCACTCAATTGTCCCATTATTTCATGTTGAGTAAAAACTATTGTTTTCCTTAAAGGGAAGTGGGTGACATTCATGCCTTATTTTCATTGCATCTTTTAATTAATGACCATCACGACTCACTCAACACTCCACGCCTTTACACAAATAAAATAAGGTAATGGAAAATGTGCTAATTGCTATTTCTCTAGCCAGATTCATTACAAACCATGATCAAATGCTAGGTAATCTATTACCATAAGCATAGAAAAGGAAAAATGAAAAAAAAAAACATTTGTTTTACATACCAATTGCCCCCTGCTTGATTTTCCTTTACTTTCAAGGTTGTCTTCTTGTCATTTGATTTATTATGAGGAATTTCATGGTATCCATTTTAGTGAAGAATTTGATGCTTCATATTTGGCTTAGTAGGTCCTCAATCCTGGGAAGAGGATATTAATTCTTCACATTGATCTTGTTGAGTGCTTTATAGTCAATGCACAACCTTTTTTGCCATCATTTGGCATGAGCATGATAGGGTTGCTACAAGGAAAACATCTAGACTTGTTGTGTTCTCTTTCCACAATTCCATTGATCTCTTCTTCATTCCCCAATAATTGAATAGTGTTATAGAAGCATTACAAAGAGGTAGTCTTGGGTATTAGATAGATAGTATGTTTCATAACACATTGCTTAGGCCATCCACTAGGGGAATGCAAATTATCCTTGTATAAGTAATGTACTGGAGGATTTAGTTCAATAATATGGTTCACCATACACTTCATAGGCTTCCCAGTGAGTGACAACAAAGTATCTATCCTTGTATATCTCCATTATTTTGTTTAACTAGTACTTTGCTGCTCAAGGGGGTATTGTGCCAAATTGTACTACAAGGATGTCCTTTTGAAGTTAAAGTTTCGCCATCAAGAGTGGAAACATCTTTCTAGAATTGATTAGCTTTTTGTGATGTATGGCTTTGATGAATGAAATATTGAAGGCTAGTTTCGTTATACAATATCTATTATAACACTTTTTGTGATTTTCTTCAGTTATTGCATAGAACTAGATAAGTTATGACTACCCAAGTAAAGCCTTACATACCTCTAAATCATCATAATTGAATGCATTTGAATAGGCTTGATCTTTTCCACCAAATGATATTAGTGCAATGCTTTTGTGGACCCAAGCTAGACCATCTAATGTTGTATGATTATGGATGAGTCATCATTGGTAATTTCACCTGGTTTAGAAGAAATTAGGATCATCTAACCACTATTGTCAACAATGAAGTGGTTAGGTTGTCTATTGTACCACATCTGTGAATGAAACAATACTTTTGCTTCTTTTGGATCCAGATTAGAATATCAAGTTATATTGGTAGTTGTTACCATGGCATTTGGCTCATGGTGCTTGATTTGGTGGCCTTTATATTGCATTGTTGAGGGTATAATTTGATAATTCTATTTATGAAAACAAAAGTTGAAGTAATCTTTCTTTTTGTTCTGAATGATGATCCAGATTTGAAGATTAGGCAATTTGGGTTGTTGCTACAATGGCATTTGGCTTACAATGCATGATCTTTTTTCTGTATTGTACATAATTGTGGTGCAAGTTGACACTTCTATTGGTGCATACTGAGCTTTCCAAACATAGCATTCTCTGATAGAGTTCCCACTAGAATTGTGTAATGTACACTATTTTCTAGTCTTAGATTGCTAATAGTGTGCTTTTCTTTTGGGAATGACAGAAAAGTTGTTTTACTTATTGCTTTGAGTTCCATTTGGCTCAAGGCTTGAAGTCCTTATTCAAAAATTTACCTAAGGACTTTGAATCTTCATTCTTAGGCTTTCCTTTTGCTTCAAACTTGCAAGCATACCTATAGGCTTTTAATAATGAAGAGATATGCAAGAAATCCAATGTTGGTTTTGATACATCATCTCCAGCCTAAACTATACTTTAAAATGATATTTTGTTCCTACTCTTGACTGTTTAACAAGTCAAAGTATGGAATATATCAAAATATTCTTGAATATATTGGTCATTACATTAATGAAGCCAAGAATGCTTGATATATTGGTCCATCATATGTTTCAATAGGATAATAGGTTTCTTTTGAGGCTTCGACAAAACCATTATTTGTATATATAGGTGAAAGGTCAACCTCATGGGTAGCACACTATTTATTCTTCCATTTCTTTATAGAAAAGGAAACTCCTATAAATTGCAAAGGTGATATTTCTTATGAAAAACTTAATGACCACCTTTTCTGAGAAAATGAGGTTTCAGACAATTATCTAGAGTATCAACATCTTTTTTACCTTAAAGAATAGGGATGTCTATATTTACTTGTACCATGTATGGTGTTTGGGCTCCAAAATATATATGCATTGGTAAGTCAATGGGAATGAATGGGATTGAAAATGCTTTAGAAGTTGACTAAAGTGATAAATTATCTTGACAATTTCCTGTGTAATGTTTCTCCAAATCACCACTCTGTTGTTGTAAAGCACTTGATTTCATCATCTGAAACATCTTTGAAGTCAACATCTCTGATATGGATTTGTTTTCAATTTTTTGAGATCATGAAGGAACATAGGGTGAAGGGTCATGAATTTAGAGGCCAAGCTTCTTGTTGTTATTCCTTGTGTCAGTGGACATACAAAATGCAACAAAGTTTTTGAATGAAAAACTTCACTACCACAAGGTTGTGATATATAGTGAATGCTTGATATCACTGTGAACTGATGTGAGCTTTGATACCACTGATTTGGGACCTTTCATATATGAGGAACATGATATTCAAATGGAATAAAATGTATTAGAGATAGAAGCTAATGTGAGCTTTGATACCACTGATTTGGGGCCCTTCATATCCAAGGGACAAGCTTTTCAAATGGAATCAAATCTGTTATAGATAGAAGCATATGTAGAATGACTAATGTGAATATCAAATCAGAGTGCTTAAACAAAGAAATTACAAGAATAATATGATGCCACACTAGAAGCTTGGAATGTAATCTCAAAGTTGTATTATGCAAAGTTCTATGCAATCTTTGATAGGTTGGACGTAATGCTTATTCATGTCTATCTACTCTTTAGTAGAATAAAACAATATACCAATGCGGTAGAGAAAAGGATGTCATGTTAGTTACAAGAAATACAATTGCTTGCCTACTGTTGGTTCATATTCCTTATGTCATTTTTTGGAAACTTTGTAGAATATTTGTATGGAATAGGGTTGACACTATTGGAGCTATGCAAGATAGAGCTTTGTGGTAAACATTTTCTTGAAGCTTGTAGTAAAGGTGGTAATATGGCACTGTGCATTGTCGTTGTATTGTGAAACAATCATAGTGCTAGATCCCCCTCAATCAAATATGTTTAGAATCTTAACCATATAATTCCATCAAGCTCCTTGCAACAACAAAAAGTACACCTCTTTTTAATTTGAAATTTCCCCATAAATAATCTTTTTATGAAGTTATACATTTCTTATGTTTACGTGTTGCTAGAAAGTGAGTTATTATTAAGTAATTGACTGGTTGAAAATAAATTTTTCTTATGTTTACATGAGGAGGTGAAGGATTTGGATTTTTCTTGGTGAAAAGAGGAATCCAAGCTTTCCTGTGTTGGGCGGAATGGTCTTAACATGATATTAATATGTTTTGTACAAGTTTGTGTTGGAAAAATGGATCAATAGAAATGCTTTCAACTATTCACTATTTTCTTTAAGGCACTGAAATATATTTTTACAACACAACATCCTATAAGCATACTAATTGAAACTTCAAGGCAAGTGAACAATTTTGTATTAGATTTCTTATTTTGGAACTCGTGAACATTATGTGGCTGAGAAAGCTTTTCAAACAACTTTCTTATGTTGTGGAGCCAAACAGTTACCATGTCATTAATTTTATATCTACAGAGAAATTCATTTTTATATTTTTTTTAACATTATGTGGAAAATCAAGAAAGGGGTAGTTGGTATGTAAAAAAAATGTTTGTTTTTTCATTTTTCCTTTTCTATACTTATGGTAATAGCTTACCTAGAATTTGATCATGGTTTGTAATGAATATGGCTGGAGAAATAGTAATTAGCACATCTTCCATTCCCATATTTTATAAGTAAATAGCCTGGTATGTAAAACAAATGTTTGGCTTTTCATTTTTCCTTTTAAGTAATTAGCACCTGTAGCATCATGACTCACTCAACACTCCACACCTTTACACATGCTCGATTCTTCAAAGGTCGCATAACTCCAAAAAGTCCACTCCAAATTCAAACATATGTGCCAAAGATAGAAATTTGAAATTGTTTCAAAGATTCTCCAAGAGAAGAAGTCATCGCATAAAATTAGAAAAGCCCTCAAAACATCGTTAATGGTTTTAGACACGTCATGCCACAAAAATGAATGTGATTTTGTCTCAAATAAAGCCATCTACAGAAACATTTTCTTCAGCAAAGAAAAGACATGTAGGAGGATCAATACACCACTAAAAGATGGTCAGAAGAAATAATTCCAGATATGAATAAAATTTTACCTCATAAAGAAAAGTCGACCTCAAAGACTATTCAACATGCCACTTGTCATAAGACTTTTCAACACTGGGTGAAGATGACATGGCATATATTAAATAAAGCCCTACACAAGAAATACTTTGGCATTTGATCGACCAAAACATTAGCATCCAAAAATGATGACTTGGTATTTGTATGAGAAAAGATAAGCAAGTTGTTGTCAAAACAAGCACATAGGCTAACACCTCAAACAAGCACTTCAACTAGGCAACAAGGCAACTCAAACAAGACAAGTTGAAGTCTAATGAATAATCAACAGCTACAGAATTCAAAATTACTTTGAGTAATCCTCCACCAAACTGAAATTATTTGACATCAATGACAAAAATACCTTCAACAAGGATCAAAAAACACAAACTACAAATTTGGAATTACAGGTCTTCTATTCCTAGCAGCAGTAGCAAGACGTACATTATCTAGCATTGATTAAGTAGTTGAAAACAAGTATTTTTCAAAAGTACTCTTCAAAGAGGATTTGACAACTTAGATGTTTGTGGTTCAATTAGTCATGTTTACTGACATTTTTTCCCATATTTTTTGCATCAAATCTGCACTTTTCCTATTTTAACAAGGGCAACGAGTTTTCAGCCAGATTTAGTGAGTTTTCGCTAGTACTCGCCAAAAAAATAGACGAGAAAACCTTGCAAAAACTTGTGTAGGGGAAAAAATGCGAGTACTCGAAGACTCGTTGAGTGTGTAAAGTATGATAACTATGAGAACATTTACACAATGCAAAAGAATGGTATTGTAGGTTTGTCGACTTTGTGCAAAACAATTGAAAAATGTGAAGCATACATCGTGGCTAAATAATAGAGAGCCATTTCAAAAATCAAATTGGAGAGTTAAAAGGAAATTGTAGTTGATCCACTTTAATTTGCATGGCCCACTGCCATTCTTTCAATTGGTGGTGATAAATACTTCAACTACTCTTAAGATGAAGACTCCATATGAAATTTGGTGTGGTCATCTTTAGCCAATGCAACATCTTTGGGTTTTCAAATTCACCTACTATGCATGCATTGATTCACAAGGAGAAAAGGAATAAGTTGTATCACAAGAGTAAAAATTGTATCATTTTGGGATATTTAAAATTCTCAAAATCCTATAAGACTATTTGATGGGAAAAATAAAAAAAATCTCATTCCAAGAGATGTTTTTTGTGTGAAACCAAAAAGGACACAACCAACAAGGATTGATAGTTAAGTTGACTTAAAAAAAAATCAATATTTGATGGTTAGTAATACAAAATTCTTTTAGATTCAAGCATATGTAGTTTTTCAACAACATTTCAGATCACACTCAATGGGCCATAATCAAGAAGAGGAGAGTTGACTTAATTCTTTTACAAATTTAAATTTTTTAAAGAGAATGATATGGTTATTCCAAACATTAAGGGAGGGGGCATATAGTTTTGAATTTGTTGAATCTATTTTTCCTTTAGTGATTGAAACAAAAACTCCCCTTGAGGAAAAAAATGAAACTTCATCAAAAGATGAAAATGTGTTTTTGGAGTAAGAACTAGAAAATGACATTGAAAGAAGTCAAACCTAATGAAGTTGGAGAAACATGCACTAGAAGTGCATACAAAGCTAGAAAACAATAGTAAATATCCCTAGAAGATATTCAAGATAAGCTATCAAAGCTACCTTGTGAGGGCATTCAAAACAAGAAATCAATATTGCTTTTGATTCAGAACCAACTTCCTTCAAACAAACTTAAAAGATTAGCATGTGGAGAAAAACAATGAAAATTGATTATGGTAATGCTTTGTTAAAGAATGACACTTGAGAGCTCGTTGATCCTCCATTCAATTGTAAACCCATTGGTTGCAAGTGGGTCTTTCAAAACAAATAAAAAGTAGATGGATCACTTGACAAACACAAAGTCTTGTCATGAAGGGATATGCTCAAAAAGAAGGAATAGACTATGAGGAGACTTTTGTACCAACAAGGAAATGGACCACCATTTGAGTTTTGTACAAATGAGGATTTTTAGCCTTCTAATTTTTGTTAGTTAACCACCTGTTGCCTCTAAATTCCTCAGTATGAATCCTCTTTCTCTTTCATGATTGATAATAATTGACATTGTGAATAATAAATAATTGTAGATGAAGAAATATGTTACCCATGGGTATGGGTTTCACCATGGTTATATCTTACATTCGTTGAGCATGGTTATTAAACATGTACAACTTCCTATTGTGCATGCTTAATAATCTTTGTCTAGCAATCTCCTAATATGGTGTGAATCTTTTTTTAATACTTCTACTTCATTAGAATGGTGTGAAATTGGAAGGTTGGTTTTTTCCTTATCATATTTTTCACATAAATCTTCCTATTTCATCAAAGATATGGGCCCTGAAGACAAAGTAAATCCATTTGCAAAGTAAGAAGCTTGGGAACAACATTAGATTGGTATGATAATCTAAGAAATTCTTTATGAAAATGTTTGCTTCATTTATTAGGCATAGTAAGTATGCTATAGGAATTTTCAATTTGACCATTCTTCTTTTTCCTTCTTTAGTGCATGTGTTTGGGCAAGGAAGATAACCCCATGCCTTTGGATAAAAATATATATGTGAACTTATGCCTATATTTTAGAAGATTGGAGATCTGTTGTTACTAAATATTTTCTATAAATGTCTAGTTCTTTGGTTGGATATGTACCCGTTAAGCTTTTTTATATCCAACTATTGTTTGCATTTGGTTTGATGCTTCTGTAATGTCTTCTATAGGCAAGCATTGGATAAGACAAAATATCAAGAGGACTATGAGTAAGTTACTAACCTAAATTTGTGTATTATTCTTTGTTATAAGTAGAAGCAAATATAATTGTAGGTAATTTATATGTATCCACTACTAATTTTGATCTAACTGGTTTGAAAACTGAAAAAGTTGTCTTGGAATTACTAAGATTAATTGAATAGTAAATATTATTAGGCATCAACAATGAATGCCCGTTTTCATGGAAATTACTAATAATAAAGTATGAAGCTATATTATTGTATCTACTTGTGATTTCTACATCTAAGAGAACATATCATCATTAGCATTCAATATTGAGACCATATTGCCATTTCACAATTCAATATACTTTCATCTTTATCCTCTGTTGTGCTGTTTTGGTGACAAATGTAGCTGCCTAATGCAAATTTGTTGGTCAAATTTGCAAATAAAAAATGTATGGAACAATTTGTGAAAGGGTGTTACTATTTTTCTATATTCCACCAAGTTTTTGGGATGGGGATGGTAGGGGATGGAGGGACATATTTCTAGAATGGATTTTCTGGGAGGACATTCTTTAGTGGATGACAACTAAAAAGATATGGAAAACTTAAAAATATTGAAATTTCAACTATTCATATGATAAGGCTTAGAAATAACTCAAACAGGTTTATGTGGCCTAGAAAATAAAATTTGGGCAAAAAGTAGACACCCGATGGCTTGTGGTCCCTTTTAGCTAGTGCTTGTAGAACATGTGTTTATCAGTTGAATATCTTTGCTACTTGATTCAATTTATGTTACTCAGTGCTTTCCTATCTCTATTTTGCTACCTACTGGTAGTCTAGTTGTACATTGTTGGTTAACTATTTCTATTTTACTATCTTCAATTGGCCTATGTTTACATTGTGCATGGGCTATCCTTGTTTATATTCGATTCTCTCTAGTGAGATCTCTTTTGTTAATATCTTTCTTCTCTATAGTTGACTTATTCTTGCTCATTGATTGATTATCTTTACATGCTTTTCAACTATGTCTGCGAGTTAGTTGTTCTAGGCTTTAGTACTACAATAATGGGTAATTGTTTGTTAAAAATATATGATAGTACCATGCTAGTTGAAGTGTAAATTTGTTCAGGTTTTATTTCATAAATTTTGACCAGCTTTCACCATAAATTCAGCCAACAAATGTTTGGTAGGATTGCTATTTTCCTTGCTATATCCAAACACATCCAAAAAGATTCATTTCACTTTTATGATCAAATTTATGCATGTCTTCTGAGCTTCTTGATTTTTCTCTTGTGTAAGCCTCTAAGAAGCTTCTCAAGCTACTAATTTGTAATTAGTTTGCAAGGGATTGTTTGCTCTTTCTTTGCCAATTTCCTATTTTATAGGGAGTTATGGTTTGTTTCTTTCCAATCACAAGGTGCATTTCAGTGAACTCGACCATTCTGAATTATTTAAATTTAGACACCATATGGTTGATGCTAAATGCTATTGCTGCTCCAAGGCACTTTGACTTCTTCCTTAGATAGTGAGATTCCCTCAAGACATGAATGTGGTTATCATAGCTCTAAACACTCATTTCAGCATGAAGAATGCATCAATGCGTAGTAGAATTTGTAAAGCACTTGTCTCTGATTATGAATGTTTTAGATTGTTACATATAGTCATGGTCAGATTCTCATGATAGATTCCTTTGAAACTTGTGATAGGTATGTATTTGAGGACCAAATTGAGTTTATCAAGGAATCAATACTTAAAGGAGAACATGTACTTTAACAAATTAGCTCATATGCTGATGTTTTGAATTGTATATTAGATATCTTCTTTTGATTTAACTAGTAATAAGATATATGTTTCTTTCTTTGGTTGATTGGACTAAACTTTAGAGAAAAAATGAAAAATGTTTTGGAGTTTTATATGTATTTTTGTAATACTTTTTAACTTTACAACATATATTATGTATTATTCACTTTTGATTTTTTGTTAATTTTCTCATTATTGATGTTTTATCCTAAATCAGGCTGAGGGTGATGATTTTGAAAAGGATTCTAGGGAAAAAAACAATGTCACACAAACTCTAGGTGGGATGCATTTTCTTGATGCCTGAAATGAGTGTAGCATTTAGCTGTAGAAGGCATCATAAATAATTTTGCACCATAAATTGTTTAATGTACATTTATTATATGAATCAACTACTTTTAATTTTAATTTTACTCCACTAAAATTAAATGAATCCTCATTTGCAATCATCAAATCACTGGAAGGAACATTGTTTCCTTTTAGTTTATTCCTGGCATAGCAACAACTAAAATTTTTCATGTAATTCTCAATTTTTTTGGTTATTTGATGCTAGCTTAACTTTTCTTGCAATGGTTGTATAGGATGAAAACAATGGCCATATCAAATTCCTTTTTCACAAGTCCTACTCTCTCAAGGTTAACAATCTCAATCTCACTAATAGTGATTACTAAGAAAGGTAATTCGACCAACTCTACCAAACAATTTACCATAGGAACAATAAAAGCAGATGCTTTGAAAGGAACTCCATGAAAACCAAGCTATCTGAATGGTATATCAAACTCTAGTTCAAAATATTTTAGATGAGGCTGCTCCCATAGCTCTGTTACTCACTTGACAAATCCTTGAAACTCTACACTGATTTTATTTTCCGTTTCCCTCTCTTGTTGTTCTTCTTCAATTTCATCAGGATCATACATTGACCTTCTTGCCCCTCCTAAATTTTGGACCACATCCATTAGCTCCACATAAAACTAGACATCCTTGGTCTTCTTGGTTCACACCATGATTTGGTTATGCAAATGAAAATGAAGCAAAGTAATCATCTCCTTCTCTGTTGGATCGAAGAATGCATGCTTAATGTTTTGATACATGATATCAACTCTCTCTTTTTCTCTCATGGTTGAATACTAAAATCCATTATGGTGGGCCTCCAAAGTTCCAGTCATCTTTCTTCCTCTTCCACCAAATGCTGGCATATTTTACTAACGTTTATTAGAATTGTTGCATGTTTTACATCATTGGAATGATATATTAGCTGTAACTGTTTTGAAATTTTATTATGGTATGTGCACTTTGATATGATGTAATATGATTATGGTTTCATTTCATATGTTGTAATATTAGATGTATAACAAAAAAATAAAATTATTGCTGAAATAAATAATAACTTTTCATTTTAAATGTTTTTTTTTGTAGAACACAGGTCTTCCAGAAGATCAAGATGATCCTCATTATATAGATCCAGAATATGTTGGTTTTGGTACAGATCACATGGCAGAGGATGATGGTGGCATAGATATAGAAGACACTGAGGCCGATGATGATGATGATGACGACGATGATGATCACAATGGTGATGATGATGATGAGGCAGTTGCTAGTAGTAGCCAATGACATTCATGATCATATAGACTACATCATGGATCATTATTGATATATTGTTATGATGCCTCTTTTCATGGTTACTATCATATGTATCATTTTAACGGCCTACAATGCCATATTATTGAGTTGTATCATTTTGACATGTACCATTTTGACTTATATCATTTGGACATGTATCATCTTGACTTGTATCATTTTGAGTTACATAATTTATCATTTTTACTTATATCATTTGTACATGTATCATTTTGACTTATGTCAACTATTGGACATGTATCATTTTGACATGTTATTAATCTACCGACATATTTGACATTCACTTGTTTTAGTTATATATGATGATGATCTTATTAGTATTGAATTGTTAATTTAGATATATTGAAACTGGTTGATGATTTTTGGATGGATATTTATTACATATGATGATTTTAATTTATTGCTTAGGATGGATGTTGTCAAATTCAATTAAATTATAGATATTTGACACACCTGTTTTAATTATAGATGATGATCATGTTATAATAATTATCTTGTTATTTAATCATATGAGTTAAATAATTAAATTACTTACTCTATAATCATATGAGTTATTTAAGAGGCATGATATATTTAACTAATTAAATTGAAATAAAATATATTAAATTAATAAATGGAAGCAAAACAAGAAGCATTTTTAGAAGAAAAAAAGGAAGCAACAATGGAAGCCAAACTAGAAGCAAACCAGAAGAAATCTTGGAAGAAAAACTTGGCGTTATCTAGGAAGCAAAAACATAAGCAATTTAGGTAGCAAACAAAGGAGTAATAATGGAAGCAATTTTAGAAGCAAAAAAAGATGCAATAATAGAAGCCATATTAGAACCAACAAAAGACACAAAAATGGAAGCAAAGCTAGATGTAACAAGCGACGTTATATCAGAAGCAAAATTGAAAGAAAAACTGGAAGTAAAATCGAAAGAAAAATTGGAAGAAAAACTGGAAGCAAAACTGGAAGCAAAATTGGAAGCAAAATTGAAAGCAAACCTGGAAGAAAAATTGGAAGAAAATATGGAAGCAACACAAGAAGCAAAACCAGAAGCAAAATCGGAAGCCAAACTAAAAGGAACAAAAGTTAGTGCTAAATCCGACACTAAACCCGGTGTTGAAGTGAAATGCATTTTGGCGCTGGAAGAAGTGTCTAATTCATGAACTCAAAATGCACTAAATTTTGATGCTATTTTAGGCACTAATTACCTATTTTGTTTTAGTGGTATCACAATGTCACATATCTCGCATCATCACTTCTTATCATGTTTCTCGCTATCTCTATCTTTTATCCTATATAGAAATGTTTCATACATATATACATATATATGTATATGTATATATATATATACATATATATACATATACATATATATATGCATATACATATATATGTATGTATATATATACGGTGACATCTTCATATATCAATTAGGTCAGCCTAATTGGATGTAAGCATAATTAATTCAAAATGGCTTCTCAACCCAAAACAAAAATCTCTTTGGTGCTCAAAATAAAACATGCCAACCACAAATTAGGTTGGCCCGGACCTAATAAGGAACCCTTTAAACAATCATGAGGCAAACATCACTTAATCATGTCAGCCAAAATAATTCCAAACTTCTATCATTTAAATATCTTGCAGCTCGATCAACCAAAATTGTTGGAAACTAGTTTATAGCTGTAACTAACAATCCTGGTCATCATATCAAAAACTCATAAAGCGATATTTTACTAAGATTATTTTCAAACAAAATTACCGGATCAATATAGAGACACAGTTTACTGAATAAGCAAATAGTCAATCACCAAACAATGTTGGCATCAATGACAACATACCGGAGCTCTTCTTCACTCTTCCAACAATCTCCCCCTTTGTCATTGATGGAAACATGTGCCAAAAATAAAGCTTACTTCACAACCAAAATTTTGCAGCATCAATGCACTCAACTCCCCCTTTCATATGTACAAAAACACAAAACTATTTTTAAAACCAAAACACCAAAACATTGTTTAAACACACCCTTCTCTACATAGAACCTTCTCCACATAGAAGCTTCTCCCCCTTTGACATAAAGGAAAAATGGTAAGGAAACATCAAATAGAAACTAAGAACTAGGGGCATCTTGAAGTTCTTTGAGAATTGCTTCCCAAGCTGGTTTACCATCATCTAGACCCTTTTTCTTTGGTAAGAGATTTATATAGTGATTCCAGTTCTACTAGGGATTCTTCTCCTTCTTTCAGAGTGGATGTATTGATGTTCATCTTCTCTAATTTTTCTACATCTACCAAGGTACTTGATATGGAAATATTTATGGACATTACCAGATCTCCAAGTTGTCCAAAGCGCCTTATTGCATCTTCTTTTTTCCTTTACAGAATGAAAAACTTGTTCTGAAGGTCTACAATAGAAGTCCAACCAATGTAGCTTCTATCATCTTCGACCTTGTAGTCTCTGTAGGCATCAACAAACTGAGACTCTATTGATTCCATTAAATACTTAATGCCTCTGTCAATCCATCGCATACAGTATGTGAACAATATCTGAGCTTCTTCATCACAATCCTTTACTTCTTTCAAACTCTACAATACTTTGTTATGCATAATTGCACATTTATCCTATATAATCAATAACCTTTTCTCTAGAAGACTCGACTCTGACTCTTTCACAGTTTGTATCTTAAGGTTAGAGGTATATTCCTTGATAGAATCAACTATGAACTTTAAGTTCTCAATTAGTGCTAAGGAATCATCAATGGTGACACTGGGGGAAGTCTCCTATAAATATCTAATAGCTTCATTTATCAATTCAATTCCTCTTTGATAAGTTTCAACAGTTTCTTTAGTAACAAAGTTGAGAAAAGTTCTACAAATCTTTATTCTTTCATCTAGTGCAATCCTAGTCAAATCTACGTAACTTGGATGTGATGGCAGCTTGATTAATTGAGGTGGTAGCACCGACTGAAGTCTCATTTTCCTTGTCAGTAGACCTTTGAGATTACTTCTGGAAGATTCTCCAGATGGTCTTGATGGCTCAACAGCCTTGGGATTTTCTTCTTCGCTTCTTTCAGCCTGAGATTCTTTCTTGTTTTCCTCTTCCTTCTTCTCCTCTTCCTTTTCTTCTTCTTCTTTTTCTTCTTTATCTTATCCTTTTTCCTCTTCTTTTTCCTCTTCTTCTTTTTCTTCTCTAGAGGGTTTTTCAGAAGATTTATCTTTTTTTTTCTTTCTCCCTCTTATCCTCATCATCCTTGTCATCATTTTTCTTTTTATCCTTGCTTCCTTCATCTTCATCTTTTTCTTTCTCACCATTGTTTTTGATAGATTCATGATGTTCTTCCGGTTCATTACCAATATCATCTTTATGTCAATAACTTCAGTATGTTTGTTGGTTGTGTCCTTTGTATCATTCAGAGGGGCAGGTGTCTCTGAAACATCATGTATTTCACCAACACTTTCCAAAACTGGATGATCCATTACCTCTATAACATTAATATGCTCCTATGCTTGAGCTGTATGGGATGAAGAAGTGGTTCTTGTCCCATAATTATTTACCAATTTTTTATTGTTTCCAGAGTGTCTTTCCTTACCTTTTCTATACTTTTTTTCTCATTAGTCATAAGAATATTGACTCTCTGCTTGACTCTAAACAATGTAGAACATTTTTTCAATAGATTAGCACCCTCTTCCTTGGATAAAGACTATCCATAAGAATTCAACGAATCATTTTTCATCTTATCATCATCATTTACGACTTCGTGCCTCCTTTGTACTAACACTTTCCATCCATTTTCAATCACTTTCTTTTGGATAGTTTCCATATTCACATTACAAATAACTATATACTGAATGAAAGCATTAATAATGGTTTCCTTATCTTGATCATTAACTTCATCAAACAACTTAGTAGTCAGAAAAAGATCTTCATTTTCAATCATGTTATTCACTAAGGCTCCTAGATTTAGAGATGGTTGATCACTTTCTAGAGGAGAGCCAATAATGTCCTCCTTAGGATCTGATGTTCCTTCTTCATTCTTCTTCTTATGTACATGAATTTTGAAAGCATTTTCTTCTTCCTCTATTTCTTCATCTGTTGAGATATTGACTCTCATTTATGCTTCTTTGTTGCTAGAGGAAGTACTGCTCCTTTTCCTTTTCAACTATTTCTCTTCTTGCATGCCAAGATCTATTTCCTCCTATACAACATCACTTAGGTTTATTTTCTTGTTAGCCTTTTTTTTACTCTTCTTCCGAGTGTAGCAGATGGTGCAATAGGGGGTATGTTCTTTCTGTTAAAATCATGAGTACTAGGACCGATAGAGGTCGTTACATCAACTTATGCAAAAGTATTATGTTCTTTCTTCTTTCCTTTCTCTATTGTAGCAATAGTGGAAGTGGGTACAGTAGCAAAAGATATTCTTCCAGGTTGTTTAGGTCCAAAAGATTGTTTAGATGATCTAGCCTTCCTTTCATCAAGAGCTTCCCTTAATAAATCAACATCCTCCTTAGAGAGTGAATTTTCCTCGATGGATGCCTCAACATTCTTATTTACTCTTTTTGCTATTAGGGGTGCAAAATTTTCCAAGTGCACTTCACTAGATTTTTGTTCATATATACCATGTCGAGGTGGAGAGGGATCCCTAGGACTGCTTAACAACATTTCAATGAACCTCTCAACTATTTATTCATCAATTTCATATCCCAGAGGCTCTATCCAGAGAGTTATGGATTCTACTACTTTTGTGATGCAGTCATTAGTGGTTACGAGAAAAGTTATTTCCTTTGCATACTTCTTTACAAGGCTTCTGGGAACCCTATCTCTTTCATACATATTGTTCTGGAAAACTGCAAAGAATGCAGTCAAAGCATTATTCTATGTTCTATAATCTCCAAGACTGTTCAAGTGTTCAAAATTTTGATGTGCAATAGACCTATTGCGCTCCCATATAATGTTTTTTCTTCCTAGTAGCTCCCTGAGAAAACAGAACAATAGAAAAACTACCAATGTGCCAAACTTGAAGGAGTGTTTCTTTGACTTAATCTGGCTTAGGTTCTCCATAAGTTACATCCTTAAGCAATTAACATAGATCATAATCTCTCCCATTTACTACCATTTCATGTGGAGTATGAATTTCTATAGCAGATATAGAATTTCCTCGATAACATCATATATCATAGTTGTGTTTGCAATGGGTTGAGTAGTCAGAGCTCTCCCATCATATGTGGCACTAGTTAGCTTAATGACCACATCATTCTTCATAGCTTTTAGGATTGGTATGGATTTAGTGTCACAAAGACTAATTATAGCTTGAATTACTTCCTTGGTGATTACCCCATCTTTTCTTGTCCACACAAATTTTTCATGTACCCTACTAATCACCATCCTAACAAATTTTGCATCCATCTCACTGGAAAAGTTTGGGAACCAATTCCAAAGATCCAACTTCTTCCAAACCAAGTTTTCAAATTCAGGTTTTACAAAGTGGTTATCTCCTGTCAATTTATTATACCATTGATTTCTAAGCTCTTGGTGGTAAAATTCTTCTAACTTTCCATGAATATAAGTTCTAGTGTCCTCAGTGGGTAGAACACTACTCGGAATCTATGAGAACGCACCCACGAGGTCCATTTCATAAACTTTCCAGGAAAACCTTTTGAATTTTGGTCGAGGTCTCTCAGAGAATTCCACCATAGTGGGAGTGGCCATTTTCCTCAAATTACTTGTATATGCTAATGAAATGTAGCTTCAACTAAAACCCACGAACTACAAATAACGGTAAATACCTTTTCAAGCATCGTTGAAAACTAGGGTTTGATCCCAAATTCTTTGAATCACTTTCAAATTTCTTTAGCTCACTCAACTTCCTCCAAATGTGTAAATGTGTTTGTAGGTATAGAGAAACCATGAACAACTTCACACCATATCACAATGTCACATATCTCACATCATCACTTCTTATCATGTTTCTCACTATCTCTATCTTCTATCCTATACATAAATGTTTCATTTATATATATATATACAGTTACATCTTCATACATCAATTAGGTCAGCCTAATTGGATATAAGAATACTTAATTCAAAATGAATTATTGGACCAAAATAAAAGTATTTGGTGCTCAAAACAAAATGTTCCATCCACAAATTAGGTTGGCCCAGACCTAATAAGGAACCCTTTAAACAATCATGAGGCAAACATCACTTAATCATGTCAGCTAGAATAATGTCAAACTTCTATCATTTAGATATCTTAGCCCAATCAACCAAAATTGTTGGAAACTTGTTTATAGTTGTAATTGATAGTCCTGATCATCATATCAAAAACTCATAGAGTGATCTTTTACTGAGAGTATTTTGAAACCAAATTATTGGATCAATATAGAGACACCGTTTACCAGATAAGAAAATAGTCAGTCACCAAACAATGTTGGCATCAATGACAACATACCGAAGGTCTTCTTCTTCATTGTTCCAATAATCTTCCAACAATCTCCCCCTTTGTCATTTATGGCAACATGTGCCAAAAATAAAGCTTACTTCACAACCAAAATTGTGTAACATCAATGCACTCAACTCCCCCTTTCATATGTACAAAAACACAAAACTATTTTTAAACCCAAAACACCAAAACACTGTTTAAACACACCCTTCTCTACATAGAACCTTCTCCACACAAAACCTTCTCGCCCTTTGACATCAAGGAAAAAGGGTAAGGAAACATTAAACAAAAACTAAGAACTAGGGGCATCTTGTAGTTCTTTGAGAATTGCTTCCCAAGCCAATTTTCCATCATCCAAACCCCTTTTGCTCTAGTAAGATATTTACACAATGATTCCAATTCCACTAGGAATTCTTCTCCTTCTTTTGGAGTGGACAGATTGATGTTCATCTTCTCCAATTTTTCTGCATCTACCAAGGCACTTGATATGGGAATATGTTTGGACTTTACCAGATCTCCAAGTTGTCCAAAGCACCTTATTGCATCTTCTTTTTGCCTTTATAGAATGAAAAATTTGTTCTGAAGGTCTACAATAGAATTCCAACCAATGTAGTTTCCGTCATCTTCAGCCATGTAGTCTTTGTAGGCATCAACAAGATGAGACTCTATTGAGTCCATTAAATCCTTAATGCCTCAAGTGGTGTCAGGCCATCGCATGTAGTATGTGAACAATATTTGAGCTTCTTCATCAAATTCCTTTACTTCTTTCAAACTCTACAATACTTTGTTATGCATAATTGCACATTTATCCTATAGAATTAGTAATCTTTTCTCTAGAAGACTTGACTCTAGCTCTTTCATAGTCTAGATCTTAAGATTAGGGGTATATTCCTTGACAAAATCAACTACGAACTTTAAGTTCTCAATCAATGCTAAGGAATCATCAATGGTGACACTGGGGGTTGTCTCCTATAAAGCTCTAATAGCTTCATTTATCAATTCAGTTCCTCTCTGATAAGTTTTAGTAGTTTCCTAAGTAACAAATTTGAGAAAAGTTCCACAATTCTTTATTCTTTCATCTAGTGCAATCTTATTCAAATCTACATAACCCGGATGTGATGGCCGCTTGATTAATTGAGGTGGTAGCACCAGTTGAAGTCTCATTTACCTTATCAATAGACCTTTGAGAGTGCTTCTGGAAGATTCTCTAGATGTTCTTGATGGCTTAGTATCCTTGGTATTTTCTTCTTCACTTCTTTCAGCCTGAGATTCTTTCTTGTTTTCCTCTTCCTTCTCTTCTTTTTCTTCTTCTTTTTCGTCTCCTTTTTCCTTTTCTTTTTCCTCTTCTTCTTTTTCTTCTTCAGAGGGTTTTTCAGAAGATTTATCTTTTCTTTCTTTCTCCCTCTTATCCTCATCATCCTCATCATCAATTTTCTTTTTATCCTTGCTTCTTTCATCTTCATCTTTGTCTTTCTCACCATTGTTTCTAGTAGATTCATGATGTTCTTCTAGTTCATTATCGATATCATCTTTATGTTGATCTTCAGTATGTTTTTTGGTTGTCTCCTCTATATCATTCATAGGGGTAGGTTTCTCAAAAAAATCATGTATTTCACCAACACTTTCCAAAACTAGATGATCCGTTACCTCTATAACATTAATATGCTCTTGTGCTTGAGTTGTATGGGATGAAGAACTGGTTCTTGTCCCATAATTCTTTGCCAATTTTTTGACAGTTTCAAGAGTGTCTTTCCTTACCTTTTCTATACTTTCTTTTTCATTAGTCATAATAATATTGACTCTCTGCTTGACTCTAAACAATGTAGAATATTCTTTTAACAGATTGGCAGCCTCTTCCTCAAATAAATAAGATCCATAAGAATTCAAGGCATCATTTTTCATCTTATCATAAGTATTTATGGCTTCGTGGCTCCTTTGTACTAACACTTTCCAGAAATTGTCAGTAAATTTCTTCTCGATAGTTTCCATACTCAAATTGAAAATAACTATATACTAAATGAAAGCATTAATAATGGTTTCCTTATCTTGATCATTAACTTCATCAAACAACTTAGCAGTTGGCAAAAGATCTTCATTGTCAATCATGTTATTCACTAAGGCTCCTAGATTTAGAGATGGTCGATCACTTTACAGAGGAGATCTAGGAATAGTGATAACTTTAAGAAACCCCCTTCAAAAAAAGATATAAAATTCTAGCGAATCTTTCATTTTTTTTAAAAAAATATTAATTTCTATTGGAAAATCTTTCCTTTTATTCAAAAAAAATATTAATTTTATTGGTGATTTTTTTACATCACTAAAATTTTGTAGAAAATTTTGGAAAATCTTGAAAATAATAAGAAAATGCATTAATTATGATGGTGAATCCATCCAATCTAAAAATAAGCTTCATGGAAAAGTAGGGGCCCGAGGGTGGAAATTATCGATGGGTTTAAGGGGCGGACTATAATATTTACTTGTCACCAATGTTTTAAATATAACATAATGGTCCTCATTATATTATGCAACATAAAATGTACCCATGATATATTATTCTCATGGGGCTCAAAATTACTTTTAGATCATTGATCTAACGCGTGTCATTGTACTCTACAAGGTAAAATTTACCCACAATATATAATGCTCATGAGACTCAAAATTTTGGGCCCCATGAACATTACAAATTGTGGGTACATTTTATCTCGTGGAATACAACAAGGACCATTATATTATATTATAAATCAATGATGGAAACTAAAGATTAGAAATATGGGCCTAAAGTAACCAATAATTATGATATGCTATTGGCAAATTAATATAATTTTCTACTGTAACTTATATAATTTAGGTGAATTTGATATAATCATATATCAAATATTGTGGCAAATTTTTGACTTATTTTTTAGTAAAATAAATTCTTTGGCGATTTAAATAAAACTATAATAAAATTTTGTAAAAATTTGGCGATTCAAGGCACGTTATAGCTTGAACTATTAGCCAATTGGTGAAAATTAGCCACTAAAAAAATCACTGGCTAGGAATTTCCTCCTTAGGATCTGATGTGCCTTCTTCAATCTTCTTCTTATGTACATGAATTTTGAAAGCATTTTCTTCTTCCTTTATTTCTTAATTTGTTGAGATATTGACTCTAGTTTCTGCTTCTTTGTTGCTAGAGGAAGTACTTCTCCTTCTATTCCTTTTCAACTGTTTCTCTTCTTGCATGACAATATATATTTCTTCATGTACAACATCACTTATGTTTCTTTTCCTGTTAGCCTTTTTCTTTACTCTTCTTCTGGGTGTAGCCGATGGTGCAGCAGGGGGTATATTCTTTCTTTTAAAAGCCAAGGTATTAGGACTGGTAGAGGTAGTTACATCAACTGATGTAGAAGTATTGTGTTCTTTCTTATTTCCTTTCTCTATTGTAGCAACACTTGAAGTAGGTGCAGCAGTAGAAGATATTCTTCCTGATTTTTTAGGTCCAAACGATTGTTCAGATTGTCTAGCCTTCCTCTCATCAAGAGCTTCCCTTAATAGATCAACATCCTCCTTAGAGAGTGAATGTTCCTAGAAGAATGCCTCAACATTCTTATTTACTCTTTTTTCTCTTGGGGGTGCAGAAGTTTCCAATTGGTGCACTTCACTAGATTTTTCTTCATATGTACCATATTAGGGTAGAGAGCGATCCTTAGGACTACTTAAAAAAAATTCAATGAACCTCTCAGCAAATTTTTCATAAATTTCATATCCCAGAGGTTCTATCTAGAGATTTTTGGGTTCTACTACTTCTATGATGCAGTCATCAGTGGTTATAAGAAAAGTTATTTCATTTGCATACTTCTTTACAAGACTTCTGGGAACCCTATCTCTTTCATACATATTGTTCTGTAAAACTACAAAGAATGTAGTCAAAGCATTATTTTGTGCTCTGAAATCTCCAAGACTGTTCAAGTGTTCAAATATTTGATGTGCAACCAACCTGTTGCGCTCCCAAATAATGTGTTTCCTTCTCGGTAGCTCCCTCAGAAAATAGAACAACAGACAAACTACCAATGTACCAAACTTGAAGGAGTGTTTCTTTGACTTAATCTGGCTTAGGTTCTCCATAAGTTGCATCCTAATAAATTCACATAGATCGTAATCTCTTCCATTTACTACCATTTCATGTGCAATATGAATTTTTGTAGTAGATACAAAATTTCCTCAGTTGGTAAAGTATATTTTTTGTCTAATCATAATAGCAACATATCTCACAGCTAGGTTTGCAATGGGTTTAGTAGTCAGAGCTCTCTCATCATATGTGGCACCAATTAGCTTCATGACCACATCATTCTTCACAGCTTTTAGCACTGGTATGGGTCCAGTGTCACAAATACCATTTACGGCTTGAATTAATTCCTTGGTGATTACCCCAACTTTTATTGTCCACACAAATTTTTTAGGCTACTAAGTGCCATCCTAACGAATTTTGCATCCATCTCACTGGAAAAGTTTGGGAACTAATTCCAAACATCCAATTTCTTCCTAACTAGGTTTTCAAATTCAGGTTTTACAGAGTGGTTATCTCCTGTCAATACATTATACTATTGATACCTAAGCTCTTGGTGGTAAAATTCTTCTAACTTTCCATGAATATAAGTTCTAGTATCCTTAGTGGGTAGAACACTACTTAGAATATGTGAGAACGCAACCACGGGGTCCATTTCATAGACTTTCAAGGAAAACCTTCTAAATTTTGGTCAGTCTCTCAGAGACTTCCACCACAGACGGAGTGGCCATTTTCCTCAAATTACTTGTATATGCTAATGAAATGTAGCTTCAACTAAAACCCACAAAGTACATATAACGATAAATACCTTTTCAAGCTTTGTCAAAAACTTGGGTTTGATCCCAAATTCTCTGAATCACTTTCAAATTTCTTCAACTAGCTTTGCTTCCTCCAAATGTGCAAATGTGTTCTAACTCAACTTAATTTCCCACTTTATGCCTTACGGATTTTACCCTAATTTTTCATTAAATTCATTCCAACTTCCAAAAAGATGATAAACATTGTAAAGTACACTATAAAGCCTAAATGCTCCACAATTATCCAGTTTTGCATATTTTTTGCCAAAATTTTCTTTAACATCTTCAGAATGAAACCTTACACCATATATCCTCATGTCATGACTTGACACCTCTCATATCAAGGTTTTGTCATATTTTTGTGTCACTGCTCCCCCTAAAACCATTACTAGGTTTAGTTTTTAGAAGAAGTATTTGCCCCAGATGCAGATACAAATACATTTGATTCATCGTTATTCTCAAGTTCTTCCTTTTTCCTCTAAATCTTCTCCATTTTCTTTCTCACTTCAGTAGGGTCCACTTTATTCATAGATTTATTCTTTTGTTTTGGATCTTATTTCTTTCCATTTTTGCTTCTGCAAAATTTTGAGATGTCCTGGTTTGTTGTAGGTGTAACACACAGCATGTTTCTAACCAACCTAATTTGCATTTAACCTTGATTTGCACTGAATAGCTTTATGTTCGAAGATATTTCGTGTATAGCAGTAACCTTGAAAAGATAGAATCCTTCTACCAGTATTGAATCTATTCATCATTATTTGGCTTCTACATTTGGTAGCTCTATGTCCAAACTTATTGCAAGTAAAGCATTGTTTAGTAAAGAATCCAACTTTCTAATTCTTTCTACTTCTACATTTTATTGTCCTATGACCAAATTTATTGCATGAAAAACAAGTTCCATTAAAAGATGGGTACCTTTGTGTTGGAGTGCAGTTAACACTGAGAGGGGGGGGTGAATCAGTGTTAACAACCAAATTAACCTTTTTTAAAAGTTTTAACAATAATCAGATCACAAATAAACTTATGTTAAAAAATGAAATGAATAGATAGAGAATTCACACATTTAAAAATTTGACACAGAATTTGTCTTGAGTGGAAACCCTCCTGGGGAATAAAACCACTCAAACTTGGCCTCACTGGCCTTATCTGAAAAAATATTCTTTGTACAAAGCCTCACTGGCTGATTTGTCTCACTGACAATAATGCTATCTCATTGATAGTCTTATGAAATGTACAAGTATGAAGTAATATAAATACAGAGTTGATCTATGTTTCACTAATCACATACTCTATTCTACAATGACCTTAGGATCAAGGTTACAAAGTTTCAAGCCTCAAAAACAATATTTTTCTTTAGAAATATATAATATGTGCTTTCCAAAACCTCTCACCATTCTTCAAAATGAGCACAATAAGGCATTTTATATGTTCTTTGTTTTTCAATACCAGAATTAGGTAAAGATCTTTTAAAAAAACTATTCCAACAACTTCCATGGTGAATCGAACTTGAAAACTTCCTTTTCCAGTTGTTTCAACCATCATCAAACAAAAATCATCATGAAAAGAAAGAATTTAGAATAAACAATACATAACTGCCATATAAACTATTGTACCGACACAATAAACCCATCAACTATAAAACCACAACCAAACCATCATTTTCTTAACAAAAGAAATATTTAAAACCAAACCCTTTGTTTTCAACAACATACTCTTCCTTAATAGCAGACTTGAATAAGGTTTTAGCTTTAACAAAGTATTTACATATTTCTTCAAAACAAAACTAACAGGAGACCCAACGGGTTTAAAACATAACCACCTCCAAAAAAAATCAATCATTAAGAATGCTACAACAGTCATTTAGCAAAGAAAACAATGCTCGGATAAGCACTAAACCTGATTACCATAATCAGTATCAAAATCACCAAATAGAAAACAAATCCCATTGATTTTAAAATGACATCAAGAGGCGTAAAAATAATGAAGGAAACAAATACACTTGGGTCAGAAGAAGACGCCCATACCTCTTCACTGAACAACAACTTCTTGCCCACAAAACCGATGCCTGAGACAAGTTCAATTTACAGCCACCACCAAGATTAGGGTAACAAAAAAACCATCAAATGAAGAAGCCCGTCCAAGCCTTCAAAGACCTTTTTTTAAAATCCAACTTAATGATCTCATACATTCAGGAATTATGATGGGAAATAATTCCTCATGAGCTCTTACTTTCTCCAAGTTAGACCTTAAAGTTACCACTTCTTGTTCAAGCTTTGTACATTCATCAATTTTGCTATGAATTTCAACTTTCTAACATTCTTCAATTCAATTCTTTTCTTCCACTTGCACTTTTAGTCCGGTGATTTCTTCATTTTCTTTCATCAACTGATCACTGACCTCTCTATGCATTTCTTTGAACTTTTTGATTTGCTCTCTTAACTTTTTGATGCATTCATTCGCTTCACCAAAATTTTCTTTCAAGGTTTCTTTCTCACTTTCACTTTTTTTTGGATCTTCAAGAGCAGCATGGAGTTCCTCAATTACAAAAATATCTTCTCAAGGAATAGGTTACTTTTTGTTAGCCATTTGTTCAAACTTCAAGATTTTCCTTAAGTTGTTAAGCTTCTCAAAAGGAACCAAGCTCTGATACCAATTGTTGAAGACACAAAATACTGAGAGGGGTGGGGGTGAATCAATATTCTACTAGACCATTTGACTGCTAACCATTCAATTATTAAAACATATCTAGCTACAACTATAAATATAAACATGAATGGAAGCATAACATCGCATAACATAGACACTAGGATTTTTACGTGGAAAATCCAAAATGGAAAAAAAATGGTGAGGATCAACTCACAATATATTATAATCAGTCATAAGATAGTACAAGGCTCACTACAAGGACACAATATCCTTGAAAGGCTCACAGCCTGAAGTGAATACAAAATGGCTTATTGCCAAGATACAAAATGATATGGCTCACTACCAAAAGATGAACTGATGTAATACACCTTCTAAGTGTAGAGTTCAATTCCAATTAAGCTCTGGGAAACAAAAGTCCTGCTCTAGTTTGCAGGTATACAAAAAATATCAAAAACTTCACACCATATCACAATGTCACATATCTTGCATCATCACTTCTTATCATGTTTCTCGCTATCTCTATCTTCTATCCTATCCAGAAATATTTTATACGGTTACATCTTCATACATCAATTAGGTTGGCCTAATTGGATGTAAGCATACTTATTTCAAAATGGCTTGTCAACCCAAAACAAAAATCTCTTTGGTGCTCAAAATAAAATGTGCTAGCCACAAATTAGGTCGGCCCAGATCTAATAAGGAACCCTTTAAACAATCATGAGGAAAACATCACTTAATCATGTCAGACAAAATAATGTTAAACTTCTATCATTTAGATATCTCAGCCCGATCAATCAAAATTGCTAAAAAATCATTTATGGTTGTAACTGACAGTCCTCATCATCATATCAAAAACTCATAGAATGATCTTTTATTGAGAGTATTTCTAGACCAAATTATTGGATCAATATAGAGACATAGCTTACCAGATAAACAAATAGTCAGTCACCAAACAATGTTGGCATCAATGACAACATATCGAAGGTCTTCTTCTTCATTCTTCCAACACTTATGAGGGTTTGAATACAATATCATGAGTTATGCAAAAGAGCTACATAGAATTTAGGAAAGAGAACTCTTTTCAGCTGTACAATATATTATTCCTTATAGTATACTGTCCATTAACATCTCACTTCTTGATTGAGGACTGGCCTAGTAAAAGGCCAAACTAAAGACATACATAAAAAAACAAACCCAAAGGTACACTAATAAGATATTTTTTCTTTTATGTTATTTTTATGCAAACATATACATTCAAATGGGAATTAACTAGTCTAATACAACTCATTGGACACACCCAGAATTAGGACCTGAACTTCTTTGATACTCCTAGATATTTTTTGTATGCAAGTTGATTGTCTCCAAGCACCAAAACTACTATAGGAAACATCACTCAACTACTGACTAAGTGAAAGATACAAGACTTAGCCACCTTATTTCAAACAACATTAACTGAAAGGAAATGTAGTACTACCTATCTAACTGTTACTCCTACACTGCAAGTACACTCACTTAGCCATCAACCTTAGCATAATGGTTTATAATTTATTTTTAGGATTAGTCTTATGGTAAGGGTTAGGGATAGAGTTAGAGTTAGGGTTAGGGTTAGGTCATGTAAAGAACTAATTAACAATGCTAAAACACTATAATTACCAAAACTTAAGTTTATTTTTATTCACATTAATAAATTTTATATTTAATTTTTATTAGTAGGTCTCAAGGGCATCTTCCTCTTGATGCATCAAATAATTTATTTGTTGAGGGTTTTTTAACTCCTTGTACGAATAGGATGCAACTTGTATCCTTTTGAATAATGTCTGCTTTGAAATTGACAACTATGTTTTTCTATTGATATGTTCTTATCTATATTTGATTTATGTAATTTTCAACAATTTTTAGATGTATTCAATTGATAGAAATTTTGGTAATAGAATTTTTAAGTGATTTTACATAGCACATAAATACTCTAAACATTTGTGAATAAAAAAATATACTTTAGTATTGGATTTATGCTCACTTATTGTTTATGTTGTAAGATGAGGCTGATGTGATTTACTTTGACTTGGACAATGAATCCAATGGTTGTCTTACTGGTGCAACCAAACAAGAGAAATCTAAACTTGATGCCTTGCTTAGCACTGGAATTATAGGTAATAACAAATTATAAATCGTCCCCTATAGAATTTTAGATGTTTGAACTTTTATATATGTTTGTTTCCTTATCAATTAATTGAAACAAAATGAATGCTTCTTTTGTATGCGTTGTAGACAAATAAAGTTGGATTCATGCTCATTCCTTCTTTATATTATTTATATTGTAAGGTGGAGCTAATGTGATTTTCTTTGATTCAAACAATGAGACTGATGGGTGTGTTAGTAGTGCAACCCAAAAGGATAAACCTAAACTTGATGCATCTAGGCCTTGTGCACTAGAAAAATTAAAAGATATAAAACCCTCTAGTGAAGATACTATTCTTTTCCTCAATAGGAGGCTGAATTTTGAAGAGTAGGGTAAGACCCTAAGTTCCAAAGAAAAGGTTGAGGAGGAAAAATTAGTGACACTTGAGATAACCACTTTCTTCTATATTTATAATTTATTTTATGAGTTGGATTACCAAGTTTATTATAGTGACACTTTCATTATATTAACTAAGAAATTGAGGAGGTTGCTACTGACCTTTCCCTTTGTGGGGTGATCTGCCAGTTCAAAGGTTTTTGGCCTAACCTTCCTCAGCTGCATTCTTGGATCTCCAGTGAATGGGAGCCTTTAATTTCAGGTAAAGTTCATATTTATCCCTTGGCTAAGGGATTTTTTGTAGCTAAATTTGGCAATGCTCAGGATAGAAATGTAATTTTGTGTGAAATTTTTTTTAGCTGGGAAGATAAATATTTGTTGATGATCGAACCTTGGCACTCTGATTTCAACCCTGTTTCTGAAACTTTTAACAAATTTTTGATTTGGGTTAGATTGCCTAATCTCCCCCTTCACCTTTGGCATGACTCTCTTCTGGAGGAAGTGGGTGATGCCCTTGGTGATTTTTTGATGGTGGATGAAGAATCTTCTAACATTCTGCATTCCACCTATGCTCGCATATTAGTTGAAATAAATGTTTCAAAAGGGTTGCCTGTTGAGGTCCTACTTAAATATTCTAAAGGCTCTTGGGTCCAATATTTGGATTATGAAGGGATTCCCTTCTGGTGTAGACGATGCTTCAATACTAGACATGCTTCTGCACATTGCAGATTTGAGAAAAAAGCAAAGACAACTACTTGGTGGAAAGGTGCTTCTCAATAGCATTATACGGTTGAGAAGAAAGTTGATTAGAATAAGAGTTTTTCAGAGGTGGTTGCTTCTGAATCACTGGGTCTTGGGACGCCTCTTCTAGTAGTCTCAAATGGCGGGGTCACTAGGGCAACCCCTATTGAGTCAAAGACTTCCTTTTCAGGTGAAAGTGCATCGGCTTCCCTTTCTGGTGGCTCTTCAGATAAGTCTTTATCTGTGGAAAGGAATCAAGATGAAACTCCAAATAATTTGGTTGTTGGCTTTCATCCTCATGAAAGTAGTGAGCTGGTTTGGCATGGTAAGGCGACGCAAGTGGAAGAAGGTTGGATCATAGTTAAGGGAAAAAAAGATAAATCCTCTGAGCCTTCTTTCAACATGATTCTTCACTCCTGCAAGAAAAGTGTAAAATGTAAATCTTGAATGGTCTTGTTTTGGAGTTGGTCTTTTTCGCTGGCTACTTGTTGTCTTTTCTGCAGCCTTGCCCTTTTTGTTAAAGGGTTTCAGGTCCCTTCAAAATATATTTTTTCCTTTATCAAAAACTATTATTTTCTTTAAAATATTCCTCATTTCATAATAATACTTTTTATCATAATGGTATGACTATGTTAGTAAAAAAATGTTTTACCTTTTCCTTTAAATTTTTATTGCATTGGTATGTAAAAGTTTTATTCATTGTAAATTTGTAAAATATAAATGTTCTCACTGAGAAACGACTTTTATTAGTTATTTAAGAAATGACATGACTGATGGCAAGCATAATACTAATGATGTCCACTATGTTAAGGGTTTAAGGAATAATATTTTAATGTTGGAAAAATGTGTAGCAAAGGATATAATCTTGTATTTAAGGATGAAAGATGTGAAATCAAGAAAGGATCTGAAACAATGATTACTGATGGTAAGAAGTTTGAAGGAAACTTTTATCAACTTAAGGGTGCTGACAGACATTGCTTTATGACTCAAATTAATGACAGTTGGTTATGGAACCTGAGGATGTGTCATATGAATTTTGATAATTGGGAAAGAATCAATGTTGTGCATGCTATAAGAGATCTACCAAGGATTACAAAGCCTGTTAATGCTATTTGCAAGAATTTCCAGTTTGGAAAGCAAGCTAGAAACAACTTCAGGTCAAAGGAACAATCTACTACCGAACTACTGGATTTGATTCACACATATCTCTATGGTCCTACAAGAGTGAGAAGTCTACAAGGTGACAGGGTATTTTATGCTTTTGATTGATGATTACTCTAGATACACATGGGTTACTTTTCTTAGAGAGAAATTTGATGCATTAGAAATATTCAAAGCATTTAAGGCTATGGTTGAAAATGAAGCAAATTTTAGAGTAAATTATTTAAGGTCTGAAAGAGGTGGTGAATTCACCTCGAATGAGTTTAACATGTTTTGTGAAGTTCATGGAATAAAAAGGAAATTATCTACTCCTAGAACTCCTCAGCAGAATGGGTTTGTTGAAAGAAAGAACATAATGATTCAAGAAGTTTCTAGATCAATGATTACTGAAGCAAGTCTACAGGAAGTTTATTGGAGAGAAGTTATTCATATTGTTGTTTATGTGTTCAATCAAGTGCAAGCAAAAGCTAACAATACAAAGACCCCCTATGAGATATGGTGTGGAAGAATTCATATGGTAAAGTATTTCAAGGTATTTGGAAGAAAATGTTATATCAGAAGGGATGAAGAAAATTTAGGGAAGTTTGATGCTAGATGTGATGAAGGTATCTTTCTTGGGTACTCTACTAGATGCAAAGATTACAAATATTTCAATAAAAGGCTAAGAAATATTTTAGAGAGCACAAATGTCAAGGTGGATTAATCTTTGAAGAATTCAATTGAAGTTGATGGATATGTATCAGATGAACCTGATTGCATAGAAGTTAAGGAAGTTATTGAAGAACGAGAGAAGAAGAATGGGGAAAATGAAGCTTTGGTGGTGTCCCCAAAGACACCTAAATATGTGCAAAAGAATCATTTAGAAAATTAGATCATTAAAGACAAGAGGAAATTATTTTTGACAAGAAGCGGAGCTTCTGCTGCTAGTGAGATAAATCTATGTATACTTTCTAAAGTGGAACCATTGACAGTGAGTGAAGCATTTAATGATGAACATTGGATCAAAGCTATGGAAGAAGAACTTATGGAGATTGAGAAGCATCAAACTCGGGAATTAGTTCCTAGACTAACAAATAAAAATATAATTGGATCAAAATGGGTATTCAAAAACAAGTTGAATGGGAATGGAGAAGTAGTCAGAAATAAGGCAAGGCTTGTGTGTAAGGGCTACTCACAAGTAGAAGGTATATATTTTTAGGAAAATTATGCTCTGGTTGCAAGGATGGAAGCTATCAAAAAAAAAATTAGCATTTACTTCTCAAAAAGATTCTAAAGTTTACCAGATGGATGTTAAGTCTACATTTTTGAATGGTGAGTTGGAAGAAGTGTACATGGAACAACCAGAAGGATTTCAGTTGTCAGATCAATCGAATATGGTCTGTAGATTGAAGAAAGCTTCATATGGATTAAAGCAAGCTCCTAGAGCTTGGTATGTAAGGTTGGATAGATATCTAATTCAACAAGGTTTCAATAAAGGTACACCAGATAGTAATTTGTACTTAAAAATTGAAAATGATAATATCTTGATAGTAGTTGCATATGTTGATGACATTATCTTTGGAGGAAATGAAACATTGTGCAAGATGTTTGTTGAAGAGATACAAAAGGATTTTGAGATGTCTATGTTTGGTGAGATGAATTTCTTTCTTGGGCTGCACATTAATCAAACAAAAAAAGGTATTTTTGTTTCATATTCAAAATATGTAAAAGAGATGTTGACAAAGTTTGGAATGGATGGTTCCAAACTGGTATGCACTCCTATGTTGACTAGTTGTAAATTGAGTAAAGATGATGATTCACCTAAGGTTGATCAGAGCAAATACAAATCTATGATTGGAGGAATTTTGTATTTAACTGCTACCAGATTGGATATCATGCATGCAGTTTGTCTTGTGGCTATATTTCAAGAAGATCCTAAAGAAACACATGTTGTTGTTGTTAAAAGGATATTTAGATATTTGAATGGCACTCTGGATTATGGCTTATGGTATCCTAGGGATACTAAATTTAGACTTAGTGGTTATATAGGTGCATATTGGGTAGGTTGTGTTGATGAAAGAAAAAGTAGAAGTAGTGGTGCATTCTTTCTTGGTTGTATATTGGTGGCATGGTTGAGTAAAAAGAAAGATTCAATTTCTTTATCTAGTGTTGAAGTTGAGTATATTGTTGTTGCATCTTGTTGTACACAAGTTTTATGGATGAAACAAACATTGAAAGATATAAAAGTAATGTATGATGATCTCATTTCTATCTTCTATGATAATACAAGTGAAATTAACATTTCAAAGAATCCAGTGGTGCACTCAAGGACAAAGCATATATCTATTAGGTATCACTTTTTGAGAGAGAAAATTGTGGAGAATGAATTAAAGCTTGAGTATGTACCAACAAAGGATCTTCCTAATGATACTTTTGAGTATCTCCAAGAGAATTTAGGGGTTATTTCCCCTCCCTTCTTGAACTAGATGCATATGGAAATGCATCAGTCTAGTGGGTCTATGGATTTATCTTTCTTCTAGACTAATGTTTGGCAACTACCTCTCAAGGGGAGTAGGTAGTATCTTGTGTTTTCATTAATAGAGTATTCAGTACTGGTAATGGTTATGTCAAAGGGGAAATCAATGAAAATATCTTTTTCCTTTTCCATTGATGTCAAAGGGAGAGAAATTATCATGTGAAAAATCTTATCTACTGAGGGGGAGAAAGTAAAATTATGAGAAAGTGAGTTCAGAGTTGTGTTGTCTTTGATGGGTTTTCACATCATGTGTTTCCATCAATGACAAAGGGGGAGATTGTTGCAAGAATGAAGGTGTTGTTATTGATGTCAACTAGTTAACTAGTTATCAACTGGTTGTTGTTGTCATTAATGTCATGGAGGAAGACTATTGGCTATATATCTTGAGGATATTAAGAAAATTGTAACAAATAAAGGTTACAGGTATTTAGTGTTTGCTCCGGGTTTGGATCCAAGATTTTCTCCTATGATCGTGTGTTTCAGATATGTTAATCATGATTGTTGGAAGTTGCTATGTCTAGATTTTGGTTTTTTGGATCATTGTATAGTATGAGATATGTTCACTAGTTGTGAATTGTGTTTTTTTGTGTCTTTGGCTGAGGTCAGGGAGAAATGTAGTTGGTCCAAATTTCTTCTTGTTCGAGTTTTATGACTTGTGGTTCTAGAGATAAACTAATATGATCATGTTGAAGATAATTTTGTTTTTTGGAAAGATTGGATTGTGCTAAGGTTGTATGTGTTTAATTGTTATATGCATTTTACACTGGTATTGGATGACCTTGTGTTAAACAAGTCATATTTTGAAGTTCATGAAGCATGTTGAGACTTATTTAGGTCCTCATTAATCATTTTTTTTAGGTCACCCTCATTCTAATTCTACCTTAGAATGTTTTGGCGTTGACCTAATTTTAATTTGTAAATACAAATGGTGTGTGTCGCTAACTTTGGATATGATTCAAAGTTGAATATGGTATGAATAGATGATAAGATATTTTTGAAAGATATACAAAGAAAAATATCATGATAGATGTGAGATAGATGCATAATAGAATGTGTGGTTGAGAAGTTCAATGCAAAATCTTAGTGGAAAGTTTCTAGATGTAGTGAGCTGAAGGTGTACTCTATCATTCAAGCATGTCTACAATTGTGTGAATGAACTATGATGGAAATATTTGTTGCATTGATATTGCTTTCTCTCTGTAACGAATCTCTTCTATCTTCTTTGTATCTATGTGGTAGTGATCCCTACGATTGGTTAACCCTTGCTGGATAGCGAGTCTTGATCCGGACAGTGAATCCTATTTTGGCAATGAGCCTTTGTGTTTGGTTTTTTATATTCTCTATATTGTGAGATAATCCTCACCATTCTTTTTCCCTTATTGGGTTTTCCACATAAATCTAGTGTTGTGTATATGGTTCTTGCTTCTTTCAGTTTCTACATTTACACTTAATGGTTAATCATATTAGCAGAGGAAAGGATTTGTGAATGGTAATTGAATTAATCTCTTGTGAGTGTTGTAAAGGAAAAAATTGCTAGAACTGATTCACCCCCCTCTCTTAGTTGTCTTGTTCAATAGTTTTCAACTATTCAATACTTTTCTTGTAGAGGTGTATTTGTTTTATATGGCGGGAAATAAATTTAATGTGTATTGTGGGGCTTCTATTATGTATATAACATATTTTTTAATAGTGAAAAGTTGGATGGTATAGTTCAAGGTGGTGGATCATGAGATTATTTTAGTTTGCAATTTATCCATTTCATTGATCCTCTATAATTTCTAACTTATTGTCAAATATGGTCTTAGAGGAAAAATATTGTATGATGCAAGTGGTCATTTAAAGTAGTCATATGAAAAGCAATGACTTTGAAGCAATAATTTAACTTAAGGCATTTTTTAGAAAGACTTATTCAAGATATGTTTATATTTTGTACAAGTCTACAAGCTAATACATCAACTAATACAAAAATACATTGTAATAAAGTGAAATGACAACAAACTTAACATCCACCTAGCCTCGTCATTGTAAATCTATTTAATCCACATTAATGAAGACTCTACATGAACAATTTTGATAGTATCACTTGTATTTTAGATGTCCATTTTTGGAATATGACATTATTTGGATTTGAAAAATTTTAGATTCTAGAAATAATTGATTAACTAACTTATAAATACAATAACTACAATACTAGATAGCCAAGTAGTCGCCACTATGTGGCACTTGTTTAATATATAAATACATGTGTATCATTACTTATTCTCTTTAATTTTTTTATTTGTAGACATCCATAGGCATGAGTTTTGGGACATGTTTACAACCATGATAGAGTTAGATGAGGCAGATTTTGGGAGGAGAGGTCAAGCCAAGGTTGGAGAGCTAAAAGATTAAGATGCATGGGTTGGGGAGGAACATTTATTTTTGTTTGTTTTCTTTACTTGGTGGATCTTAATATTATTTAAAAATATTAAAAAAATAAAAAAAATTCTTAATGAAGTTTAATTTCTAAAATAAATAATTTATAATTATCTTTGTTCACATTGATTCTTATATTTTTATCTTAGATAATCTTAACAATTTTTGCATCCTACTTACAATAATAGAGAATCTAATTTTACTTCACAAAATATTTTAGAATTTGTGGTAGATTTGGATGGTGATAGATGTGCATTAGGTTTGGTCTTGGGAGTTGACACTAAAACATATAAAATTTCTATCATCTACTTCCTAGTCCTCCCAAAATTCCAGTGTGCCTTTTCAATCTAAACTTTCATTTCTAGAATCAATTCTAAAGTTTTGAATAATGTATAAGGTCCATGCGCTTCACAACACAACCCCTTACTCCAACTCAAGAAAGAAACACCTTGAAATACATGAGCCATGCCTTTCTCTAAGTCTACTTCCTTTCCATGTGAGACCTCTCTCTAATTTTTCCAATTTTCTCACATTCCCAAAATCTATATTGATAAGGAGGTTGTTGGTATCAAAGGATATTTATAGAAGATGTGGTCATCTACAAATTTGATAAATTATGGCCCAAGCTATGTGGTCTACATGATTGGATTCACAAAGAAATGGAAAAATTCAATGGAGAATAAAAGTCACATCCATCCTTGCACGTCACAAGTTTCTTTTTTTCTAGAGTTTGAGTCTCTCAAAGACATTGTTTCTATAGTAAAACTAGGAACTTTTGTCATGAAATTTTTTCTCCTCTACTCTTGTGTGGGTTCATCTAGCCTATTTTATCCTATAGTTTTAGGAGATAAGTGGTCTTAAAACCATTGGATATGGGTTGAGGAAGTTCTATGGAGAATTTCATGAGAATGTTGACTATTGTTGCTTCATTTATGCCTATGACCATGTGGAAATGGACTTAACTAAGGGGTTATTGTAAAAATTTCTTTGAAGGTGGGGAATAGGAGATGGAGGCAATTAATAAAAGTTGGCCCAAATTTTGTAGTTTTAATGACTTGTGAAGCTAATATTGAATTAGAGGTAGAGATTTTATAAAAAAAATATAATGAAAATTTAAATAAAAATACTCTATATTATGAGGCATCTTGAAGACCAAAAAGCATTTATTTCCTCTAATTGATAAAAAAAATCAATAATATTTTATTAGACTTTGTTGACTCAATTAAATCTCCATGTACCCTCATCTATTTACTCCAAGTTAATCTTAGTTCATGGCACCCTTCATGAAAACACTATGGGAAATTTAAAATAAGCTCACATTCTCAAAACTTAAGGTCTCACGATGTTGTCTAAAAATACACCAACCAATTGTGGATCTTTAACATGTCATACTTCATTAAGAAAACACATTAAAGGACCTTGAAGATCCTATATATAATTCACAAATTTTTTCTCAAAATATTCTCCAACCATATTTCCTACAAGATTAGTAAATGATTAATGACTGTGTAAATTTTGGTATCATCCCAACATACTAAGCATTTGGGAAATTCACACCTTTACACTAATGCAAACATTATCGGAAAATAAACTAAGGATACACAAACACATAATAGAGAATCCCATATCTAGTGACATGAAAATAAATAAAAAAGGTGTAATGAAATACTAAAATATTTTTATTAAACCCTCAAGAATTTCATGGATGCATGAAATTTACTTTATTGTCACAAATCATTTCTCACTTATTATCAATGTTATCAAGAATTATAAAATCATTCTAATTTTTGCTTACCACAAAATCATACACATATTTAACTAATATTAATTGATTCCATGCAAGAATTTTTTTACTAATGTAAGAATGTGTTTAAGATTCAGAGTTCCTATAAGGATTATAGCTAACAATGCCTTGTGTTTTAGATCCCATTGAGTTTTCTAATTTGTGCTTAAAATATTGAATAAGCTTATCTTTTCCTATCATCCACAAATGAATCGGTTAGATGAGTCTAATAATAAAGGCCTAGTGAAGATTATAAATATGACATTTGAGTCTAATAAAAACATGTATAATGAAAAAATTAGGTTTTTTACTTGTGTGGATGAAATTAATTAAAAAAATCCATTCCAGAAAGTCCATTTTAATTGGTTTATGGTACACATGCAATCTCAAAATTAGTTTTCAAGAAAAATTTTGTGGTAATTGAATCAATCGCACTTCATTATTCTATCAATCTCTTTCCATATATTCAGAATGAGTTCAAACCATGTGTTTGTTGTAGCTTCTGAGTCTTGTCAAAAAAATTAAGATGATGCCTTATCTCCTTTCTATTCATTGGAAAATTAAAGCTCCACTATGCGTATTTCTAGTCGAGTATATGCATTTATTTGTGAATGCCAACCTTTGATTACCTTGCACAAGCTTCCTATCCTACAATTACTTCTAGATAATGTATATTAAAACTTGTGGTGATTTGAGGTTTTTAGTAGGTAGACGTTATCAATCTATAAAAGGTGATCTTGATTATTTGGTGATTATTAATAATCGATAGTGATACTCTTTAATGTGAGGAATATGTTTGTTCCATATGATTTATAATTGAAAACTATTTCATGCATATGTTGTATTGATTGATGGGATCTAAAACACTAGAAGTATATTGGTAATGAATGTATTATTTATTCCCACAATGATGAAAATTTTACCATAATGGATATTTATGGTATCTCCTCATTGTAGAAAGGAATAAATTGACTAGGAAGAGACAAATAGGATCTTGTCTTAGTCTTAATTAGTCCCACAATTGCATGTAGATGGATGCATCATTATAGTCAACATGAGAATAATTTATATTATTTTCCTTAATTGGATCATCCATAATAATGGTATGATATGTCTCAACATTATTAATATGATTGGGAAATATAATTGTATAAATACCTAGTTTCCTATGTTTAGGAGTAATAGAATAATTTCCATTGTTATTGACACCTTTTGATGGAATGTTTTGATAGGATTATATAAGGACATGTGGCATTCTCTGGTGCTAAGTTTGATTCATTTTTTTATGTTTATTCATCTTCAATTATGCACACCTTCATACATTTCTATGTATTTGACCTTTTCCTAGTCCTAATTTCCCACCTCCCCACATTTAATGGTCCATACTTCCATGCGTATATTCTTGATTCTAAGATCTCACATTCTTGATTTTGGGTCAATCCAGTGATTTGTGGGATAAATCTAACAAAATGTAATCATGAACCAAAATTTAAAGTTTTTAAAGTTTAAATATTCAACTCCCACCTTTTCTTACTAGTTGTTGGGAGCTAACTTGGCACATGTTTATGTAAAAATTTATTACTTATTGGTATTTAATGATATATTTGATCATTTAATCATTATGAATCCTTGGCCATTCTCACTTCAAGAAGTATTCGTTCATAAGAATATTTTGATATGGAGTTTTAAAGGGAACAAATATTTACATCAAAATCATTCATGACATTGCATACTTGAATCTTTTGCATTTGATTTCTTATCCAAGGATATAGAGGGTTGATCAAGAAGAATGTGAATACTTGCAATTGAACAATTTTCTTTAGGTACTTTTTAACTAGTGTTAATCCTCATTCTTCAAAAAATAATTGAGATAAAGATAAATCGCGTTGGAAAATTCTATAGCACATAAATTTGATGCATACAATACAAATTTAATCTACACAAAATTTTAAATCTTTTACAATTCCTAAACTACCAAATTAATAAAATTCTCTATTTTCTATATAAACTCTACATGGCATCATGCTTGAAGGTTGTTAAGTTTATATTATAGTTTTCAAAGTACAATAAAAATAGTTTATTTTTAGAGAGATCAAGTTATCAATATTTAATAAGTTTAAATTATTACTATGAAGTTTCTATTGTTAGTTTATGATTTGAGATCTTAATGTTTATTTTAGTTGCATTCACTTAAGTTTGTTTTTGTATCATTGTGTGATCTTTAATTATCATTACCAATGCATTCTTTTATATAAATTATGACTTCAACTTATCTATATTAAACATAAAATTACTTGAAAGATCTATATCTAAATATTTTCAACTAAATTTATCTTTTATATAATAATTCTCCTAAATATAATACCATACCACCCACTTATTTTTTAAATTAATATATACTATTTTCATATAAATAAATATTTATTCATCAATATAAAAATAAAAATTGCATAGAAACAAAAAATCTCTAACTATCACAAGCATTGGCCATAATCATATAAAATAGAAAATGAATTGATGCACCCTTATTGTGATGTGGTTGTGAGCATTAAATTTATTAAAATATTTCTAAAATGAATAACGGAGCATTGTGGCTCTCCAAAGACCTAAATATAGGTTTCAACTGCATGCGATATGATTTTTCATAGCTGGTGAAATCATTTTGAATCTAATTGCATGAAAAATAAAAATGCTTTTAAATACAAAAGTACATGGAAAATATACTAGATCTACAGTGAATTAATGTCACATACCATTTGTGTGTATGCTATATACATTAAAATCACCAAATAATCAAGATCACCTTTTACAGATTGATAATGTCTACCTACTAAAAACCTCAAATCACCACACATTTTAATATACATTATCTAGAAGTAATTCTAGGATAGGAAGCCTGTGCAAGTTAATCAAAGGTTGGAATTCACAAATAAATGTATATAATTGACTAGAAATACGCATAGCAAAGCTTTGATTTTCCAATGAACATAAAGGAGATAAGGCATCATCTTATGTTTTCTTGACAAGACTTAGTAGCTACAAAAAACCCATGGTTTGAACTCATTCTAAATATATGGAAAGAGATTGATAGGATAATGATGTGTGATTAATTCAATTACCAAAAAAAAATTCTTGAAAACTAATTTTGAGATTGCGTGTGTACCATAAACCAATTAAAATGGACTTCCTAGAATAGATTTCTTTAATTAATTTCATCCACACAAGTAAAAAACCTAGTTTTATCATTATACATATTTTTGTTGGACTCAAATGTCATATTTATAATCTTCACTAGGCCTTTATCATTAGACTCATCTAACCGGTTCATTTGTGGATGATAGAAAAACATAAGATTATTCAATATTTTAAGCACACACTAGAAAACTCAATGGGATCTAAAACACAAGGCATTGTTATCAATAATCCTTATAGAAACTATGAATTTTCTAATCACATGACATAAGTCTTGTGCACCCATATCATTGATGTTAGGCCCATGTTGTGCAATTTGTCTACTAGTTTTCTATGTCTTCATTTAATGGGGCCACTATCTCTTTTTTTGGAACACATTCTTACATTAGTAAAGATTGTCTTGCATGGAATCAATTAATATTAATTAAATATGGTGTATGCTTTTGTGCTAAGCACAAATTAGAATGATTTTATAATTCTTAATAACATTGATAATAAGTGAGAAATGATTTGTGACAACAAAGTAAAATTCGTGCATCCATGAAATTCTTGAGGGTTTAATAAAAATATTTTAGGATTTCATTACACCATTTTTTATTTATTTTCATGTCACTAGTTATGGGATGCTCTATTATGTGTTTGTGTAACCTCAGTTTGTTTTCCCATAATGTTTGCATTAGTGTAAAAGTGTGAATTTCCCAAATGCTTAGTATTTTGGGATGATACCAAAAGGTACACATAGTCACTAATCATTTACTAATCTTGTAGGAAATATGGTTGGGGAATCTCTCGAGAAATTTTTTGTGAATTATAATAGGATATTCAAGGTCCTTCAATGTGTTTTAATACAATGAATCTAATAGTACTTTGAAATCTTAAAGAAGTATGACATGTTCAAGATCCACAATTGGTTGGTGTATTTTTAGCCAACATCGTGAGACCTTAAGTTTTAAGAATTTGAGCTTATTTTAAATTTCCCACAATTTTTTCATGAAGGGTGCCATGAGCTAATATTTTCTTGGAGTAAATGGATGAGGGTACATGGAGATTTAATTGATTCAACAAAGTCTAATCAAATATTATTTATTTGTTTTATCAATTAGAGAAAATAGATGCATTTTTGGTCTTGGAGATGCCTCATAATATAGAGCCTTTTTATTTAAATTATCATTATATATTTTTTATAAAATCTCTACCTCTAATTCAATATTAGCTTCACAAGTCATTAGAACTAAAAAATTTGGGCCAACTTTTATTGATTGCCTCCATCTCCTATTCCCCACCTTCAAAGAAATTTGTACAATAACCCCTTAGTTAAGTCCATTTCCACATGGTCATAGGAATAAATGAAGCAACAATAGTCAAAATCCTAATGAAATTCTCCATAAAACTTCCTCAACCCATATCCAATGGTTTTAAGACAACTTATCTCCTAAAACTATAGGATAAAATAGGTTATAAGAACCCACACAAGAGTAGAGGAGAAAAAAAATCTTTGGTGAGAAGAAATTTCATGACAAAAGTTCCTAGTTTTACTATAGAATCAATTTCTTTGAGAGATTCAAACTCTAGAAAAAAGAAACTTGTGACGTGCAAGGATGGATGCAAATTTTATTCTCCATTTAATTTTTCCATTTCTTTGTGAATCCAATCATGTATACCACATAGCTTGGGCCATAATTTAGAAAATTTGTAGATGACCACATGCTTCTATAAATATCCTTTGAGATCAGCAACCTCCTCATCAATATATATTTTGGGAATGTGAGAAAATTGGAAAAATTAGAGAGAGGTCTCACATAGAAAGGAAGTAGACTTAGAGAAAGGCATGGCTCACATATTTCAAGGTGTTTCTTTCATGAGTTGGAGTAAGGGGTTGTGTTTTGAAGCACATGGACCCTATACATTATTTAAAACTTTAGAATTGATTCTAAAAATGAAAGTTTAGATTGAAAAGGCACACTAAAATTTTGGGAGGACTAGGAAGTAGATGACAAATGAGTAGCAATATTATATGTTTTAGTGTAAACTCCCAAGACCAAACCTAATGCACATCTATCACCATCCAAATCTACCACAAATTCCAAAATATTTTGTGAAGTAAAATTAGCTTCTCTATTATTATAAGTAGGATACAAAAATTGTTAAGATTAACTAAGATACAAATATAACAATCAATGTGAACAAAGATAATTATAAATTATTTATTTTTAAAATTAAACTTTATTAAACATTTTTTTTTTTATTAATATTTTTAAATAATAGTAAGATCCACCAAGTAAAGAAAACAAACAAAAAGAAATGTGCCTCCCCAACACATGCATCTTAATCTTTCAACTCTCCAACCTTGTATTGACCACTCCTCCCAAAATCTACCTCATCTAACTCTATCATGGTTGTAAACATGTCCCAACACTCATGCCAATGAATTTCTACAAATACAAAAATTAAAGAGAATAAGTAATGATACACATGTATTTATATAGTAAACAAGTGCCACATATTGGCGACTACTTGCCTATCTAGTATTGTAGTTATTGTATTTATCAGTTAGTCAATCAATTATTTCTAGAATCTAAATTTTTTCAAATCCAAATAATGTCATATTCCAAAAATGGACATCTAAGAATACAAGTGATACTATCAAAACTGTTCATGGAGAGTCTTCATTAATGTGGATTAAATAGATTTACAATGATAAGGCTAGGTGGATGTTAATTTTGTTGTATTTTCACTTGATTACAATGTTTTTTTGTATTAGTTGATGTATTAGCTTGTAGACTTATACAAAATATAAACATATTTTGAATAAGTCTTTCTAAAAAATGTCTTAAGTTAAATTATTGCTTCAAAGTCATTGCTTTTCATATGACTACTTTAAATGACCACTTGCATCATACAATATTCTGCCTCTAAGACCATATTTGACAGTAAGTTAGAAATTATAGAGGATCAATGAAATGGAGAAATTGCAAACTAAAATAATCTCATGATCCACTACCTTGAACTATAACATCTATCTTTTTTCCAATAAAAATATGTTATATACATAATAGAAGCCCCACAATACACATTAAATTGATAAAAAACATTATAAACACTAAAAGTTGTCACTCTTGCTAGGGTTTACCAAAATGTTATTGATATCTAATTTTCCGTTGACCTTCTCCCCTAGTTCTTTGTATCATTATTCATTCTATTAATTCCTTTGCAACATTAAGTTACTAGCCCCTTGGCCTTGATGTCAATCCTAGTGCACTAAAGTTTAAAACAACTTTAAAACACATGTTTTTTGTTTATATCATAAATTACTCAACCATTCGATGAACATTTGATGGATGGTTGTAGTTGCATTCTAGAATGAAATGCACATAGTGCTAGGCTTGCGAACTTAAACCTCTGGAATCACCCTATAACCGTTAGATTTATGAAGATCAATAGTTTAGAATTTGTTGTCAATGCAAGACAACCATGTACTAATTGTGTAGTCTGGAAGCAACACGTTGACGTTTCATTCACTTTAATGTTTGAAAAAAAAAAAAACTTTCTACTACTAAGTGATTTTATTTTTAAGTGAGAGGGTCCACACACGGGGAGATTTTAGATTGCTCATTGCAATGCGCCATGGAGATTCTGGGTTCCACACCTATCAGTATTAATCTTTTCAATAATCAAAATATGGGTAAGTGAAAGACACAATTCCTATGGTACGCTTCATTGTTTCTTAAAAAAAAAAAATTCAAACTAAGAATTAAGAAAAATTGAGGACTAAGAGGGAATTCACAATTTCACATTGTATAAGCATGTCTACCACAAGTACCACTAGAGAAAAATTGGATTAAAAAATACATTATGTTAGATTGCTTAAAACACCAGGTTTCACTAATGAATACCATGATATTTATGATCCTGAAATCCATGGTAGGCGTACCTCAGAACTTAGATTTTCATATGAGAATAAGACTACAAATCAAATGCAAGTTAATAGTTACAGTGCACCGTGGGTAACTGGATTAGGGTGCATGATGTTATATGAGGTTTTCCCTTGCCCAAAATTTATCATGGTCTGTGCCCAAAATTATGATGATAATAAAAGAGCAATTGTTAATAAAGATAGCAAAGAAGAATTTTTATCCATTAATGCAGAAGAACTTGGAAAAGTGTTGGGGTTTACAACCAAAGAATTTGGAAACGTCCACATTGACCTAGAAAAGCTTGTTAATGATTATGAAGCAGTGGATGAAAGGGAGAAAAATTCTTTCATAAATAAAATAGTTCAAGATAACATACAAGTTAGAAACAAATTGAAAGGTAATCATAAGCCTCCTTATGATTTTGATATTTTTAGACAATGGGTTCAGGATACTATTTCCATGCTAGCATTTTGTCTCGGATTGGATAGCAATTGGGAAGTGGGTGCAAGCCTCTTTGAAATGGTATATAATATCCATTTTTCTTTTCCATCTCAACCTGCCAAATATAACTTTATTGAGCACATTGTAGAATCCATGCATGAACAATTTTTAATGATTAAAGGAGGTGCACACTCAAATTCCACTAAGACATTTAGGTTCACAACCTACTTGTGCTATTTTTTTCTATTCAAATTTAGTGGAATGTTTCAAACCAATAAGCTTCATATTCAACCCTATAGTAATGCTGAGGAAAAGAAAATGGATCCAGTATACGATTGGACCACTGAGATAAGGATGCATGATTCTTGAAGGAACTACAATCATTTTGTAGACTACTTTTTGGCTCCATTGCATCAAACAATTAATACTCCAATGCCTAGATTGCCTATGTCATGTATAAATTGCATTCAACTAGGAAAATAAATACAATTGGTTGATTGGTACTTAATGGAAGAATATACTATGCTAAGATTTTATGGATCGGGAGTAGAGCGATACAAACTTCCAATACATGTGACAGAAAGGGTTTTTGCATTGGAATATGTAAGGGATGCAAAGTACTTATGAACTACACTTTTCTGGTCAACAAAAGAAGACCTTATTTCCTTCTTTACCTTTTTCATGTGGAGGGTTCACATTCAAGAGAAAAGCATTTAGTGTGGCACATGATCTTTTGAAATTTTTTAATTTGGATGTTGTTTGTCACTAGTAGTATGATCCATGTGACACCATTAAATTAATGATTGTGGCCAATAGGAATGTTGTAAGTAGAATTCAACATCAAAGTAAACCCTTGCTTGAAAACATGAGAAACAAGGATTCTTGGGATGAGGTCAAAATAGCAATGGAGAAAAGTGTTGCTGAGAAAGGTATTTCTTTTGAACAATTGACAACAGAAATTATGGCATTGCACCAAAAGACAATCAAGAGGTACACCAATTTTTATGAAAAAAGTGATAAACCATATAGTAGAGTAAAAATTCCATATTCTCTAGATAAGGAAGTTATAGATAAAAATTGATCATGATAAAAAATTACTCCCTTTTTTTCTATGAGGAAGGAGCTAGGTGAGCCAAGAACTCTTGCATGCCTTGGAGATAACAAAAATGATTGAGTTTAGAAAATTGTGGAATATAGAGCATTCCAATGATGGTGAAGATCAAGAAACTTATGATGAATCTAATGATGATAGGGAAGAACAAAGCTATTTCAAACTTGGTTTAAGTGAGGCCACAAAAGAAGCATATACTTTAGGAGCATCCATAGCCAAAAAATGGGTTATGAAGGTGGTGGTTTGGGGTCCCAAGGACAAGGAATTTGTACAGTTATAGATGTAAACCATAGAAAAATTGTTGATAAGTGAAGCCTTGGAGCTAATAAAGTAGACCAAGGGCATACAAGTGCAGCTAAAACAATTCATTTTGTTAGAGCTTCAAATCCTAATCCTCAAGGTCAGATACAATCACAACTTAGACATGCCCATGGTGGAGAACCTAGTGCAATTGCCACTTCCATTGGTGGCGATGGTATGGGTAGTAGTACAATTAGTGGTTAACATGTGCTACAACAAAAAAATACACACAAGAGAACAACAATACAAGATACCACATAAACACTAAGTGATCAAGGCACACCAAAGAGGCAAAGGATTTTGGTAGGTCCATGTCCAATAGCAACTACCATTTCCACCACAAAGGTGTTATTTCTAGGAACTCCCAGTCCCACAGTTAGTGTGGCTGCAACAACATTAGCAACTGCAAGTATTCCTATTTCTTCGCCATTCAATCATTTCATTTTTCCTGCATCCCCAGGTCTTGATTACATTGAAGAGTTTAAAAAGAAATCAGAATTGTATAAAAAAGAAAAGAAGAAACTAATGGAGAGTGCATCTTCTGTAACTTCAGAGCTTGCAACAACCATGGTATTACCCACATTTGACACAAATAAAGAAATCATGGAGAACAAGATTGTTGTTCCCAAAGTTCAAAATAAACCAAAAAATTAGATGGATCGATCTGAATTTTAGGTGAGAGTTTACAATTTGATTTTTCTGGACTCAAAAAATACTGACAAAATTAATGTATCAAAGAAGAACAATGAATTGGTGCACACATCATTTCTAAAGCAAGAGAGAGAGAGAGAGAGAGATAGAGTGAGAAAAGGTTGCAGACTCAAATAGAAAAGTTACAGGAAAACCTAGCAAACGAGAAAGAAAAGAGGAAAGCAACAGATAACAAGAGCAATGAATTAGAAAAAAGAATAAAAAAATATGCCTCCACATCAACAAGCAAAGAGGATAAACAAAATGAGAGAGAAGTGAATGAACTGAAGCAAAGGTTAGATGAGACCAAAAATAAATATGATGACAAAAAATCCACTTCAGAAAAATAAAGACAAAGCATTGGGAAAGGAAATGAACAGTGGGAACAAAATTTGGAGAAAGAGAGAAAAAGAAATGAAAGATTGGTTGCAAAGCTGATGAAAGAAAAAAATGAAATTAACTCTTATCAAAATAAATTAACTGCATTTTGTAGAGAAACAATGAGGCATATGAAACAAAAGATCTGGGATGAAATAATGTAGAGGATTGATCATTTGTGTGAATTGCTTCAATTGATTGATGTTATCGGACTATAGTATAAGAAGCTCAACAAATATTTAGTGGACAAAAAAAATGTGTTGGAATTAGAGAAACCTACAAATCAAGTTCAACAAACAGTCTACAAAGCTAGTGACAATGATTTTAAATTAAAAGGGATTAATAATCGGTTTCCTGCCTCAATGATGTCATCTATCATTCAAAAGTGTTTTAGAATACGTGAAACAAAGGAATTTGTGCATGTGGCTGCAAAAAAGATGAAGAAGCTAGATGAAAAGGTAAGGAACTTCACAGAGCTTGGTTTTTCAAAGGATTTTGACACAAATGAGCAATTTATTGGAAAGGATGATTTTAGAAAGAAGATGGAGGGTGCAAGGGAGATTGATTTGCACTAGTTTCCTCAGAACCCAGATGTGGCGAACTATTTGGATTCCATCAAACCACTGATAACCTTGAATACAATTTTGACTGAAGAATTCAACATAGGTTCCAATTTCAATCATGAATTGTTAACAAATCTTCAAGTCAAACAACATCAGTTAGAAAAAATGACAATTCCACCACCTGAACAGTGGAAGTTGCTAGAAAAAGGTGATATAGTGATTTGATATTTGATAATATAAGTTTCCAAGTTCCAACTCAGCTCTGTGTAGAGTTGTCTTTGAGAAATATTTTTTATTGCCAATTCCTCTATGTATTCCTTCATGTGAAAGTCAATAAAAAAACTCAAATTTAGTAATGTGTTGATGTTCAATTATTTGTACTATTTATTTTATCATTTGAAGAAAAAGTTTGGTTTCAACTACTAGATACACATTAAACGATTGTTGATGTTCATTGTTGTATATGCTACTATTGTTAATATGTTATTGAGCATTGAGTTGAGTGATGAATCACTAAGTACATGTTTAACACAATTAAAATATAAAATTATTAAATCCTCCTACTTGGTCACATGAATCTATGATTTCATCAAAGAAATTTAATTAATTCTTTGAATTAAAGTAGAAACAAAATCATATGATTCAATGAAAATGATTGAACTACATTATGGATTGTGGAAACTTGATATCATTGATTGAAGAATAATCAAAGGATCCTTGATCATTTTATTAATAATTCGTATGACAAGATACAAAAGGAGAGAACCTACTTTAGAATTTTCACTTCTCATTCAAGTTCCATTAATGTTGTAATACTATTATGCTTATTACATACTCAAATTCAACCTAAGACTCAACAATAACCCTATTCCTTTGTGCTTGTATTTCAAAATCCATTACATGAGTACAAAAGCTCTCGTAACCAAAGACATGTGTAATTGGCCTTGAATTCCCTTTTATAAGAATAAGGGAGCAACAAGCTTTGGGCCGAATTACACATTTAGTCACATTTACATTTGAATTACATTTCAATTTTAATTTCAAAACATCCCCGAGCAGTTATATTTGCATTTCCAAGAGGGGGAATACATATAAGACAAAATTCATTTCTATTTGTTGATGAAGATTTCCCCACCTTCCAAAAGGATCCTTTAGTCGGTGCAAAATAATATTTTCCACAAGAAAACATTGTAGTCCACATGTTTTAAAAGCTTGGAGAATAAAAGCATAAAGTGAAAGAGAGAATACACCAAAGTAATTCCACATCTGTAGTCCTTGTCACGATATTTAAAACTAAAAAAGTGCAACATATGAATGTTGATATATCTAAGGCCTTATCTGTACTATTTCAAGGCCATGTATTGCACTCTTCTTGTTGAACTTTATTGTTGTAGACCACCAACCAAAAATTTTGTCATTCACTCCAACTTGCAACAATTTATATGTCCAATATGTCAATATAATTGGACTTCCACAGTGCAAACTCCTCCTCTGTTGGCCAGTCAAACCCCATAATACCATCTACCTTTGTTCTATATGGGCTATACCTGACTGCCACCTGATTTTCCTCCTTATCAAAATCTTCAAGGAAATCCCCTATATGCATGAGCATGTCCATACTATTCCTCGGCATATCTAATTCCATTTCATCACAATTTTTTTTAGCCTTGGAAGTTATCACTTGAACTGCTTGGTCTATCCACTCCTACAAAGACTTAACTTCACCCTTCTCATTCAGAATGTCTAGAAGAAGACCAAAATTCCAATCATCAAACTTCTTAACCAATTCCTTAATCTTCACCTCCAAGGGTTCAATCAACCCTTGAGAACTAGTTATGTCTGTTACAAATATTAGAGTTGGAAGTATCTTTGGAGGCTTATCTGCATCACAAGAGGATGCAACATCCATATCCCTCAACATTTGAGCCCTTGGAATCCACTTATCCATTAAAGGAATAGAAATATCTTTATCTTTATCAAGGTTTTTAATGGAATCAACCATTAAAGAATAATTAGCATGAATACTAATTAACCTTTTCTCTACCCCCTTATTCAATTGCTCAAGCACTGTTGTCACAATCTTCATATTATTAAAATGAACAAGATCATCCATCCTATCTTCATAATTCTTGAGCTTTTCCATCAGCTCCTCCTTAGTAACTTCCTCAAGTTGAGGGGCATCTAATGTTTCAAGAGTTGATTGTGTCATTTCTACATCTTCAAATTCAATGGGGGTAGCCTCCTCTTGAAAGAATTAGGGAAGGACGGGGAAAAATTACATAATGTGAGATAATAGGCTACAATTCTTAGAATTGTTATTTCCACAAAGCCATTTGAGTTTGCATTTGTGCCATCTTTTTCTGGCTTGAGTTATACTCAACAACCACCTCATTATATTTGGTTCTAAAATTGTCCCCTTCCACTATTAGTGACTCAACTATGGCCTTGGTGAATTGTGCCACATTAACACTCATGGTTGTTGCCTCCAAGGAAGATGTATCTGAAACTCTTTTTGTAATTAAGCCTCCTCTTACACCTAGGGTAGGTTATGCAACCTTAGGATTTTTGGTGGTTGGGGCTAGAGCCCAAATAGCAAGAATATCCCACTATTGACTAAAAATTGACCCCTGCAAAGCCAATTTAACTTCTTCTTCATATTAAAAATGGGGAAATCCTCTCTTCTCATAGTGTCAAAAGCAATTGTTGATGCTAGGTCCCATTATGGGAGTAATAACACTCCACTCTTCCTCACTAATGCCTTGCCATCATTTGCAGAAATATTCAAATACTTGGCCCTCATTTCATCTTGAACCTTAGCTTCAATAACCTCTTGGGACTTCTCGAGGCTTTCACTTCTCCTTGTTTGCACCAATGTGGAATACTCATCCTTCATTGCTCTCCATAAATACTCCTAGAAATCTTGTGTCTTGAATCTGTCCTATTCCATAAAGCTTTCATAGGCTTGGAATCTGGCATCCTCAGAGTTATTTATTCCACTTAGGTTAGATTTTCTCAACCTAAGGCCCAAAGTTTTTGATATTATTTCCCCTTGAGGGGATGACATCCCGTACATTATTTCATCATCTTCCTCCTCTACATGATAGTCAAATAGATCGAAAGCTTCAACCTTTTTCTTCTTTATTGATGGCTCCCTTGGAGAAGACGATTCTCTAATCGGAGAATCCAATTCAATTATTTCAGGGGAAGAAGAATGTTGCAGTGACAATAGAGGTAAGTGTTGTTATGGTGAATGCACTTTTAACTCCTCAAATTGTGCAAGAGTTGCAACTATTTGTTGCCTTTTTATTGTGCTGAATAAATATGCATCTTCTTGGAAGGCTGCACAACTGACTCTCCTTCTATCATAGGGGCCTTCCCCTTAACTTGCACTATCTTCACCTCTATCAGTCTTGCCACAACTTTGTAAAAATTTTGAATCACAGTTTCAATTTTCAAAATTGGGTCAATAATATCAGACAAAGCTTTAAAATTAGGGTCTTTAGCCTTAATTTATCTCTCCAACTTGATAAATACACCTCATTTCCTCATCTTGTCAGCTTGGACATCAAGGTCAAAAATATTTCTAATGATATCTTCAAGAATAGTGTGGATGTGAACTTATCGACCTCCCTGATTTCTCCTCATCAACCATACTATGAACTCCTCAACATCATATGTCTTGTATACTCGGATCTTCATATTATTGTGCCTAAGATAGTGGTCCACAATGTTTCTCCATCCATGTGTTATCATTACAAAATCTACAAACACAGTGTATGTAGGGAAGAAAGTTCCCTTTCACTACTCATCCAAGAAGAAAACATCCACATTCCCTAGCTGCCATATCACCTCCAAAACCCAATCCTCAGAGGAACTTCCCTCAAGAGTATGTGGGGTGTCAATTGTGTTTCAAATACCCTTAGAACTATACAATCCTTATAGGTAATTACATCCCCCCAATTGTGTGCAATGTTCAAGTCAGGCCTTCTTTTAGCAAGCCTCAAAAAATCATGTAACTCCTTGAGGATCCTAGGTACATCCACCATTAAATCCTTTCTTAACTTGGTGGAAAAAAGGTTTGTAGCAATCACATAGTTGGTCTTTTTTTCATTCCTATCCAATATAGGAGTCCATGACTGCATCGACATTTCAATACTATCCACAAGCCTTTTAATCTCCATCTCCTAACCAAAGTAATTTGCACCTTTGAAAAGAAACATATGCATGAAGAGTGAAAACCACCAAAACCTAACACCAAGTTCCCCATTCTTCAAGGCCGCCAATCCTTTGTGAATTTCCTTTGCTATATAGGTGGAAAAATCATATAAGGCATTAATGTTAAGGTGTTAAAAACTTGCAACCATGTACATATAGGCCATTGGCATGCTTGGACTAGGATCAAACCCTAGAATTTGGCAGATGGAATAAAAGGTCTTTTGAAAATATGATTGGAAATACTTAATAGGGAGGGGCTCAACATCAGAGGGTCCCAAAGTAATCTTTCTTTTGTTTTTTCCCTTCCCTATTGTTATCATAAAATATTTCAACACTAATACCCTGAAATTGTGTTTAACTTTCAAATATTCCTCCCTTAGTTTATGCTCATCAATCTTAACCATGTTTATGCTCCAAGTGTTCAACTTGAACACATATGAAACTTCCTCTTTATTTACCCATACTAGATTCTATCCATCATGAGCTCTAAAAACCCTAACCAGAGGATCATAGTTTGCAATGATTTCTTTAAGGAGATCAACATCTATGAACATGTTGGGAACAACCAATTTACCCATGTCCAACCTCCATGGGTTGCAGAAAGGGATACCAACATTCCTATTTCTAAAACATCCCTAGAAAAGACTCCATCTAAAGTATGGTAGGGAAAAATCTTTAATTGTACAATATCTATCAGTGATACCAAATTTAGTTCCAGGGCCATGGTACATAAGTTGTCCCTTTGGTTTCTCAGAGATTAAGGGTACCAATTGTTCAGTTAAGTCATGTACTAGGGATCTCACTGCATGCTTTGACTCAGAAGATTGAACTTTTGACGTAGATGCTTTGAATTTGGGTTCCATAGTGACAGAGTTTGTGAAAAATAGGGTTTACTTCTCAACAAATTACAAGCTTACAACTAGGGTATGGGTTTGACGCAAGGAAATAACAAGACTAAACATGCTAACTGTTCGAATTGAACATCAAACCTTAAAAGAAATGCAACAAACTAGAAAACTCAAATAATAGAAAGATAAAGCGAGCAATTTCAATAATTTTTCAAATAATTGAGAAGAAGGATAGCGATTTTACTTACTAGTTTACAGTTGCTTTGAAAACCCTAATTTTGGTCATTGTACAAGCTTGAAATTTGTAGCGAGAACTCCTTAGATGCACAAAATTCTTTAACAGTTTGTAATTGTGCTTAATTTAATGAAATTTATTATGGCTTTAAAATAGATAAATTCATTAGTTGGGTGTCGTATCCGCCATTATTGTTCACTCGCGTGAACGAAGTGGCTCATTTTCCCTTAATCTCAATTTTGAATCTTAGTCATTGATCTTGCAGTGAGATGGCTTGATGGACGAACCAGATTCAGTCAAATAAGTTTGAAAATCAGAGTACAAAGTACAAACGGTTGTTGCCATTGACCAACCAAAAAATTCCATGTGGATTCATCTCTAAGTCATTCTACGGGCTCCACCATCTTCACAAGTGTTGAAACTGTCTATGTGTCAACCTCCCCACTTCCCCTTTAGGTTTAAAGCGTGTGCATCTTATGATAGCGGGGAGGCGAGGAACGACCTAGATTAAATCTAGCACCTTCAATATGCAAACCTCTTACCTTTTACATTGTCCACCTTAGTACATAACCTTTGGACTTAATAGATGGCCACAATCATAACATATTAGCGAGCAATTTTGCATGTTCCTACAAACCTCTCTAGTAGTACGTTGTTTAACTCTTCAATACTTTTCGAGAAATATTTCACGAAATATTTCTATGTCTTCAATAGTCCAGGGGATAGTGGTGATAGTGCCATGTGGTGCCTCCTCGCTTCCCCTCTAAGAGACAGGAGTTGAAGGTGGGTCCCTCATGGGATAGTGGGGGATGACTAAGATTTGTTTGTCAGAAACCATAATAACCATTGATTAGATCACTTTTATCCATCTATACCTTCGAGCAGTGGTAGGACCCTCCAAAAGGGTGGCCAGGTGTCGCCTTCCCACTATCCCTTTGGCTCCATAATTTAATTATTTTAGTCTTCTGGGATGGAGGAGAACCAATAGAAAGTAGTCAATGACACCCACCAAGCATAAAAAAGGATTAAAAATAAGCATGTATGCTTATTACATGACTTAAAAGGGGTCGCTTGGTGCAAGGGCATCAGGAGCCTCATAAGCATATTTTTGTTATTTTTTGGTTTTAGGTTTTTTAGAGTGTTTTGGAGTCTCATAAGGTCATTTATGACCATTTGGAATAATATGTATTTATTTTGGAGTGATTAATTAGGTTTTTGTTTTAAAATTGTAAAAGTTGCCAAATGTTGCTAAAAGTTGTCATGCAACTTGGGAAAGGTGTCAAAAAGCAAGAAATAGTTCAATGCAAATCAAGAAACCATTTCAAAGAGTTTTTTTTTATTGTAAATTTATAAATACACCCTCTAAAACTTGAATTGGTGGGTTGGAGACATTGTTTTTGAAGTTTGATGAATGAAAACCTTAATTTTGTGTGCATTCTTTTGAGTCTTACATTGTTTTTGGGTTGAAGTTGTGCATTGTACGGCCTATTATGGCCTCAAATAAAGGAATGTAATATATGGATGGGAAGATATTTTTTTCTACTTTACAATTATTTTTGTCTCATTAAATCTCATTAATTTTTGTGTGAGATATGGCCATTTTGGTGAAGGTTGCCCTATTCTAACAATGTTTTCCAGAATTTGCAGTTTGAAAATGTGCTAGTACAGCCATGTACAGTACAATATGGAAATGAAACCAATTGGAATGGATGAATATATGTTTCTATCTTTCAATTTTTTTGTTTTGGGTCATTTTCATGGAGATTTGAATAAGTTATGACCATTTTGTGAGGACAAGTCTGAACCCTAACTAGGATTTCCAGTTTCGGGGAAAATGCCATAACTCTCTTTTCCACCATTGGATCTTGATGGAAACTGGAGGGAAAGTATATAATTATGTTATCTTCAATCCAATTGGATTGATTGGCTTCATTATTATTTTTTTCAAAGTTATTAATGATCGTTCCTTTCATTTCAGGGTTGTCATGTCAATGTTTTGAAGAATCAGCCATTCAATGTGTTTTGTTTTTCTTTTTTCTGCATCACCGCTTTCTTAGGTTTATAACATAAAAGAAATTGAGCGAATATTAAAACCTAGAATTAGGGAAATGACAAGAATTAAGATAATTTTTGACCCGCATAAGATAAGGGAAGACTTATAAGGATTCTATAGGTAGCAATCGAAAACATTAGGCTCAAGGGGTCTTGCAATAATAATCAATGGAACACAAAAAATTGAAGGGTTCCACCAGTACCTATGGATTAAAAAGAAATATAAAATCCATACATCATTGGAACACAATGAAGATCAAAAAAACAACCCTTGATCATTTTATTCATAGTTCATATAACAAATACACTAGGAGAGAAATGGCTTTGAATTTGCACCATTATCTATATTCATTTTCCAGTACTGTTATCATGTGTTTATGTTATGGATGTTGAACTATTAGCTTTTGTTCAAGGAATGGATTAATATTCCTTTCAATTATTTATCAAATATTGTGAATGGAAATGCAATACAAATTTATTAGTGTGAAAAGTGTTGCTCTTTAAAAATGATGCAAAATCACATATCAAAATTCAATATCACGGAATACAATATAAAATATAAAATATCACAATTTCATGGAATACAATATAAAATATCATCTTGACTATAGTTTGGAATATGATTCATGAAGTGCAATATAAAATAAAATATCATGAGGTGTAATGATTCATAATTTCATGGAATACAATATAAAATATCATCAACTACAATTTGGAAAATGATTCATGAAGTGCAGTATAAATACCTAAAAGCTGCTAATTCACTTCCATTTCCCAAATGGAGTTAGGGTCTTGAAACTAACATTCAACTTGAGATAAAGTAAAAGATTCATCTTGATTTTGAGCCTGGTCTTCATTTTCTTCGCCCTACATCTCAAATTCAACATTCATTATGTCACTATCATTTGTCCCATTGCCAGTGCCACCAGCACTAGCATTTGGAGTGTTGCACAACCCTCTTGTTTTGCATATGGACCTCCAAATTATGAGTGCCCTTTCAAAAGGAATTTTTTTGAAATTATATGCAGTTCCTTTCACCCTCAAGCAATTTTCCAAATTCTTCTCTAGTTTTTTTCGTATCTTTGATTTTAAAAACACCAATGAACTGAAAACTCTTTCATCCTCCACCAACCCCAATATCATTGTTTGACATAAATCAACAAGTTTGAAATATTATGATATCGACAACGCAATATTTCACTCCGACCTAAGTTTGTCCAAGCCTTTGTTATTGATCCCGGTTCAAAGGACTTCTCCACTCCCATAGAATCAAACTGGTCCATCATACTTCTTGAAAAATTCTTACATTGTTGTCTAAGCTTATTTTAATTTATAATTCCTTCTATTCTCTGCTCATTGTATTTTATACTTTTTGAAAAGTGTTCGATCAAGATATTTAATTTATCATGAAAAGAGGTTGGGCTATCTTGGTTAACCCAAAATTGAGGATACACAATACCCATGGCTTCAAGTATTTCTTGTCAATGGAATCTATCATAAATATTTTTAGAAAGACATCTTGCAATTTCCTTCAAATTATCGCTGATAGATTTAACAATGTCGTTAAAATCTTCCCTTCTAACAGGTACTTCTTTGATAGAGCACCTAACTGTCGTACACTGGTACATTGGTATCTCAAATCCACATACACAGACACATAAGTTCTCGCTTGCATTAAACTATAAATAATTATCAGGATAATCCAAATCAGTAATTTTCTACCAGATGAAAAAATTTGGGCTTTTATAAGTTAGATCTAGATATAGATGATCGAGGGCCATGCATGTTGTAGACACCTTAATTTGACCACCCCCATATGGTCAAATTCACCCTCCGTATTCCTTTATCCTGCATCCTTAAACCAATAATTAAATAATTTATTATTTGATTAATATTACCGTACAACCTAATGTCCCTAAGGTATTTAATAAATCAATTAAATACCTTGTCCCCTTTCATCTCTAAATTAAATAAATATCCCAATTTATTTAAATTAGTCACTTTAGCCTTTATGAATTAAATCAATTTTTTAATTCATTTCTTCTCTCTCCTCACGTCACATCCTCCATAATCATCTTCAATCCAAATTAATTTAATTAATCTATGATTGGGATGTGCACACCCCTAATCTTCATTAGGGTCACATCCTCCATAATCTCCCACTTGCCTCTAATATGTCATTAATTCGTCTAATCATGCATTTGCACAACCTTAATCATCTGCTTAGGCCAACCTAATCTCCATGAAATTCATGGCATATGTCCTTAGTCAACATTCATTAAATGCTTTCTCTATTTGGAGAAGGCAGCCCCTTCCCTATGTGAATTTTTAATTCACATTTATTTCCTCAATGCACTTTTAGGAATTTAAAATTCCTTCTCCCATCCCCATGAGGATTTTTGAGGAATTTTTATTCTTCACATGTCCTCTCACCCCCATGTGGACAAGGACCTCCTTTATGACGAGATCTTGTCCAATCCCAAGGTACTATGTAGTACCTCCATGTCATATCCACATCACCTCCTCCTTACCATCTCATCTACCACATGTTAGGATGTGAGGGCTTGTGAGTTCTCAACTCACCTTGCCCTTGATCTTGTCCATCTAGGATTGATCTTAGCCCTCCATTGTTTAGAGGCATTTCCCCTAAAAATGGTGGAATTTCCCTCATTTGAACAATCCACTTTTGCATGCACACTCAAGCACACTTAGCAAGCATACACTTAGCATCCAAGTATCCTCCATTATTGCATCATCTTTGAGCTCTCATCTTGCATCCTTCACAATACCCACAATCTCCATTGCATCCATCATCATCTTAACTACATTTTGCACTAGATTTCAAGCTATTTTTCCATCAAGGAGCACACATACCAAGCGATCAAAGGGCCAACCAATTTATCAATCTAAACAAGGTAAAAATTTCCAATTTCTTGTGTCTTTGTTTAGATTCAACTAGGCCAATCTTAAATGTTTTGTTTGTTTTTTCTATCTTGAATTTCCATTATAGTTTTTCATTCCTAGGATAGAATTCACTTGCACACATTTCTGGCACACTCGGTGGGACCCACGTCACGGATCAATTTTATTGTTTGTTGTTTTAAATTTTATAGGTTTGGATTTCACATGCAGGAGTGAATCTGCCCTCGAGGGGTGAATTTGCTAGTTACAGAGGCTGATCTACATAAAACACAAGCAAACACAATCCCGCCCTTCTGTTAAAGGGGCAGAATTACAATTATAGGTGAGATTGCTCGACATAGAGGCAGATATGCGAAGAGCTACTAGGAACGGGTGATATTGTTGATTACAAAGGAAAATTTAAAGCAGTTACAAAGGCGAAATCATATACGCCTCTCCACCTGATAGGTGACTGTGACTTTTCCCATCCCCTCAAATAGGCGATCCTGACCTACACACATGGGCGAACTTGTTTCACACAGAGGCGAACTAGTAATTATCCAGAACCCTTAATTTTTTGATTTGAGCTATAATTTGATTTCGATTTCGAGTACTAACTAGCTAACTTGTTAGTCGGTGAATGTGGTATTTTATTAGTGATTTATGTAGCATTGTCCCATGTTTGACAATGATCGGTGATTGAAACTACTAATCTACTCTCAGTAGGACAGTCAGTTGAAGACCCATTAGTTAGCTTTCTTTATTTTTTTTGCACTAATTTAGGAACATGTAGCTTAATTAAAGGGTCAATTAACCTTTTTTTCTATGCTTGGGAGAAATTTTTTGACAAATCCACTCCACTTGCACCTTTTGGTGATCCTAGGTGATGAAAAATCAAAACTTGTTCCATTTCAGTCCAATCTACCCAAGAAGTGCTAGTACGTCTAAGCTCTCCCCTTGCACTACGTGCGAGCTTGGGGACCAGCCAAAGTGTCTAGTATTTCCTTCCCTTAGTGGGACCTGCCTAGGATTTCATCACCCGGGGGACGATCCCAACCACGTGTTACCGGTGGGGTATATAAAGGGGGGAGAACTAAATTTGTACCCCAATCCATTCACGTCGTGTCTAGTGAAGCGTTGAAGCTAGGGTGATACCTAGAAAAAATGTGCAGGGTTGGTCTGAGTTTCTAGTACCTCGCTAGAGCTCCTGATCCATGCTTGTGACGGGCTGGTGTTCATGGTTGTGCATCACATACCTATTGTATATCGAGGATGCATGAGATAGCCTTGTTCATCCTAGATAGAGACCCGTGTTTTATCCATAGCTTGGTGTAGTGTAGGGGATGTGCACTGTACCCTAAATTTACTCACCACGTACTCCTGAGATAGAAATCCTTGTGGTGGACTACGATAGTCTCTGAGAGAGGGCATAAAGGTGAGTCCATGGCATTTGTTGATGACCTTGTGCCACTGAATCACTAGCTATATGCTTTCGCGAGAAAGGGTGATCTAGAGAACCACCCCGGTATCACAGAGTATTAACCTTGGGTTGTCTGCCCAGGGTGGTGGGCCTACATCAATTTTGTAAACCCTTAACACTAATTCTAGGATTGTGTTGCCTAGCGTGTCTTCTTTGTGCAATACCAGTGCTTTTCGTCAGTCTGAGCCAGTCTAGCCTTTATGTCTATTGTTTGTTGTGTTCTTTGTCCTTTTCCATAGTCTACTCATGTCCTCAGTGGCGAATTTGCTTCTCATAGAGGCAATTTTTCTTCTCACATAGGCGAATTTGCATTGTGGACAGGTGATTTTTCCCTGTAAAGGGGCGATTTCACATCCTAGTCCAGTCTCGGTCACCCTTTAGGCGAGTCTGTCCTTGTCAGGGGAGAATTTTCCTGTGGGTCCCTTAGTTAGGTGACCCCACGTCCACGTGTTCCCAGGAATAGGTGACCTTGTCTAGCCTTTAGGTGAGTCTTTGTCTGGTTCATACCCTTCGAGTCTGCCTATTACCTTAGAACAAGTGATCATGTCACCTCCTTAGGTGAACCTGTTGTCCACTAGGGCGATCCCATGTCCATCTATACTATCCTCATCCATACAGTTCAAGACTTAGGCGTCCTTCTTGTCTGATAGATGATCCTATAATAGGTGTTTTCATTTGAGTCCATATTGTTCAAGACATAGGCGATCTTGATCCTTAGAAGAGGCGAACTTGTCATCCCAATCAATGATTTTGACTGTGTCCGTACATCCCATGATAGAGGCGAGCTTTATCTTTAAATAGGCAATTTTGCAAATTGTGTCTGCATGTTCCCTTTTGGTGTCAAAAATATTTAGGTGATCCTATCCTTATATAGGAAATTTTTTGTTCTAAGTCTGCCTATTCCTGTTGGCTTCCGAAGATATAGGTGAACTTGAGTCCCCAACACAAGTGAAGTTTCTAGACACAGAGGTGATTTTTTTGTCCTTAAGATAGGCGATCCTGTCACCTATAAGGGATAATTTGCACTACACAGAGGTGTATGTGCTTCCCATAAGAAACTACCGAGAGTTAATCCTTTGAGCGACTGAAAGCCTATTATTTTCCAAGTCCTTTGCTGCAATAAAAAAAAATTATCACCATTTATCCGCCTGTAATCGTCATTTTAGTCCATCTGCATTTTCCAAAAGTCATTGAATCCTCAATCAAATTACATAGATTCATCATAGGAAATCCCTAGGTTGCATATTCATTATCACTTCATCAATCTGAGTCTCTTACACTTCATTTTAGGGTTTTTTATCCAGGTTGGCTTAGGTGTTTGGTTATGATTGTCAACATTCATGCTTACTTAGGATTGTCATCTATCCTGAGTCAGTAATCATCCACCACCCAATCAATCTACTTCCATCTTGAGGTAGATTTGGTGTCATAATCATCCTTTTTACAATCTAATCTGATCATCAGCATCAAACATCATCTAGTCAAACCCCTAAACTTGGTTTAGAGTCAATCTCATTAATCTGGTCCAACCAATCATCCAATCCTATCAACTATCCAATCCAGTCAATTGACCCAGTCAAATTCAATCCAATCCAATCAAACATCCAAATCATTTCACCCAATCAATTGATCATTTAATCAATCCATCATCTTATCTATTCAATCCTTTAGTCATCACCTAGGTCAATCATTTAGGTGCATCCTAGAGCTTAGTATCATCTTAGTCTACCTGCTAGTTTGTCATTTCCATGCCCATTACCCGACTGCAAGCAAAGAAACTCATGGAAAAATAGCAAGCCCAAGGTACCCAGCCTCACATTCCCTAGGATCAACCCACCAATAGTGGCTCATCGCAATCCAATACTGAAATCCACATTACGTTGCCTCCTACTGATGAGAGCATGGTCAACAACCTAAGGTCACAATTGACGAATACCTCAGTAATCCCACCACTGTCCAAATGATAGATCATCCCCTTAATGAGTGTGGGGATAAAATCCTTGCCACATTGCTCCTAAAAGGTATCAAACCACCATCATGGTTTGACTTTTCCAAGTATGTCAAAATTACACCTCCTGCACCCCTAGTGTCACAAGATCCTCAAAATTCATACAATAATCTAGTAAATTCATACATCCATGAGGGTCCACCATAAGAAGGTTGGTATCAACCTAGGTTTGGAAATGTTGTGCTTTATCAATTTGTTCCCCCTGTACCACCTCCTCGGGTTCCAATTTCGGTTATGGGTGCACCCAATCCAAACATTCATCAAGGCCTCGATCGTAACAATCCTCTTGGTCTTGGTATGCTGTAGGGCCTTACCAATCCACCAAGCATGAATATTCTGCAAAGCTCAACCCCCATACCGTTTGCACCACCTCTTCCACCAAATAAATCAAGTCAACTACCAGGGAATACCGAGGGCAATCATTTTGTGGCACCACCACCACCTCCTAGAGCTACACCCGCATCAAAATTACCACAACCTCCATTCACATCCCAACAATTGCCTCAAGGGAATATCTCGCCTTTGCACCAACCACAAGGAAATCCACAACAAACCCTACAACAAACCCCATCACAATCACCACATCATACTCCCATCCCATCTCAACCACCTCACCAACAACCTCCACAGCATATCCAAATTCCGTCACAACAACAACAACACCCTCGCATTAGCCATAGGGAAATCTATCGTAACCTCCCCATCAATCACAAGGTACCACTCATAAACAAGTATCACAACAAATCCCATCCTACCAACAACCGTAGATCCCTCAGCAACCTCAAATTCCATCTTGACCTCTTTATCAACAACTACCATCTTACCAACAACCTCCTCAACATTCACAAATCCCAACACAATCACAGTCATCCCACCAAAAAAAAATTGGCAACCCTATTGCTCAATACCTATACCACCCACAAAGCACCTATTGTACGCAACCTATTACATCCAATCCTAACCCCAGCTATTATTACCACAATCCCAGCAACAACCATCCTATGTTACTCCTCCGTAGCCCCAACAAAACATCCACTATCAGTAGTCCAATCCGCAACAGCCATCATATGCTTCCCAACAACATGTTTCTTACAATTACCAATCAAATCTGTATTATTCCAGCAACAACCATCATATCAACAAGGTGCCTCCACCTCATATTACCAAGCACCTCCATCATACCAGCAAGGGGCATTCTCTTTGTATTATCAAAACTCACCATCATATCAACAACCTTATGCCACTCCCCAATCCACTTATCCCAATCAGTATCAGCAAAATCCTTCATATCCACCTCCACCATCATATGATCAAACCATTCTAACTCCATATTCATCTTATCAACAATATGCTTCTAACAATTAGTCCAACCCATATAATCCTCCTCCATTGACACCTGTCAACAAGGAGTGGGAAGAGATAAAAGTTGCGTTGAAATAATTATAAGCAGGGACATCCAAAAAGTCTTTCAAATTCGAAGAGATTTTCCCTTATCCGTTTGATCCCTCGATTTCACTTGTTTCTTTTCCTAAACACTTTGAAATGCCAAAGTTTGACAAATACAAAGGAACCAAGGATCCCAGAAACCACCTGCAAAAATTTTACACACATTGCCAAGAAGACTTACACAATGAAAATTATCTCTTATGATTGTTCCTTAGGAGCCTAACTGGGATAGCTCTAGATTGGTTTATGGGTCTTCCAAAGGGGTCAATCTCTTCTTTCACGAATCTTTCAAAAAAAATTGTTGCACACTTATCTTTCAACTTGGAGAAGGACATTGATTCCTTAGATCTTCTGAAAGAAAAACATGAGGGAGAAACCTTTGCAAGCTACCTACAAAGGTGGCATGCTTTGGATTGTCAACTAAAATCTCATCTCAATGAGAAAGACATGGTGACCATTTTTGTAGCAAACACTCATCCAGACATGGCACATAACCTTAATCTCCATTGTGTCACCTCCTTTTCAGAGGTAATAGAAAAGGGCACTACCATTGAGAGGTCCCTTATTGCTAAGGGACAAATCAAAATCTATAACTCTGATAAGGATAAGTCATCTGGACATAAGTCATGTTATTGGAAAAAAAATAAATTTGTCAACGATGGTGTCACTAATACCAAGCATGTCCAAGTGTAGCATAGGGAAAATTCATAGGTTAAGCAATTCAAAGCATAAACAATACTAAACCCAAGCTAACTAATCAAGAACAATGGAAAACAATAAAAAATATGCGTAAACAAAGGATTTTACCAAACACACATTTGATTCCATGAATAACCTCCATTATCCTTCTGCATTTCGCCATTGTATGATACTTGCCATCATATTTTCATCAAGCATTCAAGTATGGCCTCATGATCATGATAATAGAAAAACATTGAAGATTTCTAAAGTAAGTTGCTTCTAAAACTCATAAGATTTTGAGAGGAGTAATAATGATAGAGGTAAAGCCAATTTATAGAAAAGATGATTTTCGAATGACAGGCTCAAATTAAAAGATAAACCGACAATTAAGATTAAAAGATGTGACATGCAATAGGATTAGGGTTAAATTAGTGTAAGTGATAAATCATAAATGGTGGAGATTAAATTAAATAATAATTTAATCACTAGTGGAAACTAGTTGAGACATAGAAGGATAAAGATTGCATGTATAAGATAGTATTGACGAATTGATCAACAGAGAAAGACTGTTCGTTAGAGATAATCAAATATTATCTCACCAGATAACTAAATGATCAAATTAGATAACAAAGAGATTATCTAATCATAGAGGAATATGATAAGGATAAATGATTTCAATTCGACATTTAAGATTTTGGGCTTAAATTAAATAAATAAAGATTTATTTAATATTAGTGAGAAAATGTTAAGGAATAATTAAATAATGAAAGCGATTATTTAATTATAGTTGACAGTGTCGTAGAAATTAATTAAATAATAGTTTCTTTAATTTTAGAAAGAAGATAGATTAAATTAGTGACATAATTAAATAAATAATATTTATTTAATTAATCAAGAAAAAATAAAGGTAAGAATGATTTAATTAAATAATTAAAGTTATTTAATTAATAGAGGATTGCATGTAGAAGATAAGATTGACATAGATAAAACTGTTTGTTAGAGAAATCAAATCTGATCAAATCTTATCTAGACTTAAGTGATTAATGAATAATTAAATAATAAAGACATTATTTAATTATAGAAGATGGAATCATCATCTTGAATTAAATAATGATTTTAATTCAAAATTCAAGGATATTGGATTAAGTTGAATAAATAAATATTTATTTAATTAAAGAGAGAAAAGGCCAATGAATAATTAAATAATTAATATAATTATTTAATTATAGTGGAAAGTGACATAGGAAATTAAAATAAATAAACATCTATTTAATTAGTCAAAGGGAAATAAAGATGGGAATGAATTAATTAAATTATTGAAATTATTTAATTAATAGAGGATATATAGTCATAGGAAATAATTAAATAATTAATATTATTTAATTATGATGAATGAAAGGGAAAAGGATGGAAGAATTATGAAGAAAATTAGAGTCACAAGCCTAGGACAATTTTTAGTGTCTACATTTTCCCCCTCTTTGATATAATGTAGTTTATCACATTGTGTCAAAGAAAAAGATATGCCCCAATGAAAGTAGGATGAGGAAGGATGATGAGGAGGTAGTGGTATGCCCCCTCAAGAGGATAGCCAGGTTCAAAGAACAAGAGTGTGCTCTTGAAATGAATAAGATTTGAAGGAAAAAAGGATAGAGGAAAATAGATAAGGGTGGTGAAGATGCAGAAAAGAAGAAATGTTAGAGTGGAAAAGATGAATAGTATCATAAAAGACATGGATGTTAGCATTAGAATGACTTCAATATTTTGTCAAAACATAATAGGCCTTGCATTAATCATAATTGGGTGTTAAATGATACAAATGGATAACAAACACCATGATATGAGATAGACCAAGGTGTGCAAGGTCATCCACCTACTAAAAATAGACAGTCGCAAACAAGGAATGTCCTAACTCATACTAAGGAAAAAGTTGCCCCAATCTTTTTGTCAAGACAAACCACAGACATCAATCAAATAAAAGACGAGTCATGAGACATCATCACTCCTCTAAATCCTTCGTGGGACATCCTCGAGGAAGCTAGTAACCTGAGTTGAAGAAAAAATAAAAAGAAAATTGACAAACAATAGCTAAAGAAAAAACAGTCCTGAGACATCCTTGCTTCTCTAAATTCTTCATGGGACATCCTCGAGGAAGCTAGTAACCGGACTCAAAGACAAAGCCAAATGAAAAGATAAGAAAAAACAAGCCACAATGTCAATATCCAGTAAGAATATTTGTCAAAATTTGATCTACTTGTTATTTAATTGTCTAGGAGTTTGATAAGATGATGTTTGATAAAGCCTGGTTTCAGGAATGACACATATCGTATAAGACGTCGAGTCTAGTTTCGATCATGTGACCACCTGTATAAGGAAATGATGAAGCTTGACTAAATGAAAATGTCTATTTTTAGGAAGGACACATTCTGTATAAAACATAGGTTGATTGTTTTGGTTATTTGAGGGTTTCGGCAATTTGTTTGGTTTGACTTGATGACCTTGTTTTGACTTGTTTGTCTTGTTGATGCGTGACTTGTCTTGATGTTTTGACAATTGCTTTTGTTTGATGACAATGTCTGACTTATTTTGACTAACACCACAAACCATAAAGGACTGAACTAGTGCAGCCTCGAGGGCTCATCGATTGATGGCCTTGCCTATGTTATACACGTAAAGACCCCGTAGTTCGACACGACCATTTGACTTTGTTTTATGGACAAAGGACTGAGTCATGATTTCATTTATTTGAAGATATCTGATGTGTGTGATAGTGAATATGATGAACCCTAATGGACTGACCTAGTGCGGCCTTGGGGGCTCATCGATTGATGGCCTTGCCTAGATTATACACGCAGAGACCTCGTAGTTCGACATGACCAATGACTGTCTTATTGACTAAGGATTGAGTCACGATTTTATTTTAAAAAACATAAAGGATTGACCTAATGCCTCGGGGGCACATCGAAAGACGACCTTGCCTACGTCCAATCGCAGAAGTAACGTAGTTCAACAATGATAAAGACTGACGAGTGCGACTGACTTTGACTCTGTTTTTGGGTTCTTGGCATGTTTTGATTTTTTTGTCTTTTTGAAGTTTTATGATGTTTTTGGATATTTTTCAAGACATTTTGTGATGTTTTTAGATTTTTTCAATGGTTTTACGTCCTTAGAACAACCACTATAAGAACCAAATGACGTAAGTCAAGTGCCTACCCCCAGTCGGGTATAAGACCAATTTATTATGAATAGGATGGAATGGGGATGGAATCTTGATCAAGGATAGGTTTATTTTGGATGCCATGATCATCTAAAAGGACTTCCTAGATAGACTTAAAGATAGGGTCATGGGAAGGACTACTTTGATCTTGACATGAAGGTGAAGCCATGATGTCATGCTTTGGACTTTCCATTTGACATGTATCCTCAAGTTTAGTAGATCATGAGATGTGACTTTGGAGACCATGACTAGATGTATTTTCATGACTAGATGTAGAATGAGATGGAATGGATTAGAAGGGATTAGTGGATGAAGGACTAGGATAAGACATGGAGGCTTGGAAGGGATTAGTGTAAATTTGGTTTCCCTTGTCAAGGTTAGGATAGGTATGACTAATAGATGTTTTTTGTGGATTAATGGCATGGATTATGCTAAGGGACTCTTGATAGTGAGGGTAGATGGATGGAGTATTAGGTTTTATGAGTTGTTGGTATAGAGAATTAATCCATTATCTCTTGAATTCTATGGCTTGTTGGGCTTGACCATTGCGGATTAATTTGTATTCCACTTGACTAGAAAGCATATCAAGGTGAATGTAAGACATGGTGGTGAGGTTATGATGAAAGGTGGAGTATGACTAAGGTATGTGATATGAGGTCTAAGGTATGTCAATGCAAAGAGGGTGACTTAAGTCTAAGGTATGCAACCTAAGCTATTTTTTTGTATTTTTTACATATAAGGAATGAATGCTAATGCAACTATGTTTTTGGTCTTTTTTGGAAAATAAGGAATGTTAACGGTAATGTGCTAATTTATGTCTAAAATGATGGTGCCCTAAAATAAATATGTCTAAGTATGCAATAGTGGAGGCAAGCTTTTAAAGGTAATCAATTTTGAGAAATTTGAAAAGAGGTTACTAACCATCCAAAGTTTAACCAGCGCTTCAATTTAGTTTTTCAAAGGACCTTTTGTAAGAGACGAAGTGAGTTCCTAAACTGGACTGACGAGCTGGAAAAGACTCACCAAGATGACAAAAGATAACAAGTGTGACAAGTGACTAGGTTCAATGACAATTTTCCTTGAAGCCAAGGTTTATCCAAAGTATGGAAAGTTGGCCTATTTTAAAATATGTAAAGGTGACTGTCCTAAAAAAGTCTAATTGATCTTAAGATAACTAGGACTCCTAAAATGTAACTAAGGTTTGCAACTAGTATGTCTATGGCTATGTCTAAATGATACTAAAAGGTGCAATGATGAAAAGTGTGAGAAAATATTTCTAGTTTCTATTCAAAGATCACTATGAAAGGATAATTAGAGATTGGTTTTGACTGTTTGACTTCAGACAGTGACAGTGGAATTTATTTTTTTGATTGTCAGTAAAATGTGGTTCAGGTTAGCAGATGCGATTTGTAATAGTAGATGTGGTTCATAATAGAAGATGTGGTTCGTAATAGAATATCTGGTTCGTAATAGAAGATGTGGTTCATAATAGCAAATGCGGTTCATAATAGTAGATGTAGTTTACTATAAATAGGATCTAATTTTTCTAAAATTTTGGCAAAGTTTGCAGGTTTTTTTTAGTATGATTTTGATTAAATTTTGGAAAAATAGAAGACAGTCAGAGAACACTTTGTTTTGGTTTGGTTTTTATGTGAAAAAATTTAAATTCAAATAGACAAGTATGATCCTATGGTTGGCTAGGACAATATATGCTAAGTTCCCACTTGGATTTCTCTAGCTGCACTTATTCAAAGCGGATGATTAGAAGCTTGACCACACTGTCTCCCCTCCATGACACTCACTTCTTTGGGTCAACCAAGCTTCAATTTCTCATGAATCTCCCATGAAAAACTATTCATCTCTACTAAGAATCGCAAGTATGTGGGATGACTTCAGAGGTCCGACCTCGTATACCATCAAATAGAGAGATTTTGGTAATCTAAAAAAAATGGCTTTTAATAAGGGCACCCATTCAGGTGGTTATACATGAGGCAAGATTAACTTGTCTGTATAACACATCTACACCTGTAATGCTAAGTTTTCCATTAGCATTCACATTTATATATCGATTGGGAGTAGCTTGGCTTTAGCTCATTGCCATTTTGAGTCGTCTTGGGGTGAGTACTTTTTCCCACCAAAATAGGCCCAGATTTAGAGTTAATAACAATTTCTCTTAAACCCAGGATAACACAAGTGCACAAGGGGAGAGGATACTTTTATTATTAAACCAGGTTTTAATCTAAATAGAGTGTGCAAAGGCACCAAGCACAATAGAAGTTGTTTATTTTAAGCACCAAACGAAGTATGATCTAAGCTAATCATACAATCAGTTTCAAAATCAATTCTTCGACAAACGTCCTGCATCAGATTTCATTAGTAGTTTCAATTTCAACCTTCGACAAATGAGAGTTGTAGCTTTAGATCTTGGCCAAACGAACCTACAAAACAAACATTAAATTTCTCTTGCCACATGCTGTGAACAAATTATCAGTAACCAAAAAATTCTTAACTTATTGATCTGAAAATGCAAAAAAATTGAATATTACTTGCAAAAATTTAAAACAAAACCTAAGCTAAGAAGTTGTGTCGCGAAATGATAGATGCGGTGCATGGGAAATTTCAGAAGCATTGCAAGAAAATCAATTAGGGCTTACGAGATGGAAATTGCGGTGTGGTACAATGGATGTGGCTCATGTTGTTGGTGGTTGTAGTGAAGAATACTACGGATGTGTCACTCTATCTTGGCGATTGCGTCGAATCATACAGAAAACCTGCAAAACATAGAAAACTATACAAAATTTGCAAAAAGTATGTCCTTGGCGTCAGGTTCACCAGATGTAGCACAAGGAAAATTCACAGATTAGCAATACATGCGTAAAGAAAACTAAACCTCAGCTAATAATCGAGAACAATGGAAAACTATAAAAACATAATTAAATGACTGATTTTACCAAACATCAATGTAATTCCATGAATCACCTGCATTACTCCTCCATTTTGTTGTAGTATTATACTTGCCCTCATATTAAGTATGTGAATATGGCCTCATGATCATGATAATAGTGAAACATTGAAGATTCTAAAGTTGCTTCCAAAACTCATAATATTTCAGGAGGAGTAATAATGATAGAGGTAAAGCCAATTTATAGAAAATATGATTTTCGAATGATAGGATCAGATTAAAAGATAAATCGACGATTAAGATTAAAAGATGTGACATGCAATAGGATTAGGGTTAAATTAGTGTAAGTGATAAAGCATAAATGGTGGAGATTAAATTAAATAATAATTTAATCACTGGTGGAAACTAGTTGACACAGAAGGATAAGGATTGCATGTATAAGATAATATTGACGAAGTGATCAACACAGAAAGACTGTTCGTTAGAGACAATTAGCTATTATCTCACTAGATAATTGAATGATAAAGTTAGATCTAGACATAAATGATAAATGAATAATTAGATAACAAAGAGATTATCTAATCATAGAGGAATATGATAAGGATAAATGATTTCAATTCGACATTTAAGATTTTTGGCTTAAATTAAATAAATAAAGATTTATTTATATTAGTGAGAAAAGGTTAAGGAATAATTAAATAATGAAAGCGATTATTTAATTATAGTCGAAAGTGTCATAGAAATTAATTAAATAATAGTTTCTTTAATTTTAAAAAGAAGATAGATTAAATTAGTGACGTAATTAAATAAATAATATTTATTTAATTATTCAAGACAGAATAAAGGTAAGAATGATTTAATTAAATAATTAAAGTTATTTAATTAATAGAGGATTGCATGTAGAAGATAAGATTGGCATAGATAAAACTGTCTGTTAGAGAAATCAAATCTGATTAAATCTTATCTAGACTTAAGTGATTAATGACTAATTAAATAATAAAGATATTATTTAATTATAGAAGATTGTGATAAGAGGAATCATCATTTTGAATTAAATAATGATTTCAATTCAAATTTCAAGGATATTGGATTAAACTGAATAAATAAAGATTTATTTAATTAAAGAGAGAAAAGGCCAACGAATAATTGAATAATTAAAATAATTATTTAATTATAGTGGAAAGTGACATAGGAAATTAAATAAATAAACATTTATTTAATTTTGGAAAGAAAATAAGTTTAATTAGTGACGTAATTAAATAACATTTATTTAATTAGTCAAAGGGAAATAAAGATGGGAATGAATTAATTAAATTATTGAAATTATTTAATTAATAGAGAATATATGGTCATAGGAAATAATTAAATAATTAATACTATTTAATTATGAAGAATGAAAGGGAAAAGGATGGAAGAATTATAAAGAAAATTAGAGTCGCAGGCCTAGGACAATTTTTAGTGTCTACACCAAGTAGCCAACACCTCACAGAGGCCACAATATGTCCCTCATCAACAATCAATCGCCAATGTCATATCTATACCACAGGGTGCACCTCATGCTCCTCAGCAGTCTAATCAATATAATCAAGGGAACAATAAACGCTCATTTACTCCCTTGGGTGAATCTTTAGATGTCATTTTCAAGAGGCTCCTCCAAGCGAGCTATCGAGTCACATATCCTATGACTAAGCCTTTTGAGGAGTCTAAACCAAAACTAGCCTGGTATAGGGAAAATGATTATTGTGACTTTCAAAAAATTAAAGGTCATTCCACTGACAAGTGTCAGGGACTTAAAACGTATATCCAAGATCTTATAGATCGAGGAGATATGTAGTGGATGCTAATCAGGCGACGTCATCCAATGCTCAGCTGCAAATATATCAAAATGCTTTCCCTAAGCACCACTAGGGTGTCAATTTGTCAAATGCTAATCTCAGGCCAAGCAATAACAACACGAATAACATCAGCTTCAAGAATGAACCCTATAACTATGATGACATTGTCATGTGCATCAGTCAAGTAGAACCACATGTTTCCATGATCCGCATCAAGGGTAAAGATCTGCAGTGTGTTGTTACAACCCGTCGTAACAACAGCTTCATTCTTGGTCCTTCCACGTCATCCCAACCAACTCCTGTGAGCTCCCAATATAATATTCTTAATCATCCTGGAAAGAATCCCACTCAAATATCCATCTTGGATTTACTTAATTCTTCCCCCATCCATCAAGAAATCTTGACCAAAGCTTTGCAGGATACCCACGTGCCTAATGATATAGATCCTACTCAATTCCAAGCTTTAGTAGGACACCTATCATCAACATATCGGATGGGATTCAATCAAAATGATATGCCATCCATCGATTCAAACGATAATCGCCTCCTACACATTGAATTCCTTGTAGCCTGTCATAAATTGAAAAGGGTCCTGGTAGATAATGGCTCTTCCCTCAACCTCTGTACACTAAACTTCATAAAATAGGTAGGGTATACCCACACTGACTTGAACAATAAGACTATCACCATCAAAGCTTATAATAATGCAAAAAGAGACTCTGAAGGAATCATTTGTCTTCCTATCTAGGTTGGCCTCATAGTGCAGTACACCACATGCCATGTCCTTGATTCGGATCTCCCATACAATCTCCTCCTTGGCCACCCATGGATCCACTCCATGCAGGTTGCTCTGTCCACTTAACATCAATGCCTAAAGTTCCCATTCAATTAGATGTAAGTAACCATACATGTTGATCCACAACCCTTTCAGTATTGTCGTGCTTTAGAAGCTTCCTTCCCCCACTCCCACTATTGTCCAAGCATTGAAGTGGGGGAACCTCAAGCATCATCTTCCAACCCATCCTCCAATCCATCATCCATTCCATCCACTACGTCTGAATCCATGATCACCAAGATTCATATCATAGATAAAGGTTGTAGGGAATATGAGATGTGCATGGCTCTAAATGTGGCAATGATGCCTCCATCTCCTTGTACCTATGGCCAACCTTCTTAGTCTGCACCAAAAGAAGAAGAGAATAAAATAACACTCAGCTCTAAGAACATGGGCTCTAACACCTTTCAATCCCTAGGAACATGACAAGATCAACTAGATGATGATATCAGTCAATCGATATACAGGGAAGAACCCAAACCTTCACCCCCTCTTATTGAGTACTTTCAAGAGATGTATCCTCGTGCATCCAAGTTAGCTGAAAAATACAATTATCAGGGGGGAGGTCTTGGTGTAGAAGAACAAGGAAGATTACAGCCTATTGACACTCTTGTGTGACCTAGAAATTTGGGCCTAGGCTATGATAAAAAGAAAAAGGGTCTTGCACCATCAACTAGTACCTCTAATAATTTCAATGTAGATAATGATTTCCTTCAGGACATGCCCGAGGAAGAGACTGTCATACTCTCTTATGATGATGTAGATCTCCCCTCCCTATTTGACTCCACATCCATCTTTACCATTAGCTTATCCCTTTGCCATCCCGACCTCATTGATTGGGATCTACAAAGTAGTGCACCTATTGATACCTTTCCTTCAGTGGAAACTTACGTACATCTCATGGGATTGGGGGAAGATGAACACCCTAACCGCAAAAGTAAAAAGAAGCAAAATAAAAAAGGGTCGTCTAGTGAAAACCTCTCTAAGGCACTTCCTGACTCATCAAAAGTCAAAATAAAGGGTGTATCTGACCATGAAAACCTCAATGAGGCACTAGAGGATGGGGATGTTCATCTTCCCCTTGTAGAAGCTCACTTGTCTGAGTGGTCTTCAATCCTGATCGAAGAGACGCAAGAAGTCAATTTGGGAACAAAAGAAGATCCTAATATCACGTACATAGCCAAATCATTGTCAGAGGAAGATAATTTTATCATCGTCAACCTGTTAAAGGAAGGAATCATCAATTTTGCATGGACCTATTCAGACATGTCAGGATTAGACCCTGCACTAGTTGTACACCATTTGGACATTCATCTAGATGCTAAACCTGTTAAACTGAAACTAATAAAAATGCATCCCCAAGTGGCTTTGCTCGTCAAGAAAGAACTAGAGAAACTGTTATAGGTTGAGTTCATAAGACCTATTGACTATTTTGACTAGATATCCAACATCGTACATGTCGCCAAACCAAATGGGAACATCAGAATCTGTATAGATTTTTGAGATCTCAATAAAGCCTTTCCAAAGGATGATTTCCCTCTTCCAAACATCGACATGCTTGTGGATCTTACAATAGGGCATGAAATTCTATCCCTCATGGATGGATTGTCTGGCTATAACCAAATCAGAATTGCACCAAAATATCAGCATAAAACTGCCTTCACCACTCCTTGGGGTACCTTCTGTTATAATGTCACGCCCTTCGGTCTCAAAAATGCGGGGGAAACCTATCAATGTGCTATGACTGTTATCTTCCATGAACTCACCCATATCATAATGGAAGATTATGTTGATGACTTATTGGGGATGTCCAAGACCAGAGAAGAGCATCCCATTATCCTAAATCATCAATTTCTCATGGACCTATTCAGACATGCTAGGATTAGACCCCGCACTAGTTGTACACCATTTGGATGTTCGTCTAGATGCTAAACCTGTTAAACTGAAACTAAAAAAAATGCATCCCCAAGTGGCTTTTCTCTTCAAGAAAGAATTGGAGAAATTGTTATAGGTTGAGTTCATAAGACCTATTGACTATTCTAACTAGATATCCAACATCACGTACCTGTCACCAAACCAAATGGGAACATTAGAATCTATACAGATTTTTGAGATCTCAATAAAGCCTTTCCAAAGGATGATTTTCCTCTTCCAAACATCGACATGCTAGTGGATCTTACAAGAGGGCATGAAATTCTATCCCTCATGGATGGATTTTCCGGCTATAACTAAATTAGAATTGCACCAAAATATCAGCATAAAACTGCCTTCACCACTCCTTGGGGCACCTTTTGTTATAATGTCATGCCCTTCAGTCTCAAAAATGAAGGGGCAACCTATCAATGTGCTATGACTGTTATCTTCCATGACCTCATCCATATCATAATGGAAGATTATGTTGATGTCTTATTGGGGAAGTCTAAGACTAGAGAAGAGCATCCCATTATCCTAAAGAAAATCTTTGAACGACTAGAGCTATACAAGCTACGTCTAAATCCAAAAAAGTGTGTTCGGAGTTACATTTGGAAAGATTTTTGGCTCCATAGTCTCTCGAAGGGGTATCGAGGTAGATCCAACAAAGGTTAAAGAAATAATGGAAATTCCCCTGCCACGTAATCTAAAGCAATTAAGGAGTCTTCAAGGGAAGCTACAGTCCATCAGACGCTTCATAGCCTAGCTTGCTAACAAGTGTCAATCATTCACACATCTCCTACACAAAGACACCAAATTCAAGTGGGATTCAGAGTATCAGAAAGGCTTCAAAAAAATTAAGGAGTACTTGGCTCATCCACCTATTTTGATGCCTCCTATTCTAGGAAAACCACTTTTGTTGTACATATTAGCTACATCTATTGCACTAGGGGCATTACTAGCATAGCATGGTGAGGTCTCCAAGGAGTGTGCTATCTATTACATCATTCGAACACTTCTAGGCTACGAGATTAACTATTCTCCAATGGAAAAAGCTTGTCTGGCAGTGGTCTTCAGTTCACAAATTTTTTGTCACTACATGCTTAGTCATCCCATCAAGCTTTTCTCAAAAGTCAACCCACTCAAGTACCTATTATCTAGAACTTCTTTAACTGGCTGCATGACCAAGTGGGTCATGTTACCAAGTGAATTTGACATTGAGTATGTGGAACGAAAAGCAATCAAAGGATAGGTGATAGTAGATCAGTTGGACGACGCTCCCTTGGTGGATGCATATCCGTTAGTAGTTGAATTTCCTAATGAAGAGGTATTTACAATTGCAGAAACAAATACATGGATGCTCTACTTTGATGGGTCATATACACATAATAGAGCTGGTGTAAGTTTCCTATTTGTCACTCCTCAAGGTGACTACATCCCAAAGTCATTCCGATTAGCATTTCCATGCACCAACAATATACCAGAGTATGAAGCTCTTATCACTAGCCTCAGAATCACCATCCAATGGAATATCACCTATCTACGAGTCTTTGAAAATTCCCAACTGATTATCAAATAGGTCAATGATGAGTTTCAAAAAAAGGATGACAAGTTGTTTCCTTATAAACGCATGGTGGATGACTTCAAGAAGTATTTCACCTTCATTCAGTTTGAGTAGATTCCCAGAGTCCAAAACAAGGCAGCAGATGCAATGGCTACAATCGGTTCCCTCATCGACATGCCCAAAGATCGAACAAATTGTGAGTTCCTCATTGAACAACTTCTAATCCTAGCATACGATGTCCCTGATAGCAAGATGGTGTGCGATATCATAGGTCCCAAATCACCCTAGTACCATGACATTTACACCTACCTCCATGATAATATCTTACCACTTGACCTTACCCGAAATCAACGTAAATCATTTATCCAACAAACTTCCCACTATACCATCATAGGAGATACACTTTATTTAAGAGGGTATGATGGCACTCTACTTAGGTGTCTAAATGAATTAGAAGCCCACACTACGTTAAACAAGGTACATAGTGGTGTTTGTGGGTCCCATTCCAATGGTATGGCCTTAGCAAAAATGATTCTCAAAGCTAGTTATTATTGGCCTACTATGGAGCATGACTCTTGCAAGTTTGTGAAGAAGTGTCTACCTTGTCAGCAACATGCAAATTTAATCCATGCTCTCACACAAGACTTGCAGCCCATCATAGCATTGCTACGTATTTTTCACCTCAACTCAAATGGAGGAGTTGGCTGATTATTTTTCAACATTAAGTGGAATTGAAGATTGAGTTTCAAATGTTGTTTCACATTACCTTGTGCATCAAGTAACAGTTATGCATTTTAGTGAAGTTATGGAGTTGCAGAGTGTCATTCAGATGTTGCAGATTTAAAAGAAATATAGAATTGAGTACATGAGCAAAATAGCATTTTTAGATGCTTTCATTTATTTTGTAAAACTCATATTTTTACAAGGCTTCATTTGATTTCACAATCAAAATAGTATTACAATATTGCATGAAATTCTTTTTCTTTTCAATTGAAAAGAAAAATTGAAATCAAAGATCCACACAAGCCATGGATATGACTGTGACTGTTACAACATATTTCTAATAGCACATTGCACTACTGAAGATGCGAAAGGAAAACACATAAGTGATAGATAATCATCATTGCCTGATTATCGACGTTCGATGCCGAATGGTGCACCTTGCCTTCTCGAGCTCCGTCGACCTGTAAGAGGAAAGGAGGGGTGTCAGTGGCTCTGATTATGATGTAACTTATATGATGCACCTACAATAGTACAACATACTATTAGCAATGCATTGAAACAATCAAATCCTATCAAGTGCAGACGAAAGAAGTGAACTGAAGGAGAAATATCAATATCATGATCATCATGTTCCATTTTTTATGCTAACACTATTTGCTTCCTTGTGCAGGTATAGGTTAAGTCATGAAGCTGAAACATTATTCGTAGACCAAGCATGTGGAGTAAAACAGGCTCCCACAAGGGTAGAGCTCGGCATGCTGCCCTATTCTTTAAATGGGCTGATTTTAAAAGATACTTCATCATGTACGTCAAATGAAATGAGAACAACTGAAGAGTAAAACAGATTTTTCCATCAAGTAATGAAACCAACTGTGCATTCATAATGATCAGGGTTGCTTTCTGAAGGCTATAGGTGAACCGTGAGTTTAGTTCATTTAAAGAATTTAACTAAGTACACTACATCAGAGATTGTTGAATAACTTCATTTTCTGTGCTGATTATGTCATGTAAGTTTTAATTCATCAATTCTCTCTTGGATAGTGAACAGGCATACATTATGCCTTAATGTTTTGTTTTAATTTTCATCATCAAAGAGAACAGATTTTAAGAGCAGTTTGTGCAGTGAAATATAAAAATGCATGAAGAGTACCATGTTGCTCAAGAATACAAACATAGACAATGCATTTGTTGAATGAATTTCTAGTTCTAATTGGTTGGTAAAGTAAATACTGCATTATAAATTGTAATAACAAGGTAATCATTCCAACATGTTAAGGGGAGAGGAAGTTTTTTATTTCCAAAATGGTGCTTCTGAAGTTGTCAGTTATGCATGTGAACTGGTGAGTAGAGGTGGTTCATAGTGATGCAATGTTTCAATTCAAAAATCTCTACAGAGTTCAAGGGAAGAAGGTGTAAGTTGTTGTGTTAAGGTTAAGGAAAGTCAAAGAGCATTGTTGTGCATATAGTGAGAAAGCATAGATATAATATACACAAGGAGATCTTTCTTTTACAATAGACAAACACTGGAGTAATTGAAAGATATCATATAGACAATTCTGCACAGTCTCAAACAATACATTTTAACACATAAAAGTAATTTTCATTCTCTAGAATGAGCATGTTATACCTTGAGAAAGAACTCTACAGAATTATTTTCTTTTTAAAAAGAGATATTTTCTATGTGCAAAGAAAGCAGCATGGTGCTCACTATCGTCAAAAGAGGTGCCAAATAGAGTAATGGAAGATACATAAATGAGCATCATTTCTTCAAATATCAAATGCCAATATGGAGTTTTCTGTTACAGCTAATGATGTGCTTTCAGTTCTGAAGAGTACCAAGTACATGAAATAAAATGCAAAGATTCAAGTTATTTTCAGAAGTTCGAAATAAGCCATTAGCTGTTTTGGGCCGAACCCATATAAATAAATTCAAATGAATGGAGTTCCAATTTTGAATCTCAAGTACCCACGATTGGGGTTTTCTAAAAAACACACTGGTTTTCATATTTTACGATCATCTATGATACCCATTTTGGGGTTTGTATTCAGAATGCAAGAGATGCAATAATGGAGAGAATCTATATGGATTCTATTGTAGACATCTAAATTTAATCACTCCCATATGATTAAATTTACTCCCTTTTCGTCTACCATATTAAAATATTAATTTATTAAAATTACACCTTTTATCTCATATCTATAAAGTATTTAATTTAATCATTAAATGCTTTATCTTTCACCTTCTTCCTCTCTAAATTAAATAAATACACCAATTTATTTAATTTAGTCATTTTTCCCCTTTTGATTTAAAATCAATTTAAAATTCTTCATTTTCTCTCTCCTTGTCACATCCTCCATAATCTTGCCCTAATCTGAATTAATTCATGATTATGATGTGCATCCTCTTAATTAGATATTAATGTCACATCCTCCTACATTTGCCACTTGCCTCTAATCTTCCATTAATTAGTCTAATCCAATATTTGCACAACCTTAACCAAGGTCATTACCCATTTTTAGCACCACTTTTTGGTCAATTCTTCCATTTTTCCTTTTTGGACATTGACCCTCCTTCCCATGAGAATTTTTAATTCTCATTTATTCATCCTATGTCTCTCTCCTCCCCATGTGAATTTTCAATTCACATTTTGTCTTTCCAATCCTTCTAGAACCTTGGACTTGTCACAATCTCCACATGTGACCAAGTCCCACCTTTTTGGAGCCCACCTTTTATCTTTTAGACTCTCCTAAGAATGTGAATTTTTAATTCACACTTATTTCTCCAACCACCTCTCATTTTCCCATGTAGATTTTTGAGGAATTCCAAAATTCCTCAAATGTCCCTTTCACTCCCACTTAGGGACAAGGAATCCCTTTTTGGGGAAATCTTCTCACTCCCCAAGGTGCTTGGAAGGTACTTGTCCTTCCTCCACCTCATGTACCTTTTGGCCACCTCACTTACACCTCATCTCCCTTAGCCACTTCACCATCCACATGTCAAGATGTGAGGGCTTGTGAGTTCTCAACTCACCATAGCCCTTCATCTTGACCTTGTTGGATGAATCTTGACCATTGAATTATCTAGAGAATTCAAATTCTTCTATAAATACCCCCTCCTCAAGGGCATTTTCAACACTTAGCCATTTTATAACTACATGCTGCCAATTTGCATTCTCACTCATTCACTATCATCTAGCCATCCATTTTAATCATTTTGCATAAGTTGATCTTGCATTTAGCCACTCAAGAAGCCATCTAAGGAGAACACAAAGTCATCCAAATCAAGGGCTAACCAAGGAGTCTTCAACAACAAAGAAGGTATAACCATTTGCATCTTGTTTTATCTACTTTCCTTCTTGTTTCATCACTCTTTAGGCTAATCTTGAAGTGTCCTTAGTCTTTTATCATTCGCATTTTTAGTTATTTTGCACATTAGAGTAGGGTAAAATTCCAAGGTACACATCTATATAAAAACAACATTAGAATACAAAGATATAGATTTTTTTAGTGGGCGCAGCCAAACTTTCATCATATCTCAAAAATTACAATCTGGGTTTGTGAGATTTTTGTACAGAATTTAGAAATCAAGACGAAAAACCCCTTTAAATATATCACCAACCCAGTTCATAGTTTGGGATATATTTTCACCAGTCTAGAGACAGTATGTGTTCTGGCATAAATCACCAGTCCAGATCGGTGGAAAAGAACTCTAGCCGTGGCCAAGAGCTCCATAAAGCGTCCATAAAGCAAGAGTTCGAGCTCTCAAGATGACATTTGAAGCTTTCATAGTAGAAGTAAAACACAAAAAATATAAGGCAGGGGCATTTGAGTGAGAATAGCCACAGGTATAAGCCCATAGTGAACAAAATACGAAGCTATAGAGTCTATGAACACACAGCTCACCTTGTGCATAGGAAGCATAAGACATACCCACAAACGAGCTCTCTCTTAGAGCTTTTTAATAAAACCCGAGCTCATGGTATGGTCGGCCAGGCAAGGAAAAGTTATAGGAAGGAGCATGATGAGGTTCTCAAGGCATGCGGGTACCAATCCAAGATCAATCATGGTGATATGTTTATAGGAAAAGCTCTTTTCTTTTGAAGTGGAGAGTGAGAGTGAAATGGAATCATGATTAGGGTTTGACTTGGTTTTGTTGAAACCTTAATTCGACCTCATCATCTTCTAGACTCTTCGATCAAAGCACATGTTGAATTTCAAATGGAGGTCAAAATTTATAATCTTCGCATTATGATTTATCAAGGTCTGAATGTTGATATTTGAAGGAGGGGCCGAATTTCTTTTGTTTGGTCAAAGGTTAGGTCTTTAGGATTTATCCTTTTGCTTTAGTAAATTTGAATATTTGGATATAGATTATCAATTTAGGGTAAATGGTGAGTGCTTTGTCACTTAGGGTTTTCTTTCTCATTGAAATGATCATTTTAGGGTTTCTATTGATTTTAGAGAAATCAATGAAGTTTTGATGAAAGAATATGATATTATGTAATGCTTTTATGATTTTTGTGATAAATCAGAATATTGTAATGGAGAAATAAGGAGGTTTTCTTTTTGCAAAAGATTTTTAATCTTTGAATTGCAAAAATAGGTAAATTGTAAAATATGCATCTTGTAAAGCAGAATCATAAAAGCAATATTCTATAGGTTGCTTTGTGTTTTCTTGCTATTTTTAGCAGATCTTTTATTGACTTTTCCCTTGGTCGGATTTGAGACCTTTCTTCGAGAGATAAGCTGTTTTTTGAGCTTTTAATGTAGATTCAGCCTATTTTTAGAGGCTTGACAGGTTCATTATGAAAGCATTGTGCTTTTTTCTGCTTTTAAAGCAGTTTTGAGATTGTTTGAAGCCTTTTTCCTTGAGCTTTTTTCTGAGCTCGGATTAGGGTTTTCTTGAGAGTTCTTTTCAAAGACTTAGTCTTTTCAGCTCTCCATTAGTAGCAGTTCAGATTAGAGTTTCTTGCCCTTACACATCTTGGAGAGCTTGTAAACTTATGTGTGCTCAAATTTTGAGAATTCCACTCCATTCAATAAAATAGTAGAGTTTTCCTTTCTCCGTTCTTTTTCATGACTTGGAATAGTAATTTGATTTGTTCTATTATTCAAATATGTTGGATCCTTTTCTTTTCTTACTATTATCAAGTAATTTGCAGGAGTTGCATGCCAGTTCAGGTTATGCCTTGTGTTAATTTGACCTTTGCATAAATCACTGATTGAACTACATGTGTTATGAGATTGTGAGGATTTAATTTTAAAGAGTTGGTGAGAGTGAGTTATTTTCAGGGTCTTCTTATAGTTGATCAACATTTTTAGAATGATAGAATTCCAGTTTTAGATTTTAAATCCAGTTTATCCTTCTATCCTTTTTCCTGAAAAACCACTTAGAGTAGAATTCATCATTTAGAGAACCAGCTCGCTCTGGAGATTCCTTCTTCATTCAGATCACCCACATCTGAAGAAGGTTTCCATGTTTCAGTAGTTTGCTAAATATTATATTCAACAGGGTGCAAAACTATTGATAACAAGCACCATGGCCTTTTTCTCAATAGAATTTTGATTTTATCGACAAGATTTACCCTCCATCCTCTAACAACCATACTTTCATCATCACAACCACTAAATACTTTACCAAGTGGGCGGAAGCAATTCCACTCTCTCAAATCATGTGTATTCAGATATCCAAATTCATCCTTTTCCACAGTCTCTAGAGATATGGAATCCCTTCCACCATCATCACAGACAATGGAAAGCCCTTCAAAAATTAGTTTATGAAACAACTTTGTGAGACATACCATATCCAACATCGTTGTTCCACATCCTATTACCCACAAGGTAATGGTCAAGCAGAGGCAACCAACAAGACCATCATCAAAATCCTCAAAAGGGTGGTCAATAGTACTGGTCGAGATTGGAACCTTCATCTCCATCCTGCCCTTTGGGCATACCGTACATCCATCTGCACTCCCACTGGAACCACCCCATACTCTCTTGTATATGGTTTCGATGCAATCTTGTCAATCAAAGTCGAGATCCCATCACTCTGAATATCTCTAAAGAATCTCATTAGTGATGAAGATACTCGGGTTGCACGCTTAAGTCAACTTGAACTCCTGGATGAAAAGTGCATCAAGGCCTTCAATCACATTCAAGCATATCAGCATCATCTTAAGAGGAGCTACAATAAAAAGGTTCATCCTCGTCAATTCAATGTTGGCGATTTGGTCTTGAAAGAGAATCATCGCACCCAACAAGACAGAGAAAAGAAAGGAAAGTTTAAGGAAAATTGGTTGGGTCCCTATGTTGTCACAACAAGATACGGTTCTAGGGAATATAGGCTTGCTACACCTAAAGGCGAGCCCTGAGAGGAGCCTATCGACATCATGCATCTGAAGAAGTTTTGAACCTAAGTCAGTTGGGTTATCCTATCCTAAAAAATCTGAAAAAAGGTAAAAAATCATCCAAAACACACAAAAAAGATCAAAAAGTCAAAAAAATCCAAAAATAGTAAAGAGAAATAATCTGTCCTAAGGTAAAAACCACCCCTGGTGGCGCCTTGGATAAGTATGTTTGATGAAAACCTGGCAATAGGTGCCATTCATAGAGGGCTTAATCATTATCTACCTTTTGTCCTAGTTACTTTGTGCTTCCATCCATTCTATCCATGCATCCTATCCTCGCATCCTATCGATCCCATCCTTCCATCGACATCCTATCATTGGTCGCTTGGTATATTTTGGCTAAGCATTGGAAAATTCCAATCGACTATCCAAAATCTTGAGCTTTTATCCTAAATATGAGATTTGTTTTACCTATGTTTCGGTGTCATTTTTTCTTCTTGTGTCTTCATCTATGGTTCTCTATCGTGTCAGTCATCATTAGGTCCCATCTTGTCCTTCGTCCATTCTATCAAACTATGTTTCCCCTGTACTTTCACGTAGGCAAGGTCGGTCTTTTTATCAGCCCCCAGGGCATTTGTTTGTCCTATCTTTGTCATCCATCAAGGTCTCCATTGTCCTCTTTCCACTTTTATCCATGGTTAGTCATCAGTCTTTTATCGAACAATGAGGGCTCTACGCTTTCACGTAGGCAAGGATAATCTCTTATCAACCCCCGAGCCCCTAGGTCTTTAGGTTGTGTCTTGTTGTCGTTTTGTGTCATCAAGTGTGTCCCTACCTAGCTGGTTCCTAACAAACAAAATCTGTTAGTATCTTAAGGTCCAATCAGTCTTGAATATCCTAAGTCATGTCGATCATTTCATTTATCCTCCATCTTTGGTCTTAACAAGATGCATCCTTCCTAATCAGACTACATCAATACCATCCACCCTTATTTGAAATTTATTGTGATCTTTTAATTCTTTTGGCATTTTTTTTTATCATTTGAGCTTCCTATTATACTCTATCAAAGTCGCCATGGTCCATCATATCATGGTGTGATTTGAATAGTAAACATAGGGGCATAGCTTGATCTTTTTTCTATTTTTTTCTTCTCGGTTGTCCCACGTGGTACCCACCAAGATCCCTATGGTCTTGTGTTACGCTAGGGCATCCTTTTTTGCTTGTGGTTATCCCAATACCTGGCTCTACCAAAGCCCTTGTAGCTTTGGGGTGTTGAGATAGCCTCTTGTTTGTTTTGTTTGACTTATGCATTTGACACTAATATGTCTTGGTTCCTAATACCCTGGCGTATCATATCTCATGCTATAGTGAAAATCAGTGCTCCTAAAATGGAAAAAATGCATTAGAATTGAATTTCATCTATCATCCCATTGCATTGCATTTCCCCCATCCTATTCTTTCCCTGGCCTATGGTTAGTGATTTTGGTTGTGCAAATGTTCCTCATCCACCCATCCTTCTTCTTAGGATTCCTATGGTTTTTGACAGGTGCAGTATCACACCCATTATCATCTATCTTGTTATGTGATGCATTGTCACATTTATCATTGTTCATCTAGGTTAATTTCATATCATTTCATCTCATTGCATTATCATTTGCATATCCATTCTGAGTTGTTTAGATTAATATAGATTTGTTATTCTAAGCATCTTAAGTCTAGTTCATTTCATCACCTCATTCCATTTGCATTATCATATTAAGTTGTTTAGATTAATCTAGATTGGTTATTCTAAGCATCTTAAGTGCATTTCATATCATTCAATCTCATTTCATTATCATTATCATGTTCATTTTAAGCTGTTTAGACTAATCTAGATTGGTTATTCTAAGCATCTTAAGTTCATTCCATTTCATTATCATTTCATTGCATTATCATTTTAGGTTGTTTAGAGTTATTATTCAAAACATATTAGTTCATCTCATTGCATACATTGCATTCATCAAATCCATCCATAACATTATCACATATGCATACATCACATTTTTCATTCATTGCATCCCATTACATTTTCATGCCACAATAAAATCATAATAATATGCCTGGAAATTTTTCCTACTAAAACTAAAAGCAAATTGATTGTACAGTGTACAACATAGATATCCATGTAAAATCACATTTTTTTAATCAATCACAAGGATTTCTAAACATATCCATTGTGCAAATAATTTTTTTGTCTACACATATTCATCACCACTTGCATCACACACCATTAGTATCACATCCATAGCATATCTCATAAACTCATAAATCATTCATGAATCACATCCTGCATCACAAAGTATTAGATATAATTCATATAATATATATCATCCACATAAACATAAGCATAAATCATCATAGTCACATACATATATCACGATCATAATAAACATCCATGACATCGCATAATAACCATGTAGTGTCAGCAATTTCCATTGCATATCATATAAATATCATAAAATATATACCATGTCCATCATATCCACCATAGTCCATAATAAAACCATAAGAGTCCATGAAAAGTCCATAATAATAACATAACATAATGATTCCATCATAATGTCTTTCGAAACCCATTAAATACGATACAGTTATAGAGCTCTGATCTAGTACAAAGACTACATCTCCTAAATGAATAAAGAATAAAGAATGAAAGAATCAATGAATCAAATAATCCATATCTAATATGTACTAAGGATTCTGTGTTCATTGTCTCTGCATACTGCTCATCCACTCTGCACCTATCAAAAACTTGTATCATGTCTCCTCCTCTCTCCTGTCTACCCAAAAATTCCTGCATCTGACCTCTGGGGAGAGTCTAAAACTGAACCTCTATCTTTGGGGGGAGTCTTGTGGAAGCTACTATATCCACATGTGTGTGTGGCCCCTCAGTGTGACGGTGTTGGCATCTAGGGTGCAGCACTAACATATGGAGATGCTCTCCACGCAGGATCTGGGACAACCTGATGATAAGCAAGCATATAATAAGCAGCCTCTGTCTTGGCATCAGTCACCTCATCCGCCTGTCCTCTCAACAGATCTTGCTCTATCTTATATCGGTCCCACAGCCCAGTGATATACCTCCTCTCCTACTCCCAAGCATCATGGGATAGCCTCATCTGGTCCACTTGTGCCTATAGCTGCAACATCTCCTACACTGTTGCATCCCACTCACCCTGTAAGGCTTGTACATGTGTCTCTACTGCCTCTACCTTCTCTAACAATCCTATAGCATCCCCCATCATCACCTTACCACACTCTACCCTATCTCGAAGCTCATCTCTCTCCCTCCTCATCTCCTCCAATCCCCTCTCCAACTCTAACACCTGCCTCCTCAGGTCATCCCTCTTTGTGTGGGCCTCCTGTACCCTCAGTGATGCCTCATTTTCCAGAGCCCCATAGTCCCTGTCTCCATCCCTCTGTAAGGCTTGTAATCGGTCTACCTCCTGTTGTAGCCTATCCCTATCTTCCTTTGACTCTCTCATTTTGTGCTCTGCAATGCCTAGCCTAGCTAGGGCTCTTTTCAACAACACTGTGGTATCCTCAGGTGGAGGTGGCATGTAGGGCACCATCGCTAGTGGATGCACCTCTGGGGCATCCTCCTCCATGTCCTTGGCCTGCTTCTCTCCCCCTACCTGTGGCATCTCCACATCCCCATCACCTCCCCTCCTCTGTCGGCCCCTTCTCCTCCTCCTCTGCATCCTAACTAGCCTCCTCTCATCGTCGAATCTATATCCCAAAGCCCCCACAATCGGTTATACCTTAATGATCTGCCTTGGTCTCCCCTCCACCCACCACGTTGAGTATCATACTGTGGTTCCTGCATCTATTGGCTCTCCCCTCCATGGGTATTGTGTCAATGGGACTGTATCCCACATTTGTCATGCATAATCTACCATAATTGGCTCTCCCCATAATGTTTTTGGCTCCCTAGTAATTCAAAGGAACCTCTGGGGTCCCACAGGAATATCCTGTTGTATCCCAAACTGTCTCGTGACCTTGTCTAGTCTGTGTAGCTCTACAATGAACATATCCCTTCCAATCAGATAACAAACCAATAAGAAATATCCCTTGTGTCTCCTTTCATCATCTCTCCAGCCCTAAAATCATTGTGCCATGTAGGGTCTCCATGTGATATCCTCTAGTCTTAGCCCATCCAGTCTCTGCCGCCATCCCTCCAAATCACCCACTACCTGATAATGGAGCCTGAAGCCATACTATGTCCCCCACCAATATGCTAGAGGTAGTGTCTCATCTCTCACTCCAACAACTAAAATATCTATCCTAGCCACACTAATATGCTCCCATGCCCACACCGGAAGCAGTGTCATATGGGTGATGCTCAATGCTTGTATGTAAAAAATGATGTGCATGTCCCAGTATAACTTTGCAAATACGCATGCTCCCCACGCAAACTCCCCCTCTTGCCTCTCCATAATGTGTTTGACAACCTCAATCACCTTGAGGCTGCAGAAGCATCAACTCCTATCTAGTAGCAAAATCCCATTGATCAAGCTACAGAGGTACAATGGTAGGGTTGGTACATGCAATCCCAAGCAAGCATCAAGATCTAGCTCCCTCCCCTAGATAGGCAGCTCCACTGGTCCAAACAAAACCTACAAGCTCTCCTCCACCGATCAATCATGGATCCAACTGATACAGTGCCCTTGGATGGGAAATATCAAAATCCTCCAGACGTCCTCTAGCATCATTATCATCTCCCCTATCGAGAGATGGAAGGTAGAAGTCTATGAGCTCCATCTCTCCATCAACGATGCCAATAGTCCCTGGTGTGCTTGGATGTTGGGATACCCCCAACATGTGTAGCAATCCTGCCTGTCCAAGCGATTCGTGCTCATGGGCATTCATTGCCCCGCGTGTCACCTCCAAAACCACTGAATGCCTCTCTCGAGTCCTTAATGAATCAAAGTTTTGCATCCATATAGAAAATTTTGTCATTTTTCCAAAGTTTCATCTCATTTCTATCATTTTTTCATCCTTGCCCCGGGTTTAGCAAATTTTCCTCTATGCAAGGAGAGTTCGCCCTTTTCCCTTCCCAATGCATTCGCATGTCCAGCTAGCATGAATCCACCCATCTTGTCCTTAGTGGTGAATTCGCATTCACCCTTTTTCCCCAAGGGGCAATTTCGCATCTGCCCCTACGTATTTTCCTCCCCAATTGGCGAATTTGCATTCGCCTTTTTCCCGAAAGGGTAGATTCGCATCCGCCTGTTTGCTCTTTTGGAAAAATCATGTTCACCTCTTCCAATTTTTGGAAAATTCGCATTTGTCTATCCTGATGCCCTTTGGCTCTGTGTTGTGCAATCCTGCCCCTCCCCTTGCACATCCACCCCTGTGGAGCTCGTGTTTTCCCATCTCTTCACCAATCCTTCTATATGGGAAAATTTTCCTTCCAGATAGGTGAATCTTCCCATCCGTGGTGAATCTGTGCCCTAAATCTACCCCATCCCAAATTCAAATTGTGCTTAAAACTTCAAAACAAAATCACAAAGCGAGATTTGGGGCCTACCTGGCGCTATACTACTCAATAGTAGTAAAACTTGCACACCTCCTCACCTCAGTGGATCAGCTCATCATCCATGAATGCCTCGCCATCACTCCCATCAACCATCCTTGTCCTTCTCTCTCTCTCTCTCTCTCTCTCTCTCTCGTCTAGTCAGCCGCCAAGTATGCAAAAGGTGAATAGTAATTTTTCAAATTTACTATAAATTATAATTTTCACTTTTTGCACATAATTAGCCTTTTAATTTTTTGGGTAATTTTTACCCTTTAATTAACCTTTTATTAATTCATTCCCCCCTTTTCTTCTGCGAGCTTCCATTCGCACCCTGTTTGTCTATTTTCCTCCATTCAAAAGCCATTTTTCATGGTTTTTCGTGCTCTATCGCGTGGTACCCTTCGTTTCTCCATATCAAGAAGTCACCCAGACCCCCTTTTTTTCCCACCCACCCTCTCAAGGGGGCATACCCTACCATTTTTCTCCATTCTTCCATCCTTCCCACTTCCCTGTGATACCAAGGCATCATCTACCATTCTCTTCTTCTATCGAGTCGTTTGTGCTTTATTTTTCTTTGAAACACTATTATTTTAACAATATTTTGAAGAGGGGCAAAATGTAGACACCTGAATTTGACCATCCCCATATAGTCAAATTCACCCTTCGTATTTCTTTATCCTGCATCCTTAAACCAATAATTAAATAATTTATTATTTGATTAATATTGCCCTGCAACCTAATGTCCCTAAGGTATTTAATAAATCAATTAAATACCTTATCCCCTTTCATCTCTAAATTAAATAAATATCCCAATTTATTTAATTTAGTCATTTTAGCCTTTATGAATTAAATCAATTTTTTAATTCATTTCTTCTCTCTTCGCATGTCACATCCTCCATAATCCTCTTCAATCCAGATTAATTTAATTAATCTATGATTGGGATGTGCACACTCCTAATCTTCATTAGGGTCACATCCTCCATAATCTCCCACTTTCCTCTAATCTTTCATTAATTCATCTAATCATGCATTTGCACAACCTTAATCACCTGCTTAGGCCAACCTAATATCCATGCCATTTATGGCATATGTCCTTAGTCAACATTCATTAAATGCTTTCTCTATTTGGAGAAGGCAACCCCTTCCCTATGTGAATTTTTAATTCACATTTATTTCCTCAATGCACTTTTAGGAATTTAAAATTCCTTCTCCCATCCCCATGAGGATTTTTGAGGAATTTTTAATTCTTCACATGTCCTCTCACCCACATGTAGACAAGGACCTCCTTTATGATGAGATCTTGTCCAATCCCAAGGTACTATGCAGTACCTCCATGTCATATCCACATCACCTCCTCCTTACCATCTCATCTGCCACATGTCAGGATGTGAGGGATTGTGAGTTCTCAACTCACCCTAGCCCTTGATCTTTTCCATCTTGGCTTGATCCTAGCCCTCCATTGTTTAGAGGCATTTCCCCTAAAAATGGTGGAATTTCCCTTATTTTAACAATCTACTTTTGAATTCACTTTTTCATGCACACTCAAGCACACTTAGCAAGCATACACTTAGCATCCAAGTATCCTCCATTGTTGCAACATCTTTGAGCTCTCATCTTGCATCCTTCACAACACCCACAATCTCCATTGCATCCATCATCATCTTAGCTACATTTTGCACTAGGTTTCAAGCTATTTTTCCATCAAGGAGCACACATCAAGTGATCAAAGGGCCAACCAATTTATCAATCTAACAGAGGTAAAAAGTTCCAATTTCTTATGTCTTTGTTTAGATTCAACTAGGCCAATCTTGAGTGTTTTGTTTGTGTTTTCTATCTTGCATTTCCATTGTATTTTTGCATTCCTAAGATAGAATTCACTTGCACACACATGTATGTCTACATAGTTTGGCATATTCATTAATATACATAGTTCTATCTTGGGATTTCTTCACAAGATTGTTCATTTCATCCAGCATGGGGAGAAGACTAGCTAAAGTCAAGAGTGTCTCTATATCGCTTAACCTATGTAAGAAGTCAGGAGCTTTTCTACTTTGTTGTGATGCTTGTACATTACTCCAATCAAGGATTGATATACTAAAAGAACTTGTTGCACGAGTCCATGCAAGGAGATCCATATGGTATCAACATCCTTGAGTCTAAGCTTGTTTCCTGTTGTTATTCCTTTAGCAAAATTTTAAAATTCCACGAAACGATTGGGACTTTGGCAGATGTATGCATAGAGCTCACAAACTAGATTTTCAACTTTTGATGTTGTGGGAAACTTTCTTACAATTATAAATGCTAAATTCATTCTATGGGCCATACAATGAATGCCAAACATGTGTGGTGCACAAGTAGTTTGTAACTTTGTGCAAAAACCGTTCCCGTTACTGTTGTCACGGAGATTGCACTCGGATGCTAATTTTAAATGCTTAGCAATCTCGTGAAACATGAAAACACCTTCAATCCTGTGAGGATGCTCATAGCGAAGATGAATCTCCAGATTATGGGTCGGTTACCTTTTCTATTTTTCTAATGAAATGGTGATTTAAAGGTAAGGGGATAGAAGGATTTGAAATAAATGGATAAAACTAAATTTTAAAGTATGGTGATGCACCTAAATGGAAATGATGATAAAACTTGCAGACTGATTCACAACTATTCTCAAAAAAATTGTTTACATAGTTCAGAAATGATCACAAAAATGTTTCTGAAGAAGGCCAAACAACTTGTCTTTCCAAAAGGAAAATAAATTTTCACAACTTCAAGAAAAAAATGAATATAAGCACAACCTTAGACCTGTGGTGTGATGTACAATTATGAACAAGACAAAACTAGAGGTTTTGATGGCTAAAACATGATAATTTCATCAAATCATTCACAAAGACACTTTGCATAATTCTAAAGAGGCAAAATTGATAAATTCTAACTGAAAATAGTAGGAAAATACTGCATAAATAACATGAAACCTATAATTTTCTATTCTATATTAATAACTGGAAAAAACTGAGTTACAAGACCAATCTCTCTTTGTAGAATGTAAAGGAAAAGAAGCAAGAACTTAGAAAAAGACTAATTCTTTTTCAATATATACAATAGGTAACTCCAAGGTGCCAAGAGGTGGCACTAATAGCTAACTGAAAGTGAAAATATCTTCAACTCCAAAGTGATCCACAAGCAAAGAAGAAAATCCTCAGAAAGAGGGGTCAAAATTGAAGTAATTTGAGCAAAAATAGGCTCAAAACAAGCTCAAAACCCCCATTACAATTAGTTTGACCAAAGTTGACCTCGAAACCATAAGACAACTAAAAAATAGGACAAAACTCTCCAGTCAACTCCAAATGCATGAAAACACCTTTAGTTCCACCTCCTTTTGACTTTGCATGATTAGTTAACCACCCTTCACTATTTTGCATGATTTAGTTTGCTCCAAAACGACTCAAGTTAGCTCCCCTATTGATTTTGCATGACTTGGAATTGGGGTGAACAATTTGAATAAATATTAAAGCAATCGGCTAAGGATTACTTTAATTTGTGTTATGGATTTTTGTTTATTTTGCATCTTTATGACATTAATTAAAGCAATTTATAATTTGATTGCTCTAATAATGTTTGCATTCTCATTTCATTTCAATCCATGCAAAATTACACAAGAAATAAGGGGAAAACCTTGAGTTTGATTTACAACTTTGAAAAGTTTTCAAATATATGCAAAGGTATATAAGACACCTAATACATAGCAATTCAATTTATGCAAAGGCTTTTTTAAAAACAAAGGAAAAAATACCTTATGTAGAGGTCGGTTACTTAGGGTAAAGAAAACCCTAAGTGAAAAAACCCACGACTCCAAAGCATATTTCATTTCATTTCATTCACTTAGAATTTTTCTCTACACTTGGAGGGCGTCGTCATGCTAGTGTTTGATTGAACATTAGGAACTTGGAGCTCTCACCGCTGACCAGGGTTTGTATGAGGCTTGCATAGAAGACTTCTTTGCAAATCTGAATGCATTTTTACACAGAAAAATCAACACAAAAGCCTGGGTAAGCTATCCATCTCTCGGACCTTGCATTGTTCTTATTTCCTGTTGATAAGACGCTTTGTTGGTTTCAAGCTCAATAAGAGAAAAAATAATTAATATGTTTGTTCTTTTGTGCGTTATGGGAAAAAAAAACTTCATGGGTTCCATTAAAAATAAAGAACTCTTTGTATTCTATTTTGTTATCTTCTTTATTTTTGCAGCCTTTCTATATTTCCATAGCCGCGGCCTCTATAGATTTTTTTTTGGGTTCTTATACTCTCAAATGTTCCCCTAGCATAAGGGATTTCTTTTGTTTTCCTTGGTGCAAGTTATCTTTCTCTTTACTAAAATTCATTATTAACTAGCATAAGGGACTTGTCTTAAATCCAATCGAAACTGCCTCTCCCCATCGACAGAATATGTCCCCTTTTCTTTATGTTGTTTGGTGCATACACATCCATAATTTCTAGAATCTACCACTTTGATTTTGTTTTCTACATAACTCTTTCTTATTCCCATGCCAATATTCACATGGTCTACAATTTGTAATTGAATATGAAATGGTGTGTCTCACTTTACATTCTTCTTCTCCACCTGTGCATATCTTGTTCCACATAGACATTTTGCGCCCCACTTCTTAGGCTAAAATCTGCATAAGGAAAAATGCCTCTTGCTTACTTTGGCATCACATGCCTCTCCCCTGCTTTCCTGTGCCCCAATTCTGTTTGAAATTATTTTTCTTTGTTGATGTAGTGTGACCTCTCTTTGCGAACAACAACATTGCTTTGTCTTCTATCCAATCTACTATATCATTGCCCATTTTTCTCACTCCTCTTCTGGCTCGATTCCCATCTTCTAACTGGTAGCAACCAAGTCAATATTCTCTTTCACATGAACAAAATCCCCACCTTGTGGTATTGTGTATTCCATCACTTCTTATGCTACACTCACTTCATCCCACGTGTGTCTTTCAAATTGACCTCATTGTTCTTTTTAGACGAGATCTTTTATTATATGCTTCCCTATCAAGTAAATAGGAATCCACCATGAAGTTCCTTTGTTCTTCTTGATAATGTGACATTGCACGGGTATTCATAACACTTGCATCAACTCGGTATGTGACTGCTCTCCACTCATAAATAAGGTGGTTGTCCTTTCTTACAGTGCTCCCAATTTGGCAAAAAAAATTCATTTACATTACAGTGATGTTTACCAACTCCCTATCATAGGTGATGCATGTTTGCTTCAAGGTTGATAAATATGATGCTTTTACACTCTCATCCCACTCAAAATAGAAGAGGGAAACATGTTGGGCTCAACCCTTGTTGGAGCCCATTTTGCTCCACATGTTGAAATGTTTGAACAAGATGAACCTATATCTGCACAATGAACAAACAAGTTAAGATAAAACAAATAATTGGTTGTCTCTCCTTGATTGTATGAACTTAATCTGATGTTTATTTATCTTCCATGTTTTTTTATCAAAAGTAGAATAAAAAGTATGTTTTAAGTTACTACATATAGAAGTAGAGATGTGACCTTGAGCTCTAACAAAATGTTTTCTTCCCCCTACAGGTCTTCTCTTGGAGCTAAAAGGAGAGCTAGAGATGCTGATGTGGACAATGGGATTTTTTATTCACTCAAGCAATGACGGGTCCCATTTTACTTTTATATGCTTTTTATTACTTTCTATGTACTTGTTATTGCACTTCTATCGCATTCCGTTATTCCCATGGATTGTGTGGGACATTTAAACATTCTTTTGACCTCAATGTATGAAACAACAATGTTTATGCAATCGTGTATACATTTTCATCACCAAGTGAATAAAAGAAAAAAATATTATGCAATTTGTGTAATTCCTTAATGTTGTAAAACTTTGCATAATAAAAATTGAATTCCATTTGAAAGCATCTCTGTTGTACAATAATTTAACTTAGCAGAAATATTTGAATACCCTTCTCTTTTAAATGCAAGCAACTATTTCAACTCTACCAAATTGAGCTGTGAGTGAAATTTGGTAACAATTACCTTGCATTACTACAACTCCATTAGCTCCTACACACACCAACTTTTTGGCAATTTTCAAGTCATCCATACCTGCAATTCCATTCAAAGATTTCTTCGCTAGTTCAAATAGATATCCTTCATTTTATGAGCACATAGAAGATGAGCTTGGAGGACATTTTTTATAGTATACACATACATACGGACCTAAGAATTATTATCTACCACAGTAGCTTCATCTAAAGATAATGCAATGAAGTTTGACTCTTTTACTTTCTCCTTTAAATCTTGTTTTTCCATTGCAGCAAGATAGTTTGCCCATTCCCATCCAGTGTTTACTGACCAATGTGCACCAAGAAAGTGAGGAACATCTAAAAAAGATAATAAATTAAAATATTTTGGGTAGTCTATCATAGGACACCCTCTAGACAAAATATGAAAAACAACACTTATCTGAACAGTTTTTGCTAGTTGTGCTCCTTCCATTGCTTTTCCAAATTGAGCCTCAATTGTACCTCGACATGTAGCAAGCTTCAATATTCTTTGCTTATGTTCTTCATATTCCACAACATACTTAACATGAAGACATTCTTCCTTTGATTTCCATTGTACTACTAATTGTTCCTTTCCATCTATGATTTTTTTTTCATAAACTTTACCGATATGATTTTCTATAGTGTCAAGATTTAGCTGCAACTTCTTGTCTCTTTTACATTTCCAACTACAAATAATACACTTGCATTATGTTAGAGGTTCATCTTTTTTTTCTTTATCCACTAGTACAATGAATGGGTACTTTGACACCCAATCAAGCTAAAAATTCCTTGTCATTTCCCACTTGCGCCCCACTTTTGATTTTCCTTTTCTTTTCTTGCTACCAACATCATCCAAGTCAATTATCTCATTCTAGCTAACCAGGGTATCCCTTGGAACATCTTTTGTGGTATTTTCATCCTCGTTTGACTTATTTAACTCAATGACAATCTCACCTTGACCTTTTGGTGGCGGTGATGTATTGTGAATGCCTTCTTCATTAATATTTGGTGGAAGAGTTGATGATGTAGCTCCATCTTGATCTGATGGATCAAAAGCATTTCCAATTCCAAAGAAAGATTGTATGATAACTCTAAGTTTTAGGCATTTTGATGGCCTACCAGTCCCTTCACCACCCTAAAGAGTCTTACCCTTGTTGCACTTGTTGCTCGACATATTGATCTCTCACTTCGAATAAAAGCTAGAAAAAAATGTATTCTTGTTTAAGGACATAGAATATAGATCCCATTCCCTACTCAATATCATCTTTAAGATTGAAGAAAGAATGGAAAAGAGATAAAGAAATCTTATAACACTATGAAGAAATGATCATCACCTTTAAGTTTATGTTTTCACTAACTTGCTATTCGTTAATGCAGGAATGCTTGTGTTGTAAGTTTGTAACTTGCCTACGATCAACTTCAAGGTTCCAAGTCCAACTTCTGAATCGAGAGCTCACAATTTTAGAACTAAACAAAAAGTGTAATAATAAATGACAATTCGATTGTATTTATATCAATCCATAGTTGGTGAATCCCGTGAGATTTTTAAATGGTATATTAAAAAATTTGTGAATCCTGCATGATTATACAACAATACGTTGTAAATTTCAAGGAAATTATGGCCCTACGATTAGCATGGAGGTTTCATGGAAATTGGTGTAATTTTTCCTCAAATATAATTATTTTTTAATGTTATTGGCGAAATGGGTCCTCATAAGCAACTATTTGTAAATTTTAATTGGTAAAATGGGTCCTCACAAGCAACTATTTGTAAATTTTAATTGGTGAAATGGGTCCTGATACACAATGTTGTTTTAAAATTATTAGTGAATATGTAGGTGATTTATTACATGCTTTTGAGATTCCAGGAAAAAATATTAATCGATCCATTTGAAATGTATAGTTTGTTATGGTGAATTGATTACTTAAATAAGCCTCATAAAATAAATCAATGGTGAATGGACATGCATTGGACCAATAATTCATAAAATTTGGGTGATTTGGACACCTTGTTGGGTGTGATTAATTCACCAATTTTGACTTGTCCGATATCTAATATTCACCAATTGACGCGAAGATTCGCCAATAAGGTTTTCCCTGGGTTTGATTCCTATCTTATTCTAATTACCTACATCTAGCAAGTGAAAACCTCTACAAAGTTTCACATTGATTGCTCCATCTATTATGGTAACCTAGAGAAAGAATAAGATAGCCAATAAAGTTGGTGAATCCAATAAAAAACACTCCTTAAAAAAATTATATGCTTTAATAGCTTTCCCAAACTTAGAACAAACAACATTATAGTAACATACATAACATAGTTCATAGTTACTACCAAGAATGTGAAATTGCCTAGCTTTTTCAATTCATGATGCAGAGGAGTACTCTCTCACACAAAACACACAACTCACAATAATAAGATTGCAACAAAACACAATTTAATTCATAATATTCTTCCCAAAATTAAATATCATCCAAGCAAATATTGCAACCAAACATTCATCACTTTATTCAATTCATTTCATAAATCATGTTTGTAAACAATTTACAATTCAATTCACCAATTTTACCACACATACAATTTCCATCTAGATTAAAATGATTTTAAAATCACAAGGAAATTCAATCAATTTCTATTAAATTCTTTATTTTGCAAGTTGCAAGCAAGTATAATCTGCAACTTTAATTTGCCTTGCAAATTCTACTCTCCTGCCCACAACTTTTCTTCTTATTCCTTACCTCTCTCTTAGCTCACAACATAATTTGTATTTTTAGATCCTCTTTTAGATATGACATGGTCTAGATTAATCTTGTTCCATTCATTTTTAATATAGAATTCTTTCCCTATTCATACCCCACACAATTTTCCCCTCTTTCCTCTTAGCATTCCTGCAAAATGGCACAACTTCCTTTTACCTCTCTGCTCTACAATTCATTTCATTAGCATTTTTCCTCTCCACTATTATACATGGCCTATATGAGTTTGCACAACTGAATTTGATGAGATTTATTTGTAGTTTCTTCAAACTATCTACCTTTTCTCTGTTATCTGCACCTTTTTACTTCAAAATTTTGTTACTTTCTCCTCTTCTTCTCTCCTTGCATGGCATGTCCATGATTTCCTAATCTGCATTTTTTTTAATATTCTCTATACTCTACCTTTCTTCCATGTTGGCATTGTATTTTCCTCTTCCTTATTCTCCATTTTTTATTTCTTGAATTTTATTAAGGTTGCATACCATACAATTTCCTATAGTAATTATTTTCTTTGCAAACTTTTTTTAATTATTTTTTCTCATACTCCTCCCTGTGTCCCATCACATTTCAGTTGTATATTGATTTATTTTCTCCCACACCAAAATCCATACTATCTTCCTTTCGAAATAAAATAAAATTAATTAATAAAAATGAACTTGTTTTATTCAACAATTGTCAAAAATCATATGCTCGCCATGGTCATTTTGACACCCAAATTCTTGGAGAAGTCATTTGGTAGATTGTTTAGAATTAAAATCAAAACACAAGATTTTATCAACCAATGACAAAAAAATGTCATTTAGCTTCTGTCAAACTCGACTACCACAACCGAATTTTTTTGAACTCTAAAATCAACCACAACTCCAAAAATATAACTATGAAAAGTGGTTGCACACCAAAAATGCAACAAAATTAAAACCATACTATTTTTATTCATACAAATCACTAGTCCACTCAGATGCTCTTGCATCAATTCATCAACCCCTTATAAACAACATCAGTAAGAATTAGAGTCTTCTATCAAATCTCTCATAATATTTTCCAACAAACTAAATTACAAACAACTAATTCAATATTTAATACATTTCTTTTTAAAAAATATATATTTAATGTAAAATATAAAGTAAAAAATGTGATCAATATTCCCTCCTAAAACAATAATACCAACACCAATTTATTTGTATTATTCTTCTCTATTACTTAGTTAAAAGTGGAAGCTTAATTTTATCATGTATTTTCTACATATTGTGATAACACAATCAAATTGAAATGGAAAAGACAACTTTAATCAACTGAAACAATATTTCTTATTTGAGAAAAATAGGACCATTTATATTCCTTTGACGAGGCTAGCTTTATCTTGAGAAGACCACAAAATAAAATGTGGCAACAAAATAAAATGTGTCAAAAGGTAAGAAATTAACTTGTTTATGCATTTTTTATCTCTCTTCTTGGTAGGAGGAGTTGGTATTAGTTTCTATACACAAAACATACCATACAAAACTACTTAAATTAAATTGTATAGAACAATTTTATTTTCAACCTCTATTTTAATAAAATATTAATTTTCACAAAATTCTCTTGCTTGTATTTTAATGATGGATTAATTAGTAAAGTTAAAATATTGAATAATATTTTTTTTAATTCATGATTGATAATAGAAATTTAATGACTTAAAAACAATTTGAATTGGTCATATTCTAATTAATCGTGTCTTTGTAAAAAAAATATAATTAAAATAATAACTAGTATAGATATCTTAAATACAATTATGTAAAAGATGTTAAGAGAAATATTTCTCAAAGTATCTTTGTTAAATTTATTACTTAAGATGGATAAACACCTTTAGACTATACTTCTTGATGTCTTTTATATAAGAATTATTGTATTTTATCTTGATGTTTTTATTTTATTTTACTAAGAGTGAGTTTATTTACTACATATTTAATATATCTGGTGTCTAAATTTTACTATAGAGATATTTTACTTACTACATATTTTATTTACTTTAGAATTATGGTCTTTATATTTAAAAACTATTTTTTTTTAAATATATTTTTTTTAATTTTTTTTTTTTTAATTATTCTTTCATAGTCACAACATTATATGCTTCTCCCCTTGCTACCACTATAGCTTATGCCTCTCAATATAATAGATGTTACTCATAGTTAATCAATGTCATTAAAATATGTTTAAAAATTAATTTATATAAATTGTATTATCAATCAAAATATAATGTAATGTGTTCATTAATTTAAAATTTATGGAAACCACATGATGGCATTTAATCACAAACAATATTTATAATTCAATACATTTGTTAATAGCTATGCACTATAATGATAAATATGCAATTCTTTTAAATATTTATATCAAGTTATGAACACACATATACTATTATAGTCTTGTTTTGTGGATATCATCCCATGAAATTAAAATTTATTTTGTGTTTATTTAGAATTGATTTTAATCAAAATATTTTTTGTGAACATCAATGTGCATGGAATAAATGCAATCAAGGAAAGATATTAGGGTTGTTACTTGTAGACATGCAAAAATATCTAACTCCTATCACACATCCCCGATCTTGTATTTTTCATCATTTCCATCATTAGCATTGCATAATTCATCATTTTTATCACTTTCATCACTAATTCCCCCTTTAATATCATTTTCATTAATTAACATAATTCTGTCTATTAATTAAATAATTTTGAATTATTTAATTAATTCATCATTTTTCACTAATTTTCTTCTTATCACCTCTAATTGAATAATTCTAAATATTTAATTAGCAAAATCTAATTTTCTTCTAATGTCTCATAATTAAATAATTTGAACTATTTAATTATCTAACTTTCACTCTCACTTGCATGGAATATTCTTTTTTAAAAAGGAATATCCCAATCCCCCATAATTAAATAATCTTGAATTATTTAATTATTCAAATTTCCCTCTCAATGGCATATTCCCATGGAATATTCTTTTTTCAAAATATCCTAACCAACTTCAACTTTCTCATTCATCCTCAACTCTTCAAATCTTGATTTGATCTCCACTCTCCATTCAAAATATCTTAACCAAATTCCTAAAATTGTGGAGATATTTTGAATTCAAATTAATATTCACTCTTGATCCTCCTTGATCTAATCTCATCCATTGATCTCAAGAATAAATCTCAACCATTGATCTAAATTTTGAAATTCTATAAAACAAGTATATTCCTTCCATTATCACCACCTAGAATCATGTGAGCTAATTCATATAATTTGAGCACTTAAGTATTTGAGCAATTTCATCATCATCTAGGTCATTTGAAGCTTTTTCTATCGTGGGAGCTAATTATTGAGCGATCCAACATACCATCAGCCAATTTAAAAATGGAATGCTAGGTTTGCACATGTTTGGTTTCATGTTTGAATTGGGTTTTCATTGCTATTGTTGATTTCTAACTTGTTTGCATTCAATTTCATTTGTAAGTGGGACTTGATAATTTTCTTGTTTTGAGTATGTTGAATTCTAACCCTAATTGAATAATTCATGCTTCATTTCCATTTTCCACTTCATATTTTGGCACGCTCGATGGGACCCATGCCCCTGATATAACATTTTTTGTCAAGTTTTGATGATCAGCATGTTACAATGGCACATTTGATATAATTAGCACATCTAACATCAACATATTGGTGTGTTTGAGGGTTTTGATAGGTTTTTTTTCTATGATTGCATGTCTATGACTTTTTTTGTTGCATTTGTTGATTTCACTACGTCTATCAAGGTTACAGTGTCATGTTTGGACCTATTGCCACCTCTAATGCACATCACCACATCTACAGAGGGTCACAGTGTCATGTTTGAGGTAATTGATGCATCTGGCTATCTTTTTCTGCATTTATTTTTTGTACTTTTATTGTTTGGAGTTTTGCAATCATTTGGTTTGACCTAACCCTAACCCTAATGTGTTATGTCTGTTGTTTTTGTTTTTTAATTTGACCTATTTATGTAGCATTCGTTGGGATAAGATAACTTGTGGAACTACTGACTCATTCATGGTGTAGGGTTTTGATAGGTCCAAGTTAAATAATTGAAACTACTAACATGTGTTGTAGGTTTCCTTGTCAAAGGAGATAATTATTAAAACTTGTATACTTTTGATTGCTAGATTAGATCACATTTGTAACGCTCCCGCCAAGGAACCCTAGAGGACAACACAAACTATGCCAAAATAATGAAACAATTTTTTTTTTAAAGCAATTAACAATAGGATGCATAACATAATATAACATAACATATTAATCTAAGCCTAGGTCCTCTAAGGCTCCTTGACTACGCTACTCACAATCTAACATCAATATTACTAGAAGCATCTCATCAACAATAAAAGATACAAGAACGGTCTAACATACAAGGTTCATTTTAAGGCATCATATTAAATGATTCTACATTATTTACTTTCATCACATAACAACTAATAACCTATAATTAAAGATCATTTTCCTAACTATCATATGAAAGATGCATTTATTTACAATACTTTTCACAAGAATATATCGATAATTGTTACATCATCTCCATATTTACAACATTGTTTCCTCAAGTACATGCAGGAAGATTACATCAGATTACATTAAGAGACAAACGGATATAAAATCCAATACACAAATGCATGATAGGATGCCTTCACAACTGAAATGGAAACCAAAGTCCATAGTGCAATACTCAATCACCAGGTTCACGAACATATAGCAAGAATACCCAATGGATGAAAAAACACCAACCTCCTGACCATGTGGAACTCTGAGGTCCACCCCCCGTGCTAGGAGATAACACAAGGTCCCACATCCAATAGGCAATCAGGAGAGCAACAAGCTAACATAAACAAGGGATTATACATGACTCCAACATAATACTGCTAGCAACACCAACATTACTTACAACACTTACTTCACCTCCAGGGGTACTCACACAACAAAAAGATGAAATACAACTAGGGAATGCTAGACTGCAATAGAGAGGAGTGTCATCACATAGCTTGATATGGGTTATCCTGGTAGATCTCCCTAGGCCCTGGCCCCCTGTCCTAGGTTATCCTGGAAACCTCTCCCGATCCCTGACCCCCACACAACTCCCTCTTCTTGCAACTAGTAAACCCTACACATCTAACAAGGTATTGACCATCTTGCACACTTATCATAACCACATGGAACCATACATAAATAAGAGGCATCACCCTTAGGGTTTACATTTCACATAGAGACATGTCCCACAACTAGTCAAACCACTTTCAAGGTTAGGAAAACCTAAGGGCCAATCACGCAAATATACCCCCTCCAAGGCCTCTGGAACCAAACATTACTAAATACACTCCCCAACGTACTTCCCACAGATAACACCCATCTTAAAACAATTACATAACACTTAAACCAATAATCAAGACACTTTGTTTAAAACAACAATCACTCACACATTATAACCATGAAGGCATTCCTTTAATTTAAGCATTATTTCAATGTTCTTATCACTTATTTTAACGTATCCACTTAGTTTAATTAAGAGAGTATTTACTACAAATAATTATATTTAAAATAACTATATCATTTATAAGATAACCATCGCTATCGACTGTTTAATACGAATCCTAATTATAACTTTAAAATGTAATACTAAGATGACAATTCTATAAATTACAACTTTATTATAATACTAAAGTGACGATACTAATGAATTATTTCACATAGTAGTTTTGATAAATAATTATCATTCACAAACTCATTAGTTAATAGAGGGTTGTTAAATACCTATTTTAATAATGTTTATCCCGTTAAAATCCTTTATTAAATAACCTATGGAAATAACCATTTTCACTTTAATTATTTACCCAATTCATTTTTCTGAAGCGAATTAAATACTTTATTTACTAATCAACTATCTAATTAAAAAAAATTATAACATTTTATTACTTCACTTACCATATATTCTTTCACATACCAACAACCAATCCTTTACTATTTACCTTCATATAATATGATACAATTATACACATATATCCGATTATCAATAAAATGTAATTGTAATAAACAATTTTTATAATATATATATATATATATATATTATCACACAATGGCAATAAACATTATCAATATCCAATCGATATAAATCTTATTATCAATAGAAAAGAAATCCTAAATCAATCGATATACATTATATTAGAGTGGAATCATAATTCAAATTATCTATACCCAAAATCTTGTAACCTAAACTCCAAACATGCTGCAAAGGCAACAACGGACACTCAAACCAGGTAGGACGGCCGCGGCCCGTCCAGCATGACTAGGCGCGATGAACTGTTTGACAAGAGGCCTCAATGAGAACTCGTTCCAAAGGTGAAAGGACAACAGATAGGGCGCGGCTTGAATTTATTGAAAATCCCTAGAAACTTCAAAGAATTCGATGACTGCAGGACATGCGCCAAAAGGGTATTTGTTACGAAGGCTTAAGAATTTTTTAGGGGGATGTAATCGTCTGGGGGGTAAATAAATGTCTCATTATGGAATGCCATGATTGCAGAAGATGCATGAATTGGATTTGTTAACAAGGCCTAAAAAAACTTTCAAGCAAAAGTAATTAGCAAGCGCATATAGACGCCACATCATGGAGCACAGTGACTGCAATTATCCTCATAGACACGCATGGAACTACCAGAAGCAAAGAGACCTCATCTCCTGAAATGAAAAGATAGTTGAATACGCACAAAATGTATTTGTTGAAAAGGCGAAGGAACCTTTCAAGCAAATGTAATAGGGAGATGCACCTTGAGGATTTGGAATCCGTCTCAAGGTGCAGACTGCATAGTAGGAGATACGCCAATACTAAGAAGGCTTAAAGCTCTTTCAAGAAATGCAATTAGCAGGTGAAAACAAACGCCATCTCATGGGATACAGTGATTGTAGGATAAGCACGAATCATATTGAAAAAGAAGAGCTTAAGAAACGTTCAGACACAAATGAATGGAACAGCGTAAATAGATGTTAAATCATGGAATGCAATGAATACCAAAATACTCTGGCACACATTCAACCAAGATTCCTTCACAAGGTGTTTTTTTTTTAACAAGCAATATGAATATAGAGCAAATGCAAACAAATATCAATCGAAGCACTTCAAACTTGAATCCACGCTTCCAATCTATGCAAAATAAAACACAGGCATGATGGAAACGATTCAAACAGACCTTTCACAATTTAAAGATGGGAAACTTAACAGTGATAAAAGAGATAGTATACGGGACCTGTCAATTACGATAGCAGTCGATGGATCCTCTTATCCAATAAACAAAATCTGGAATATCGATTTAAAACAATACTGCCTCTTCCAAAAGTACAAGCAGGACATCCACAATTAATCAATCGCATCTGAATCGACTTCCTCATATTGACTCCCTCCCCAAAGAACAACCTCCCCTCTCCCAAAAAACCCAAAATATTTATAAAAGGCAAAATAATACCTGTGTATAGGAATTTCCAATCAACTCCCCACAGACTAAAGTAATTTTTTATTTATTTATTAAATTAACCTCGCCAACATACAAAATTAATTTTAAATTAATTAAAAGGATTTTCTTTAAAAGAATCATAACAATATAATATAATAGATATTCAATCTTTACACAAATGGGTAAAATCATTTACCTTCAATTACTTATAGATTATAATTAATTATATTCTTCAATATTTTATTCATTTATCGTATTATTTTTACTATTTATTAATTATAATATTACATTATAATTTTATTTTATTATCAACTATAATTATATATTTATTTATGTTCACATATTTATTTACCATAGTGTACATGTTAACTAATAATTTATTTTAATGCATAGGATCACCAAGACATTTTGTCAAACAATATAAAATTAAATAAAACCAAATACCCAAATGATTACCTGACCACTATCTAGGGTCAAAAAGCAAAACCGCAAGCAACACTAAATGACCAAACCGACATACTGAAAAAACTGACGGGGTGCCAAACCAGATACTCATCCTCTCCGAGAATGATGGCTAAGGTAGGGAGCCAAGTGTTATCTTTGATCAACTAATCCATTGGGTTCAGGGCACGCTCAAACCTGCCAATTCAGGTGGAGACATAGCCTAGTACCTGTTCACTCAAACATATAAGTTAGAGCACGTGTGCATAATAGTTGAAGTACTAGAAAAGGAACTCTAGAAATCATATCACATTCTTGTATGTCCCCCATACGTCCAATGGTACGATGTCACCCTTTCCTCCTAACCCAACAACATACTATTGCATCACCTAACTATCCAAATAAATCTCTGCATAGCAATAATAACATGACAATATACATCACACTTACTAAAGCACTAACAAAAGCTCATGTCCCATCTGCGACCACAACACTTGAACACAAGTCAGTACATCTTCATGACAAATAAAGATAATCAAAATCAAAATCATAATGACATGTCAGCATATATTACAATCAAGTGAAAACCCTAAAGGTAACCAAAGCACTCCCATCACATCAATATGTCCATAGCTTGCATCCTTCACCTTCAGGTCCCTTAGCCAAACTACCTACACATCCACAGTGAGAATGGAGGGGCACTACAACATTTCAAGTTAGCACTCTAAAATTAACTTGTTTGTCATGCCTGGTAGGCTAGAGTATATGTTTCCTCCCCCCTTGTGCTTCATGCAATCTTGGGTGACGAGTAATACCTCTATTTTTGCATTTCCTTAAAGTACACCAAAAGAGTTGTTTACGTATCCTCTCCCCTTACACCTCGTGTGATATTGGGTGATGAGAAATAGCAACATTAATCCTTCCTTTATTGTTAGGAAGCTTGCCTAGTGATTTCATCACCCTATGGTTCGACCTTAAGCATATTTTTTTCAGTGGGCTATATAAAAGGGCGAGAATGAAAGTTGTAGTTCAATCCAATCATGCATTGTCAAGTGTTCCTCTATGGTCCCGAGTGATTCTGAACACAAGGAGTTGAGATTTTGGTCTCACGTTTGTACATGTGTTGGTGTTTATAGAGTACTTCCATTACAAACCCTTGTTATTTAGAAGCCTAAGAACTTTCGGCCATTAAGCTATAGTAGTACAATGTGATAGCATCATCACATGAAGTTAATCACCACGCACTGTCCTTGGTTGGGGTGATTTGGTGTCTTGTTAGGAATTCTTCCTTTCAAGGCAAGGAGTGTCAAGGTGGTACATGACCTTGGCATACTCTAGTCACCCACTCCTTGGATTTTTATTAACACGCAAGTGTGATGGGCCTACAATAGGGAAATTCACCTTTTATTACTAGCTAGGTTGTTCTTATCTGACATGTTTTTAACTATGCTATACTAGCAAGCTTTGTGGAAGAAATCTTGTAAAATATTATGACCTTGGGGTTAGTCTTGCATTTTATGTTTGTTGTTTGTATCACTTGCTGTCAAAAACATAACTCGGATGTTTGCACATCAAACTTACCAAAATCTTCATTAATCACTGAAATATTCATAAAAACTTACATATGTCTGTCATAATTTGTCACTTCTACACATCTTTCCGCTTTTGCATGCATATTTTTGTATCTATAATAGCATATTAGTGCTTATGTCTAGTATATTACAGTGTTTGCATATCAGTCCACATCTATTTTCCCTTTATTTTTCTAGTCTAAATCTATAGATTATCGCTTTTTTCTTAGCATAACATCACCTTTGTCACACAAATCACCACTTTTTCATGTTTTACCACATCTAATTTAGTTGTTACTCTGTCAAAATATTTTTTGTCCAGCAATGCTTATGCATGCTTTGTCACATTTGGTTGTCATCATATTACAATGTCTATTGCGGTTTGCCATGTTTGCCTCCACTTTGTTGCATTTGTCGTAGGGTAGTGTGTCGCATTTGGATAGATTATCACATGTCTACTACATTCTTATTAGCTTAGACATACAAAATTTCCAAAACTTAAAACTAGCATAACCTGTCATCCTAAAACTAAAAACATCTATCATAATAGACCTTACAATCTTTTTCATCTTCACACATCAAAACTATCCTTTCAACTTTTTTTCCTAGGAAATTTCATTATAGCCTTTTGGAAAAACATCAAGCTTATCATACATCCTTAGACATCAACAACCTTAAACATTAGTATTATCATACCATCCTTAACATCTTTTTGTCAAAATAATAAATCAACCTTTTGGACATCAACCTATCAAAATCAAACAATCATCTTTCTAGTATCTTTTGATCACATCCATCCTCATCTTGTGGGCTTGTTAACTCAGTGGAACTATCTCCCCTCTAGGTTTACAAATCACCACCATCTCCCCTTGCATGTACTCTTTAGACTAGTCCAAGTAAAGGCATCAATCCAACTTTTCACCAACATCTTGAGATTTAGCAAAATCCAATCAACTTTATCATCATCCTTTTTTCTAAAGGTTAAACATCAAATCTCATCAACTTTGGTCATCATCCTTTTTTCTAAAGGATAACTTATCCAATTCAATCAACTTTAACAGCATCTCTTTTAGTCCAAAAGACTTGTCAACATATCCTTTGAATCCATTTTTGAAATCTAAATCTAAACAACATCATCACACTCCTACCATTATCTCAAGTCTTTCATCCTTAAGGTCTTTTGTGAGTTTATGACAACCATTAGGTCACAACACAAGAAGAAAATGGCAGCCAACCTTAGCAGTTCTAACATTCCAAAGACCACAAGTGTTGAAACCACAAGTAAAATGACATTCCAGGATTTCCCTCTAGCATTGATCCTCCTAGGTATACCACCCCTCAACAACAAAATGTTAATCCTCAAACACACAATTATTATCATCCACCATACCAAATGTGGTCTCTCAACAACCTAATGCCAATCTTCAACATCACAATATCATCTCTCAACAATGAAATCAGCCCACTCAAGGATAATATGGATATGTAGAAGAAGACTCTAATGACGAACTCACTGAAGAAAAGATCTTAGAAATGACTCAAAATCCTCAAATGCTAAAATTTATTGATGCATTACTTACTTCTGATCCAAATACAGTTATATAGGCTTGCACAACATGGTTCTAGGCTACCCATTGATTTTAATGTTAAGGTTCTTAGAGACCCAACCCTTATTCGTAGGGGTGAAGAATCGATGGTTCGACAAGTCTCTCAACCTATAAGATAACGAAAAATTCTAGCCTTTCTTGCACAAAAAAATGATCCTTCTCATGCAAGACAAGTTGACAATCCCTTGTATAGACAATCATCTCAAATGGAATGAGAAATTTCAGCCCAACAAAACCAACCGGATCCTAATATTTTGGCAGCCCAAAACCTTTCACAACAATCAACCAATCATTTCACCACTCCACTCATAACTCATAATGATTCAACCAATATGTGGAGACCAAATGTATCAAGGAAATTATATGAAACCTCTTGGTCACAAAATGCACCTCAACAAATTCAAAATCCTAACATGCAAACCCTGTCAAACCTTTCTCCTAGACCACCAAACTTCACACCAAATCCACCATTACATGCTAACATTCCACCACAACCACAACATATGGCTTCACCCATCTATACCATTCCTAATCCACCTCTTCAACCACAACAAACTAATCCATATCCCCAATCACAACAACAACCACCAATCTATCAAAATACATAAACCAACCCTCCTCAACAACAAGACATGACACAAAAAAACATTCAACAACAACCTCCTTACCAAGAACAAAAACCCCTCATACAACACTCAATATCAACAAGGGTTGAACTTTCAAAATCTAGATCCTAACACAATGTAGTATCAATATGATACTTTGTGCACCCAAACTCCACAACATAAAAACACAAATCCTCAATAACAAAAAAACATCAACCCCCAATATGAACAAAACACAAATCCTCATTATCAATAAAAAATCAACCCCCAATATCAACAAAACACAAATCCTCAACACCAAAACCTTATCCCTCAACACCAAAACCTCATCTCTCAAAATATAAACATAAAACTTTAACATCAAAACATCAACCCTCAATACTCAAACATAAATCCTCAAAATCCAAACATTCCTTTTCAATATCAATACAACATCCCTCAAGGTCTGATGCAAACTCAAAACCCATCCTACAATTCATCATCCCTCTTTGGACATCAAAACTATAATCCACCTAATCCTCCACAAAATACTCAAGGAAATGAGTTAGCATTGCAAATCCAAAATATAAACCAAAAGATAGCACACATACAACTTGGAAAGACTAAGAGGAGCTATACCTTGGAAGAAATTTGTCCCTATCCTTATTATCGAAGCATTTCTATGATCCCCTTTCCTAAAAACTTTGAAATTCCTAAATTTGACAAGTACAAAGGAAGAGGAGACCCCATTGAACACATACAATATTTTTTTGTGGCTTGCATGGACATAGCCTACAACGACACATACTTAATGAGACTGTTTCCAAGGAGGCTTCGTGGGAAAGATATAGAATGGTTTTCTCATTTACCCCCTAGAATCAAAAGATTTAACGAACTCAAAAAAATCCATTAATCATTTCTCATATAACATAGAACAAGACATTACCATGACGGATTTGTACAAGGTAAAACAAAACCAAGGTGAGCATTTTTCTTTCTTCTTGTAGTGATGACAACACAAAGAAAGTATATGCAAATGACATGTCCCTAAAAAGAAACTTGTTGAGATATTCATTGTGTAGATACTTAAAATTTTCCTAAACAATATTACGAATTTGATTCAATTTATTAACACCATTTTCATCCTGATTTGACCACTTTCGTCTATTTAATTAAATAATCTTGATTATTTAATTAAATTCAACATTATTTGATTAATTCACCTCTTTCATGCTAATTTTCATTGTATTTGATTAAATAATGTGAATTATTTAATCAAATCCTTTAATTCTTCTCATTTGATTAAATAATCCTAATTATTTCATTAAATGTCATTAATTCCCCTTTTGATTAAATGATCTAATTGTTTAATTGAAATCTTAAACTCCTCCACCTTGCACAATTAAATAATGTTTTAATTATTAATTGACTAATTTCTCACTCCTCAAAGGAATATTCTTCCCAATTCAAATTTGAGCATTTCCCTCCACATGGAAACATCTTGCACATTCCTCCTAATATTAAGGATTTGTGTTTGTTGAGATCAATTGCAATCGTTGATTAATTTTATCAATCCATGTGATCTTTCAATCTTGATCCTTCATTTGATAATTTATCCATGGCATTCCCTCTCATCCACTTCTATCCATTGATTAACCAAATTGATCCTAGCCATTTATTCACCTAAAAATCTTATAAATAGCCATCATTTTATGAGTAATTCATCCACAAAGCATTAGAGTAATTGCACTATAGCCATTTTTATATCCATTTTGAGAGCATTTTACATCCATTTCCATTTAGAGCATCATTTCAAGCTTTCTTCAACAATTGGATTAGGAAAGGGCTGATCATTCCACATCAATTCGGCACTAATCCCCCAATAGGATGAGGTTTGAGTGTTAAATAGGTTGTCATTTCATGACTTCTTGTTCTTTTGTGTTTTAATGGCTTCTTAGTTGACATTTCAAGAATTTCATTGGGAATATGACTTAGTTAGGCTAAATGATTTCTTTACTTGCTTAATTCAATTGTGTTTAACCTAGTTATGAATGGGGATACTCCTATCTATTTGTAGAGTCAAAGTCCATCACATTAGATGGGTATGTGCAGGATCATGATGGGCCAAAAAGTGGCAATATTATGGGTATTTGTAGGGTATGTGGTTGACGACTTTTTTTTTACCCAAAATTGATGAAATGAAAAGGGTTTTAGAGGAGATTCTCAGCTTTCCACCAATATAAATTATGCTTTAATTTGAATCTAATAAATAATTATTATTCATTTTCTATTAGAATTATGACTAAAGTCCTGATCGATAGGCTAATTGAAAAACATCTATAACTTTCAAACGGTATCACATTTTTGAATCAAACATGCCACATTCTATGCTTCACATACTATAATATTAAAAAATAAAAATAAATTTCATGAAGTTTTACAGGTTAAGGTGGTTGGACATACGAGTTTTTATATTTTTTAAAATTTGTAATAAAATATTCATAATTAATTATTTAATTGGAAAAAAATTACAAAAAAATATGCATCACATCTGGACATGAGTCCTATACTTATATATAAAATATTATAAAAAAATATTATCATTTTAATATGGTTAGGGTGGTCAGACAGACACCTACTTCTTATTTTTTCCGTGAAATTTAAGTACTATTGCATTGAAATTTCAAATTTTCACCAAACAGATTTTATTTATTTTTAAATAAACCTAGTAGTTTAGAAACTACATTCAATTTGCTATAGATTCTATTCTTACATATTTTTTAAATAATATAGATAACTTATTCAAATTTTTACGTCAAGTTGCCTAACACTGATTTTTTTGAGTTTTTTGCCACTTAAGGGCCTATTTTTTCCATGATGATCCTACACATACCTAGATACAATGCAATCTTGGTTTCCAATACCTTGATGTATCATGTCTATTTGTTATATCAAAAATAAGGAATGTTAGGATGAATTTATCCTAATCCTTGAAGAATCAAGTAATATCATCTACTCTATCTCATCACATATTATAACAAAGTATCGAAAAATCATAGGCTTGTTGGACTTCTAAATCAATCTCAAAAGCAATGGTTAATCAACATTCATCTTATTCTTTTATCTTTTTTCCATGCTAACATTTCCAACTTGGTGTCATGATGGTCAACAAAAATCATCATATAAATGCATCCATCTTGCATCCACAAACTATCAACATATATACATCTTGCATAATTATCACACATCACATGAAAATTATAAAAATAAATGCATCCCATAGCATATGCATCTTGCATCATCATTAAATATCAGATGAGAAAAATACCTAAAAATAAACCATCCATTGCATTTGCATACATTCATATTGCATCATATCATAAAACATACATGCGCATCATAAGAATAATCATGAATCATGCACATCACATCATATGCATAATAAAGGAATCGTCATCATAGAAGCATCTCATAAACATCTATATTTATATCATAAACATATACAGACATGCATGCATCAACATAATCATAAACATGAAATAAAAGGTACATCATTAGTATAAATGTCGCATCCACTCATCTCATATATATATAAAATGACTGTCATGATACATATCAGAATTAATGTGTGATATCATCAAAATATATACATGAGGCACCTAACACCTCAGGGGCTCATCGATGATGGCCTTGCCTATGTAAGCACAAAGACAACACAGATTGACGAGTTTTTTTTACCTTTCTTTGATGTTTTAGACAGGTTTTTAGGTATTTTGATATGATTTGGATGTTTTTGGAATTTTTCAAGATGATTTGGATGTTTTTGAGATTTTGACTCGATATGGATGCTTTTGGACTTTTGAACTTTACAAGTTTGAATGTTTTTGGATTTCAATGATGTTATGGATGTTTTTGGGATTTTTGAGAATAACCTTAAGAGAATATACAAGAACCCGATCCAATGCCAGTATAGGAAGATGCCCCTAGTGTGATGTGATAGACTACCTCGATATAGGTAGGACAAACTGACCTTAGGATTTTTCCAATTAGTACTACAGGGGAACATGATTCTTACTCAATACCTAGCTATGATATAGACACAGATGGATGAAGTAATAAATATGATAGATAGGATGGAGGGTGGATGTGATGGATAGAGAATGCAGGATAAGCCAAAGAGCCAATGGTAGATGGTGCTTATTTACGCAAGGCACCTGTTTGCCAGGTTTTCACCAAGGTACTTGCCCAAAGCGCCACCGAAGTGGTTTTCACTAGAAGATGATTTTTCTCTTTACTCTTTTGATCCTTTTTCTATTTTATTGTTTTTTCTGATTTTTTTATTTTTTTGGATTTATACCCTTCAAGACCAGGGCATAAAATTTTTTGAGATGTGTGTTATTGATGGGCTCCTGCAAGGGTTCTCCTTCAGGGGTTGATAGTTGATAAGCTTTGGAACCATAGCTAGCTATGACAATGAATGGTCCTAACCAATTCGAATCAAATTTAACTTCGGTGTCTAGATCTGGCATGTTCTTCTGATTTTCTTTCAACACAAGGTCTCCCACCTAGAATCACTGAATTTTGATCTTCTTGTTGTAGCTCCCTCTAAGTCAATTTTGATAGGCTTGTAGATGATTTAATGCTTCAAGATTACATTCATCCACCAACTCTAGCTCATTCAATCTAGACATTCGGTATTCTTCATTAATAATGAGATGTAATGACACTCTTAGTGATGGGAGCTCGACCTCTATAAGTAGGATGGTTTTAGTTCCATAAACTAGAGAGTAGGGTGTAGCACCTATAAGTGTGCAGATACTAGTTCGATATTCCCATAAGGTAGGGTTCAAGTAGAGATTCCAATCACGACCAACTTCATTGACTATCTTTTAAGGATCTTTAGGATAGTTTTGTTAGAAACCTCAGCTTGATCATTTCCTTGGGGATAGTATGGAGTGGAAAAGTGATGGATATTAAATATTTGACATAGCTCCGAAACATACTGGTTCTTGAAAGGTGTTACATTTTTTGTGATAAGGGGTTGAGGAACACCATAAGGGCAGATGAGGTAGTTCAAGATGAATTTGGATATCTAATTTCCTATGATATAGTTCATTGGTATTACTTCAATCCACTTTGTGAAGTACTCAGTGGCTATGATGATAAATTTATGACCATTGGATGAGGTGTGATTATTTGGCCTATGAGATCGAGTCCCCACTATGAGAAAGGCCAAGGTGTAGTGATAGGCCTAAGCTCTTGAGCCAGTGCATGAATGAGGTATCCACATTGTTGGAATTGCAAGCATTTCTTGAAAAACTAATTTGCTTCATGTTCCATGGTAGGCCAATAATATCATGTCCTCAACAATTTCTTAGCCAAGGTTATACCACTCGAATTTGATCCACAAATTCTTTCGTGCACTTCTTTTAACATAGTTGAAGCTTCCTCTTGATTAAGACATCACAATAATGTTCCTTCAAGACTTCATTGATAAAGGGTATCACCCAAAAGGACAAATTAGGATGCTCTTCTAATAAAATTATTTCTAAAGCTTAAAAATAAGGTCATATGGGAGGATACATTTTGTGTAGGTAAGTGAATATTTCATGATACCATGGGGAACTAGGACCAACAATTTCAAAAAAAATCAGATTCAGGGATATTGAAATTTGGCACAAGAAGCTACTCAACAAGGAACTCACATTTCAAACTATTGTGAGGCATATCTAGTAAGGACCCAATAGTAGCCATGGCATCTGCTACTCGATTGTTGATCCTAGGTATCTGCTCAAATGTTATGTCAACAAAGTAATCCTTAAGACTGTCCACCATCTTCTTATAGGGCATGATCCTATCATCTTTGGTCTAGTAGTCATCATTAACCTGGTTCACGATCAGTTGAGAATCCCCATATACTTTCAACTCTTGGATTTTCCATTGTATTGTGATCCTTAATCCTGTGATAAGGGCCTCATACTCATCTATATTATTAGTACATGGAAAAGGTAACCAATATGACTTATGGATGCAATTACCTTGTGGGGTGAAGAAAAGGATACCTATTCTAGATCCATGTTGTGTATGAACCATCAAAATACAACTTCCACTACTCTGTCATGCTAAGGACAAATAATGATTCATCGAAAAAATCTAGACACCAAAGGATTCTCTGCATAGAAAGGTGACTCTTCTATTTGATCTATGATAACTTGCCCCTTGATATCCTTTCGATCCACATAATCTATATCAAATTTTGTGAGGATCCTTACCCACTTGGCCATACGTCCTATAAGAGTAGCTTTGGATAGAAAATAATTCAATGGATCCATCTTAGAGATGAGCTTTACCTAGTGGGAGAGCATGTAGTTCCTTAGCATTTTAGAAGAAAACACCACTACTAGGCAAGCTTTTTTGATGGGTGAATAGTTTAGCTTGTATCCAACCAAGGTTCTACTAATGTAGAAAATAGCTCTCTCCTTTCCCATTTCATCATGTTAGGAAAGAAGAGCGCCTAGGGCTGCTAAAGTAGCTGAGATATAAAGAGTCAAGGGTTTACCCACTATTGGTGGAATAAGGATAGGTGGTTTTGCTAGATAATCTTTGAGTTGTTGAAATGCTTGTTCATAATTTGAATCCCATTTGTAAGCTACACCCTTGTGGAGAAGAAGAGAAAAAGGATGACACTTGTCCACTAATTGTGTAATGAATATTTTGATGGACTGGAGTTTTGCTTGTAAGTTGTGGCGCTGCTTGATAGTGTGTGGTGGTTACATGTCCATAATTTAATTAACCTTAGCTAGGTCCACTTCAATTCCCCTTCATGATACATTGTATCCCAAGAGTTTGCATGTAGTAACAACAAAAATATACTTCTTAGGATTCAACCATACCTGATATTTTTTAAGTCTATAAAAAATTGGTCCTAGCACATCTAGATGTCCCTTCCTTGTCAATGATTTAGCCAAGATGTCATCTACATAATCCTCTAGAGTCTTGTGAATCATGTTGTGAAAAATAAGGATCAATGCTCTCTAATAAGTGGATCCAGTGTTCTTAAGACCAAACGACATCACATTCCAACAATATGTTCCCCATGGGCATGTAAACGTTGTCTTATGCTAATCCTCTTTGGCTATCCACAATTCAATGTCAATATTAGGCAGAGGAAAGTCATCCTTGGGACATGACTTATTCAAATCCCTGAAGTATGTGCATATCATGATGCCCCCAGTGGGTTTTGAAACTGGTACCAAATTGGAAACCCACTCTAGATAATCAATTGGTTGTATGAATCCCATGTCAAGAAGCTTCTACAACTCCGCCTTGACCAATAATGTTATTTGTGGATTTATTTTTCTTAACTTTTTCTTCACAAGTTTAGCTTGAGGATGAACCATGAGATGGTGAACAACTATTGATGTGTCAAGGCTGGGCATGTCTACATAGGACCAAGAAAAGTTTATTTTTTTCTCTTTCAGGAAAACTGCCAAGTTCTTCTATTCTTCATCAAGGAGAGATTCTACATAAAAGGTGATTTGTGATGCCTCCTTTGTTCCCACATTACCTAGATTAGATTTTTCAACAAGAACTATTGATTTCTCTTGATGTATCACACTACTAGGTAGATTGAATCCCTCATCCTTAGGCACCTCAAAGAGGTTTTCACTATCAGATACATCCTTTATTTTTATTGTTTTGTGATCAAAAAGTGCCACAATGTGGTTTTCACTTAGGGATCAAGATATGCTTTTCATATTTTCAATTTTGCGACTAAGGGATTCAATCATTTCCCCATAGTATGCTTCCATATCTACCTCAATGTCAAAACCTATTTTGTGATCCCTAAATGGTATGCAATCTGAGAGCCCCATAATTTCAAAGATAGCCTCATTGTTTTGCAAGAATCCAAAATAGTTGGTCCTCGTTGGTCCCAATTTATAAGTTGGGGATAGAAGAGCTTCAATTTAGTGATTTTCCTAGTGGAAGCAAAGGATGTGGTAGTGATCATGAAAATGCAAGTATCCTCAAATAGGTATGTGATTTCAAGGGGAAAATCATCAATGGTATTGTTACACGATGTAGCTAACTAAGAGGAAGATTCGACTCCCTTAATAGAAGCACCCTTTCCAAGAAGGGTCAATTTTCTCATGGTAAATCCAAGGCCAAGATTTCTAGGTCATTTATTATGAGCAAGAGGTTCTAGCAAACCATTATTATTTTGACCAATATTTTCATTCTTATTGTATCCCATGCTCTTTATTAGTTGAAGTCCTTTTTTTCATCATCCATTGGAAGAGGAGGCTTTGGTTTCTCATCTTGGTAGAGTCATTCGGATGTGTTATACTCAACAATGATTTATTTATTTAAATCTCCCCATTTTGTGAAGGTGGTAGATGCCATATTGATTTTTTTTACCTCCTTGTCAGTAGGTTGAGGCTTCCCATAGGATCTAGGAGAAATAGGAAGTTCTCCAACTACGAAATAATATTTTAGGTTGCAGTCCCCACAACCATTATCTTTGATAATTGCTTTGATCTCAAGGATGTTCTACAATATAGGTGTCTTTGATTAAGAGGTAGAAGGTAAGGTAGATTGGTAAATAAAAGAGGATGGTATTGGTAATTCATCATTCTTAGTAACTTTTGGGACCCTATAATACTTCTCTTCTAGGTTCTTACAATAGTAAAAAGGTTTTGGATCACCATGGATTGTGATTTCCTTGTCTTCATAGGGAAACTTGATGCATTGATGGTAGGTCAAAACTACAGCTTGCATGCCATGGATCCATGGATGACCAAGAAGTATATTGTATGGTAGGTCAAGGTTAAGAACTTGGCAAGTGGTTTCTGCAATTGTGGATCCTACTAAAACACTCATCATTCAAAGATTCCTTAACACCTTTATCAATAATGGATACATCAATATTGTCTCCCTTAACACCTTTATTAAACTAAAACACTCGTCATGCAAAGATTCCTTAAGTAATTTAAAAAATATATCCAATATTATCCTCAAATTTATCATGCATTACTAAACTCATTCCCATGTATATATTTGAATTTTAAAAATAATTTCAACATGTAATCCATATATACTAGTCCTTTCTTCTTGATCACTTAATAGTTTAAAAATGAAATTCAATAACTCAAAATTCTTGAAATCCATTTTTTCATAGAAATAGACAATCCTCTTCTTTTGAATAAATGAAAAATCTTATAGGGAAAAGTCAAATTACTTGAATCAATAGATATAGTGATAGAAACAAACATGCATAATTCTTGGAAAAGAAGAAAAATATTCTATCTCTTGTTCCCATCACTTCCATCAGTTGGTCCAAAAATTTGGGTCTCTTTTACTTGATGTTATCATTTGTAATGAAAAAATCGAGTATAGATAACTCATCACATTCTTTATTACATCACTAATTTTTCTTATTTTAATGTAGAAGAAAAATAATAATAAGAATAAATATTTCAAACAGATATCTCCTTACTACAAATATAGGTTGATCTCTTGATTTTTTTCTTCTCTTATTATGCAATGTTAAAAAAAATAGATTCGATGTATGGGGCTATGCCATTATTTCACTTTGGTAAAAGAACAAAAGCACCCTTTACCCTTTCATCATCCATATATCTAATTAAGAAAAAGATTTCAAAAAAATGAACTTGGAAATTCGTTATAATAAATTGCAACAATAATGCTCTAAGGATTCAAGACTCAACAACACCCTAGGCTAACTCAAGTTATGTTTCTTCTTTTTTCACAAGAACTTAACTCTTCTAAGTTGTAAATGGCTCTAGGAAAATTCACCGACAACAATTCACCGACGGAAAATTAACCGCCAAAAATTCATGCAATTAATTTTTCGCACGGTGAATTGTCATGGCGGTGAATTGTTGGCGGTGAATTTTCCATCGGTGAGTTGCTAGCGGTGAGTTTTTCGTATGTCATTGTAAATTCTTATCTTCTAAACCTTGTGTGTCTTTGATTTACTAATTTCTCTCAACTTAAATAGAACTACACAAATCTTCAATTTCTCACAGGAACTTTGCTCTTCTTTGTAAATGCCTATCTTCTAAGCTATGTGTGTCTTTGATGTAGTAATTTCTCTCAACACAAACATAACTAAATTAATCTTCAATGTCTCACAAGGCTTTCCAATAACTTTGATACCAATTGAAGAATATAGAACAAAAATCAAAGTTAAATTATGACCTACATATCATCTACACAATGTATAATAATGGAGGATATATAAAACTTAAAGCATCTCCATTACATTTTAATAATGCAATTTTGTACATTTATATATTCAAGAGCATAACTAAAATCTTCAAATACTTATAAACAAGCAATTAATCACATAATCCATTATTCTTGAAAAAATCTTATTTGGACTCTCTAAATCTAAAAATAATTAATAAAGTATATTTTTCCCCATATTCAGGTCCCTAAAAGAGACTAGTTGAACAAACTATTAAATTTAGCAAGTTAACAATCCTAAAAATACTAAAATAGAAAAAACAAATCAATGATGAGTGGAACATTTCTTTCAATGAAGATGATTTATATCAAGCACCTACTATGAATATAAAATGCAAACATTTATGCTAAGTCACCAATGACCAATAGAATAGAATAGAAGACTTTTAATGTCAACAATACCAAGATGGCCTATGGAACAACAAACCCTACTATTGTTTTTTGTGAAGTGCTGATATTTTTCTATTCAATTTTATAATAAACTCCCCCATTCTCTCAACCTTATCCTCACTAAATAAATCATGAAAAGATGTTGCTAATAAATTACTTATGTACTTGACCCCAGATGTCTTTGTATGTAGTGCAATCTAGAATAAAGTATATTTCTATTTCCATTGTCCCCACTATGAAAAAGACTCATACCCTCTCTTCCCAAACCTCTTTTGGCCTTTTCCACCTACCTATTTCTCACCAAAGATAATGGAACTTAGTCCTCAATTACATGATGAGAATATTTGACCCCACAAGATATTGGCCTATAAATAGTCCTTTGTTAATGATTTGAGGTGGGGTTAAATTCCTCAAGGAAATATTTTTTTCTTCCTACGGCCTTTTTTCCATATAGCCTTGTGAAACTTATCTATAACAAAAGTACTTATTTATTTACCATTATTAGGGGAAGCATTCAAATGAATGTGCCACTTGTTCATCCACCTAAAAAATTTCTTCATCCATGACTTATTTCTTTCATTGAAGATGTATTTAAAGACAACATTGGGCTAGTGATTAACTTCCATCTATTCAATTTTTGTAGATATCTTAAAATATGCACCATAGAAATGGCTTCAATAGGAATTGCTACTATTTTAGCTAGAATAATCTCATAGGGGACCAATACTTTTAACTTTATTTTTCTTATAATCATGTATTTTTGAATTCTCTCTATCTACATCCATTTGTTGTTAGAAGTACTATTGGCCTAAATTTCACATCCATAAATCACTACCAAAATTACTAATAAGCAAAATAGAGTTTGAATAGTATTCCAATCTCATAATTGTAACTTTTTGCATCTATTTTGAAGAGAAACAAGTTCTCTCCACCCTCCCAAAGTTATTTTCCTTCTACAATTTTCTCAATTAAGCATTTTGTTGAAGTCAAGCCCAAGGTATTTATACTCTATTACTTCCTCTAGGATACTTCAAAATAAAATTTTAACCAATTATTTTTTATTTTTATTGAAGAAGACAGTGATCTTGGTATTGCTAGTGCTAACTTGCATACCCACATCTTTGTAAAAGTGATCAAGGGCAAAAAATGCTCTTGCAACCCTTGTGCAAACCTAGCAATCAAAATAAGATCATTGATGTACAAGAGAAACTTGACCACATATTTGTTGTAGATTGATAAGGTTGGTTGTCATTGAGGTAAAAAATGTATTGATGATTGTATATGCTCTGAAGATAGTTGATGTGCAGAGATATCTAAATGGTGCAAGTTGGCTTTGTAGTGTATGGATCAGTTTGTTGCATAAGTATGATGCAGAGGTGGGTACACATGTCTTAATGTTTTTTTAGTATGTCTACATTGATATCTTGCTAGTTTTGTGTACCAAACTCAGAGAAAAGTTGTAGAAGTTTTTTCTAAGGCATTCACAGTACATTCTCTAAGTCAGAGATAGTATTTTGATCTGCATCCTTTTGTAGAGAAATATTTAGTCTTACGGTTTTGAAGATAATTCCATAGAGATATGAAGGTGTTATATCCAAGGTTTCATATTATTATACCTTTTGCAGTGAAAGTTAGAAGTGACAGATTTTTGGTATGTGCTTTGGTAGTGCAAAGTGGATATGAAGGCTTGTTGGCATGCTATGCATTCCTCCGGATGTAAAGTTTTTTCCAAGAGGTTTTGAGGACATACTTAGTAACCTAAAATGCATGTTATATTGAAGTTTTCAAGTGGATTAGTGCTCTACAAGTTCATATTTCAAGTGTTAGAGTGTTACAATTGGTTTTGGATGCCTAATCTTCAACAAAACATATGTTTGATTACTTGTGCTAGCAGAAGATTGTAAAGTTCAATTGAATGAGTTTGTGTGGACACTCCACATATCTAATAGTGTTTAATGTATGAAGCTCATGAAGATATTTCTTGTTTCCAGTACCACACAAAGTTTTCATGCCAGTTTGTGAAGTTATGTTGTTGTTGAGGTCGACTAGGGTATGTTGGTGTTGTGTGCCACTAATTCAACATTGAGTGGAGTCTAAGAAGCGTTTGTATATGCAGTATGGGTCACGTCAACTCAACTAGGTGAAATGTAAATAATGTTTTACCATTTTTGTATACCGCCAATGAAGATGTAGGTTGACATGTTACAAGTTTTATAATTTCTTTTTTATGGTCGACTGAATTTGTATTTTGTAAGCATGTGGATGATATACATAGAAGATAAAACATAAGGAGAATGGGATGGAAGTGTGCGAAGATGTATGAGTGCATGAGAATATCATGAAAAGATTTGTTATAGGCCTAATGTGAAAAATTGATGACTACCAGTTGTTGAAGCCATAAAATTAATCATATTTCAGTTGTTCTTTCTTTCAATTAGGGATTAGTAGCTTCCTTGGGTTTTATCCCCTAAAAAAAAGTTGGGGAGTAATTGCTTCCTTGGGTTGTAGCCAAAAATCAAGTTGTAACTATTATTTACTTGTGAAGCTGGATTAGGATAATAGCTCCTAGTAGCATTTCTCACCATGGCTTTTCCCCTATGAGATTTTCCACATAAATCTAGTATCATTTGTGTACTTGTGTGAATTATTATCTTCTTTCATGTTTTGATTAAGTAGGTGAATGCTTAATTGATATAACTTATCATCAACAATCATTAATTGGGATTGAATTTTGAAGTACATTGATTCACCCCCCCTCTCAATATTTTAGTGTGTTCAACAATATTTACCCAGGAGAACACCATCCTCACACTTAAAATTTAGTCATTCTTCAACTTTGTTAATATTGTAGACAAGTAAAATATACCGATTGACATAGTGCATCTGATCCTAACTACTAACATCGTTTCAACCTAAATCATCCCTTGGTCTAACCATTTAATCAAATCTCCTTATCTGATTAAATTCATCAATATTCCTCCATTAATTAAATAAACCAGTTATTTAATTAAGTCACTCTCTTTTGTTAATTAAATGAATCCATCTGATCTAATTATCCCTATTTAATTAAATCTCTAAAGTCTATCTATTAAATTAAATAAATTAAAACCTTATTAAATGATTTAATCTAACACCATCTCTTTTAATTAAATAAATCAAAATCCTTATTTAATTATTCTCTTATCATATTCCTCTCTTATTTGATTTAAATAAATCCATAAATTTGAGTCAAATAGGTCACATCATCTAATATCCTATTAAATTAATTAACCCTTGATTAATTTAATTATAAATCATGTCTCATCCTCTAGATTTTGCAAGTTGCACATGAAAATAGATTTAATTCATTTATTATATCTCTATTTTCCTCACAAGGCATCTTTTGGAATATTCTCCAAGTTTGAATTCAAAAATTCCGAGTCAACATGTACATCCAACAAGGCAATAGCTTCATCTTACATGTCCTTTGTCTTGAGCCAAGTGGCATTTATTGCATTTTCCCTTCCCTCTTGCAAGTCATTTCAACAAATTTGAAATTCAAAAATATGCATTTATTGGCACAATCCCCAAATCTTGCACATCCTCCATCCTCTCATAGTTTGACAAGTGGAATCATGCCATTGAATGAATGTTAGTCCCACATTGCTCAAATTTGGACATTCATCCATCTTGGCATTCTATAAATAAATATTTCATATCCTCATTTGATCATCCACAAATTATGCTAAGTTATTATGCTAAAATATTTAGCCATTTCCATCCATCACCATTGAGTTCTTAGCTAGGTTTTTGCAGATTTTTGGGTTGGAACTATCATCCTTCATCAACAAAGTGGATCAATCATCATCAACATATCAAGATTGTATCTTAGGAATTGGGAAAGGGCCAATTTTCACATCAAATTGGCACCAATTCCCCCATGGGATCATTTGTTTGCTATTCTAATTAGGATTGAATCTATATTTTCTTGTTTCATTGTGTTCTTCATTGTTTTTCTTTCCTAATTTGTGTTTTGTAAATGGATTTCATGGGGAATCCTTGTTCGTGCTTGAAATCCCTAACTTAAGTTGTTTGTTCTCATTGTTTTATAGGAATTAGGATTGGGGTTCAGACATTTGGTGCTAGAAGGAGGGTGAACATCCCATTCTTTATCACTTTTCTCACAAATTTATGCATTTTTGCTTATACACAGAAAAATTCCCATGTTGAGAGCTCAGCATCGTTGTTTTAGCACCGCTGACTCTCCAACATCACCATATAACACCGCTGGAAACCCAAAATACGATGCTGGAGTCTTCTCGCCCAAAAATTTGAATTTCTAACTCCGCCGCTTGACCATTTGACTCGCAGGAATTTTCAAAAAAAATAAACTATGATGTTGGGAAAAAGTGAGACGCAGTTGAGCTCACTGTCCTGACATAGAGCGACACTAACTGGTAAGCGGCGCTCTAAGAGCACCGCTGAGAAATCAAACTCTGATGCAGTCATAGGTTGTGCCATTGGGAGGGAGTTGGAAATAGAAAACGAAGAAAGGAGAAGCATGAGGAGGATATTTTACAAGATAAAAATGTTTTTAAACACTTTAGTGTTTGCTTAACACTTGTAAGAAATTGTTATCACTTCTTTCTTAGGACACTAGTGTCATTTGGGTTTAAAAAGAACCTTTTCCAATTTTCCTTGCAAGGGCTAAAACGAACATTAGGGATACAACTTATTAGAGTTTGTTTTGGGTAACAATTGAATAAAATATCTCTCACGTGTCTTTTGGTGCTTAAAAAGAACTCACAATTGCTTTGGGGATTTAAAATGAACATGTGCTATATTGTTTTGTGAAAGCTTACTTGAACTAACCTCATTGAAAAAGGACGTATGCGCTTCTCTCGCGCTTTATAGTGATCTTGAGAATCAAAAGGCCTTTTGCATGATTTTAGGTTGAGACAAAGCAATCACCTCCACACTTCATTTTGGGTTTAAGAATTGAACAAAATCTTGTGCGAGTGTGAGTAGGGCATTATTGCGTACATTCTCTCTTTATTGCCAATAAAGATTGATCGAGTTACGAATATTGTTTTTACTCACTTATGTTTATCCTAGCGGGCTTGCCTTGGGGAAAAAGTACTCACCCAAGGGAACGACTCAACCGATAACACTCTCAAGCCAGGAGTATTTCCAACCAGGATATAAATGTGGGTATTGGAGTAAACGCCAATATCACGCAGTTGATTCCGACAAGATGGATCTGAAAGGGGACTCTTGTCGTATGGGTCAATCTCCATGAATAGAAAGTCCTTATTAAAACCCATGTTCTAGAATTTTCTAAAATCCTTTGATCTATTTGTTGGTGCAAGAATGGTCATTCTGAAGCCACCCCACTTTACAGTCTTTTAGTAGAAGTGGAAAGAATGCCATGGGAGTTTCATGGGTGTTGATGCTTGGTTGCCCCGTATAAGTGAGTGTCGTGGAGGGGAGCCAGTGGGGTCAAGCATCTAACCATTTGCTAAAGATAAGCGTAGCTGGACTTGTCCAAGTGGGAATCCAACAAATATTGTGGGTATGTGCAGGATCATCATGGGAAAAAAAGGCCCTTAAGTGGAAAAAAATTCAGAAAAATCAAAGTTAGGAAACTTGACGTAAATTTTTTTAATAAGTTATCTATATTATTTCAAAAATATGTAAAAATAGAATCTATAGAAAATTGAATTTAGTTTCTAAATTACTAGGTTTATTTTTAAAAGAATAAAATCTATTTGGTGAAAATTTGAAATTTCAATGCAGTAGTACTTAAATTTCAGGGAAAAAATAAGAAGTAGGTGTCTTTCTGACCACCCTAACCACAATAAAATGATAATATTATTTAATAATATTTTATACATAAGTAGAGGACTCATGTCCCGATGTGATGCATATTTTTTTGTATTTTTTTCCAAGTAAATAATTAATTATGATTTTTTTATTACAAATTTTAGAAAATATAAAAAATTCTATGTCTAACCACCTTAACTTGGTCAAAACTTCATGAAATTCAATTTTTCTATTTTTAATCCTATAGTATGTGAAGCATAGAATGTGATGCATGTTTTAGATTCCAAAAATGTGATACCGTTTGAAATTTATAAAAGTTTTTCAATTAGCCTATCAATCAGGACTTTAGTCGTAATTCAAATAGAAAATGAATGATAATTATTAATTAAATTCAAAGTAAAGCATAATTTATATTGGTGGAAATCTAAGAATCTCCTTTAAAAACCCTTTTCATTTCATCAATTTTGGGTAAAAAAAAGTCATCAGCAACATACCCTACAAATACCCATCATATTGCCACTTTTTGGCCCATGATGATCCCGCACATACCCTTGTCTTACACATCCATAGGGTTGCACTTATTCTTGGGTTACAAAATGCATTGCTTGATCGAAAACATCTTGAAAACAAACACATAACATCACCATCCAAGTTTCAAACCCTTTTGGAGACAAATACAATTAACTCAATCCATATGTTATTGCTTGCCCTTACGATTTACATCCTTAGAGGTTTTTAAACATTGGATGACATCTCGATTTGTCTACTAAAGTAAACAATAGGTAAACCTTTTCCTTGAGTTCATCGAATTTCCACATAACATACTTTGTGGGGTTTGAAGAAATTAAGACATTGGACATCTTAGCTTGGAAAACTTAATGAAAGAGAGTGTTTTTGGTAAAATAAAGCCATTAAGCAAAGCTAAGAAAAATGAACTTTCATGTGTGTTGAAGCCTCACGATTCTCAAAAGTTCCAAATCCCAAAGCAAAGGTCATTGGTTCAAAATCCGAAAATGAATGTTCAAGTGAAATTACCTCTTGGTTACAAAGGTCTATAGAAGCATTGTATGCTCTTCAATACCTAGGTCTAGGCAAACAAAGTGTCTTTTTTAGGTTCATCTTAGGATCAAAGGAAATCAAAATATTTTTCACCCATCCTTCAAACATCAAAACAAAAATCATCTCACCATCACCTTTTGGAAAATCTTCAAATCATCCTTAATGCTAGGCCTTTTGGAAAAATAAAAAATCATCAAATCCTTGAGACTAAATCCTTGAAAACTTTATCAAAATTGTCTTTGGCTAGGTATGTGTAAATGCATCCTTTTGCATGTGCTTAGTCAAGGTTATCAAAATCATCTTGTTTAGCTTGGTATATGAAGATGCATCCTTCTTCATATGCTTAGTTAAACTATCATCCTATTTGAATAGGTGTGGGTAGATGCATCCTTCTCCCTACACATATTCAAATTTATCATCCTTTGAGAAAATCTACCCTTTAGATAATCATCCAACATCTTAGGATCTATTTGTTCAAAATCAAAAGCAATCAAAATCAATCAAAATCAAGGACAAATCCCAAATCCAAAATAAAATCAAAATCAAAATTTGAAACATATCTGAAAGTCCCAAAATCCTAGCATCTCCTTTAAGATTTATCAAAAGACCTAAACATCCACATCATCCATCCCTTGCATCATCATCATATCACCTTTCGATCCTCAAGATATCCTAAAAAAATTCTACTTTGGGCATAAAGTAAAGACCAATCTAAAGAATTGAGATATTTCATCTCCCATACTCTTGAAAATTGATCCTTGTTTTATGGTTCAAACTAGATCTCAATACAAGAAGAGCATGGAAGCCAACAAATAAACACCCGCTTCAAGCGATCTAAGCCAAAAAAATGTAGAAATGAATCCTGCTGAATCAAGCAATCCTTTGACCATCTCATCATCACAAAATCCGCAAGAGGAAACCCAAGGAGAGGATCTTACCTTTGGTATGTCTCATGAAGAAATAAATGAAATGCTCCAAAATCCGGAGAACCATAAAATCATCAACATCATGATGAGGCTTAACCCTTCGCTATACATGCTTGAACTAGCAAAACAAGGGGCCAAATTACCTTCGGATTTTGACGTGAGTACCATAGTGGAGACATCTTTTCCTCCAATCTCATCCACCATTCCCATCTCATCTACACCCCCATCCCAAAACATCACCCAAAATATTTCGCAAATCATGACATCTTTTGCTCCAACCCAACCCAATGTTAATAAGGGAAATGCATTTCTCAATGCTATTCAAACACACCCCCTTGTTAATAATCAAAGCTTGGATGCAAATACCATCTTGGAACAAAACATACTCAAAAACCCATTACATAAGAATGTTCCTCTCACTTTCCATCATCATCACTTTTCCACGCAACACCTCAAACTTCTCTCCTCACAAATTCGCAAGAGGAGGGAGATATGTTCGGACCAGGGGGAATTTTCAACACCACAACATTTTCACAAGAACTCACACCCCTCACATTTCCACCTCTTCCACCATTTCCATCATCATCCACACCACTCATTGGTTTAGGGCTTCCCCCTCTACCAACTATCAATCAAACCAACATCCCAAATATCAATCAAAGCATTATGCCAAATGCTCAAAATTTGTCATTGATATCGCAACAACAGATGACAAATGCACAAGCAATTGCAACATCATCAAACACCCCCTGACATCACAAAGCATGGTCTCCCAAGGACCAACCACATCAACACCACCATCCATCACTCAAAACACCAACACGACATCATCACTCACCACAAACACCATTCTGAATCCACCACCACCCCCACCACAACCAACTTCCACCACATCAAGACAATACAACGCAACATTGCAAGCTGCTTTTCAAAGGGGATTCCAACAAGTGCAAAGACCAAAATTCGTACAACTAGCTGCTCAAAAAGTCGCTCAAGATTCCCAAGCAACCCAAGCCACATTACAAGCAAAACAAGCCCAAGCATTATTGCAACAACAACAACAAGTTGCTCAAGTTGTGCAAGCTGCCCAAGTAGCCCAAGCTGCATTGCAAGCACAAAAGCCTGCTCAAGCACAAACTCTATTACAACAACAAGTGGAACAAGCACAAGCAGCACAAGCGCAATCTCAAGCTCAGGGAAACACCCAATAGATCAAGCACAACATGCACAAGTACAAGCACAACTTCTTGCACAAAGACAAGTAGCGCAATTGCAAGCATATCAGCAAGCAATAAAGCAATATCAAGAGCAGCAAGAAGCAGCCCAATTGGCAGCCCAACAACAAGCGTTGTTGGAACAGCAACAAGCACAACAACAAGCGTTGTTGGAATAGCAACAAGCACAACAACAAGCGTTGTTGGAATAGCAACAAGCACAGCAGCAAGCACAAATCTTAGCACAACAACAACAAGATCAACAACAAGTGTTGTTCATACAACAGCAGGTGGAAGCCTACCTAGCTCAGCAGAACATAAAAATACCATTGAACAACACATCAAACAACCCATCCATCCAACCCACAATCGAAACACCCCAAAACACCTTCATCCCACCCCCTGATCCACAAAATGACGTAACAACACAAATCAGGTTGCTCTCGCAACAAGTGCTCGATCTTCAATCAAGGTGAACAACAAAAAAACCAAGCAACTTGTGTCCCTATCCATTTGATAGGAGCCTAGTGATGAAACCATTCCCCAAGGGATTTGAGATCCCCAAATTTGACAAATATCGTGGGACGGGAAACCCTGAAGATCACATCAGGGAATTCCAAGTTCATTGCATGGAAGTCGCATATGACGATACTTATCTGATGTGGCTATTCCCTAGGAGTTTGGTAGGCCAGGCTATGGAATGGTTCTCGCGCTTGCCTTCAGGAATTAGGACATTCCAAGAAATGATAGACGCATTCATAAAAACCTATGCATGCAACATTGCAATGGGTGTTAGTCTAGAAGAACACTCGACTCTGAAACAAGGAAAGGGTGAATCATTTGCTTCATTCCTACAACAATGGTGATCCAAGGCCAATCGGAGCAAGTGGACCATGCCAGAAGAACAACAAGTTTGCACCATTATAGCCAACCTTGAAGGCCTCTTGGCATTTCATCTCAAGGTTCAGGGCATCACCACATATGATCAGTTGATCTCCAAGGCGCTCAACATCGAACGAGCCCTCATGACTCAATCTGCGGGATCAACTTCATACCTCGAACAACAAAACAACCACCCACACTCCAATTATAATGATAAATCTCGCACGTGGGCAAGGAACAAAAACATTACTAATGATGGTGTCATTGATGCCAAGGTGGTCATTAGTGCCCCTCGCCAAAATACACCCGCACCACAAATCCAAATCCAACACCAAAACAATCATCACGCAATACAACAACCACACAGCAATCTGACAATCAACAATCTCAATGATCGAAGGGGACCACCTCAACTCAACAAGAGTTATCCTAACCAAAAATACACCACTTTGGGGGAACCATTTGAGGACATAATGAAAAAGCTAATAGATGAAAAACTCATCAAAGCTCCTACATTTGAGAATTACCAAGAACCAGATGTGAAACCTCCTTGGTATAATGAGAATCAACTTTGTGGATTCCATAAAATCAAAGGCCATACCACAAACAGTTGCATGAGATTAAAGAACATAATTCAAGACCTCATCGATAAAAGAATCATAAACGTGGAACAACCTACAAGAAACCAAGATCTTAAGATATACACAAATTTGATGCCTAATCATGGCAACAAAGGGAATAACAATAACAAAGATAAAGGGAAAGGCACCCACTCAAATGTAAATCATGTGTATGAAACAGTTGTCACCTCCCTAGATGAAAATTTCATGGTCATCACCATCAAGGGCGCCTATGCCGAAGATTGTGGAGTCACCACAAGAGGCGGCAAAGTTACCATCGCAGGATCATCCCAACCAAACAAAGTCCTTGCATCTAGATCCGTTCTTAATGGCTATAATGTCCTAGATCAACTCAAGAGAACACCAATGCAAATCTCCATCATGGAGTTGCTAAAAATCTCATCTGCCCATAGGAAAATCCTTGAAGAAGCATTGGCCTCATCTACTATCCCCGTAGACCTTGATGTAGAGCAATTCCAAGCTATGGTCAGAATTATCATTACGCCAAATCTCCTCACATTCTCCAACTAGGATTTCCCCACTCAACCATCTCATAATCATGCACTTCACTTGGAAGCCATAGTACATAAGAGAAAATTCAAAAGGGTCTTGGTGGATGGAGGTGTGGGCTTGAATATTTGTTCTCTCAGCCTCATCAAGCAATTGAAAATATTAGAGGATTCCATCGACAAAGGAAAGGGTATCATGATAAGAGCATATGATGATCAAGAAAGAGTGTCTTAGGGCACAATCAAACTTCCTATTCAAGTAGGGTCTGCCATCATGGAAACCACTTTTCAGGTCTTGGACCTTGACTTTCCATATAACATCCTCCTAGGATGCCCATGGATTCATGCGATGAAAGCAGTAGCATCAACTTTCATCAATGTGTGAAATTTACACATGAGGGACAAAAAGTTACTATCCATGGAGATCTCGAACTCCACTCCTATTGCAAAATCCTTGAAGCAAAATACTACAAAATCCCCCAAGTACCAAAAAATGATGAGGGCCCATCCACACCATACATTGATCTCGCTACTCTCGCATCCACTTTTGCAACAAAGACACCCGCCACTCCCGCCATCCCCACCATCTCTGACATTAAGGTCATCATCCAAGATAATGGCTATGGAAACTACAAGCTCCCTAATAATGCTTTTGTGGTAGGAGAGTTACCACAATCTCCTAGATCATGGGGACGACCACAAATAAATGAAGCCTCCACATCCCAAACATCTCCTGAAAACTATCCCACCTTCACAAGTTGGGGAGATCTTGGACGAGAATTTATTGAGGCAGATCCATCTCATATGCTATATCAAGATGAAAGAACAATGGCTGATTTACCAATCGATGACAGAAGCAAGGGTCTCCAAATGATGCTTGCAATGGGCTATGACAGAAATCAAAGACTTGGACAAAATGACAATGGGCTTATAATACCTATCATGCCAAAGACGTGATCGATAAAAAATCTTGGCCTTGGATGTACCCCTCTGATTATAACCATATGTGGCTGAATTCCTCTGGTTAGAACGGTTAATAATCCTCCTCAGCTAACCCCAGTAGAACTACGCTTACCAGTGTCTACAAGTAGAGTCATAGACAACTTTACATTTGATATAACTGACATATGTAGTAGTAGTGATGACGAGGATACCATGACCAACTTACCTAGGCTATTTGAGGATACCACTCTTTGCATGATTACCACCCTATCTTTTGAAACAGACCACCAAAATCATGAGATCCGCCTAGTATATCCCCAACTCATCGACTATGACCAACGAGGACCACCAGTTCTTGATACATTCGAAAATGATGAGGCACTCTCAGAATTCATGGGACTCCGGGATAACATTTCAGATGGGGATCGTAATTGAGTTAGACACACATACCTATTATGGGGAAACGATTGAATCCCTCAGTCGCAAAAGTGAGAAATTAAGAATAATATCCAAGTCCTTGAGTGAAAACCACACTGTGGCACTCTCTGACCAGAAAAAACTAAAAAGAAAGGATGCATCCAACGGTGAAAACCTCTTTAAGGTGCCTGAGGATGGGGGATTCAATCTTCCTTTAAGAGCTATTCATCAAGAAAAGTCAGCAGTCTTGGCAGAAAAATGCAATCCGATCAACCTAGGAACAGAGGAGACCCCACATATCACATTCTACGTGGAATCACTACTATCAGAAGAGAAAGAGCTCTTAGCAGCATTCCTAAGAGAAAGATAGATAAAATTCGCATGGAGTTATGCTGACATGCTAGGACTTGATCCAAAGACTGTGGTTCACCACTTAGCAGTTTATCCAGAAGCAAAGCTTGTCAAACAAAAGCTTCAAAAAATGCACCCTCATAACACCCTATTAGTCAAAATGGAGCTAAAAAAGCTATTAGATGCAGGATTCATCCAACCGATAGATTGTCCAAAATGGGTGTCAAACTTGGTACCTGTTTCAAAACCCGATGGGAACATTAGAATTTGCACAAACTTCAGAGACTTGAACAAGGCATGTCCAAAGGATGACTTCCCGCTTCCCAACATCGACATGATAGTAGACATGGCAGCGGGACATGAAATGTTGTCACTAATGGACGGATCCTTAGGGTACAATCAGATCATGATAGCTAAAGAGGACCAACATAAAACAACTTTCACTTGTCCATGGGGGACATACTGTTGGAACATGATGCCATTCAGCTTAAAGAATGCAGGAGCAACATATCAAAGGGCCATGACATTGATATTCCATGACATGATTCATAAGACGGTCTTAGACTATGTTGATGACATTCTAGCTAAGTCCAAAAAAAGAAAAGATCACATAGCAAAACTAAGTGGCATCTTTGAAAGACTGGAGGAGTACAAGGTCATATTAAACCCAAAGAAGTGTGTCTTCGACGTACAATCGGGAAAATTTCTAGGATATATAATATCAATGAGGGGTATTGAGGTAGATCGAGCAAAGGTAAAAGCAATCCTTGAGATGGAAGCACCAAAAACATTAAAACAATTAAGAGGTCTCTAAGGAAAACTCCAATCCATTCGAAGATTCATAGCACAATTGGCAGAAAAACAGAACCCATACTCTCACCTACTCCACAAGGGAGTAATGTACAAATGGGATACCAAGTGTGAAGAGGCATTCAAAAAAATCAAATAATATCTACTGACACCACCATTCTTAATGCCACCAATCCCAAGAAAACCATTGATTTTATACATGTCAGCAACAACAATAGCCCTTGGAGCTCTCCTAGCTCAGCATGATGAAAATGGAATGGAAAGGGCTATATATTACATCAGCAGAACAATGGTTGGGCATGAGCTAAACTATTCATTAATCGAGAAAGCATGCCTCGCAGTAGTGTTTGCATCACAAAAATTCAGACATAACATGTTGGCACACAAAATAAAACTCATTGCCAAAATTGACCCTCTCAAGTATCTACTATCAAAGGCAATGCTCACAGGAAGAATGGCCAAATGGGTGATGATATTGTCAGAATATGACATCGAATATGTGGAGCAGAAAGCAATCAAAGGCCAAGTCATCGCAGATCAACTTGCAGAAGCACCAATCTATTCAGAGAACCCTCTCGTCTCAGAGTTTCCAGATGAATCCATTTTCAATCTCAACATAGCTGACCACTGGAAACTATACTTCGATGGCTCATACACGCAACATGGATCAGGAGCTGGTGTCTTCTTCATCACCCACAAGGGGATTGCATACCAAGGTCATACAAATTGGCATTTCCCTGCACCAATAACATTGCAGAATATGAGGCTTTAACAATAGGTCTCAGAATAGCAGTGCAGTGGAAAATTATAGCTTTGAAAGTATACAGAGACTCCCAATTGATAATAAATCAAGTGAACGATGAATATCATACCAAGGACGACAAGCTCACTCCATACAAGAAATTGGTGAAGACTCTCAAAGAATCCTTCATCGAAATAAAATTTGAACAGATTCCTAGAACCAACGACAAAGCAGTAGATGCCATGGGAACAATTGGATCCTTGCTGGACATCCCCCACAATGTTTCAAAATATGAATTACTGATTGAGCAGCTTTGTGTGCCTGCATTCAAGGTACCATAATCAGAATATGTGTGTGAAATCGTTGGTCCTGGCGATCCTTGGTATCACGACATCTACACATACCTTCGAATAGGAGTCATACCCACCGACTTACCATCAAACCTAAAATGAACCTTTGTTAAAAAGGAATCCAGATTTTTCATCCTAGGAGATACCTTATATCGTAGGAGCATAGAAGGAAGCCTACTACGCTACTTAAATGATGAGGCATTAACCGCTCTAACTGAAGTACATAACTGTATCTATGGTTCTCACTTGAGTGGAATAACCATAGCTAAGAAACTGTTGAGGATGGGGTATTATTGGCCCACAATGGAAAGAGAAGCACACGATCATGCCAAAAAGTGTCTACAATGTCAGCAGCATGGGGACCTCATCCATGCTCTAGCTCAAGAGCTTCATCCTATCGTCACACCATGGCCCTTTTCGCAGTGGGGACTTGATCTCGTTGGAAAATCACACCCACTTCATCTAACGGCCACAAAATCATCATAACTGCAACAGAGTACTTTACTAAGTGGGTGGAGGCCATACCGATGACGTACATAACTAGGAAGCATATTTCTAAGTTCATCCTGAATTATCTCATTTGCTGATATGGTGTTCCACAAGCCATTATCTCAGATAATGGGACACCATTTAAGAATCAGGAGGTCCGTGACTTGTACGAAAAATTCAAAATCCAACATCGCTTCTCCACCCCATACTATCGCCAAGGCAATGGCCAAGTAGAAGCTACAAACAAAACCATTCTGAAAATCCTCAAGAAAACAGTCAACGATGCAAGTCGTGACTAGCATCTACAGCTTAATCCTGCCCTTTGGGCCTATTGAACCAGCATCCGCACACCCACCGGTGCCACCCCTTTCTCCCTGGTCTACGGATCAGAAGCAGTACTCCCCATTGAGATCGAGATCCCATCACTAAGGATATCACTGCAAAACCTCATCACTGATGAAGAGTATTGAGTGTCAAGATAGAATGAGCTGGAGCTACTAGATGAGCAACCAATAGATGCTTTGAATCATTTGCAAGTCTATCATAATAGACTCAAAAGGAGCTACAATAAGAAAATTAGAAGCAGGACCTTCCAAGTCGGAGAACTGGTATTAAAAGATAATCAGAAGAATGTCCCAAACCCAAGCAACAAAGGAAAAGTTGAACCCAATTGGTTGGGACCATTCCTCATCACAGCAAGTTACAAGTCAAGGGCATATCATTTATCAACACTCGAAGGGGAACCTCTGCAAGAGGCCATGAATAGCGCTCATCTCAAAAAAATTTATGCCTAAATCTTTCAAGGTATAGATCCAAAAATCCAAAAAAATTAGAAAATGTCCTAAAAAAATGGTTACCTCGGTGAAAACCTGGAAAACAGGCGTCTTGGTGACAACAAAAAAATCAAATAAGCAAAAAAATCCAAAAAATCAGAAAAAAAGGATTGAAAATAGTAAAAAGAAAAAAAATCGTCCTCTAGTGAAAACCACTTTGGTGGCACTTTGGGCAAGTACCTTGGTGAAAGCCCGAAAAACAGACACCTTGTGTAAATAAGCACTTTCCATCCACCAAGATATTTACAGCTTGTTCTGCATCATCCATCCATTGCGCTTCCATCATCCATCGCATTTGGATCTCCATCATTCATCCACCCACATCTGCACCATAGCTTGGTTATGTTTTCGTATTATGATCCCTCATAGTACTACTCGGCCCATCCTTAAGGTCAGTTTGTCCCGCCTTTATCAGAGTAGTCTATTGCATCATTTTGGGGGCATGTGCTCATCAGATCGAATTCGTGTATATTTTTGAAGGTCCTAAACATCAGAAAATCCAAAAACATCTGAAAATCAGAAAATTCAAAAACATCAAAACATATCAAAATCCCAAAAAATAGGTCAAAAATTCAGTCAAAAATAAATAAAAAATAGGGTCGTCCTGTCGAACTCCATAGTCTCTGAGCTTGAACATAGGAAAGGTTTATCTTTGATCATCCCCCGAGACATTTAGGTCGGTCCTATAAGAGTCTGTCATAATAAACTGACATCTCATCATCTATATCACCATCTGTAAATCGGTCAACTCATCAGTCGAACTATGTGGTCTCTACATGTATAACGTAGGCAAGGCTAATCTGTTGATCAGACCCTGAGGCCCCTAGGATAGGTCTTTAGGGTAGTCTCTTGGTCAAAATATTGGAAAATCCCATAACATTGGAAAATCAAAAATCAAAACATTTGAAAATCTCGAAAAATACCAAAAACAACCTCAAAACATTACAAAACATCAAAAACATCCAAATATTTGAAAAAATCCATCCATCTCATCTCGCTTGCACCAACAATAACATCATTCATAGTAAACGATCGTCATCCTCAATCTTTGGTAGGATAATCAGAAACAAGTCTAGCAAGGCAAAAGTGAAAACTCAAAACGTCAAGTCTTAGGTCTAAGTCAGTGCATAAACAAGTTGGTCATCTCTTTGTATCAGTAACTCATCATCCAAATTGGTCCCACATCAATCATCATTTAGAACGCTTTGGATAAATGAAATGACGTACCGCCATCCACTAATATGTCCTAGGATGAATCCTTCCTACAATGGGCATTATCTTTTGGCAATAGTTTCAGTTCTCATCCTTAGAAAACACATCCTCTTTTCATTAGTGGTATTGAAGAGCATCAGCTTGTTTGCTTACTTTGTCTTTATCTTTTGACTTATCTTATTGCGCTCATTCCAAGGACTTCTCGATGATATCCAAACAAGAGGATTTAGAGAAATAGGAATGGGGCAACAATCATTATCTTTTTGCCCGCTATACTTATTGGACGTGCTTGTAATATAACCTTGGTGAATACTTGCTTTGTTAGGTATGTATAGAGGAGGTCTTGGAATATTTTTTCACTATTGCATTGAAAGGTTTACCTTTCCGTGTTTTGGTCTGAGGTGTTTGAAACTTCTAAAGTGCATCCTAGCAAGGTTTTTGTATGTCAAGTGTGAACAAGGATACTCCTATCTGCTTGTCAAGTCAAATTCCATCACACTAGGTACAACGACATCCTAGTTTTCTATACCTTGATGCATCGTACCACATGCGTTATCAAACATAAGGAAATTGGCCCTTTGAAAATCCCAATTCCTCGGCAAGTAATCATCATCATCATCATCATTCACATTTGCATAATCTTGTGTCTTGTTGAAATCACTTCTTCTCTTCTTGCTCACCGCACTAACAAAGTACTATGATAGTTGATCATCACCATCACCATCGTCATCGTCATCGATCCTGCATCCACGAATCATTAGCATATTTCATCAACATATCATATAGGAAACATATGCATTGCATTTCCATCATCATATAAACATGTCATTATAAGCATTTTTTATAGATAAGCACATTCATTCTTATTACATTGCATCATTTTCTTGCATCACATTACATCTATCACATAAATCATCACATAACATTTGCATAAGCATTTCATAATCATTTCACCATTATCACACACTACATAATCATAAACAATAGGTATATAAGCATTATAAATAATTCATTTGCATACATACTTGCATAACATCATCTCACCACATTACATTCATATTACATTACGCATCATCATACCACTTTGCATTAACATATCATTGCATCATATTAAATGCATCACATACATTACATCATCATTTAATATGTTTAGGATAATTATAACATTTTTTATTCTAAGCATCTTAAAAAACCATCTCATTTGCATCATATCACGACCATCGCATTCACATTACATCATCCATGTCATCTCATAAATAGCATCATAAATCATTCATTGCATAAATCATTCCACATAAGCATAAATAGTCCATCACATACAAAGTGTACAACCATCCATAATCATTTCATGTATAAACGGGATTCACATGTCATTTTGCACATACACCATAGATCATTCCCATATCATTTTTCATATTACATTTCATATCACATATCACATCACCATTTGCATCAACATAAAATAGATCATACAAACAACATCATTTCACATCACATTTGCATATCATAGGTTAACATAATATAGATATGTTAGTCATAATCATAATGCATGTATCATCAAAAATAAATACATCCATAAAAGCATCATTGCACAACATATAGAAGTAAAACCATCCATGCATAAATAAAGGGTACACATCGCATCACATCAAAATCATCATCGACTCATATATATATATATATATATATATATATATATATATATATATATATATATATATATATATATATATATATATATATATATATATATCAATAATGCAACTATCATAGTACAAAGAATAAATTGGATCACTATACATGTATGTCAATCAATACAAAAAGGCCCATCGGGCTATCAAAAATGAGCCCATAAGGCACAAAAGTGTCATCTCGATCAAGCTCTATCCCCGTGTATGCTGCCTTCACCCCTGTCACCGTGACCCTCTGTGGTCTATGGTTGGTCCTCTCTAAGTACTCTGGGACCAGTCCTACTCTGGGTACAGCCTCATGATAATGCCTCCAGTAGTACTCAGCCTCTCGAACGGCATCCCTATATGACCGAACAGACACTGTACCCTAGGAAGAGGAGGCTGCCATGCTCTCTAGCTACTATCTCCTACCTAGCTCTGTGGTTTCCTATAGCTCTATAGCCTATCTCTGTTGTACGGCCTAATCCCTATCAGCCCTGAGCTGCTCTCTCTCGACCCTAGCTTGATCTCTCTTAGCTGTCATAGTCTGCAGCTACGCAATCAGCACATCCTGAGGATCCACCTATCGTGTCGGTCGTGCCCTTGGCTGTACCTGAGGTTGCACCTGAGGCTGATCCTCACCCCCAGCTCATAGTCGACCTACTAGCACCTATTGTTGGTCCTGCATATGCACATCTGCTTGATCTAGCTAAACAAGGGGCACAACCGGCTGGTCTTGTCAAACGTCAGCCCTCCATCCTCATCCTCCCCCTCTACCTCTCACTCTCTGCAAATCTGGGACTGCTCCTGGAATAGTCATTCAAAGCGGAGGTCGGAACCAATCCCTGTAGGCCTATGTAGTGCTTGGATCTGTAGGCCCCTGATCATAAGCCCATGGTTGAGCCACCAACTGCCTGAAACTATCAACCGTGTCTGAAGCAGGAATATACCACCCCCATGAAACTTGTGTCATGGTGCAGGCGAAGACAGCTACGTAATCATCATCAAGGGGATCCTGGGGCTCACCAAACTGACACTACACGCACCCAGGTAGGTACCTCTCAATCATGGTGTGCTCTCGCCCCTGCATAAAATGGTCCTTGTAGGCATAGAACAACTGATCAACATTGTTGGCCCATCCGGGCCGACCAAGGTATGGTCGCCACATAAAAACCTACATCTCGTCCAAGACCCTCATCCAGTAGGGGATTTCGTGCTCATCGGTGTGTGTAAAGGACACACCGCCTCTATATCACCACACGAGGGGATCATCTGGTATCATCAAAACTAAAACAACACGTGGATGCAGCAAAGCAATGTGCTCCCACGCCCAGACATGAAGAATTTTCACCCCTACTCCCAGTGCTCTTCCATCCATATACGCGTACTCGTGTAGGTCTCTGTATAAGGATGCGAGAAGCACAGGCCCCCATGCAAAATGAACTGGACTGTCTCGAACCATCCGCTCCCAGCAATATCCCCAGTCGGGACTGAAGTATCGCCCTCGTCTGTTAGGGGCAACGAGACCCGAAATGATGGATGCAATCACCCAGCGGAAGGGAGGTGTCAAGATCCTGTGCCACTCAAGCTCAATCTTCCTCTCACAAAAAATGATGTCCTCTATGGTGAGGACTTTGTGGCAGGCACCACACCCCTCGTCCATATCAAAAATCACTCACCAACCGTGAATCGGCAATCTCAAAATACGCCAAACATTCTCTAAGGTGACGGTGGCCTCGCCAGTGGGAAGATGAAAGGAAGAGGTCTAGTTGTGCCATCTCTCGGCCAGCGCTAACAGTATCCCTAGGTGAGTGTGAATGGGTGTTGCGTAGAAAATGTACCATAACGCCGCAATCTGGAGTTGATCTTGATCCCTGTCACTCAAGTCCCGCAAATAGCCAAAAAAATCTCGCAACCTGTGCTCTCGAGAGTAGAGCTCCATCACCGCGTCCTGCATCAAGGAAGGTCATCATGTTAAAAAAATTTGAAAAATTCTTCGTCAGTGGTTCAAAAAAACTTCTCCAGTGATGCAACCCATGAAGGCGTCACAGTTTGATTTCTAATCAAACTCCGACGCTAGGGCTTAAAAGAGAAAAATGGCACTGGTGCGGTGCACTTTCCCTTCCAGCGGCACACTTTGAGAAAAATTGGGACCGCCACATCGCACTTTGCAAACTACCCCGCCAGCCCCGAGCTCAGCATCAGAGTTTTCAAACTCCAAACTGCACCGTCGCGATGCAATATCACACTGTGCGGAGCAATTTGATTTCTGAGTGACGCTATATAGCGCCGCTGTAGATGGACTGACCTTTAAAAGCAATAAATGAAAATGAAGCTCAGGTAAGGGTCACTTACCAGTGCCCCGATGCTAGGTGGCCGCTAGTATGTCCAAACTCGATCAGAAATGTGCAGGGGAAGCTATTGTTGTTCCATATCGTCAGGAGGTCAGAGCTCAAATCTTGAGGTTGTAAATGGAAGTGTTTTAAAATGACTTGAAAGTGACCCCTCGAGCCCCTTTTAAGCCTAAATATTAGGGTTTTTTCACCCTGATTGGCTATCCTACTAGGGTTTTGGGACCCCCGAACCTGTTTTTGTCCAATTGAGGCCTGTTTTACATCATTTTATTGCGTTTAGGCACATTTTTGGCCCCCTGGAGCCTTTTCGGACCTATCAGGCACCTTGTCTTATTTTTTCACGAGATCACCCAAAAAATTAAAATTTTCATCCAATCTCTCGAGGGAGCATTATAATGGCATGTTTTCTCTTGCCAGGCAGCAGTGGGGCAAGTTTTAAATAGCAATTTTTTTGGCTTTGATTGAGATCGTTTATTCTTTGAACCAACGTAACAAGTACATTGCTTCAAAGAGGGGAAAAATGTAGACACAAAATATACCGATTGACATTGTGCATCTGATCCTGACTACTAACATTATTTCATTCTGAATCATCCCTCGGTCTAACCATTTAATCAAATCTCCTTATCTAATTAAATTCATCAATATTCCTCCATTAATTAAATAAACCAGTCATTTAATTAAGTCACTCTCTTTTGTTAATTAAATGAATCCATCTGATCTAATTATCCCTATTTAATTAAATAATTAATTTTATTTGATTAAATCTCTAAACTCTATCTATTAAATTAAATAAATTAAAACCTTATTTGATTTAATCTAACACCATCTCTTTTAATTAAATAAATCAAAATCCTTATTTAATTATTTTCTTATCATATTCCTTTCTTATTTGATTTAAATAAATCCATAAATTTGAGTCAAATAGGTCATATCATCTAATCTCCTATTAAATTAATTAACCCTTGATTAATTTAATTCTAAATCATGTACCATCCTCTAGATTTTACAAGTTGCACATGAAAATAGATTTAATTCATTTATTAAATCTCTATTTTCCTCACAAGGCATCTTTTGGAATATTCTCCAAGTTTGAATTCAAAAATTCCAAGTCAACATGTACATCCAACAAGGCAATAACTTCATCTTACATGTCCTTTGTCTTGAGCCAAGTGGCATTTATTGCATTTTCCCTTCCCTCTTGCAAGTCATTTCAACAAATTTGAAATTCAAAAATATGCATTTATTGGCACAATCCCCAAATCTTGCACATCCTCCATCCTCTCATAGTTTGACAAGTGGAATCATGCCATTGAATGAATGTTAGTCCCACATTGCTCAAATTTGGACATTCATCCATCTTGGCATTCTATAAATAAATATTTCATATCCTCATTTGATCATCCACAAATTATGTTAAGTTATTATGCTAAAATATTTAGCCATTTCCATCCATCACCATTGAGTTCTTAGCTAGGTTTTTGCAGATTTTTGGCTTGGAACTCTCATCCTTCATCAACAAAGTGGATCAATTGTCATCAACATATCAAGATTTTATCTAAGGAATTGGGAAAGGGCCAATTTTCATATCAAATTGGCACCAATTCTCCCATGGGATCATTTGTTTTCTATTCTAATTAGGATTGAATCTATATTTTCTTGTTTCATTGTGTTCTTCATTGTTTTTCTTTCCTAATTTGGGTTTTGTAAATGGATTTCATGGGGAATCCTTGTTCGTGCTTGAAATCCCTAACTTAAGTTGTTTTTTCTCATTTTTTTGTAGGTATTAGGATTGGGGTTCACACAAATATAAAGGCCAAAGAGAGTAGGACTTAATGGGCAACCTTTCTTAACTCTAATGTCACTCCTAAAAAATTTTGATGTACGTATGTGAGTTTTGATTTTTATGCAAACCTCTTCATGTAGTCTATGGATAACTACTCTAAAGTGTACTAGGATACCAAGATCATTCATTCTACACCACACATTATGTCTAGGAACCATGTCAAAATCCTTCTTGAAAAATCAAAAAAATAGCAATAAGCTTCCTCTTTCTCATTCCATACTTTTTCAATTATATGCTTCAAAGTAATTATGTGATAAATTATTGAGTGCTTTGGTCTAAAAATTGCTTTCTCTTTTGTTCTATTTTATTTTTCTTCTACCCTCTTTTTTATTTTATGCTCAATCATGCTACCAAACAACTTTTCAAACAAAGGATTGAGCATGATGACTCGATATTTGGAAAGATTGTTAACATACCCACTTTTACAAAGGGGTATTTCTAAGATGGTAACCCAATCTCTTGGAAACCCATGTGGGATGATGTTGTTGAATTTTTTTGTAATGTGAGAAGCAAGTATTTTCATTGCTCATTTTAGATATTCAACTTGATGCTCAACCATGTCCCTAGCCTTTCTTGCACCTAATTTATTGATACCTTCCTTAACCTCTTGTAAAGTGAAAATTTATGTGGTCATATTGATCCTATGGGGTACTTCAACCCCTAATTCTTGCTCATAATTTCATTTTGCACACTCAAACAATTGAATGGTTGTTATGTTATTGTATGTTTTCTCTTTTATTGATTGAAGTTCCCTCCAAAAAATATTTTGGTTTTTATCCCTTAGATACATTGGTTCTTCTCTCCTTATATTCATGAAACCGTGTTTTTTACTTTTACAATTTACTTGTATAACATTGGGTTCTCCTTCTCTTTACCTAGCTCCTTGATAACTCTCCTTGCATCTTTACAATCTTCATCAAGCCATTCAATTGTCAAATTATGACCTATTATCTTCTTATTATTCTACATGTCCTTTTGCATCCCTCAAGTGCCTCTTGAATTATGTTTGTTACTTCATGAATTTTTAGACCCTACAATATTTTCATTTCATTCTACATTAATTGACTTAAATTTTCCTTGAAAATATTGCAACTTTCTCAAGTTAAGAGAATTTTTCCCTTTGTTGGGGGTTAGTGAATGGATTTTTTTTATATCACATGTTGATTTTCTTTTGGCCAAGATAGAAAAATTCACACTGGGCTATGATATTGATTTTAAATCATAAAGAGGATCTTCAATCACAACCTCTATTATCTTGTCAACCAAGCTTTGCATACATATAGCATAATCAATAATATTTGCTCCATTATCTCTTGCATGTATAATTTCCAAATTAATTCCATCTACCCATACCATTGCAAATAGCCAAATAAAAAATTCCGCATAAAACAAGTAACTCTTCACCAAAATGGTTGGTATCCCCATTATCCATTTAACACCTTGACTATTGTTGGTTTTCCTCTTACGTTAGCCATAGAGAATTGTTATCCTCCTTGTTGCATAAGATGCCAATTTTTCTCATTATTTTTCTTCACATTAATGTCATCCACTCTAAGAACTTCTCCCTACTACTTGATTAAAATGAAATTTCATTTTTTAGCACTACAAAGGGTCCTTATAGTCTAACCCATTTTTTTTAGATTTTTGGCATTAAGGGCATAAAATAACATGGTGCAATTCTAATGTGATTTTCGCTCTCAAAAAATTTAAACTAGATGTATTGCTTATTTGGGTCTATTTTTCTTGAAGAATATTTTTTCCATGTGCTTCTTTTATTAAGTCCATTATTCCAATATATCCCTTGCCATTACTAACTATATCATTATAAATCATAAATTTTAGGTAACCTTCAAAAGTAAGTATCTTGCACCCATCATGTCCATGAGTTTTCATGAAACCCATGGCCCCTTCTCCATGGGTAAACTATATAGTTCCAATACCCTAGTTTGAAGTGCTCCTAAGGGGGGCTTACCATTTGGCTTGGAGCTAAAGGCTCGAGTTATAATTTTACTTTTTTTCACCTATCTTTGCTCTATTAAAGACATTGCTACCATTGTTAACCTTGATTTCCCTTTGTTATTCTCTTATTATTATTTTTTTGGGACAAAACATTGGTGGTAATGGCTTTTCCATTTTGCAACCACATCCTTTTACCTTTGTCCCTTGTTGCTCTTACTTTGGCCAATTCCACTTTTCTTGTCTCTTCTTTCTCGATGAGGTTAAATCTTCATCTAAAAATAAACAAGAGCCCTTCAAAAGCCTCTTTTTTCTTAGAAGCTAGAATTTGTCTTTTATACTCCTTAAGGAAAATTTAATTGGCCTAATACAATTTTCACTTAATTTTTAACCTTTCTTTCTTGGTAGACTTGTCCCTTAGAAAATCACTTGTAAGATTGTAGGTACTCTCAATTTTTTCGTAATCTCTAACCCCTCTAATAATTATATTTTTTTCTCTTTCCTACTCTACCATGTTCTCTCTTGTTCTTTGCTATCCTTTCTCATTGTCACATCTATCCAACCTATTGGGATTTTAACTACCCAAGTCCATGATTTGACATCCTTTGAGTTGATTTCCCTATTAATTCATTTTTATTTATTCTTTGAGTGCTTGTTGTAAGGATTGTGTTCCACCCTTTGATATTTTTGGGTGTACTAAATCTAAGTTTTCTTTTATCAATTATTGCATGGATTGTCATTCATGATTCCCTACTTCTATAACTATTTACAATGCTACCATTTGTTATTTTAGCACTCTATTTTCTTCTACTAAAGCTTGATTTACCACCATTTTTCCAAGAGGCTTGAATTCACTTTCTTGTTGCATTATTTCATTCTACCCTATTTTTGACATTTAGCAATTCTTGCACATATAAATATGCTAACTAGGTGAGAGGAGTTGAGATGGAGTAATATAAATCTTCTTCCCAGGGTCCCTACCATCTTGCCCTTCCACCTTTTGTGTCATATTCTTGATTGACTGAGTTTTTGGTATTTTTATGTGAACCACAATTTTCTTTTTTATTGTTCAAATTTCACTCAAAATACTCTACATTTTAAAATACCTCAATATAATTTTGCATTTACCCACACTCATTTTACACTTTTGTCTAACAAAGTAATTTTCACTTGCTCTAGATGATTTTCCTTCACAAATTTGATAGTCTCATTTTTCATTTTCAAATATGGTTGCAGTATGCTTACCATTATAGATGTCATATAATAAGCCTTTTCAATTTCTACACCAAGTCTCCTTGAACTTACCCTACCTTCCTCTTGTTGAGGACCACAATTGTAGAAGTGGACAACAAAAATGGCCACCCTAAAAACTTGAAAAACCTTTAATGAAGTCATGTGCAAGTGTCTATAAATGCTCCAATGGATCCCACCATCAAGAACATGTTGACTAAAAAAAATATAAATTTGTGGAGAGTGGCTAGCAATAAAACAAAAAAAACACATAGTTTGACAGTTACTTCCATAACTGAAAGTAATGGAGATAAGGTGCTCTTGGAAATATATAAATGTCTTATGTAAGGTTGTATAGAAGATTGGATGGTAGAGAATGCAAAGGAAAATTCATATTGCAGCAGTTGTTGGTGAATACTTGAGCATTTTGCATCCTATCTGTCTTCCATTCTTTTTCTCCCTACTCATCTTTTATTCTTTCCTTGATAGTGAACATAGAAGATCTATATTAAGCATATATTACTAGCTTTATTTTCAATATTTTGAGGTTTTTTAAATCATTTTATATCTATTTTACTATTTGGTTATGAGAACATTGAATTCCATTTGTACTCATAGTTTTAATTACTATTGTATCTTTATCAATAGTCTCTTAAAAAAAAAATGTTCATATGATCTTTGAGTTACATCATATTTAGTAGTTACAAAAAGCCTTTGAGGATTCTAATCCTCTTAAGGGGGCATAATGATAAAACTCATATAAGACATGAGTGATCTTTGAGTTACATCATATTTACTAGTTATATTATCATCCTCTTTAAGGGGCATAACGATAAAACTCATGTAAGATGTGAGTTCATAGACTTGTTTATCAAGAGAATAAAAGCTTGGAAGGATTTTTCAAGGGTTATTAGAGTTGTTAGTTTTAGTCAAATACTAATAGCTTTTTCCTTTTTAAATTATGAAACTGTGTCCAAGGGGTTGAGCTAAATTGGTTAAAATGTTTGATTTTCATTGTGGAGACCCAAGTTCAAATCCCCATAGGGACATCTAAAAGTGGAATTTTAAGTTGTGACTTGGTCTTCCATCATTGGCTTCTAACGTAGATATGATTTCTATATAAAGTAGATTTCTAATCAGTGACCCTTGTTCTTCCATAAGTGATTTCTAGTGTGTTTACTCATAAAGAGTTTGTATTGGTCTCATGTTGATGCTTGTATGATAAAAATATTTGTAATTGATATGTAATATAAAAAATATATGAAACTTTTCTTGTAATCTTTTTATCAATATTACTACCTTATATTTTTTTAATATATTTAAATCTAGTGTTGCTTACAAATGGATATATTAATCTATTTTTTTATGATATCTAATTTTAAATCTATTAAATGAATTTAATCATGCATAATAAACCATTTTCATCTACATGTTATATTTTATCTCTCATATTTTATAATGTTAGGCTTTCAATGGTGAAGTTTTGTATCACTTGCAAGTAACCACATCTAGTGAAAACTTCTTGTTTATGTGAGTTTATTTGGTCCGTTATACAAACACATCCAATTTCATTTCCATTAAGGAGGAGAAACTTCATATCTACTATATTATCTCTTTTAAAAGTTTTTCACGTGATGGTCTGCACATTTAATTCACCTATGGTTCCTCTTTTAATCATTTTCTACATTAATTTTCCTTCTATTCCTTGGTTGTTTGTGTTTTTTGGTAAAATAAAGACAAAACATAAACCCCTATAATATGATAGTGTTTCCACTCTCAAATGTAGAGGGAATATTTTAATATTTTGTTATAAAATTTATCGTTTCCCATTAGAAGAGTTTCTAAAACTTTATCAAGGATTGAAGCAACAATAACAAGCATCAAATTTTAAATATTTTTATAGACTATTTTTTTTCTAAAGATTCAAGACTTCACATAGATTCATTCACATTAGACAAGATAGAAACAACTTCAAAAGTAGCTATTGATAAGTTTTTAAATATATTTTTGGCTAGCATGAAAATATTTCTGTTTGAGGGTCCATTTTCATTCAATTCATGGTGTTCCAAAAATGGTTAGAGAGAATCAACTGGAGCCTCATTACTAAGTTCTCTCTCAACCATTTATAAAGCAATGAGCCCTAGTTGCAAAGTATTTTTTGTGTTGATTAATGACTTGTCAGTTATCAACCAGCAAGAGTTTTTAAGAATGAGAGGATGGTATTTTCTCAAATGATCAAATCATTTTTACAAATTAATTGGATATAGAGCCCTCCCAAATCAATATTTTTACAAATAACCTTATTCTTGAAGAAAAACTCAAGGGATTCTTTAAAAAATCAAGTTTGAGAGAGATTAAAAAATTGTCATTCAAGTGAGAAGGAATAACCCTAGCATCCTCTACTTTCATAGTTTCATCAAGAGGTTTTTGGGTTTAAGATAGGAATACCATAAGTACATCAAATAAATACATTCAATCAAGGGCAACAAACTAAGTCATCTTATCAAATTCAATGTATGGATCATAGATAAGGGCTCATAATAATGATCTTCCTATAGTCTAAAAATGTTTTATCCAAAACCATTCTTTTTTATACAAGTTCTTTAAAATCTCAAAAAAAAATCCATCTTTGAATGATTTTGTTAGAACCCATTTTTACAAGCCTCAAAATTGTAATTTTTCCAATTCTAGTGCTCTTTTTAGTATTTTGGCCTAGCCTATCCCATCATTGATAACCAATCACAACATTTATTCAATGGGCCTTCTTGGTCAAATTCATGCTTGGTGTTATGCTTTTCATCCCCTACATTCTTTACATGTGCCTAATTTTTACAAATTTGTATACTCTTGGAAAAAGTATGTTGTTCCCTCCATTTCTCACATCCATGAAATTCCCTTATCCTCTTTACAATATTTTCAAACCCAATGGATGTTTGGACTTCCCCCTTAATCGCAAAATATCCATTCCCCAAAACTCTTCCTCAAAGACCCAACTTCCTCTTGTAGACTTGCTAAATTTTCTCACACTTCCACACATGGTCAAAATTCCTTGAATTCCCACATCTCCACAAATTGCTTCCTCTTATGGGGAAACACAAGGTTTTCTTGCACTTTTCAACCTTCTCCATTTTTCGTCTTCTTCCAAATTCCCACAATATCATTCCTCCATGTCTTGTGGATTTGTGGACATCATTTGAGCTTCTAGATTTTCCCCATTTCCCTAAGGACTTACGAACCATGCACTTCCCTCCAATTCTCAACTTTCCTCCTGACCCCACAATCTCACTTTTTTCCTTTTTCACTCATTGTAGGTCCTTGTGATCTTCTTGTTTACTTTCTTCACTACTTCTAATTCCCCATGTATTTTTTTTTCTTGCATTACCAAATTCCCCCAAGCTCAAGTTTTTCATATATCTCCATTTCATCCTTTCAAAAAATTAATTTCTAGCATGCTTTATGTTCATGCTATAGTTCCCCTCACTCACCTTTTATCCACCCCACCTACTTTATATTTTTGACACAAGCCTTCAAGGATACTTCTACTTAGGTACCACATAAATAATAGGCCCAAACTTTGAACCTCAATGTCCTCCATATTCCTCATTTTCTAGTTCTACCCTTATTTTGAGCTCTTATACTTTTGTCTACCACTTTACCCCAAAGGGATGTGTCATTATATGCAAGTTCCAACCCCAATACTTGATAGTTATTCACTTTCTTTTCCTTGATCCTTCTTTCTATTTCTATGGTATTTTATTTCTTTGAACCCCAATCTTCAATTGCTTTCACTACCTCCTTTGTTCTTAGGATCTATCCTCTGAGTTTCCAAATAACCTCTTACCTTGATGGTAGAAGATATCTTATAGATATCCAAACCTTGATCCTAACCTATTATCACTCCTATTGTAGATTTTTGGACTTTTCAATCCCCTCCTCCCCAAAATACACTTTACACTCTGCAAGCTTAAAACTTAACCCCCACCACTTCATTCATGCATTCCTCAGGCCTTCAAGATTCCATTTGCATCCATATTTTTCTTCCTATGGTAGTGAGTATGCAACTTCCCCAATAGTCACTCCTCTTCATGTATTATTCTCTCAAACTTCTAGGATTAATAATTATGAGATCCCCCAAAAGCAAATTATTATGTGGTATCCGGGTATGTGTAGGATCATGATGGGCCAAAAAGTGGCGATATGATGGTTATGTGTAGGGTATGTGGCTAATGACTTTTTTTTACCCAAAATTGATGAAACAAAAAGGTTTTTTAAAGGAGATTCTCAGCTTTCCATCAATATAAATTATGCTTTACTTTGAATTTAATAAATAATTATTATTCATTTTCTATTTGAATTACAACTAAAGTCCTGATTGATAGGCTATTGAAAAACATCTATAGATTTCAAATGGTATCACATTTTTTGAATCTAAAACATGTCACATTCTATGCTTCACACACTATAAGATTAAAAATTTAGAAAATTTGAATTTCATGAAGTTTTGACCAAGTTAAGGTGGTCAGACATAAGTTTTTATATTTTTTAAAATTTGTAATAAAAATTCATAATTAATTATTTACTTGGAAAAAAATTACAAAAAAATATGCATCACATCGGGACATGAGTCCTCTACTTATATCTAAAATCTTATAAAAAAATATGATCATTTTATTGTGGTTAGGGTGGTCAGACAAACACCTACTTCTTATTTATTCCCTGAAATTTAAGTACTACAACATTGAAATTTTAAATTTTCACCAAATAGATTTTTTATTTATTTTAATAAACCTATTAGTTTAGAAACTACATTCAATTTTCTATAGATTCTATTCTTACATATTTTTGAAATAATATAGATAACTTATTCAAATTTTTATGTCAAGTTGCCTAACTCTAATTTTTCTAAATTTTTCGCCACTTAAGGGCCTGTTTTTTCCATGATGATCCTGCACATACCCATCCCTAGATCTCAAATCCCACAAGCTCTTCATCTCACTTTCTCAAGCCTAAGAGAATTCACTTCCTTATTCACTTGGTAAATTATCTCATTGATCTACAACACTCAATCCTCTTTAGCATCTTGGTATGAGATTTCCCAAATTATTTTCATCAAATATTGATTTTTTTTTACTCATCCACTATTTAAGAATGGGGTTTTTTTGTATTATCAATGCTCATGCATACTATTCCCACTATCTACCTTTTTAATCCAAGTACACCATTGATTACTATAATTGAATGTGGTAGACATCTACACTCCCTAAAATCTTTCCAAAATAACCTTGAACCTATCAAAGGCATAAATCTACACACAAGGCCATGTGAAGATGATAGATGTAGATATAGGAGCCTTAATGCCATAAGTGAAACCCTAGCTAAGAAATGTCTAAAAATTGGGTCCTAGGCTACTATTTTGAGGTTTTGGTTGTCCATCAAATCCAAGGGATACTTATTCTATAGTGTATGTATTAAATCTTTTAATACATTGACTAGTAAATAAATCTTGCAATTAGAACTTGGTGTAACTAAATGCAATAAATACAAGAATGAAAAATATAACAAGGTTTGATCATTGAGTCAATTTCTTGACTACAAGAATCTCAAGCTAGTTCAAGAGCATCAATTAATGTAATTCTATTCTATAATGGGATGAGATACATTTTATAAACCATAGGAAGAGTATTCAAGGAATATACTTGTAGTGTAGAAAATTGTATCCCTTTACATTTTCACACTTGTTTGGGCCCTCCTAATTAAAATGGACTTAATAATTCCTTAATGTAGTGTTGAAAAAAATGTACTCCTTTACATTTTCATACTTGTTTGGGCCCTCTTAATTAAATTGGACTTAAGTATGCCTTAATAAGCCCTATTATTCATTTACAAGCCTAATAAATTATATTTTTTGAAGGGAAAACCCAACAATAATTAATGCCAATACATAAAACTTTACCTTTAGCAATTTGTGTGTTCCAGGAATAGGGACCTGGGACTGATTCACTCATGGTAAAATGGGTCATCCCTAGAACTTTGAACCTAAATTTAAAATATATTTTTGCCGGTATTCTAAGGTCTCCAAATCCATATTTCAATGTCAGCTTGTAATATTTGAATTTTGAGAAATTACAGATACATACTTATAAATACAAGGTTATTTTTTGAGTTTTACCTAGCATTTTCAAGAGAACTTCAAGAGCATTTTGATGAGAGAATCCCTAAAGCTAATATTGTGATCAAGGGCATTCAAGAGAAGATATATCAAAAATCTATTGCAACATTCAAGATCTAATCATCATGTCAAAGTCTTTTTGCATCATGTGCATGTTTTTGGAGCTAACACTGTGATGTAGGTTTCAAGATCAAGTTCAAACATTCAAAGCGTCAATTCAAGTATCAAGATCCACATCCATTGAAGTCATTTCATGTAATTTGCAAACCATCCAATATATCCATTACCAAGTCTTATTCAAGGGTTTGTTGAGTGGTAACATAGAATTGTTCATTCTTCATTCCCTTTTCATGCTTTATTTCAGTTCAAGGTTTAATTACCCAAACGGGGTTTGACCAAGGAAAACTCCCATTCACCCAAAACAAACAATTTTTCCCTCTTGTGCTTGTGTTGCAGATTTAGGTTGAAGAAGGATTGAAGACCTTTTGAAGTGCAAGATTGAAAAAGTTGTCAAAGTTGTTTTCAAATCACAAAATCTCACCTACAAATCTGATTTTTGACTTTCTGACACTAAAACATGGAAACATTAGAAGTTGCAGATGAGCATTAGAATCTCCCAAAAGTTGTTTAAAAAAATTGAAAAAAGATCCATTCTCTCATGGGTGAATGAGTCCTAGACAACCTCCTAAAAGTGACTTTTGGTGACTGGTAAACATCATTTTTCCCTTCTCAAATCTACAATAAGTTTTCTATTTATGTCAATATTGAGCATTATATTGTTGTTGCAAGTTTGAATTAGCATAATTAGGTTGATTTGCTATTTTTATTTTTTCTCCCAAAAGTGTTGTTTGAAATTTATCCCCGTCCTAAAAGCATAAGGAAATCTAAAGATTCTCACATTAAATTAATTCACCTAAGGTTTGTTAGGAGGGAAAACTTTAGTGGTGAATCTTCGCCAATTGGTGAATAATTAAAATCGAGACCTCCAAAAATGGCGAATAGTACAAGCTAAAAACGATGTAGAATCGCCAAGTTTTTACAAAAAATTAATTATGTCTCGATTAATTCGCCTATGTAAACGATGCGTCAATGGAACCGATTCGCCAGTAGTTTATAGTATAATTGCAAATATTAATTAAATTCGCCAGTAATATTATATTACTACCATCAATTTTGGGCACTATCACCACAATAATAAATTACCATTTAATTAAATTAGGGATATTTTATCCTTGAATAGGGCTTTAATTTATTTCCATCAAATCATTGATTATCATTTTAATCAGATGGTTGCAAGTTGATTTCGTGCCCTAATACGCGCGTGCCTTTTAAAAGGCTTGTTGAGGCCCAAAAATTTTTTTGGTCCACATGATTAAACCTAATCGTGTGGACCAAAACAATTAACAAGGGCACGTGTATTAGAATTAGACCAAAACAAATTTCGAGAGTCAATAATCCTTTTAAAAGGAACGTGCGTAGTAGGGAGCGGAATCAACCTACAGTCATTTGATTAAAAAGCTAATCAATGGTAAAAATTTCACTTTTTATTTAGTCTTAATTTTAGAGTGATATTTTTAAAAAATACTTAATCCATGTGTGCTCCAATGCGATTTCGATAGTGAATTTATGCTTGGTGGCGAGGGGCTCTGCCCCTCAACCCCGCCTGTATCGCAATAGGAGCACGTTGGGGCCGTTGTCCCCGGACCCCGCGAGGGGGCGTTGCCCCCTCGACCCCCACAAGGGGGCTCTACAACCTTGACCCCCGCAAGGGGCGTTGCCCCTTGAGCCCACCGGTGGCTGCCGCCCCCAGGCCCCTACTTCAATATTACAAAAAATAAAAAATATATGGGGGAACTGCGCCGACCAACTATGCAAATTTTTAAAGGGGAGATTTTCCATTGTAATTAATATTTTTAGTGATTATTCACTACGATTCGCCACTGCGATTATTATTTTTACCAATTATTTATTAAGATTCGCCAAGATTTTATAGATTTTTTTAATATTGTGCATAGATTCGACAAGAAAATTAATATATTTTTTCAAATAAAAGGAAAGATTCGCCAGGATTTTACACCTTCGCCGAGGGGGGGGTTCTTAAAGTTATCCCTAGTTGTTAGTCAATTCTTTGTGGGGATCTCATTTCTAATTAATATAGAAAGATAGGTCCATCATACCCCATTGTCCTTCATTCATTTTGGTGAACCTATTTTTCTATGTTTCATTTTGGTGAACTTGACTTTTGAGCATCATAACTTTCTAAAATTTGGAGTACATTTTCAACCCTAGATCTAGGATTTTCATTACTTTGCATTGCATTGCATTGATTTGCATCTCATTTAGGGTTTTAAGTTTGCATTTTTGTGTTCTTTAAAATCTAGAAAATTCAAAAATTTCAATCATTTTTCTTAGTGTTCACATAACATTGAATGATCATTCATTTACATCAAAAAATTGAATCAAAATTGCATCTCAAATTAGGTATTTTTGCTTGTCATTTAGCATCATTTTGCACTTGCATTTAGATTTGATTTTCTAAAAATTTGAAACTATTACCACCTATTTAAAACAAGAATATGAACATAAGTATCAACTCAAAACTATGTAATTTGATTTTTCAAAACCCTAAAGTGAGACCCATTCGCCCATGGGCAAATGAGTCCCTGATCAGGGCTTTTTATGCATTTCTGAGCATCAAAAACACTGTTTCTTCATTTTGTATTCCTGCATTCAATTTGTTGTTTCAGTTTCCATAATTTTTGTTTTCTGAAATCATTTATATTAAGGTTAATTTTTCAAAATCAGTGCATTGTTTGAATTCAAAATTGCATTTAAAAAATAAATTATTTTCAAGTTTTTACATAGCATAATCAAAAATTTATCTTGTTTTAAATCTGGAACTTGCTTTTACATTCTTGCATTGCACTTTACATTCTAGGCTATTTGATTGCATTTTACCTACTCTCCATTTTGGGTGCACCTTGGGTTTGTGAAACTTCCATGAGCTTCACAACTTGTTTTCCTATTGCCAATATTGTCATGAGATGTAGTTTGAGACTCATGTCATCCCACGATACATCACTCGTCATGGATCTTGGGTTTTCCAACTATTCCATTCATAGTGTTGACACTAATCAATCCACTATGGACCACACCCTTGACACTTCATTTCCTATGACATCCTTACCAACAACTAATGTGACTAATCTTGAATCAAGAGTTGCTAATGTCCTTGAAGAGATCCTAACAAGAATGGATGAAGAGTTGGAGAAATTGCAAAACTTTTTTATTTTTGAATGCATTGCTAGTAATGTGATTCCTATCATAGATAACATGAGGAGAATAATTGATAATGAACTGGGAATAGAAGTTGTGTGTAGATTAAATCACATCATTACCAACAATGTCCCTACAATGACTAGTTGTGCTCAAGCTTTGGGATATACTCAAAGTCAAGGTGAAAATTCAAATCCTCCTTCCACAACCATAACCTCTATTCCAACATAAACTAATCCATTACTACAACCATGCAACCCACTAGCAATTTCCATAATACCTTTGGTATTTCCATTGGGAATCCCTCTAGCTTTGTGCATTCAAATCTCATATCTCCTCATCCATCCCCACTCACAAATTTACAATTCACTTGTCCTCCAAACACATATACATCTCCACCTTATTCACCTCCATCTCACAACACAAATAATGATCTCGTCCTTAACCAACTCTTGCAAAGTGTTTCATCCCTCCAACAAAAAATTGCTACATTGAATCAAAATCAAAATGGCCAACCTTCACAATATGTCAAAAGAAACCCATTATCCTTGGAGATATTGAGAACAAAAATGCCACAAGGTATAGAGATTCCTAGTTTTGAGAAATATGGTGGTAAAGGATATTCTATTAGCCATGTTTCTACATACACAACCTTATTTAGTGACTTCATTTTTTAGGATAAACTCTTGGTTAAACTCTTCCCTAGGTCCTTGAAAGACACTACCTTGGAATGGTTTTGTTCCTTACCAAATAATTCAATGTTTTCATTTAATGAACTTATTATGCCTTCCTTAATAATTTCCAAGTGCACATGGGTCCTAAGATGACCTTAGTAGATTTAATGAGATGTAAACAAAATGATGATGAAAAGGTCACCGACTTTATCTCTCGTTATCAATTGCTTTATTCACAAATCAACTTTAAGATTCTTCATTTTGATCTTCAACTAATGTTCATTGAGAATTTACAAAATAAACTTCAAGATAAGATTGGGATGATGAAATCTCCCTCCTTCACACAATTATGTATAGCCCTTCATGATTACCAAAATTCGGTTAGTAGTCATGAAGTGAAAACTCCCTCTGACCATCCTGAAAAATATGAATCAATGCCTCAAACCAACTATCAACCATTCAAGAAACAAAATAAGGGTTTTTTACAACTAAATTCCCCTTAACCAACTCAACATGTTGACACCCAAGTAGCTGCTATAAAGATGACAAATCCATTTACATTTCGGGAGAAGAATAGACAATTTACCCCTCTTCCTGATACCCTTCATTCCATCATGTTGCAGCTCTTAAATAAGAACTTAATTTCCTTACCTCCTGTTAGAGCTCCTAATCCTACTAAGCCTTTACCTTCAAACTATAGATAAAATTCCTTTTGCCATTTTCATTGACAAAATAGACATGATACAGAACATTGTAAGTGTATTAAACATATTGTGCAAGACCTCATTGATTCTAATCACATTCAAATTGGTGGTGTTAATGATAAGGTAATAAGTCCGTTGCCCCTCCTAACCAAAATTTGTAAATCTTTACTAATCCTATGCCAAATCATAACATCTCCTTTATAAAATCTAGTGAAACTAAGAATGATGTGATGAATATTGACACAAATGATGAAAACATGAAAGACAATATGGAAAGTTCTATAGATAAGATGGTTGCAACCATTGAAGTTCAACCTCTTAAGGGCCAAACCAAAATTCCCCTTGGCATTGCATTCTCACAAAATGACATAATCAAACATGCACCCAATGGTCCTCTTTACATAGTTGGAACAATCAATGAAAAGCCTACTAATGGCATATTAATTGATCTTGTTTGTGTAGAGAATGTGATCATTGAAGAATTCTTATTTTTCCATGAGCCTTATCAAGACACATTAAAATTCATAATGGTTTTACTTGCCCTATGAGGTTCGATAACTCTTCCTCTACAAGTTGGACCAAAAAAATTGAATGTCTCATTCTCCATCATCCCATCGGAAAACTAATTTCATGTGAAGTTAGGCTACCCATGGCTTCACACCATGAAAGTTGTCTCCTCATTAGTACATAAATGCTTAAAGTTTCCATTTGTAAAAGATATTTTTATTGTGCACCATAGTGGCTTTAATCTTGTGTCTTCCCATGGGCATTTCTCATTGGATTTTTTTTTCCAAACCTATGGAACCTATTAGGCCTCGTGAGGACTTCTTATTTAAATCCTATCAAAAATTTAAAGCAAAGCACATAACAAAATTATCCCTTACTAATATGCCTCAACCCATGATCAAGCCTCCTATCCTCAATGAAACCATGATTGAACCAAAATCCCTTCCAAGTAACCAAGACCAAAACATGACAAATCCTTCACCTATTTCCTATAAGAGACCACGAGATAACTAAATAATTCCCCTTGTGCCTTCTAAAATCAAACAAGTTTACAAAGCTAAAGAGAAATTGGTTGAATAACCTACCATGGTTCCTTTCGTTCCTCCCTTATGGGAAGAAAAGAAACCTATGGTGGATAAACCTGCTCCTACCCAATCGCAACTTGAAAACCTAATTAAAAGAAACTAAAATGCTAGAGAGCGTACGTGTAAATATCATCCTATTGCTCGTTTATTAAAAGCAAACGAAAAGAACAACATAGAAAATCAAAATTCAAACTTACCTCAAGCAGTGCATGATGATTCTTCACCTTTGCCGAAACAAGAAAATCATATATCTCGAACACAACAAGAACAAACACCTTCTATGGATATTATCATTAGACCTTATATTATGATTAACTTGGATGATGATAATGAGATGTCTAAAATTGATGAGGAGGTACATAAAGAGTTAAATTTATTTTTTTCCTCTTCCATGAGCTTAAATAATGATCCTCCTAAAAAAAGTGTTTTGCCACGTGTTGAACTTGGTGATTGTCCTAGTTTGGCACTTGGCGTTGTCCCTTTGGCTAGTTGCCCACCTTTTGCATATGATGAACAAGATTTGGATGTAGACGACCTACTATAGGTTAACTCACATGTGTCTTACTAGCTCTTGTCTTTGTTTTTGTGAGGGCCCACCTATTGTTGAGCATTACTACACTATTTTCACTTTTATATACATATTAAAGGTCTTATGGTGGAATCATAGAACCGACATATTTGATAAGTTGTAGACACAAATTCGTAATTATGAAAGCAATAGTTTTGTCTTAAATGATACCCTCAAGGGACTTTGCAATTATCATCATTATTTTGTTAAAGAGAAAATAAAACAATTTGATGGAGGGTTTATTTAGAATGAGAGATTTAGTTCTAAAATTAAATTAACTTTGTTTATGCATCCCAAAGGCTTGGCAGGATCACACAAAGTCAATTAGGTCCACATGAATTGCTAAACACATAGTTATATCATCCACATGTTGAGTAGCAACATGGAAACATCGCACAAATTCAGAAATATAATATAAAATAAATAAATCATGAAAAGAGAGATATAAGCCTACTATTAATATTGTGTTTAGATCAATGATATTATGTATATCAACCTTATTAGAATAGTTAGTTAATTATATTGTGATAAGAATTATTCAATACCAATATTATTATTAATATAATCCTTGTAAAGGTTTATGTTATCACTACTATCCTCGCATTGCTCTCTTACTTGTAAAGAAATGAGCATTTAATACTAACTCTAACCTTATTATTGAAAACACTTCTATAATAATGATAGTAGAATAAAATTATTACTTATAAAATCTGTTTCTTTTCCTACTACGAACATTAATGTCACTATTCTTTCTAATGACACTCTCAAATATATATTATCTTGTGATAATTTTCTCCATAGATAGGAATTCCTTAAATATAGAATAGGATGCTATCATCGACGACAATGGAATGGTTATACATTTTCATCAAGGCATATTATAATTAATTAATAGTCAATTTAAATGTATATGCCCATATATGTCATATTCACATATATGTGGTTAATGTTATTAAGACCATTTATAAAAAAGTCCGATCGGAATAAACATCATACTCTAACATGAAGTAAGTCATTGAAAACATTTGATGAATCAAGGACATATGGGAATAAATTTAGTTCATTCAAAGATAAATTTAGGCCTTGTTATAATTGAAAAGGTTACTCAAACATGGGCTCAGATATTCTCGGTTGATGTATTGGAGTTGTCTAGACTTTGGTAGATGTTAAGTTGAACATTTCAGGTGAACAGTGTTATACTATAACATTTTAACAATCTTACAAATGATGAAATTCTATTACCAAAGTACATTAATCTGAAATGTCCACCTTTCCTTGGTTTTGACACTCTAATTCAAAAAGGTCTCAACAGATTTAATGGGAACGGTAGAAGGAATGCTCCATTTTCTATGGCTCTAGTAGATGTGTCAGGCAATTGCATAGTATGGACATCTATCATAGCTTAAAGGTTGAAGGGATCTAAGAGGAATGAGAGGTGTCTTTTGCAAGGAAGAAATCTTTTTCAATGATATCTTCATTGCTGCTCTTACAGCTTAGCGATATAGGTTGGTGGGAAGAAGTTTAAATGAAATAGAATAGAATAGAAGACTTTTAACGTCCATGAGACCAAAAGAATGTCTATGGGACAGTGACCCCTGCTATTTTAGCATTGTAAAGTGTTGTTCTCCTACTGTTTAGCTTGATAATGAGCTCACCCATTCTTCCCACCCACTCCATGCTGAATAAATCTTGAAAATTTGCAGCTGTTAACCCACTTATGTAGCTTCCTCTGATGTCGTTGTACACTTTACAATCTAGGATTAAATGCTTTTTAGTTTCCCCCCGCACAAAAGTTTAGTTTCCACCTGCACAAAAGATACAAACCCTCTTTTTCCAAACTTTTTTTGGCCTTTTCCATCTCCCCATTTCACACTGAAGACAATGTGAGTTTGTCCTCAATTGTGCAATGAGAATCTTTGATCTCCACAAAATATTAGCCGCTATATATGCCTTTTATTGATGATCCAAACCCTTTCATCTTGCAACCACCTTTTAATATTAAGGCAAGAACCACCTAGCAAGTAAAGCTAGATTTCCTTGATTAAAGCGTTGTCCAAACCCTGAAAATGATATCAACTTCTTAATATTTTATGTCAGAACAGTATTGTGTATTTATTAACCTTATCTTGCCTTTCACGCAAATCGCTAGAGAGTGTCTTTTCCCATCTTGTCTCGTGTTTGGTTTTTGGTATCTCTAACCAGTAATCATGTTGTTGTACTGGCTAGTTTAGTTACGTTATGGTGCCGAGTTTTAAAAACTTTGCTTGGAGGTGTTGAAAAGGTTTTTTTTGGGGAATGGCATCGTGGTGTGTGAGAAAGGCGGAGGAGAGAGGATTTGTTGGATCAGAGAGGGGTGGAAAAGAGCAACAAGCAATACAATTCTAAAGGAAGTCACTATTCTGTAAAGGGGGCGCTAGAGATGTGCAATACTAGTTCTTCCTCTTCGAAAAAAAGTGGGATTATCGGTCAATGATGTCTATGGTGTAGTGGAAAAAAAAACGGACCTACTTCTGAATCAATTTGGCAAAGATGGTAATGTTGAGAATTGTGTCTCAACCTTGCAAGGTTTTTCCAAAAAATTATAGAATTTGTTTGTGGTAGTTCTCCACATGTTTATGTGTTGGAAAAAGGTGTATGAGTTGTTAAAAAATGTGCCTTGTCCCTAGTAGAATATAGGAGGGCTATTTTTAGAGTATAAACAACTCATTGTATAACTTTTATGGGGGTCTAAACTAGAGGAAAAAATTATGGACGAAAATGCTATTTTAACTTGGTTGTTTTTCCATCTTGGAGTTACAAATGACAAGTGGGTAACATGTGGCATGGTTGTTTTGCCCATGGTTTTGGCCCATGGTTTTGTAAAACCACAAATGGTTTCCAGGTTGTAAATCACTATAAAAGGAGGGCTTGGGGAGGTGTTTGAATCATCGAGTTCAGTTTGCAAGACTGGGTACTAGAAGGAGTCTCTCTGAGTCCGAGTTCGAGTTGTGGTGATGCGCTCCTGTAAGAACTTGCATTGCAAGTGTATTGTAATCTTCTTGATTTGATAAAACATTGTGCGGGTTTTGGAGGGTCGGGTTTTTTCCCGGATGGGTTTTCCCACGGTAATTACTGTGTTATGTGTTTATTGTGATATTTCATTTATGCATGTTTATTTGTCCATTGAAATCTCTGTAATAGTTAGTTGAATTTGCATAATCGTCCTCTCAAGATTAGCGTAGGAAGCGATTCCGCGCACCTTTGCTTCCTTACAGGTAAGAATGGAGGAAGAGAATGGAAACAAGGGAAGGGGATAGAGGCGTTGTGTTATGCCTTGTAACTAAGGAAGGGTGTTTAGCACTTTAGCGCTACCAGTCTCAAGCTTCTTCACCAGGCATTACCAATTGCAACACAATGGTTGCGTTGGATTTGAAGAAACATGGGCAATCTGCTAGGCGTGCAGGGTTAAATCGACCTCATGGTATTCTTGATGCTGCCAGGATGTAGTGGATTTGATTAAGGTGGAGAAATGAAACTGGTCATATGTTGTGATTGCTCATCAATGGATGGAGAAGCTACGCCTGTGGAGAGTATGGACGAGGAATCTTCCTTTTGCTGTATAGGGATGGCTTAGGGACTTGATGGGTCTCCTCACTTTCAAAAGGATCTGGAGGGAGATACCTTATCATCATCGGAGGATCTAGAGGTAAGACACTAGCCATGGTTTCTGTGAGTTTTCACTTTTTCTTGTTGCTGAGACCTCCCGTACGCTGGTAGGTCATGAATTTTGTTGTGTTCTAATTTCATTGCAAAAAAAATTGTGCTCTCACCTGTCAAATTGGGGGGCATGGTTCTGTGTTCCTTTCTTTTTATTTGTGGCTATTTTCATATATGACATGTTCTTTTACTCTTGCCAGTCGCATTTTATTCCAAATACCTCATATGCCTTGTCTATGCCTGCACTTTTTACATGTATGTCTGCTGATACTTTACTGGATGTCGTGCTCTACTCCAAAGCGCCATGTTGGCATAGGCAGGTGGGATGCTAGAAAAATTTGGGGGTTGGCCTTACACCTATTATCCTACCTGCCTATGCCTATGCATGTTTTATCCTGCAATTATTGTGTAATAATGCTATGAATCTTTAAAAATAAAATAAAAGGGGTAATAATTATAATAATAACATTAATATGAATATACGAGTAGAGGTAATTTTAGCGAAGGATGATATAAATCTTAAGTGAAATTTTAACTTCCACTATTTGTAAAATTCTTGGAATTTGTACTTTTTCATTATTAGTTTTGAAATTTAAAATTAGCGAAGGATGATATAAATCTTAAGAGAAATTTTAACTTCCACTATTTGTAAAATTCTTGGAATTTGTACTTTTTCATTATTAGTTTTGAAATTTAAAATTACAAGTTGATTTATACAAATTGTATCATCTTTAGTATGATGCATTATAGGTTGATTGTCTTAATAAGAGTGCATGCATCATATCACCTTTTTAATATTTTCAGCATCATTGTTAAGATTTGATTTTTGTGTAAACAATGTTATATAAGTAATTATTGTTATTTAATTGCATACCCGAATGATTGTTTGAATACTCATCTGAGTATATATGTATGTTGTTTTCCTAGAATATTGATACACAAAAGTTTATTTTATTCAAAATAAATATGGTCTATCATCCTTGAGACATCTTTTTGTGCATATATATTATTCTCTTATTTATTTATTTATTTTGATAACATATATATGTTAGAATGATCTATGCCTATATTCATTTATAAGCATGAGTTTTGAATTATGACCTAGAGAATGACGTGTCATTAATCTTAATAATGAAAATATGTTGGTGTTCAATTGGGCATACAAATACAATGCAACATTTAATTATTGTAATCATGATAATGGTCCTTCTTTGATATTAAGGTTATAGATTTAATAAAAGAGCCAGATGATCATCTTGATCCTCAATGTAAATTTTAATCATAATCTAACATGGGTATATCATGAGAGTAGTTTACTTTGAAATTTTATAAATTAACTTATAGTTTCTACCCTTGAATATAATCTGAATGGATTCTAATAAAAGACATGCATAGGCACTCAACCCTAAGGTACCTTAATCGTAATTGTTCATGAAATCTAATGCAAGATATGAGGCAATGAACCATACTTACAAAACTAGTAAGTATATCATGACCCATATATATATAGTTTTTAAAAGGTTTTCGTGTGAGCACTTCTTTCCTTTGTCCTCCTTAATTTATGTCAAATATAAGGATTGAATTTTGAGTTTGAGGGTAGATGAATCATCTAGATGTTTTAGAAAACTACTTGGGAAATCCTTTGTGTGGGTCTAGTCAAGATCCTTGACCTTGAACTATTGTTACCAATTATTTTAGTGTAGAGAGGTGTTAGTGGTTTGTGATTGAAGTTGTTAAGCCATCTTTCTAACTTAGCGATTATATTCCTTCTTATCCAACCATGTGGGAGATGGTTGAAATCTAGTTATCAAACACAATTCCTCTACGAATTATATACGTAGGAAAAGCTGTCTAAGATGAGACCCCGAAGAATAGGTCTGGCCCCTAGGATTTGTTCTTTTATTATTACTTAAAAATATTATTGATATATCTTACATGCATAACATGTGTCTAGACTTTATGTTTTTTTATTATTAATGTGTTAGTTGGACTAATTAAGTCTACCTAGATGATTTGATTCCCATGTTCTCATTTGAAAATCCTCTAAGGATTGCATAAGCAATTTAGTTGTATAACTAAATATAATAATCTATAATTGGCCAAATGTATGCTTCCTTGTAGTGCCTTCTTTGGTAGCAGCTTTGAGAGTTTTGCAAATGTTCTTGAATGAAATTTGGTAGTTGTGTTTTGTATCTAACTATATTTTGAGTGTTAAATTTAGGGCATTATATTTTTCTTTTCATGTTTTTTGTTTGATTGAATGTGCATAATGTGATCCCTTGCATCGTTATATTTGCAATGTCTTTATGTTCATTCCTCTATGTGTATATATTGTAAGTCCTTTATCTTTTCTTTGTTCTTGTGTTTTCCTTTTGGGGATGATGCAAGGCGTCAAGAAATTTAGGTCTCTTCCATGTTGACCCAAAATATTTTCTTTGTTTTCTTTCTCTATGTCATTCTTCTAGTTCTACAAGTATTTGGGGAATGATGGCATTTCTGAGCTCTATAATAGTATTTTATCAAATACACACACTAACCCCGAATTCGTGGATCCCTTATGTGTTTGGGATTTTATTAAGGGGCAACCCCTTTTCATGACGTAGCTTCATTTTGAAACATATGCTTGACATAGGGATTTCTAAATAGGCTCTCATGTCTTGTTTAACATTTATCAAATGTTGTTACTTTAAAGTAATTGCTCACAACATGGTGTTTAGCAATTTCTTTAAAGTGGGGGCATACATTGGCATTATCATTTTGAAAATTTTGACTATATTTTATGTTTCATAGTGCGGTCTTTTTACTTCTCATGATGTGTCTTCTTCTTGGTGGTGCCATTTGGTTTGATGTCCTCCAAGATTGCAACCTTTCTGAGCATATGGCATTCCTCTTAATGGTAATTCTATGCATTGCATTCTCTAAGTTGTGAATATTTTATCTTAGACTTGTCCTCTCTTGGAGACATTAGGCACAATGTTCCTTACGATGAGACCTTACATGAACTAAGCAAGACCCCTTTGAACGTGTCTTATCCTATTTTCAATTTTTTCATAAGTGTTTAGCATAACACAACTTGCTAACCTTGTGAAACTCGAAGTTACAACCCTTTTTCATGGCCACCAAGCATAACACACCTTGCTTGCTTGATCATTACACAACTTGCTCAGCCTTATTAAGCTCAAAGTTCATATTGTGTGGTGCATTAATAAAGTTATCAGGAGGTATAACTTTGTTATGGTTATGAGAGCCTAATAAAATTCTTTCATTTTCCAATTTTGGGGGCTCACCTAATGGACAATAGATTTCACTAGCCCGTGTGAACGTGCATTGTTGTTTGCATAATGAATAATGAGTTCCACTTGTAAATTTTTTTGGACAAACAACTAAGGCTTGATCCACATCGAGTTGGACAAACAATCGAGGCTTGATCTGCCCCTTTTCTTTTTCTTTTTTTTTCTTTTTTTGAATCTTTGACATTGTATGATTGAGTATCTTTTCATTGTTGCATATATATGTTTAACATAGGCATGTATCTCCTTGTGCCTTTGTTTGTTTTTCAATGAGATCTTAGATCTTGGGGGCTTGATCATCTTCCTTGACCTTTGTCATCTTATCTTTCCAACAGCTGTATAATTAGACCTCTCTTGATTGTCTACTTTAGTGTGAGGTTGATGCAAGGTCATCTTTTCACTAAAGTGGGGGTTAAGTATAGTGTTGAAAAATGTATCCCTCTACATTTTCACGCTTGTTTGGGCCCTCCTAATTAAAATGGACTTAATAATACTTTAATGTAGTATTGAAAAATGTACTCCTTTACATTTTCACACTTGTTTGGGTCCTCTTAATTAAATTAGACTTAATTATTCCTTAATAATCCCTATTATTCATTTACAAGCCTAATAAATTACATTTTTCGAAGGGGAAACCCGACAATAATTAATGCCAATACATAAAACTTTACTTTGAGCAATGTGTGTTCCATGAACAAGGACCTAAGACCCATTCGCCCATGGGTGAATGGGTCCTCCCTAGACCTTTGAACCTAAATTTAAAATATGTTTTTGGTGGTATTCTAAGGTCCCCAAATCCATATTTCAATTTTGATTTGTAATATTTGAATTTCAAAAAATTAAGGATACATACCAATAAATACAAGGTTATTTTCTAAGTTTCATCTAGAATTTTCAAAAGAACTTCAAGAGCATTTTGATGAGATAATTCTTAAAGCTAATATTGTGATCAAGGGCATTCAAGAGTAGATATATTAGAGATTTATTGCAGCATTCAAGATCTAATCATCATGTCAAAGTCTTCTTGCATCATGCATATTTTTGGAGCTAACATTGTGATGTAGGTTTTGTAGACACTTAAAAAATCTTAATTGATACTATACATCTGATTTTGATAAATTAACACTATTTCTTCTTAAATCACCTTAAATTAACCAATTAATTAAATAATCAACATTATTTAATTAAATTCAACAAATTAAGCTATTAATCAAATAATTAAATTTATTGGATTAATTCACCCTTCTTCTAACTAATATTCATCATATTCAATTAAATCAAATCATTTAATTAAATCCCCCTAAGTCTTTTCATTTGATTAAATAAATCAAATCAAATATCACAATCCCCTAACCCATTCAAATTAATTAATTCTAATTAATCTCAAATCATTTTCTAATCAACATTAATAAATCTTCCATCTTTTAACTCCTCAAGAGTTAAATCAACACATGGTCAACTAACCAAGTTGCACATGAAATTCATTTTTTTTAATTATCTAATTCCTCTATTTATCCTCACAATGGTATATTCCAAAGAATATTCTTCTCAACCACCTCTCATTCAATTTCCCTCCAAAGGTTTCAAAAAACCTTTCACATCCTCAATAACTCCTCTTACATTTTCAATAACTTCTCTTACATCCTCTCACACATTTAACCACATTCATTTAGTTCTTACAACCTTTCAAATCCTCTTACATTCTCATTTATTCCTCTTACATCCCCCTTTCTTCAACACATTTCCTAAAATGTGCTCCACCTTCCTCCAATAGAATTGTGACAAGCGTTACATTCTCATTGGCTCCGATTTTATCCCACATTCACCAATTTATCTCATTCTTCAACCCTTGAGTTCTATAAATAGAAGCATTCTCTTCACAATATGGATCCACTTCATGCATTCTTACTATAGACATTTCACTTCATAGCAATCACCATTTTTCATCATTTTAGCCAAGTTATCACCATTTGGAGTCAATCTCACACTTTGGATCATCTTCAATCATCAAAACTTATCAAAGGGATTCGGAAATGGCTTTTTTCCACATCAAAGGGGCACCACTCCCCCTATGAGATGAAGGTTTAACTACTTCAATTTGATTTCATGTTATCTTTAGTTTGTTCTCATTTTCATGTTTTCTCTTTGATTTGGTTAAAGAATTTCATAGGGATTGTTTTATTTGGTTTTCTAACATGATTAACACTTGTTTGATGTTTCTTATTTGTTGATTGCAAATTAGACACTCACATTTTGGCGCTAGAAGGAGGGCTAACCAATTTATTTTGATGAATTTTGTCTAAAAATTCTATTTTTTGCAACTACAAGGGAGTGACGCCGCCCTTGACTGATACGTCGCCTTTCATACAATGTCTCATTTGCTTGCACATAGAGTGTCACCTTTGCTTCCAGTGCCACTTTCACCACATCGTGCCACATTTGCTCGTCACTGTCACGTTGCATTTGCTACAATGTCGCCTTTGACTCTTTTGTCTTCTATCTAATTTATGTTTATGATAGAGCGTCGCTTCTCAAACTGTGCCACATATGCGCTCTTTGTCCTCTACAGAGTGTCGCCTTTTCTTTTCAACAAAGCGTCACCTTTGTTTTCAGCGTCGCATTTGATAGTTGTAGAGCGTACCTTTGCAAGAAAGGAAAAAAAATTGACTTGGAGACCTAAAAACATTTTTTAATGCTCATTGTAATAGCTTAGGCTTTCTAATTCTGCTTTTCATTTTATGTTTTAGGACCAACTAAAGTTGTTTTTGGGCTTAAAATTAACAAACAACTCAAGCTTTGTCAAAGTTGGTTTAAATTGAACATTAGGAACTTACTAGACTTTGATTTGGACTTAAATTGAACAAGACAAACTCACATTTAAGCTTGGTGCTTTAAAAAGAATTCATCTTTACTTTGGGCTTAAAAATAATTTGTGTTTTCATTGTTTTATATTTTTTCACAATTTGTGTCATTTGGATGCGTATGCACTTCTCTTGTGCTTCCTGACAATCTTGAGAATTGAAAACATTCTAGTGACATTAGTTGTCTAAATTTATCCACACATTTCAAATTTGGATCTAAAATTGAACAATCATGCAAGTGTGAAGGAAAGACATTGTGTGTGTTCCCTCCTAGTGCTTTAGGTGGTCGAACTACAAATGTACTTCTTTACTTTTGTTTATCTTTAGAGGGTTTGCCTTGGTGGAAAAAAATATTCACCCCAAGGAAACGACCCAAGCGGTAACGAGCTAAAGCCAAGCTATTTTGAACCGTTATATAAATTTGTGATTACAAGAAAAGTTTGCAATCAACGGGAAGTAATGCATGATAGCTCTCCCCCAGTATCTTTATGATGCGTAAATCCCTTGTTCTAAGAGTTGGGAGACCTCTTGAGGGAGTTTATCATAGTGTCCCCTGAACCAGATGTCCTTAGTACAACTCTTTGTTTAAAAAGCCAAAAATCCTAATACTTGTTGGTGCAAGAACGGTCGTTCTGAAGCCACCCCACATTTGTACTATTCAAAGTAGAAATAGAAAAAATCCTTAGGCTCTCTGGATCTTTAGGATTTTGAGATTTGGTGGTCCCAAGAAGTGTGTGCCAAGAAAGGGGGAGCTAGTGTCGCCAAATCTTTAACTGTTCTCTTTGTCTCAGTGTTTGGAGAAATCCAAGTGGGGACTCAATAAGTATAGCCATTTCTATCCTAGGGTTGTGCAATTTGTGAGTCAGTTAAATACTTTGCTTGGATCTCAAAAACTTTGAAACAAACATTCAACAAGTTATCAAAATTTCAAACCCTTTGGAAAGAGAAAATATCCTTGAAGAGTCCAAGTATTACCGCTTGTCCCTAGGGATTTTATCCGTAGAGGCTTCTAAATATTTGTGCCCACATCTCAATTTTTTCTCTCCAAAGTTAACCTAGGAAAACTATGGCCTTGATTCTTTGATTTTCACATAATGGACCTTATGGAATGAAAATGAGTTAAGAGATAAACATTCAGTTTGAAAGATAAGCAAGAAGTGTGGATGTGGTAAAAAATATCCATTTAATCAAGATAAAAGACAATTGGACCCCACATATGTGTGTTCTAAATGATTTCCTGCAAGATCAAAATCCCAAAACCAAGGTTCACTCATCATCATAGACATCTTAGTCCAAAGGCTCTCAAGAAACATCTTTTGGTACTTCACGAAACCAGAGATAGATTGGTTTACAAATTTTACAAATGTGCTTCAAGAAATAATCAAAATTTGTATTCCTTCTATTATTGTCAAAATCCTAGTCTTTTCCAACATTTTGAATTTCCCACATAAGGTTGAAAGTTTTAGAGGTATAACATGTTCTTCGATGCCCTGGTCTTGTAAACAAAGTCTTTCTAGGCTCATCTAGGATCAAATCAACACTTTCATTTGTCACTTCATCAATCAAAACCCATCTCACAAACAACTTTTAGAACCTTGGAAAAATAATTCATGCTAGATTTTTGATAATCCTTCAATCAAAATCAAAATCACCTTGTTTGACTAAGTGTGTGTGGATGAATCCTTCCTCATACATTTAGTTAAATTATCATCCTCGTGGACAATTTTATTCCAAGATAACATCTAACAACTTGGGATCTATAAGTCCATTATCCAAATCAAACCAAATCCAAATCAAAATCCAAAAATCTCAAAGTCTAGTATTCCTCCAAAGTTCTCAAAAGTGAAAACATCCATATCATTCATCCTTCATTTATCACACCACCATCATTTGATCCTTAAAACATCCTAGACTTTCTTTTTATCACACCACCATCTTTTGATCCTTAAAACATCCTTCATTTATCACACCACCATCAACCAAAGGGGTTAGAGGTTTACCTCTCATATTCCTAGAAGTTTAGATCAACTAAAGGGGTTAGAGGTTTACCTCTCATATTCCTAGAAGTTTAGATAAACCAAAGGGGTTAGAGGTTTACCTCTCATATTCCTAGAAGTTGATCCTTATTTTATGGTCCAAACTAGATCACAACACAAGAAGATCATGGAGCAAAACAAAGAAACATCCACTTCAAGTGATTTGAGCCAAACTACATTAGAATTCAACCCCATGGAATCTACCAACCCTCCACTTAACCCCCCTCAACTACCACAAGGTCTTCAAGAGGGAGGTTTCCAAGTGGAGGATGTCACAAAAACTTCCAAGGAATGATCCAAGATGAAATAATTGAGCTAGTCCAAAATCCTGACACACACAATATTGTCAACATGGTCATGAGGTTCAATCCCACACAATACATGTTAGCATTAGCAAAGGAAGGGGCTAAACTCCCTTCCAATTTTGATGTGAGCACTATTGTGGAACAACCTCTTGGGAACATGCCACCGGTATCATTTACGCCTTCCTTCCCAAATATCATCCAACCCATCATGCAATCAACATCATCTCATGCTCCAAGTCAACCCATGATTGCCAAGGGGAGTTCATTATTCCAAGCTCTTCAAACACATCCCCTTGTAAATAACCAAAACTTGGACGCTAACACCATCTTGGGTATGACTAACACCATCTCACAAGTCCCAAAACATCCATATGTGCCGCTCATTTTCCATGATACAAACAACCCCTCCACCTTTTCTACATCACCGACATACCTTCTTGATACACAAGGCTCTCTCCACATGATATCACAAGGACAAGTGGATTCATTTGGACAAGTGGGAACTTTTAATGCATCATCCTCACTTTTGCAAGGGAACACACCTCCAATCTTCCCATCATTTTCTCTTTTGACATCAACATCTGCACCAATCCAAGGTTTAGGGCAACCCCCTTTACCCAACACATCAATCATACCAAATCCTCTGAGCATACCACCGATATCGTAACACCAGGTGGCACCAATCCAAACATCCCAACCAATCATTACGTCATCTACAACACCACAAACTCTCCAAAATGTGGTCTCCCAAGGACCTAGCACATCAACCATACTATCTACCACACAACCCCTTGTCATCACTCAACAAGCACCTCCACAACCACCTCAACAATCTCTCATCACACCATCCCACAAAATACACTGCCAAATCCAAATATGGCAAATCAATATAGCATCACATTGCAAGCGGCCCAACAAGCATATCAAAAGGCACTTCAACAATTTCAAGCACAGCAAGCCGCACAACAGGCAGCACAACAACCTCAAGCACAACAAGCTGCCCAAGCACAAGCGCAAGCTTTGCTACAACAACAAGAAGTCACACAAGCTACACAAGCCACAAAACAAGTACAAGCACAAGTGCAAGCTTAGGCCCAAACTCAAGAAAAATCCTTATTACAACAACAAACTTATCAACAAGCCTTGCAACAATACCAAACACAACAACATACATTATTGGCGCAACAACAACAACAACAAGACCAACAACAAGTGTTGTTGGCATAGCAACAACTACAAGCATACCAACAAACGTTGCTCACACAACAAAGCTTACATCAACCTCTCACAAACACACAACAAAATGCCTTGAACACAAGCACGCAAGCCACCCCATCCTCCATCCAACCAAACATACCATCTCAAAACACTTACATCCCACCACCTAATCTGCAAAATGACCTCTCCACGCAAGTCAAATTTCTTTCACAACAGGTACAAGACATCAATCTAGAAAGGTTAAAAAATCACACACAAGGGAATTTGTGTACCTATCTGTTTGACAGAAGCATTGCAATGGTTCCATTTCCACCAGGCTTCAAAATACCAAAATTCGATAAATACTAAGGGAACATAAATCTTGAAGATCACATTAGGGAATTCCATGTACACTATAAGAAATTGTGGACTTATTCATACAAAATTATTCATTTAACATAGGCGTGGAAGTGAGCTTGGAAGAATTATCCAGCCTAAAACAAGCCAAGGGAGAAACATTCACAGCCTTCTTGCAACGATGGCGATCCAAGGCCAACAAGAGCAAATGGTCTATGCCGGAAGAACAAAAAATCAGAACTATCATCTCCAACCTTGAAGGGACCTTGTCCTTTCATTTGAAAATGCAATGCATAACAACATATGACCATTTGATCCCCAAGGCGCTCAACATCGAAAGAGCCCTTATAGCACAAGGGGGCACACCCTCATACCAAGACAATCAACCATCAACAAGTTATAATGACAAAGCTTGAACATGGGCAAAGAACAAGAATGTCACTAATGATGGTGTTGTTGACGCCAAAGTTATTATCAGTGCCCCAAGGCAGAATACACAACAACAAATGTACCAACAACCACAAGTCAATACCCAAAACAACCCACAAATCAACCCATCATCACAACAACCCAACAATCAAATTGTCAACAATCTAAATGCTCAAGGGGGACCACCCCCAAAGAATAGATATCCCCCTAAATGAAAATATACACCATGTGGGGAACCAATCAAATCTGTCATGCAACAATTGGTACAAGCAAATCTCATCAAAATCCTTGTTTACGAAAATTATCAAGAGCCTCAGGTTAAACCACCATGGTATAACGAGAAACATCTTTGTGATTTTCACAAAATAAAGGGACACACAACAACCAGTTGTATGAGACTCAAGAATCCGATCCAAGATCTCATTAATGATAAGACTATAACCATTGAACAACAGCTAGGAATCATGATCTTAAAATATACATGAATCCAATGTCGAATCATAATAAAGGAAACAACAATGGTAAAGGAAAGAGTTACAACAATGTGAACCATATCTATGACCATGTTGTTTCCTCTTTTGATGAATGGGTAACAGTTGTCAATATCGAAGGTCCTAGAGCTGAGTGTGGATTCACCACACGTAGCGGCAGAGTTTCCATCCCAGGACCTTCACCACCACCCAAGGCATCAACCACCAATCCAAAATCAATCCCTAATAGTTATAATGTCCTAGATCAACTGAAAAAGACCCTCGCCCAGATCTCCATCATGGAGTTGCTAAAAATCTCACCCGCACATAGGGACATCCTAGAGAAAGCATTGGTTGCATCTTTCGTCCCTACAGATCTTGATGTTGACTAGTTCCAAGCTATGGTCAGACATATCACTACACCACATCTCCTCACATTTTCTAAGCATGATCTTCCAACCCAACCATCTCATAACCGTGCACTCCATCTTGAAGTCTTAGTCCACAAGAACAAAGGAAAACGAGTCTTGGTGGATGGAGGTGCGGGTTTGAATATTTGTACTTTACAGCTAATAAAGAATTTGGGATTCTTTGAAGATGTCATCGAGAAAGGAAAAGGTGTCACTATTAGGGCTTATGATGATCAAGAAAGGGTGTCTCAAGGCACCATTCAACTCCCTATCCAAGTAGGGCCAACAATTATGGAGACTACTTTCCAAGTCCTTGACCTTGAAATCCCATACAATATCCTCTTGGGATGCCCATGGATCCATAGGATGCAGTCTATCGCATCCACTTTCCACCAATGTGTTAAATTCCCTTATCAAAACCAAGAAGTCACAATCCATGGTGATCCCGAACCATTCTATTATTGCAAAAATTTGGAGGCCAAGTATTATAAAATCCCCCAAGTCCCGAAAAATGATGAGGGACCCATATCCCCTTATGTTGACCCATCTACCCTAGCCTCCACTTCTGATACAAAGACACCTTCCATCCAAAACATCCCAGATGTTAAGGTTGTAATCCAAGATAATGGGTGTGGAGACTATAAAATGAGGAAGAGCGCCTTTGTGATAGGAGAGTTACCTCAATCTCCTAGATCCCATGGAAAACCACAACCAATCGACACAACATCTCAGACCTTCAAGGCAGAACCTACCATCTTCAAAAAGTGGGGAGACCTAAGAAAAGAGGTGGTAGACAAGAAAGATGTATCAAGCCTGTTAGATCAAGATGAAAGACTCGTACATGATCTTCCCATGGAAAGTGATACCAAAGGACTATAGCTAATGTTTAATTAGGACTACAACAAAAATGAGAAGCTCAAGCAAAATGACAATGGCCTATTACAACCTATCATTCTTGAGAAGCGCCTAAAGAATCTTGGCCTTGGATGTACCCCTATGAAGATAACCATTCTTGGCAAGGGTACCTCTGTTAAAAAAGTCAAAGCTACTCCTCAGTTGTCGGTGTCCATAGGTCTACCTCTAGATAACTATACATTAGATATAACTAACATGTATGTCGAAGATCCCATCTCTAATTTACCCATGTTATTTGAGGATTCCTCCCTTTTAATGATCACTACCATGTCTTTTGAGTAAGATACCAATTCACTGAACTAAAACTCATTTATCCCTAACTCATTGATTGTGACCAACGAGGACCACCGATCTTAGACACATTCAAAAACGATGAGGCTCTCTTAGAATTCATGGGACTAAGGGATACTCTACCGTATGGAGACCACAAAGTAGGATTTGATATTGAGTTGGACACACCTGCATACTATGGGGAAATTATTGAATATCTTAGTCGCAAAATAGAAATATAAGAGTAATGTCTAGGTCTCTAAGTGAAAACCACACTGTGGCACTTTCTAACGCAAAAAAAGTAAAAAGAAAGGATGCATCTAATGGTGAAAACCTCTCTGAGGCGCCAAAGGATGAGGGATTCAATCTTCCCCTTAGTGCCATCCATCAAGAAAAATTAGCAGTACTGGAAAAAAAATGCAACCCAGTCAATCTAGGAACTGAAAAGATACCACATCACTTTCTATGCTAAGTCACTTTTGACCACATAACAAGAAAATCTAGCTGCATTTCTGAAAGAAAGGAAAGTGAATTTTGTGTGGACCTATGGCGAAATGCCAGGCCTTGATCTAGAGGCCGCAGTCCATCATCTAGCCGTCTATTCAAAGGCAAAACCAGTAAGACATAAATTGAGAAAGATGCATCCACAAATCACATTATTAATCAAGCTAGAATTACAAAAGCTCCTTGACGCTGGCTTCATACGACCCATTGATTATCTCGAATGGTTTTCCAACCTTGTACCTATTTCTAATCCCACTGGGGACATTCGTATCTGTTCTAACTTTAGGGACCTAAACAAAGCATTCCCTAAAGATGATTTTCCTCTTCCCAACATAGACATGATTGTAGATCTAATAGCAGGGCACAAAATGTTATCATTGATGGACGAGTTTTAAGGGTACAATTAGACTATGATAGCAAAGGATGATCATCATAAGACGACCTTCACCTATCCATGGGGGACCTACTATTGGAACATGATGCCATTTGGGTTGAAGAACGTTGGAGCCGCATACCAAAGAGCTATGACTCTAATTTTCCATGACATGATCCAAAAATTTGTAGAGGGTTATGTGGACGACATATTAGACAAGTCAAGAAAACGTCAAGACCACATAGCAACACTGGACCCAATCTTTGACAGATGAGAAGAATATAAGGTAAGACTCAATCCCAAGAAATGTGTCTTCAATGTGCAATCAGGAAAGCTCCTATGATATATTGTATCAATGAGGGGAATCGAGATAGACCCTGCAAAAGTCAAAGCAATCCTTGAAATGGAAGCACCACAGACATTGAAGCAGTTAAGGGGTTTGTAGGGAAGGCTTCAATCCATTCGCAGATTCATAGCACTATTAGCAGATAAAACCATCCCATATTCTCATCTACTCCATAAGGGGGTAGCATACAAATGGGATGAGAAATGTGATTAGGTATTCAATCAAATCAAAGAATAATTTCTAACACCGCCAATCCTCACACCACCAATCCAAAACAAACCATTGATACTCTACATATCAGCTACGACAGCAGTGCTTGGAGCTCTCCTAGCTCAACATGATGAAACAAGGAAGGAAATATTCATTTACTATATCAGTAGAACCATGGTGGGACACGAGCTAAACTACGCGTTCATTGAGAAGGCTTTCCTAGTAGTAGTGTTTACTACACAAAATATTAGGCACTACATGTTGGCTCATCAGATAAAGCTCATCGCTAAGATAGACCCCCTAAAGTATCTACTTTCCAAAGAAACTCTCACAGGGCGAATGGTTAAGTGGGTCATGATCCTAACAAAATATGACATTGAGTATGTAGAACAAAAAGCCATCAAGGGACAGGTAATTGCATATCATTTGGCAAAGGCACCTATGTATTCAGAAAATCCGCTAGTATCAGAATTTCCAAATGAGTCGATTTTCAATCTTAGTGCAACAGATCATTGGAAGGTATATTTTGATGGATCATACAGACAACATGGATCAGGAGTAGGAGTCCTCTTCATCACACTGCAAGGGAACTGTATCCCAAAATCATACAGGTTGTTTTTCTCATGCACCAACAATATTGTTGAGTATGAGGCCCTTGTCATAGGACTTCGAATTGCAGTACAGTGGTAAATCATGGCACTCAAGGTTTATGGGGACTCGCAGCTAATTATCAACCAAGTCAATGATGAATATCAAACTTACCTTGTACAAGAAACTGGTGGAGGATCTCAAGGAGTTCTTCATCGACGTCATATTTGAGCAAATACCAAGGGTAAACAATAGAGCAGTTGATGCCATGACAACAATCGAGCCATTACTAGATATCCCATGCAATGTCCATAAGCATGAATTCTTGGTAGAGTAGCTACTCGTACTAGCTTTTGAGGTACCAGATTCTGAGTTCGTGTGCAAAATCGTTGGTCTCAGTGATCCTTGGTACCATGACATATTCACCTACCTGAAAATAGGAATCCTCCTCGCTGACATCACCCCAAACCTTAAGAGAACCTTTATCAAAAATTCATCCCGCTTTGTCATCTTAGGTGATACCCTCTACCGTAGAAGTATCGAAGGAACCCTCTTGCGATGCCTTAACCCCGAGGAAGCTTTGACTGCTTTAACTGAGGTACACAATGGTATTTGTGGTTCACATTCTAGTGGCATGACCCTGGCCAAGAAACTGCTTAGGACTGGGTACTATTGGCCTACGATGGAGAAAGAAGCTCATAACTAGTTCGAAGATGTGTGTAATGCCAACAACATGGGGACCTCATCCATGCACCAGCTCAAGAGCTCCAACCAATTATAACACCCTGACCCTTTTCACAATGGGGGATCGATCTTATTGGAAAAATCACACCCACCTCATCTAATGGACACAAATTCATTATCACCGTTGTAGAATACTTCACGAAGTGGGTAAAGGCCATCCTAATGACCTATATTATAGGGAAGCATATTTCCAAGTTTATCCTAAACTACCTCATTTGTCATTATGGTGTCCCACAAGCCCTTATCTCAAATAATGGGACACCTTTCAAGAACCAAGATGTTCGTGAGCTATACCAAAAATTCAATATCCAACATCGCTTCTCCACTCCATACTACCCCCAAGGTAATAGCCAGGATGAGGCTTCTAATAGAGAAAATCCTCAAGAAGATAGTCAATAAAGTTGGTCGTGACTAGCACCTATAGCTAAATCCTGCCTTATGGGCCTATTGAACAAGTATCTGCATGCCTACAGGTGCAATACCCTTCTCCTTGGTCTACGAATCAGAAGTCATCCTTCCCATTGAGATCAAGCTCCCATCCTTAAGAATATCATTGCAGAATCTCATTATTGATGAAGAATATCAAGTGTCACGGTTGAACGAGCTAGAACTAATGGATGAGTGACACATGGATGCCTTGAACCATCTACAGGTCTATCAGAACTGTCTCAAAAGGAGCTACAATAAAAAGATCAAGAGTCGGACCTTTCAAGTCAGAGAGCTCATGTTGAAAGAAAATCAGAAGAATGTTCATAATCTAGATAGCAAGGGCAAGTTTGAACCCAATTGGTTGGGACCTTTTTGTCATCACTGTAAGTTACAAATCAAGAGCATATCAGCTATCCACACCTGAAGGTGAGCCTCTACATGATCCCATCAATAGCTCCCATCTCAAAAAAAATTATGCGTAAGCTTGCAAGGTATAAATCCAAAAATCAAAAAAGGATTGAAAACAATAAAGAAAAAAAATCGTCCTCTAGTGAAAACCACTTCGGTGGTGCTTTGGGCATGTACCTTGGTGAAAACTTGGCAAATAGGTGCCTTGTGTAAATAAGCACTTACCAGATCCACCATGATCTCTTCAGCTTGTTCTGCATCATTCACCCATCACCTATTCGCGTCTACATCACAGCTTGATCCTGTGTTGGTATCATGTTCCATCCTAGAACTACTTGGCATATTCCTAAGGTCAGTTTGTCCTACCTATATTGAAGTAGTCTATCGCATTATGTTAGGAGCATGTTCTTATACCTGCATCAAATCGGATTCATGTATATTCTTGCAATCTTCCTTGAAAACAAAAAATCCAAAAACATTCATAAAATCAAAAAAATCCAAAAAAATCCAAAACATGTCAAAAATCCAAAAACAGGTCGAAAATAGAAAAAGTCTAAAACAAAGTCATCACGTCAAACTACGACGTCTTTGAACTTGAACGTAGGCAAGGCTAATCATTGATTGGCCCCCGAGACATTAGGCCAGTCCTCAGGAGTCTGTCATAATAAACTAGCAATCCACACATGTTCATATCTCATCAATAAATGAGTTTGTGTTAGTCGAACTATGTGGTCTCTGTATGTATAATGTAGGCAAGGCTAATTTTTTATCAACCCTCGAGACCCCTAGGATAGGTCCTTAGGTTAGGTTCTTGGTCAAAATCTCAGAAAGCACAAAAACATTGGAAATTTTGAAAATCAAAACATTTGTAAAACATCTTGAAAATACCAAAAATAGCCTCAAAACATTTCAAAAAACCCAAAATCATCCATCCCATTTCAACATCCACTCATAATAAATTATCATCACCCCCAACCTTTGGTGAAACAATCGGAAACAAGTATGACAACTTAAAAGTGAAAACTCAAATGTCAAGGTCTCAAGTCTACGTTAGTAGGTAAAATAGTTGGTCAACTCTTGGTATCAATAGCCCATCATCTTGTTAATCTCACAATCATCTGATAATATCATGTCCTAGGATGCATCCTTCCTATAATGGACGTCAACATCAGACATCACCATAGTTTAGTCTTGACTAGAGGTATGGAGAACATTAGCTTGTTTGTTTACTTGATCTTTATCTTGTTGATTTATCTTATTGCGCTCATTCCAATGACCTCTCGATGATGTCTAATCAAAAAAAAATTAGAGAGAAATGAATGGGACATTGATCATTAATTTTTGTTTCCTATGCTTGTTGGATATTCTTGTAATATAACCTCGGTTATGCTAACTTTGTTTGGTTTGTAGGGAGGATGCTTTGGATATCTTGTTGACTACTACATTGGGGGGTTTTGCCATTCTATGTTTTGGTCCAAGATGTTTGAAATGTTTGAAGTATATCCTAGCAAGGTTTCGTATGTCGAGTGTGAACAAGGATACTCCTATTTGATTGTTAAGTCAAAGTCAATCTCACTAGGTACAACGCCATCCTGGTCTTCTATACCTTGATGCATCGTATCTATGTGTGTTATCAAAAATAAGGAAAGTTATACTCTTTACGTCCCCAATCCCTGATAAGCAATATATCATCATCTCTCATCATCTATCTAATGAAGTCTCGACGACTCATAGACTTGTTGGACTTCTACATCATCTCGAACTCAAGGGTTGATCCCTCTTTCTTCTATCTTCTCCATATACTAATACTAACATGGTATCATGACATTCAAAAAGAAAATCCATTTGCATCCATCCTGTATCCACAAACCTTCAACATACTACATATCATATATATCATCATAATAGGAAAATTCATCTATTATTGCATTTTCATTTGAGATGTTTAGCATAGCATAGATCTGTTAGTCTAAGCATCTCATAAACACACTTGCATTATCACCCATCGCATAACCATATAAGCATTATCAAAATCATCACATCATGCATACATACATATTGCATCATCATCTCATACATAGAAAAAGATATTGAAAAAGAATTTAAACATATCATTGCATCCATAATCCATCAAAACATGATATTTGCATCCATCATATAAAGAACATCCATATAGATCCATGTGCATTCATATCATACATCAATATATCGCATCACATCATAAAACATAAAGTATCATAGCCTAAACATTAAACGCGTCCATCCATATCATATGCATCCATAACACATAATATAATATCACATCATATAATCACATCAAAGTCATCTCATGTATATATATCAAAAAAGTTGAATGTCATGATACAATCAGAATCAAATATATAGTATCATCATTGAATATATAAGAGGCTAATCAAAACTCAGCCAATGAATGTATACACATCATAAATCAGGTTGTACAATCAAAAAAGTGTATAAGGCACCAGTGGTGCCCTAAGCTACCCTCGCTCTGTCTATCGTTGTGGTGGTTGCCTCAGCTCTAGTGATGCGACCTTGATGGTCTGCTTGATGTCCCTATGCAAGTCCTACTCAGAGCAACCTGGCTAATATGGGAGAAATTTGGCTCCCGTTGGTCCTATGCCATGGCTCTGTAATATAAAGTCCTTTAGTACGATGTCTCCTGCATCACTCGTCCATACATCTCTGTTAGGACTGGAGCCTGTCCTTGTGCCTGCTATGTTGCGGCCTCCAGCTGCTTCCTCCATCCTGTCTCTAGGGCTAGATCAAGATCAACATCCTACCTCATCTGGAGCTCCTGCGCCACCTCCTATCTCCGCTAATCTCTCTCCTAGATCAGAGTCTATATCTGGGCATGTGCCTGTTGAATTTTCCCCGTCAGCACCTGTACCTACGCCTGTAGCGTTTCTATCTGTCCATCCCTAGCATCGGGACTCGGTTGTGCCTGTTGTTGCTGTGGTGCCCTCTGACCAATAGGCGGCACCAATGGTGGTACTTGGCCATCATGCCCCGCACCTCCATCCTATCCATCTTGCAGTTGATGACCTAGCTACTGTGGTACTTGCCCAATCTGAGGTCCTCTGACCCATCCTTTGCCTATCACTGGCACAACTAGTAATGTCAATCTAATCGAGACGTGGGCTTGCCAATATGCATCATAAGCCGGTGTGGTTCTCGTATCTGCAAGACCATCAAAGCATACCCACAACATCATCACCAACTTTTTGAAATCATCGACAACCTACTGGGGTTGGATCCACTACCCCCACGCTGTCTCTCGTGATCTTTGTGCGAAGATGGCTCTCTGTGCATCGTCGGGTGCATCTTGCACCTCTCCAAATTGGCGAGCAACCCTATCTAGAAGGTATCGCTCTATCATATGATGCTCCCACCCCTACATGTATCTAGTATGGTGACAATAGAAAAGATGGGCATCATCATCATGCCATCTATGACAATGCAGCCAGGGTCTCCATCGGAACACTGACATCTCACCAATGACTCGCCTCCAATGCGGGATGCCTGAGATACATGTATAGTGGAGGGTGGTCATCCCTCCATACCTGTATACCGCAGGATCATCATGGTTTGTTTGAACATTTGCAGTGGTGGGCCTCAAGACGGCTATGTGCTCATATGCCCATACATAAAGAAGTGTAACTATTGCTCCAATGTTGTGGGCCTCACAGTACACAACCTGGTGCATATCATGATACAACGACATCAGGATGACTTGCCCCTAGGCATAGATAGCCATCTCCTCCATCATCCGGGACCAAACAATACCCCATCCAACACTGCAACCTCTAGTTCGCCGGTCAAGAATGAGGACTCCCAAGATTAGTGCTTCGACAAAAAGGGTCAAATCAAGGGAAATACCCTCATATCAAGCAAGTTTGATCTGCCCACTATCAATCTCATACTGGTCGACGTCGAACAACTGAAATATGGCATCGCCACTGGCCTCCACATCGTATATGATATGCTCACCGTGTATGGGGATCCGCAGGATCCGCCATACGTCCTCCAAGGTCACAATGGCCTCGTCGGTCAGTAGATGGAATGATGAAGTTTCGCTCTGCCATCTCTCCACTAGTGCAGTCATCATAGCTAAATGCATCCTCACCTCGAGCATCTAGGCCACATGTTTGAATCCAATCGAGCCCAGTAAATATAGCGAATCATTGGATAAATGTCTCGCTCAGTGTAGAATTCGGCCTCTGTGCTCCTTCGAGTTAAGCACTCGAAGGACCTCTTGAATCCAAAATTCCCGTGACGTCGAATTTAATTAACCTAACATGTTTTTGAAAATAAAAATTCCTTCAAAAGAAAAAGCGAGCCGGTATTTCCAGGAGCGACGCTCTATGATTTCACAAAAGAGGCGCTATAATCAAAAGCGATGCTATATCTCAAAGGTGAGTCCGCATTTTTGGGAAATGCTACTCTTTTGGGGCCACACGACACAGTCGTGCTAAGTCAAGTCGGCAATTTTTGCACAACTCTAGGACCCTCCAGCGCCACGCAACGCTATACTACAAACGCGGGTCGGCATTTGCAAAAGCGACACCGGCCGTAACGAATGTGATGCCCTACGTTGTCGCTTTTGGCCAACCTAAATGGACCGTAATAAATGCATCAAAAACGAGAAAAGTTTTGAAAGGAATAACGGGGGTCCTACGTCTTGAGGCCTCTGGAACTCTCATACTCGATCCATCTGATGTCTGGGAAGCACACGAGCCACCATTCCGCTAGCATCTCAAAGCAAAATCGCTAAAATTCTAGAAGGTTGTGTGTGCAAATGATTTGAAAATGACCCCTTCAACCCTATTTATGCAAAAACAATTAGGGTTTTTTGGGGTATTTTTAGGGTTTTTGAGCCCATTATCCCGTATTTTTCCAAACAAATCCCGTTTTGACCTATTCTTATCGTCGTAAGCTTATTTTCACATCCCGTGGGCTATTTTTTGCTCTTGGATCCTTGTTGAACCTTTTTTCGTGAGCTTGACCTAATTTTGCAATCTTCACCCGATCTCTCGAGCGAGTAATGGAGCAACGTAATTTCTTCCACTGAGGCAACAATGGGGCATCTGAAAAATTAGGAATTTTTTGAATTTTGATCATGGCAGTATTATTCTTTGAATCGACGCATCAGGTACCTCGCTTCAATAGAGGGGAAAAATGTAGACACTTAAAAAGTCTTGATTGATACTATACATCTAATTCTGATAAATTAACACCATTTCTTCCTAAGTCACCTCAAATTAACCAATTAATTAAATAATCATCATTATTTAGTTAAATTCGACAAATTAAGCTATTAATCAAATAATTAAATTTATTGGATTAATTCAGCCTTCTTCTAACTAATATTCATCATATTTAATTAAATCATTAAATCTGCCTAAGTCCTCTCATTTGATTAAATAAATCAAATCAAATATCACAATCCCCTAACCCATTCAAATTAATCAATTCTAAATTAATTAATCCCAAATCACTTTCTAATCAGCATTAATAAATCCTTCATCTTTTAACTCCTCAAGAGTTAAATCAACCCATGGTCAACTAACCACGTTTCACATGAAATTCATTTCTTTTAATTTTCTAATTCCTCTATTTATCCTCACAATGGCATATTCCAAGGAATATTCCTTTCAACTACCTCTTATTCAATTTCCCTCCAAAGGTTTCAAAAAACCTTTCACATCCTCAATAACTCCTCTTACATTTTCAATAACTTCTCTTACATCCTCTCACATCTCCAACCACATTCATTCAATTCTTCTTACAACCTTTCAAATCCTCTTACATTCTCATTTATTCCTCTTACATCCCCCTTTCTTCAACACATTTCCTAAAATTTGCTCCACCTTCCTCCAATAGAATTGTGACAAGTGTTACACTTATTGGCTCTCATTTTATCCCACATTCACCAATTTCTCTCATTCTTGAACCCTTGAGTTCTATAAATAGAAGCATTCTCTTCACAATATGAATCCACAACTTCATAGCAATCACCATTTTTCATCATTTTAGCTAAGTTATCACCATTTGGAGTCAATCCCACACTTTGGATCATCTTCAATCATCAAAGCTTATCAAAGGGATTGGGAAAAGGCTTCTTTCCACATCAAAGGAGCACCACCCCCCTATGGGATGAAGGTTTAGCTACTTCAATTTGATTTCATGTTATCTTTAGTTAGTTTGTTCTCATTTTCATGTTTTCTCTTTGATTTGGTTAAAGAATCTCATAGGGAGTGTTTTATTTGGTTTTCTAACATGATTAACACTTGTTTGATGTTTCTTGTTAGTTGATTGCAGATTAGACACTCACAGGTTTTGAGATCAAGTTCAAACATTCAAAACATCAATTCAAGTATCAAAATCCACATCCATTGAAGCTATTTCATGCAAATTGTAGACCTTCCAAGATCTCTAGTACCAAGGTTTATTCAAGGGTTTGTTGAGTGGAAATTTAGCATTGTTCATTCTTCATTCCCTTTTTCATGCTTTATCTCAATTCAAGGTTTAATTACCCAAACAAGGTTTGACCAAGGCAAACCCCCATTCACTCAAAACAAACAATTTTTTCCTCTTGTGCTTGTGTTGCAGATTTAGGTTGAAGAAGGATTGAAGACCTTTTGAAGTGCAATATTGAAAAAGTTGTCAAAGTTGTCAAATCACAGAATCTCACCCAAAGATCTGATTTCTAACTTTCCAACACTAAAACCTAGACAAATCAGAAGCTACAGATCAACATCAAAAGGCTCTGAAAGTTGCTTAAAATCCATAACAAAAGACACATTCGCCCATGGGCGAATGAGTCCTAGACAACCTCTTGAAAGTGACTTTTGGTGACTAGTAAACATCATTCTGCCCTTCTCAGATCTGCAATAATTTTTTTGTTTTTGTCAATATTGAGCTTTATATTGTTGTTGTAAGTTTGAATTGACATAATTAGGTTGATTTCCTATTTTTTAGTTTTTCTCCCAAATGTGTTGTTTGAACTTTACCCCCATCCTCAAAGCATATGGAAATCTGAAGATTCACATTGAGTTGATTCACCTAATGGTTGTTATTCAATTCTTTGTGAGGATTTTATTTCATAATGAATATAGAAAGATAGGTCCATCATACCTGGTGTAGTCATGGTAAGAGGGTTCTAGAAGGAACAATTTGAACGATTCAGCAATGAGTCAACAAAACAGAAATAACATAGTAAATTGATATGTGAACATGAAAACTTCATTGAATTGATAAACATACATGCAACATAGGCCACCAGGGCGAATATCCAGGGCTCACAAGCCTGCCTCAAAGGCTTTCAACAATGTAACTAGCCAATAGGCCTTATTACATGCCCTCGAAGGGTTTATGTGAAAATATAATGATCCTAAAACATCTAACTTAGAACTAATAACTGATGATCTACAATGAATTACAATGCTTATAAATATGCTCTTCAAGCTGTGAGATAGGTATGCATCGACCACAAGGGCTAATAACCCGATGGATAATCAAATATGAATGTTGGCCTCAAGATGTGAAGAATTAGTTCCACGCGAAATGAATTAACTTGTGAATCTTCAGGATAGGTCCCAATGAACCCAAAATGCTTGTATGATGTCCAATTAGGCTTTGCATGATTTGGAATAGGTTTGCACTAAGAAACTAGAGCAAGTCAGCCCCAAATGCTCTGACTGGTAAACAGTAAAATTCTGAGAGCGACAACTTTCAACAAACAACTGCAAATGGTGTGAATTTTGGATATGTGATAGATGTCGATGTGTAGATGTTATATCATGCTCCACTAGCTGAGAAACAATGATGTGGTAAAATGTGGAATGAACTACTAAAACTACTACTAAATGTAATGCAAGAAAATAATTGTTTTTGGTTGATACAAGATTGCTTTACAACTGAGGATAATCCTTCATCAAACACCCTGGGTTAGAAGAAAAGTGAGTCCCTCACTTTCCAAGGCTAAGAGAAAACCCAAGACGGTCCACCTCAACTTGAGAAATCCATGAGGAATCCTCCATTGGTCTGCCTTTCCACTTCACAAGATATTCTTTGTACTACTTGTTTCTAGTGCTTCTTTTGGTTTTGGTATCCAAAATCTGCGCAATCTCCTTCAGTTCTTGATATGGTAACTGCTCCTTCAAATCTACTTCATCACTATTGCCACTTGGCTATCCCTTATGAAACTCATATATATCTGCAACATTAAAAATAGGTGATATACCTAATGTCTTTGGTAACTCTACTTCATATGCATTTCCAGAATCAAACTTTTTGAGTATCTTACACGATCCAAACTTCCCCATCTTCAACTTATTGTATGTACCAACTGGGAATATCTCCTTCCTCAAATATACCATCACTTCATCTCCAACAACAAATTCCTTATGTCTAGTGCTCATCTACCTTCTACTTATACTTACCATTTGTATCCTCCAAATTCTTTCGTACCTGAGTATGCAATGTTTCCATGAAATCTGCAAATTCTTTGGCCTCCACACTCCTTCTATCATCCATACTGATGTCCCTTAACTTTGCAGTTCCTCTAGGATTTACTCTGGTAACAATCTAAAATGGTGTATTTCTTATACTTTGGTTTACTAAATTATTGTATGCAAGCTCTTTCTGTGGTAAAACTATATCCCAACTTCCTACCTTGTCTCCAACTAAACATCTCAATAGGTTACTAAAACTTCTATTTACTACCTCTGTTTTTCCATCTGTTTGTGGGTGACATGCTAAACTGAACTTCAAATCTGTCTCCATCTTCTTCCACAATGTCCCCCAAAAGTATCCAATGAATTTGGTGTCTTTTTCCAAAACTATGCTCTTATGTAATCCATGCAATCTCACAATCTCCTTGAAAAATAAGTCAGCAACATGGACAACATCATTAGTCTTCTTACAAGGAATAAAATGTGTCATTTTAGAAAATTTATCTACTACTACCATAATAGAATCATAACCTCTCTGTGTTCTAGGAAATCCCAAAATTAAATCCATGCTCAAATCTTCCCAAGGTCTATCTGGTATTGTCAAAGGCTTATACAATCTGGTATTCTGACTACTCCCTTTCGCCACTTGACAAATTTTGCAACCTTGAACATACTTCCTTACATCATTATATATTTACGGCCAAAAATAGTGTTCACTTATCAAAGCTACTATCTTATCCACTCCAAAATGTCCTTCTAATCCTCCACTATGCTTCTCCTTGATCAAATTCTCTCATTGAACTCCTCAGTATACACAACTATTTTCCTTTGAATAACATATCTTCTTGAATGAAATAATCCAACCATTGGCTTTGGTATGTCACTACTGGTTATTTACATGCTCTCCATGCTTCACCAAAATTTGCATCATCTTCATACATATGCTTCAACTCCTCAAATCCCAATACTTGCACTCTCATCTCTATCAGCAAATTCCTCCTCTTGCTCAATGCATCTGCAACTTTGTTTGACTTGTCACTCCTATGTTTCAACACAAATGTATAACTCTGCAAGAACTCAACCCATATCATATGTCTCTGATTCAGCTTTCCTTGATTGGTCAAATACTGCAACGCTTCATGATTCGTATACAACACAAACCCCTTAGGAAACAAATAATGTCTCCACTTCTTCAAGGCTTGAATTATGGCATAGAATTCTTGATCATAAACTAAGTATTTGCTTCTAGCATCATTCAACTTCTCACTGAAATAGGCTACATGTCTTCCTTCTTGACTTAACATTTCTCCAATTGCATTTCCACTTGCATCACAATCTACTTGAAATACTTTGTCAAAATTTGGTAATGCTAATATTGGCTGCTCTGTCACCTTTTTCTTCAACAACTCAAAACTCTTTTGTGCTCTAGACATCCACTTAAAATCCTTCTTGTCTCCTCTCATTGTCTCTATCACAAGGTTACAAACGCTACTGAAACTCCTAATAAACTTTCAGTAGAAACTAGCTAATCCATGGAATGATCTGACTTCTCCAATGTTTACCGGTGTAGGCCAATATAAAATTGCTTTTAGTTTCTCTAGATCCATCTTCAATCCTTCAACATAAATAACAAATCCAAGGTACACCAACTCTGTCTTCATGAAACTACACTTCTTGACATTAATCAACAATTTATCTTCTCTCAACCTTTGCAATACTTGTCGAATGTGCCACAAATGTTTTTCTCTAGTCTTACTAAAAATCAGAATATCATCCAAGTAAACAATGACAAACTTACCCAAGAATTTCTTCAATACCTCATTCATTAATCTCATGAAAGTGCTTGGTGCATTGGTCAATCCAAAATGCATCACTAACCACTCATATAATCCTTCATTTTTCTTAAATGTAGTCTTCCATTCATCTCCTTCTCTAATTCTAATCTGATGATATCCACTCTTGAGATCAATCTTTGTAAAATACTTTGCTCCACTCAAACAGTCGATAATGTCATCCATCCTTGGCAATGGAAGTCTATACTTGATTGTGATCTTATTTATTGCTCTTGAATCAGTACACATTCTCCACTCTTCTTTTTTCTTAGGTGCAAGTACAACAGGTATCGCACATGGGCTCAAGCTTTCTCTGATCAATCCTTTCCTCAACAACTCTTGAATCTGTCGGTTCAATTTTGCATTCTCCATCGGTGTCATTATATGTGTTGCTTTGTTAGGTAAACTTGCTCTCGGTATAAGATCTATATGATGATTGATACTCCATATAGGTGGGAGTCCCTTCAGTACATTCCCTAACATGATGTCTTCATACTCTTCCAACAATTTTGCAACTTCTTCACTCTCTGCAGTAGGATTCTCTACCTCTGAATTACCACCCTTCTTGGGAATCAATGCAAAACACATGTTTTCATGCCTCAATCCATCAAGAAATTTCCTTCCATCCACCAAACATAGTCTGGTAGTGCCACAAAAGTCAGTCTTTTCTTCTTCCTCCAAAGGTATCAACTTGATTCTTTTTACATTTGATGTCATAGCATAAGTATTCCTTCTCCCATCATGAATTGCTTTCCTATCATATTTACAAGGTCTTCCTAATAGTAAATGACATGCATCCATAGGCATAATATCACACAATACTTCATCCCTATATCATCCAATATGAAATTTCACCAAACATTGTCCATTCACCAATATCTTATGCTCATCATGAATCCATGCTATCCTATAAGGGTTTGGATGTTTCAATCTCTTCAATTTCAACTTGGTCACCATCTCCCCTGAAACTAGATTATCAGTACTACCACTATCAATGATAACTTTACATACCTTTCCTCCAAATCTACATCTGGTTCTAAATAGGCTTTTCCTCTGCGGTGGTTCCTCAATCACTTCTTCATGCATTAAAGCTCTTCTCATCACCAATGATTCGCTTTCCTCAGGTTTTCCCACTGAATTAGGGGATAAAACATGTTCTTCCCCCACATAAGCTGCTCTTCTGGTATGCTCAGGTTTTTTTCTTGTGCTTCCTTGATGAAACTCAAATGCTCTATTTCCTTCACCTCCACACTTGAAATAGGTTCCTTTGAATAGTCTTCTCTCAGATCTTCCTTCATCTCTCTGGTATCCATCATTATGGTAAGAATTATGATCTCCTCTATTACTGTGGTAGAAATTTTGATATTCTCTTCCTCTGTGGTGTGATTTAGTATCCTTTTCTTCACTTCGGTAGGGTTTTGGATCTTTTTTCTACTCCACATACTGTCTACTTTCTCCAGACTAGGGTCCACTCTTTCGAAATCTTCCTCTTGCACTTCTCTTCCTTTTTTCAAACTTCTTGTTCAACTTCTCTTCTACTTTCAATGCACATTGATGTGCTTATTCAACAGATGCCATCTTTACCAGGCTCAATTCTTCTTGAATGTTTCTTCTCAGTCCATTGATATATCTTGCAAGCTTTTATTTGCTTGCTTCACTATGACCGTTTCTGATTATCATTTTGTAGAATTCTTCAGTATACTCCATAGATCTTTCCTTTTGTCTCAAGCTCTACAATCTCTTCAACAATTCAAGTTCATAATTTGTTGGTATGAATTGATTCTTCAACTTTTTCATCATTCTATCCCATTTTATGATTCTTTCTTTGCCTCTTCTATTTCTATCTAATTGAATTTCTTTCCACCATAATGCAACATGTCCTTTCAACTTTTTTTTCACAAATATGACCCTTTCCGGATCTTCAATTTCTTCATATTCGAAGTATTCTTCCATTTCATATATCCAATCAATCAACTCTTCAGGATTCAAATTTCCTGTGTAATTTTGAATTTCAACTCTAGGTCACTTGCCAATCATTGAGATCGCTTTCAAAATTTTGACTTGATCTGATTCTTCTTCTTCATCATCTAGGGTTTTTGTAATTTGATTTACATGTTCTCCTTCATCATCACTTTCATCATTTTTCCTAGGGTTTAGGCCTCACCTTCAATCTTCTTCAACAACATATAACCTAACTCGCATCTCACACATCATCTCCAACATTTCATCCATTCTTCTAGCAACTTTATCCATAATAGGCGCTCTCCTTAGCGGCATTATCTCCCCTTGAATCGGTGCAAATGCCTCGATTCAGTGATTTGGCTACAAGGGTTTCAATTGCCTCAAAATCGGTGATCGGATGAAAACAAATGCATTTTTCCTCAGTTCGGTGATATGTTCACCTCAAGGAATGCCTTCAGGAATCGAAACTCACTCTGATACCACTTGGTGCAGTCATGATAGGAGGATTCTAGAAGGAACAGTTTGAATCGTGCAACAATGAGTCAGCACTGCGGAAACAACACAGTAAATTGAAATGCAAACATGAAAAATTCATTGAATTCATAAACATACATGCAACATAGGCCGCCAGGATGAATATCCAAGGCTCACAAGCCTACCTCAAATGCTTTCAACAATGCAACTGGCCAACAAGCCTTATTACATGCCCCCGAAGGGTTTATGCAAAAATATAATGATCCTAAAACATCTAACTTAGAACCGATAACTAATGATCTACAATGAATTAGAATGCTTATAAATATGCTCCTCAAGCTCCAAGATAGGTCTACGTCGGCCGTAAGGGCTAATAACCCAATGGATGATCAAATATGAATGTTGGCCTCAAGATGTGAAGAATTAGTTCCACGTGAAATGAATTAACTTGTGAATCTTTGGGATAGGTCCCAACGAACCCAAGATGCTTGTATGATGTCCAATTAGGCTCTGCATGATCTAGAATAGGTCCGCACTTAGAAACATGACCAGGTCAAGCCCAAATGCTCTAATTAGTAACATAGTGAAATTCTAAGAGTGATAACTTTCAATAGAAAACTGTAAATGATGTGTATTTTTGATATGTGATAGATGTTGATGTGTAGATGTTATATCTTTCTCTACAAGATAAGAAACAACAATGTGGTAAAATGTGAAATGAACTACTAAAATTGCTACTAAATGTAATGCAAAAAAAGATCTATTTTTTATATATAGAGAATTACTTTACAACCAGGGATTCTCCTACATCAATACCCCATTTTCCTTCATTCATTTTGGTGAACCTATTTTTCTATGTTTCAATACTACATGTAAATAATGTCTCCATTGTAATTTGTAATTATTCAAGGGTGATTGAACCTAGTTGTGGAACTTCTCTTGTCACATTTGTTGGTATGGATATTAAAAAAATTAGATGAATGTGTGGCATCTTTTAATTAATTACAAACCTTTTGTGATGGTCTCTCCTATGTTCCATGTGGGTTCTTATAGTATTGAGATGGATTATTAAGCATGTCCATATGTATGAAGTGTTATCTCTAATTTGAAATGTAAATAAACATTTTGTTCCATTTATGCTTTTTAGGTGTATCTCCCTCTTCCTTGTAGTTGATGAGTCTATTTACTAATGGAGTAGGCACTAGTCTAACTAATGAAAAGAAAAACATATTTTATTTAAATAATTGTGATATCCTTAGTATTTTAGAAGAAGATTAGGGTTCTACATGATTTCATGGTTTAGTGGTCTAACATAAGGATCATTTTAAGTGGGCACATATTGTTAAGATTTTTAGATAATCATGTCATGCATGCATACACATTGCACTTGTGTATGAAATTTTAAGTGGGTTCTCTTATGGGGATATAATATTGTTTTCATCTATAGGTGCATATGTAATAATGTAGTGTTAACTCAATAAGAGGTTTTGACAAGAAGCTAGTTAGTATTTTTCTCAGTGATAGATCTTGGGTTCAAGAATACATTGGGTATGGGTGTTGGTTTATTCAATATCATTATGTTCTATTATATGTCCTATTAAGGATACTTCTAGGAACACCCTCTTAGGTTTAGTTAAGCCCAAACTGAAGGAGAGAATTCCCACTCTAAAAAAATGGCTTTTAATTATGTATAATCTATTTTAATAATCCCATGTCTTATCCTCTTGAAGATTCCATGGCCTTGAGGATAGGTTAATACTCTAGGATTGTGGACCTACAATTTTTGGACCCAATAGAGTCTATAAAAATGGGCCATAATGGCCATCTTTTTCTCACATAATTATTATCAAATTATTTTTTAAAATTTTGAGAAGGAAATTCCTCAAATTTCATACAAACATAGAAAATGTTCATGTGAACGAGGTTTTCTAAATATTTGGTTTCCTTTTAGTAATTTTTTACACTAATTTAGTTGTTTACTTAGGGAATTTACTTTTAATGTCTCAAGTCATAAGATTATGACATGTCATAATCTTATGTTGTCCTATCTCTCGGCCTTGTCTATATAAATTAAAGTTTCTCTCATTATACATAATGTATCATCTTGTATGCATTGTATTCATTCTTTATGAATTTATCATTTACATTGCTTCTTTCTTGTGTGGAAGGTTTATCTTTGTGGCAAGTGTCCTTGGATTTTTTGAATTTCACTATCAACTATTATAGAAAGCACCATTTCATTTCAACTTAATCTCTTCTTGATTAATTTGTTTTAACATTTCCTCATTGGGATAACGGGGTAAGAGGTTAGGCAACATATCATTTCCTTTGTTTCCCATTGTGATTTGGTCACCATATTCTTTGTTCTCACTTTCTTCTCTCCTCCTTCAAGCATCACTCTCTCCACAAAGTACTCTATTATATGCATTTTTAATGGCTCCCTCTCCTACCACCTCCTTTCCAATAGTTAAGAAAGGATAATTTTTAAAAGCTAAATTGACATAATATAGGTACTAGCTACCATCAATTGATAAAAAGTGACGAGATATATTCGAGATTGGCTTAAGCACTAAAATAAATAAATAAATGATCTAATCAATATTGTACATATATCAAAATTTTACATTTATATGAAGTTAAAATAAAATATAGAGAAAAATTATGCTTGATAACACATAGAAGATCAACTACTATAAATATTGTATAAAATGTAGTTTGACCAATCAAAAATATCTCATCAACATTATCAACTTAAAAAATTAAATGAATACTACTAAGGAGTAATGCTTATGACTTCCATAATAGAATTGATCATTGGACTAATTAAGAATTTCCTTACAATGAGTAAATCTATAAATAGTTTGACATTGATGATATGTAGGATGACTGTTATTTGCCTCTATCTATATCTTTTATTATCAATGTATGAAGTAGCCTCACCTCACCATGTAACTCAAGTTCTCTCCAGGAACTCCTAGCTTGTGAGAATAAAAATACCTAGGTGCCTTCCTTTCCACGATTTCAAAGATTTAAAATATTTGTTATTGTATGGAAAATAAATGATTCCTATACAAATAACCTAGGGTAAATTAATTAAGTATAATAAATAAATCACCCTAGATTTATAATCTAAGATAAATTACACTATAAAAATGTGTTCATAAATAAGAACTAAAATTAATAAGTAGATCAAAGATTCTTAGCTCTAAAATTTTATTTAGAATATTGGTGATTCATCCTTGTAACTCATGCTTAGAAATCTATTATTTGAGACCTATGAAACTAGAAAAATCATTATGTCTTTCTCCAAGCAATTTCTACTTTGTAGAATGGATCTCTACACCTACAAATTTATTCGCCATCTATAGATTTGAATTTTATTCATAGAAATTATCTACACACTTATGAACACCTATAATTTATTCACATTAGTGGTTAGAACATGTGTCTAAAAAATAGGGGTGTTGATGTATAACATCAGAGTTTTCTATGCAAAGATATTCTCATTAATTCAAACTACTGTATCTAAATTAATGGTTTGAACAAAGATTGAGAATATGTTAAGAAATAATCCAATATGTATATTCTATGTTGATGTAATGCTAATGAAATGTGAAGATTTTGATGTTGCAAGACTATTTCTTAAAGATCCTTGACTTTAATCTAGATTATCATAATGAATCATGTTTTTTTCCTATTAATCTAGATTATCTTAATGAATCATGTTTTTCCTATTAATCTAGATTATCATAATGAATTAGTGTTACATTTCATGTTCAAGTAAGTAAATAATAGCTAGTTATGAGGGAATCAACTTGGGAACAAGATTAAATTTGAATTTGTAAATCAAGGGGGTCATTTCCACATCATGGATCTTCACTAGATTTATTTTGTGTTGCAAATTTGACTTGAGTAAATGAATGGATAATTTATGGATTAAGATTGGTCCTTGGGGACATGTGAAAGTAGGATCAAGTTAGGTTTAGGATAATTAGCATTTTTATGTGAAATGATCTTCTTATACACTAGTCATTACATTAGGGACAACTTAAAATTGTGCACATGTATTACAGGGTAACAATTTTCCCCCATAGTTGCCCCAATATGAGGATAAAGAATAAATAGCCAAGATGCTAGATAGAAAATGTGAGAAAAAATAAATTTTATATTAGATGTGATCATGTAAAACTAAACACAAAAAATATATCTCATGAGATGTAAACATGAAAGTACAAGGAGTATGTCAAGATTATATCACCTAAGGTCAAGGATATCACAATGATAGCACATACATGAGTATCAAATAGGATAAGGATCATCAACTATAAGAGCATCAAAATTATTTAAATTTTCCCCATACAACCTTAAAAATATAAATATTTGAAAATAAAACCATTTAAACTATAAACCCTTTGAAATAATAAGAAATCTAAAACCCTCTAAAGTTTTAAACCATCTAAAAATATAACTCTTAGGATTATGCGTGTTATTCACCTTGGATATACTAAGGTCTAATGTAACTTATTCTTTCATAGATGATTAATTGTGTATGCATATTACAAAATTATGAAGTAGGAAAAATGGGATGCCTATGTGAGGGTATGGACAAATGTAATTAATATGTTATTTTCCCTAGGTACTTAGAACCATTATTGTGATGAGACATTGATGAGGGCTTACATGGTGGATTTATGAGAGCATATTTTGACCAACTATCATTATTTAGGTGTAAGGGTGTGTAATATGTGTATTTAGTGCCCATGTGGAGCTATTGGGACTTTTATCTGAAACTCCAAGTGATAATTGTCAAATATGTTATGTAAGAGGAGTTAAATTCCATTTTGGAGGCCAATTTCTTGTAGTAGATTTTAAGAATTCTTACCATTGTGCTTTGGGACCATTTTTGGGTTCATACTATTGTCTTTTATTAGTTTTTTGGGCCTCCTTAAGTCTATATATTTAGAGCCTAATATGGAGGTATTATGCATCATTTCTTATAGTTTATGTTGTCAATTTTCCTCCAAGATTGAAGAGTTTTGATCTCAATGAAGGTTAATGGATTTATGAATGAATTGTATTGTTGTTGTTGAATAATACATTGGGTGTGTGTGCTTTGGATCCTAGGCTTTTCTGGTAATGGGTTTCCTAAGGTATATCTATTTCACTCTTGTATATGGTTGTTATATTCTTTTCATTTCATTCTTGTTCTTTTCTAAGTGTTATTTTACATGCTAGAATACTAAATTGTTTTGATATTGACTACTTTTATTTCTCTCATCATGGGGTAATGTGGAAAGCATTTGTATTTTTATTATCTAAACTTTGTATTAAGTTTAGATGTTACTATTTTGTGGACCTATTTTCCTAATATTTGGTTTAAAGACATAGTTTTGGCTATAAGAGGGTTTTTCTTCCTTATGATTTTAATCCTTGTTTGAGTGGGAGTTTGATAGTTGATCTTAGTTTTAGGAAAAATTTCATGGAAAGGACTTGTAGAATGGAGGTGAAGGATCTTGGAGTTGGTCATGCAACTTTTTTCACCTATATATCTTGTTTAGTTGTGTGGGTTTTCCCTTTGGTCTCATCGGGTTCAGAGTGCTTAAAGCAGGTGCTTGGTTTTAGCTCTTGGTTACATAAGATATCATTGGTCTATTATCCCATGAGGTTGCATGTATGGTCCATGGGTTATATACAATTGCATGGATACACACAAGTTTCATGTGGTTGCATTTTTTGTTTCATCAATTTCATGTTGTTGTATGTATAGGTTTATGTTGTTGTAGATCTACATAAATGGATATACAAGTTGTAAGTGGTTGCATGTTGGTGCATGTTGTGGATTCATGCATATTTAATTTAAATTTTTCTTACAAGTTGTAGATTCATGGTGTTTTAAGTTTGGATAGACCAACTTGTTAAAAATTCATGGTTGGTTGGGTCTACATATGTGCATGATGTAAATCCATAATATTCTATTATTTAAATAAAAGATCAAATATTTTGGATATTCTAAATATGTAACAAATTCAAAGTTTGCACAACCTTGTTTTTTATTATATAAGCAACATTTACATGTGTTGTACCCTTAACACAAAAGGCCACAAGGGAAAAAGTTCATATAACCATATTAACATAGAAACAACAGACCAAAAATAACAAAATAATAGCAAAGAAACAACAACCAATAGAGAAAGCAACTAGGAAGAATCACCCAAGCCCCCTACTTGGATATGTTTTCCCATTCCTCCATGAGGAATTTGAAGACATCCATCTTGGCTTGATTGGAGCTAGGTTTAGTAGCAGGGTCATGTTTTTTAATTTCCTCCTTGAGCACTAAATCCAAAGTGATCACGAAATGATGGATCACTTTGAGAGTGAAGTACGTGAGATGATTAAGCTCCATTTCTAGAGTGTTGACCCAAGTCATCAAAGCATTGCAATCTTGACCAGTTTTCTCACAAAGATGGCTAGCCTCATCTTTACGCTATTGAGGGCCCAAGTGGAGTCTAAGGTGGAGTCCTCCATGATCATTTTATTGAGCTCAGGGAAGTGTCTTGGACCATCTATATTATCTTTAGCGTCCTCCTCCATTTTCTCATTACTATTGTCTTGTCTGGTGTCATGTTTAAAAGTGCTAGAAATTTCATCAATAATAGCATTTAGCCTTTGTTTGTTGGCCAACCTATTGGATATTCTCACATCGGCAGGCTTAGAACTAGCTTCAAGCTTGTTAAAAGTCATGTTTTCCTCATCAACTGTGTCATTAGTGATATCTTCACCCTCCTCGTCCTCAAAGTTAGATTCTTCAACAAAGAAAGTGATAGAGCTCTTTTTTTATTTTTCGAGTTTTTCTTCACCACCACATGTTTGCCAGTATTTTTAATAGGAGTATTCTTTTTCTTACAAAGCCCCATTGACATTGTTTTCTAGCTCTGCACATTATTAGTTTTCTCTTCTTTTTAGACTATTTGGCTAGGGGTTTAGGGTTGGTTTCAGGGGTGGGATGGTTGGCAGTAGGATTAATCTTGAGATTGGTATTGGGTTTGGCAACAATGAAGGGGTTTTGAGGGGTTTCAATGGGGGGATTAATACAGGGTTTGCATGAACTTGTTGCTAAATGCATGAAATATCATTTTAATAGATATAGGTTTTACAAATTTTCTATTTAAAAAATATAGTTTTGTACATTTGTGATATTTCATCATTTAGAATGTGGATAATTATTGGATTTTTGGTTATTTTGTATGTATTAATGGTGTTAGATTGTCTTTTGGGTTGAATTTGGTGGTCATATTACCATAGAAGTTCTTACATTCATTTAGAGTTTTGACATGTCATGGTTAATCATATGAGTCTATCGCAAAGAATCTATCGCAAAGAATTGCATTTGAATGTTATGGGTAGGTTTGGATCACTTTCAATGAAAGATTTGACAATGATGCGGATTTGTCAATTTGTGATGGATGAACTTCTATGGTAGATTCTCGTGTCATGAGAAGCTCTTAATTCTTACTATATATGTGGAGTAATATTTTTTATAGTTTATGATCTATCAATAGAGAATGGCTATATTCATATTTTTTTAGGATGTAGGTAGATTGTTGTCATGGAGAGCTCTTGGATTTCCTGGTTGATATATTGATTAAGATCTATTTTTTTTAGACAAATGGTTCTCGGTTTAGAGGATGATTAATATTGTACCATTATGGATTTTAGATTACATGTAGTTTTTGCATGTAGTTTCTTTTGATCAAATATGATGGTTAGAGATTAATGATCTTTTATGAAGATGCAAATCATGATGACATAAACATGTTCTTGGAGTTTGTACTAATCATGCAGTGGGCACATTAACTATAATTTGGAGGTGGCATTATAGTGTAGAATATAGGGATCATTTTTCCTTGGGGAGATCTTATATATTGTGTTATTTTTGGATTTCACTTGGCATGAGATGATCAATTTAGTACTTCTTGATGTTACCTAAATTTGAATGAGGCTAGATATTTCTTGGATTTCAAAGATCAAGTGTTGGAATAGTGAGTCTCTTGATGTGATTTCAATATCCATGTGCCTCAAAACTTTATAAAAGGAATAATTTCACACGCCCCATTCTCATAGGGATCCAATTGACGGAGAATAATTTGATAGGTTTTTCCTACTTATCTTTTAGATGCACTCTACTTTGTTCTTTATATTCTTGTGGATGAGTCTTGAGTTGTGGATGTTAGTTCTAAGTACTAGTATGAGACTTACATTACATGTTCTTTATTTTCTTTGACTCCTTATGTGTGGATCTTAATTTGTAGAGTCAATGGGCATGTTTAAGGAGTAAAAGGGATAGTTAATGGCTTTGGGCTTATTACCTAGTTATGAGAGTGAATTTTAGTATTATTTTCATTTTAATTTGAGAAGATTGCATCCTTTTAGTCTATTATTGTCATATTTTACCTTAGGGTTGAACAATTAAATGTTGAGATGACTTTTATATATGGGTATTTAGAGGTGGAGATCTATTTTTCATAGCTAGAGAAATGTTTTGTGTAGTTGGATGTGCATGGTTTGATTTGTAAGGTATTTATCTTTAGTGTACTTTTATTTTATGCTTGAATTGTTTGATACATATTTTTGTAGAGCTTGTCAAATCACTACGTTTTTCTCAAACATATTTTGGTGATCATTTATTAAATTATTACACTTAATTATTTATAATAATAGTGTGGATGTGATTAGGACTCTTTAGTCTCATTTTTCTATTTTATGTGAAGAACCTAGGAGAGCTCAATTTCCTTGACGTGGGGATCAATGGAGAGAAAGTGACAATTATTTTTTGTTCTATCTAACACTCTTTCAAAATAATTTAGTTTAAAATTTTGTATATTTATAGGTGCTCTTAAACACTAGATGTTATACATGACATGATTCATGTCCTTTATGTGATTTTTTTGTGTACTTTTATATGTTATGGATGGTATTAGACTAAATATTTATCATGTAATTGGATTGATAGAGAGGTATATGTATCCATATTGGACAAGTTTTATTGTATTTTAGTATAGCGGGTCTTCAGGTATTTTTCTATCAATGAAAACTACTTTGTGTAGGAAAATATGCATACAAGGAATTGTGGTTATAGGTTGGGTAAGATATATAGATAGTATGAGGTCTACACAGGGATATCTATTTTTTGTGGTGCAGTTAGTTAGATGAGTTAGTAATAGGCTATTTCCATTATTCCAACTATAGAGTTGAGTATATGGAGACTAATTGGGCATGTTACTTTGTAGTTTGGCTTCAAATTTTGTGTTTGTATTTTAGTTTATAGTGGGATACATTTGTGATCCATGTGATATCAAAGTGTCACTAGCATGGAAAGGTGTAGTTCTGGTTGTTAGGTTTCTTGGTGAAGTCCATGAGCATAGGGAAGTCTAAAATATTGGCTATAGGCATTCCATCCCTTATGGTTATTTGATTTTGTTGAAACCCCTTAAGATTTTACAATGTGAATACCAAGCAGGAGAAAATTGGGATTGGATATGGTATTCGTCTTGCATGACATAAGGTCTAATGTAACTTAATTGTTTGTAAATGGTTCATTATGTATACACCTCCAAGAATCATGGAGTGGGAAAATGAGATGCCCATGTGAGGGTGGGGACATATGTAATTATTTCATTATTATATGTACTTAGAAATATTGTTGCAATTAGGCACTAATGAGGGGGTTACTAGTGAACTTGTAAGAGCATATTTTGATCAACTATATTAGTCAAGTGTAAGGGTGTGTAACAAGTGTAATTAGTGCCTATATGGAGCATATTTGAGTTACATATGATACTCTAATTCATAATTCTCAAAAATGTTATAGAATAGGAGTTACATTTTATTTTAGAGGCCGCTCTCTTCTAGTGGATCATGAGAATTCTTGTTATGGTATTTTGGCCCCATGGTATTATAGTTTGGTGGTTTTATTGGCCTCCTTAAGACTATATATTGAGGTCTTGAGATGAAGGTATTATGAATTATTTCTTTTAGGCTTGTGTTGCTAATTTTCCTCTAGGATTTAAGAGTGTTGATCTCATTGAAGGATAATAGCTTTGTAAATATCTTGTAACATTGTTGTTGAATAATACACTGGATGTATGTGCTTTAAGGGTTTAGTTTCTCCTAAAAGGAATTTCCAAGGTTATATATATGTCACTCTTTCCATGGTTTTTTTATTCTTCTCTCATTCTTGTTCTTATCTAAGAGTTGTTTTACATGATGAAATGTTGCTAAAACTTTCTTAGATTAGATAATTGTATTTATGTCTTCATAGAGTTTATGCATAAAGTATCTACATATTTAATAACTAAATTGTCTTGAGTTCAGATGTTATCCATTTGAAAGAATATTTTCTTAATTGTTACCTATCTAAAAATTAAAACTATTTAAAATTATACCCATTTACAATACTGTGAAAATTAAAAAACACTAAAGTTGTAAACCATCTAAAAACTAGAACCATTTGAAAATATAACCTATCTAAATATTAAAACCATATGAATTATAAACCATCTAAAAATGAAGTTATATAAACCTATAAACCCTCTAAAACTATAGCCATTTGAAAATATAACAACTTAAAATTAAAGAAATTTAAAAATGTAACCATCCAAAAATTAAAACTATCTAAAATTCTAAACCATTTAAGACTAGAGTCATTTGAAACAATGATTATTTGAAATTGTAAACAATATACAATAAAAAAAAATTAAATCATAGTAGCACCACAAATGCATGATATTAATTAGATCTTTAAATGGTTTTCCATCTATAGTAGGTAATTCAAAATCTCATGTTCCATACTTGGATATAAAAAATGGTCCCAATCATTTTGATTGGAATTTGCCTCTTCACTCTTCTCTTGCATTCATATTTTTGATGTTATCTTGAAGGAACAAATAAACAATCTGAAAATATAATTCTATGATATGATTATTGTAGGTTTTCTTTAGTCACCACTAATTAACTCTCAAAATATCTAAATCATGAACACATCACTCATCTAATTTCTCTAGCTCTTGTACTTAATAATCCCTCTATGTGTTATCATCAATAATGTCTCAAGGGGATAGCCACAATGATGAAAACTCTAACTCAACAGGCATAATGGCATCAATGTCATAAGCCAAAGAATAATGACTCTCATAGAATTAAGACAAATGCCCTCTACCCACTTTGTAAAATAGTTTATAGTTATAGTGATAAAAGTATGGCCTTCTAAAGAATCAGTGGCAATATTTCCCACCAAATATAATTCTCATACAAAAATAACCAAGGAAGAATGAATGGGAGAATCTCATGAGCATGTTTGAGATTATAATGTGTTTTGCAAGATAAGTATTTTTTAACAAAATCTTGTGCATATTTTTCCATTTTAGATTAATAATATCCCATTAATTATTTATGTACCAACATCTTACCATTGACATGACCACCACATATGCCTCCATGGCCTAAAAGCCATATGTTTCTATTTATTATCTAAAAATATGAGAAATAAACCATTATATCCATGTTTATAAAGAATGCCCATAATAATCATTTTTTTGGAAATAAATGTATAGATATAGATGTCAGATTTCTTTCATGAATTGGAGGAAATACCCCTAATCTAAATACCTACAAATAATGAAACCAATCTTCTCCTATTAAGGTAACACAAACATGTAGCCTGGACGGGTAGCGGAGTTGGCTTGGGCCGTGGGTTTGCTCCCCATGTAGGTTTCAAGTTCGACTCCGCTTCCAGGTTTACCTAGTTGGGATTGGCTTGCAGGTTGTTGGGTCCCCCCACAAGGGACTAGTCTCACCTCAGCTCGCCCCTTCGGACGTTGGGATGGGTCGTGGGGATACCACTTTCGTTAACAAAAAAAAAGGTAACACAAACATGCATGACATTTTCTTGTGTAGGAAGATGTTATAATCAATGAATAATCAATGTAAAATGAGGATTATTATCTTAAATTCCCATGATTGATGTAGTAGTTGTAGCATTAAGGTGGAAGAATAAATTCATGTTTTATCTTCAACCTTTGGCATTCAATTTTAGAAATGTCTAATTAATGCATTGTAAGCTCCTATTTATTGAGCACTTGTATTTTGAAGTTGTAGTTTGTTGTTTTGTTGAAGTACCTATTGGTGATTTTTCTTGCAACCCCCAAACCTAAGGAAAGTCATAATGCCTAAAACCAATGGATCAATGGGTTAAGAAAAAGGTTCAACACTATCATCACATCAGGGACAAGAAAGCCCAACGAACAAGGCTATAATCAGTCTTCTACACTTTGAGCTCCACAAGACTCAAGAGGGTGTTCCTATTTAAAAATCTGCTCATATAATAGAACTTGCATTGAACAATACATTGCATATTTCTAACGTGTGGATGGTTCTCAGATGTATGTATAAAGGGTTTTATACATTTCATTACATTTAGGCATGATCCCTTTGCACCTTGTACCCAAACTGAGAACAAATAAATTAAGATAAATCTTCATCTCAAACACACAAAGAAGTTACAATAGAATCATTCTAGGCATAACCTCTATGTTCTTCAATCTCCATGAAGATACAAAAAACTAGAAATAAGTTAAAAATGAAAATGGGAAAGATTCTTTATGGTTTTAAATGGTGATTCCTTCCAGGTTTTGCACAAAAGAAACATACTAGACTAGTGCCTTGTACATAACAAAGTCAAAATGAAGTAACCTATCTAGTAATAGCCTGAACACAAAACCAATTACCATTAAATCATTACTACATTACAATAATGAGGTCCCTTTAGGACACATTTGCAACATTCTTATAGACCCTAAATGCAATACAATAGATTCTAACTATTTTCCACCAAGTTTTCAAGACAAGGATGACAAGGGATAGGGGGTGTGTTTTTAGGACAAATTTTCAGGGAGGCAAGTTTTTAGGGAACGACAAGTGGTGCAGTTGAGCTCGGAGGGCCTTATCAGGCTATCCAATCATGCAACCAACTCACACACATATTCACTTAGAAAGATCGACCAAATGCAACAGGAGAACAAATATTTTCTTTTTATTCAATAACAAAGATACATCCAGGAAATTTTGTTCAGGGCAACTCTCTATTCTTCACTTCACCACACTCAACCCCCTTCTACCTTACACTACCTCCACCTACTAACACTACATACTGTCTTATTCCTCTATGTTGGCCTTGGCGTTCATCTCTCCTCATGTCGTTACCTCGTTATCAATAGCTTAATCAAGTCGGCCAATGAATATGTATTCCACAACAACGATGTGGAATACATCAAATATCGCTTCACCAAGTGTCATGACCGAACTCACCATCTGCCACCATTGACCATCTTTGTTTATCTCCCGCCATCAGAATGTCACCAAGACCCCGACTCATCTCCCTCTAAAACCATGTCACATCGATAAAGCTTTATCGGAATATCGAACAGACTTTGGAAGATCTCCCACCGACCTATGTATGTCTCCCCAAAATCGTCACCACCACATCATCGATGAGACTCGGATGAGATATCGCCTTTTTGAAGAGACTCGGGAGTAACTCCTGCCGAAACCATAAGGTCACCTCAACACAACGATCAAGTAAGCCCACAGTCTGTCAGAATGTCAAAGAGACATTCACGATTGTCTCGCTAAAATTTAATCCTCCCATCGATGTAACTTATACACGCTCCTTCACTTACTGCAACCATCAGACTGTTGATGGGACATAAAACATGGTCCCAACAAAATCATTAAGTCATGTCAATAAGCTAAACATGAAAATGGGAAAGATTCTTTATGGTTTTAAATGGTGATTCCTTCCAGGTTTTGCACAAAAGAAACATACTAGACTAGTGCCTTGTACATAACAAATTCAAAATGAAGTAACCTATCTAGTAATAGCCAGAACACAAAACCAATTACAAAAAACTAGAAATAAGTTAAACATGAAAATGGGAAAGATTCTTTATGGTTTTAAATGGTGATTCCTTCCAGGTTTTTGCACAAAAGAAACATACTAGACTAGTGCCTTGTACATAACAAAGTCAAAATGAAGTAACCTATCTAGTAATAGCCTGAACACAAAATCAATTACCATTAAATCATTACTACATTACAATAATGAGGTCCCTTTAGGACACATTTGCAACATTCTTATAGACCCTGAATGCAATACAATAGATTCTAACTATTTTCCACCAAGTTTTCAAGACAAGGACGACAAGGGATAGGAGGTGTGTTTTTAGGACAAATTTTCAGGGAGGCAAGTTTTTAGGGAATGACAAGTGGTGCAGTCGAGCTCGAAGGGCCTTGTCAGGCTATCCAATCATGCAACCAACTCACACACACATTCACTTAGAAAGATCGACCAAATGCAACAGGAGAACAAATATTTTCCTTTTATTCAATAACAAAGATACATCCATGAAATTTTGTTTAGGGAAACTCTCTGTTCTTCACTTCACCACACTCAACCCCCTTCTACCTTACACTACCTCCACCTGCTAACACTACATACTGTCATATTCCTCTATGTTGACCTTGGCGTTCATCTCTCCTCATGTCGTTACCTCGTTATCAATAGCTTAATCAAGTCGGCCAATGAATATGTATTCCACAACAACGATATGGAATACATCAAATATCGCTTCACCAAGTGTCATGACCGAACTCACCATCTGCCACCATTGACCATCTTTGTTTATCTCCCGCCATCAGAATGTCACCAAGACCCCGACTCATCTCCCTCTAAAACCATGTCACATCGATAAAGCTTTATCGAAATATCGAACAGACTTTGGAAGATCTCCCATTGACCTATGTATGTCTCCCAAAAATTGTCACCACCACATCATTGATGAGACTCAAATGAGATATCGCCTTTTTGAAGAGACTCGGGAGTAACTCCTGCCGAAACCATAAGGTCACCTCGACACAACGATCAAGTAAGCCCACAGTCTGTCAGAATGTCAAAGAGACATTCACAATTGTCTTGCTGAAATGTAATCCTCCCGTCGATGTAACTTATACACGCTCCTTCACTTACTGCAACCATCAGACTGTTGATGGGACATAAAACATGGTCCCAACGAAATCATTAAGTCATGTCGATAAGCTAAACATGAAAATGGGAAAGATTCTTTATGGTTTTAAATGGTGATTCCTTCCAGGTTTTGCACAAAAGAAACATACTAGACTAGTGCCTTGTACATAACAAAGTCAAAATGAAGTAACCTATCTAGTAATAGCCAGAACACAAAACCAATTACAAAAAACTAGAAATAAGTTAAACATGAAAATGGGAAAGATTCTTTATGGTTTTAAATGGTGATTCCTTCCAGGTTTTGCACAAAAGAAACATACTAGACTAGTGCCTTGTACATAACAAAGTCAAAATGAAGTAACCTATCTAGTAATAGCCTGAACACAAAACCAATTACCATTAAGTCATTACTACATTACAATAATGAGGTCCCTTTAGGACACATTTGCAACATTCTTATAGACCCTGAATGCAATACAATAGATTCTAACTATTTTCCACCAAGTTTTCAAGACAAGGACGACAAGGGATAGGGGGTGTGTTTTTAGGACAAATTTTCAGGGAGGCAAGTTTTTAGGGAACGACAAGTGGTGCAGTCGAGCTCGGAGGGCCTTATCAGGCTATCCAATCATGCAACCAACTCACACACACATTCACTTAGAAAGATCGACCAAATGCAACAAGAGAACAAATATTTTCTTTTTATTCAATAACAAAGATACATCCAGGAAATTTTGTTTAGGGCAACTCTCTGTTCTTCACTTCACCACACTCAACCCCCTTCTACCTTACACTGCCTCCACCTGCTAACACTACATACTGTCTTATTCCTCTATGTTGGCCTTGGCATTCATCTCTCCTCATGTCGTTACCTCGTTATCAATAGCTTAATCAAGTCGGCCAATGAATATGTATTCCACAACAACGATGTGGAATACATCAAATATCGCTTCACCAAGTGTCGTGACCGAACTCACCATCTGCCACCATTGGCCATCTTTGTTTATCTCCTGCCATCGGAATGTCACCAAGACCCCGACTCATCTCCCTCTAAAACCATGTCACATCGATAAAGCTTTATCGGAATATCAAATAGACTTTGGAAGATCTCCCACCGACCTATGTATGTCTCCCCAAAATCGTCACCACCACATCATCGATGAGACTCGGATGAGATATCGCCTTTTTGAAGAGACTTGGGAGTAACTCCTGCCGAAACCATAAGGTCACCTTGACACAACGATCAAGTAAGCCCACAATCTGTCAGAATGTCAAAGAGACATTCACGATTGTCTCGCTGAAATGTAATCCTCCCGTCGATGTAACTTATACACGCTCCTTCACTTACTGCAACCTTCAGACTGTTGATGGGACATAAAACATGGTCCCAACGAAATCATTAAGTCATGTCAATAAGCCAATAGACTATACGTCGAATGACAAGGTAGCTCCTCCCTCACGTTGGTTGCTCTGCAAGCTCGAACTAAGCCCTTATCAAGTGGAATAACTCAGATCGATGCAAGATCGCTTCTATGCCCTGGATGCTCCTACATCAGACACCTGAGGTAGGAGAAATGTTTCATAAGTGGAGACTCGAGAACATTTGGGCCAGTCTGGAACCGACAGTCCAAACTGAGCCAACTCATGTGCCTTCAACTAAGATGCTTCCTCTACTGATTTTCCCTTCCAGCAAACCAAGTACTCTGGGTACTCTTTACCACGTGTTTTCTTTGCAGCCCTAGAATCAATAATTGCATCTGCTTCTTCAATTTGCTTCTCTGGTAACTGGTTCACCCAATCTGTATTAACAGGCAAATGTGATTGAGTACTTGTCTCTTCGTCAAAATGTTTGTACAAATCACTGACGTTGAAGATAAGAGATATATCTACATTCTCTAGAAGTTCAACTTCATAAGCATTGGTTGAAAATTTATGTAGGGTGCGGCAAGGACCTATTTTCTTCCATTTTAACTTATTATAGGTTCCTTGTGGAAACCTCTCCTTTCTTAAATGAACCCAAACCAGTTCTCCAATCTGAAATTCCTGCTCTCTTTTGTGATGGTCAACAGACTCTTTGTACTTAGTTGTGCTCTTCTCCAACTTTTCTTTCACTTTTTTATGCAAATCTCTGATATATTCTGCAAAATCGTCCGCCACAACACTTGTTTTTACTAGGTCTGCACTATCTTTGAGTTCATCTACGCCCCTAGGGATGAAACCATACACCACATTGAATGGGATTTTTCCAGTACACTTGTTCACTGAATTATTATAGGAAAACTCTACCTGGGATAGCAGAAAATCCCACTGCTTTGGTTTTTTTCCAATCAAACATTGAAGGAGATTACCTAAACTCTTGTTCACGACTTCAGTCTGTCCATCTGTTTGTGGATGGTAGGCTGAACTAAAACCCAAATGTGTGCCTAATTTCTTCCACAATGTCTTCCAAAAATGACCAACAAACTTTTTATCCTGATCAGATATGATACTCTTAGGCAAACTATGCAACTGAACTATTTCTTTGAAAAACAAATTTGCTATATGGGAGGCATCGCTAGTTTTCTGACATGGAATAAAATGAGCCATTTTTGAAAATCTATCAACAACCACAAAAGCTGAATCATTACCTCATTGAGTTCGAGGCAGTCCTAGAACAAAATCTATGCTAATGTGTTCGCACGGTCTCTCTGGGATCGGCAATGGTTGGTACAATCTGGTATTTTGTTTCATACCCTTCGCATGCTAACAAATTTTGCATTCTTGTACCATTTTCTCGACATCCACACTCATTCCTAGCCAATAATAGCTTTCATTTAGCAATGTAGTTGTCTTATCTATTCCAAAATGTCCACCCAATCCACCACTATGCTTCTCTCTAATGAGATTCTCCCTCATGGAACCTCTTGGTATGCACAACTTCTTTTCTTTAAACAACAAGTTCTCTTGAATTAAATACTCCAACCATGGAGTTTGATCCAATTCAGTTGGATTCTTGCATGCTAACCATGCCTCTCTGAAATCTGGTCGTGCTCATAGAACTCACCCAATGAACCAAAACCAACAACATTCACTCTCATCTCGCTCAACAATAAAGTTCTCCTACTTAGTGCGTCAACAACTCTATTGGATTTACCACTTCTATGTTTTAACACAAAAGAATAACTTTGCAAGAATTCAACCCACTTCATATGCCTTTGGTTCAACTTACCTTGGTTGTTTATGAACTGTAGGGCATGATAATCTATATACAACACAAATTCTTTCGACAATAAATAATGCCTCCACTTCTTGAGTGCTTGCACAATCGCATAGAACTCTTGATCATACACCAAATATTTCCTCTTGGCTTCATTCAACTTCTCGCTGAAGTACACTATTAGTCTTCCTTCTTGACTGAGAACTCCTCCAATCGTTGTTTCGCTTGCATCACAATCTACTTGGAAAATTTTTCCAAAGTTTGGTAATGCCAAAACCGGTTGTTCTATCACCTTGCTTTTCAACAGCTAAAAACTCTTCTCTGTTGTAGTTGTCCATTGGAACTCTTTTCTTGTTCCCTTCATTTTCTTCGTGATGGGAGCACATATCCCACTGAAATTCCTTATGAACTTCCTATAGAAGCTCGCCAACACATGAAAACTACGAGCTTCAAAAGTGCTCCTTAGTGATGGCCACTCAACAATAGCCTTTACTTTTTCAGGGTCCATTTTTAATCCTTCCTTAGAAACTACAAATCCCAAATATACTAACTCTTTCTTCATGAAAGTACACTTTTTCATATTCACCATTAACTTCTCTTTTTTTAATCTTTGCAAAACAGTCCTAATATGTTCTAAATGTTCTTTTGTTTTGCTGAAAATTAAAATATCATCAAGGTAAACTATGACAAACTTACCAAGATAGGGCTTCAAAACCTGATTCGTCAATCTTATGAATGTACTAGGTGCATTTTTCAATCCAAATGGCATGACCAGCCACTCATACAATCCATCCTTCGTCTTAAATGTTGTCTTCCACTCATCCCCTTCATGAATTCTGATTTGATGGCAACCACTCTTTAGATCAATCTTCGTGAAATACCTTGCTCCGCTCAAACAGTCCATTAAATCATCCATTATGGGCAATGGGAATCTATATTTAATAGTAATCTTATTAATGGCACAGGAATCTATACACATCCTCCATTCACCTCCCTTCTTAGGTGCTAGTACAACAGGTACAACGCATGGACTGAGACTCCCCCTAATCAAACCCTTGTCCAACAACTCCTGGACTTGTCTATTTATTTCTTCATTCTCCTATGGTGTCATCCTATACGGGGGCTTGTTTGGAAAACTTGCACCAGGAATCAAATCCATATAGTGACTGATTTCTCTCACTGGTGGTAATCCATTCGGTAACTCCATCATTATGCCAGCATACTCATCAACCAATCCTTGAATTTCTACCAACAACTTTTCTTCCTTTTCTACTGTCAGGTTTTGAGGTGGTTGTGCTACCAATGCATAACAAACATCATCGTTCTTCAAATCCTTCAGGAATTGCTTTCCTACTACAAAACACACCTTGGAGGTACCTTTTGTGTCTTCATCTTTATCCTTCATAGGATTCAAAGTAAATTCGTGACCATCCTTCTTAATGGTATATGTATTACCATCATGAACAACTTGTCGATCAAATTGCCATGGTCTTCCCAGCAATATATGACAAGCATCCATAGGCATTACATCACAGAGTATTTCATCCTTGTATTTACCAATTTGAAAATTAACCAAACACTGTTCTCTTACCACTAATTGATGCTCCTTCTGCAACCACGAAACCTTGTATGGACTGGGATGCTTCATTCTTTTCAGCTTCAATTTCCTCACCATTTCATCAGACACAATATTGTTTGTGCTGCCACTATCTACAATTACTTTACAACACTTACCACCTGACTTGCATTTGATTCTGAACAAATTTCTTCTCTGTATTTTTTCTATTTCTACCTTCTTAGGACTTAACAAAATCTTCCTTATCATCAAGGATTCTTCATCCTCTGGATCTTCTCCATGCTTTGAAGTTTCCACCATTTCATCTTCAGCTTGGGCCACATGCACTCCGGCCTCTTTTCCTTTGCCTCCACCTTGAACTTGTGGGCATTCAAAAGACTTGTGCCCAATCTCTCCACATTTGTAACACGTAACAGTGGATCCTCTACCTCTTCCTGTAGTGCTCCTCCGGGTCAGTTGTTCTGGATTTTTGTGTGAGTATTTGTGTGTGCTTCATTGTTTACTGTGTTATTTGATTGTGTGAAAAAATATAATATGTTAGTAATCATGTTTAAATAATTAATTAAACCATAAGTGATTTGCAAAGTTATTTAAAATATAATTAGAAATTAAAATAATAATCAATTAAATTAAATCAAATGATTTAGAATAAATGATTAAATTAAACTAATTCGTTAAACATAAAAGTGATATTATTAGATAAATTAATTTAAATCGTTGTGTTAAATTGAAGTTAATAATAATTATGAACAAAATAATCTTGAAAAGATAATTATTTTAATAAGGAATTTAAATGGTTAAGGGGATAGGAAGCTCAAGTGTTTTAAAACAAGAAAAGCTGGAAAGAAACTACACCTATAGAGCAATTGGAAGTCGAAGAGAACTATAGAATATAAAAAAATAATAGCTATATTTAGCTTTGGAGGGGAGTTGTTTTGGGGAGAGGGGCACTCTGTTTGGGGCTCATAATATCTGCAAACACCATCGACATCCACGGTGGTTCATAGACGATTATTTCCAGGAAAATATCATTGAGTCTCAACCTCCTAATTCGTTTCTCTATTCTTCCGCTATTTTGGGGATTCTCACGTTTTCCTGAGTTACTCGTTTGAGGAATTCTTTGTATCGACATCAAGGAGTTTCACAAACCTTATTATAGTTTAGCTATGTTCTTTGAATTTCCATCCATCTTGCTCATGATTTCAAGTTTCCCATAATTGGAAAGCCCTCTCCGTAATCGTTTATTTCTTCTCAACTCGGGCTTGCTCCATTCTTCTGCCTCATTTCCATTATTGCTAGCGTCTACTTTAGATTTCATTCTTGAAGAATCTTTGTGGATATTGTACACGTTGGAGTCTAGGAAATAATGTGCATCTCAATCTTTTGGGAGATGGTGGAATCAAGTTCTAGGAACTGCATCTCTTTGGGTGGCAGCTTGCAAACAAATTCTCCAAAGGAAATAGTTTTGAAGTCTTCAAGTCGAATAATTAACTCAGGCACGTATGAGTCTTAAGCATTATCCTGTTGCATAACTTTTTCTTTTAAAAAACGAAATGAAATTTGTATGCATATGATTTGATATAATGAAATTATGAACCTGTAGATATGGAGATAGTTTCAATTTCTGGTGAGATTTAATTTTTTTGGGTTCTATGTAAAGCCTAAGCCTTCAGCATTCCTTAGCTGAGAGTCTTATCAGTCTAGTTTCTTTTGTTGCTCAACTCTGTATCCTCTCTACCAAGTCTATGAACTTTTTCCCTCTTTTAAATTGTCTTTCGACAACCTGAGAGGACCTGACTTCATTATTCCTTTTCATATTTTCTTAAACTTGCGAACCTTACTTGGAAACCGATCTAACCTGTATTATTGCATTTTCCTAAGTTTCAAAGGATATATCATTTGAGAAAACTTGTACGGTGAACAGAATAAGAGTTCTTCCTTATTTTTATAAAAAAAAATAATAATAGCTTATGATTCCTTGAGAGAAATGTTTGGTTGAACCGATTGATCTTTTTCCTCATCTCTGTAAACTGAAAGACTATGATCTCTTATTCAAGACCCTTAATATCGAATCAGCCTTTTTATGTATACATATATCTTACGGTTAAGATTTGACCTTGAAATCAAGGAAAGGTTATCAATTCCAGTCGATGTAATTTAGACCTTGAGTTAAGTTATATATCAAATTTGGCACCCGAACTTAATAGGAAGTTTATAGATTTAAATAACCTGCTTGGTTCTGCTGTCAATCTATCGCAATTGCTGCACTTGAAAATATTATTTATCCTGCTCTTAAGTCACGTAATTGCACCTCACCTTTCTCCTTCTCCTTCGTCTTGTGGATATCATGTGAGATTTGGTAATAATGCAAGTAGATGGCGATATTTCCAAATTCCAATATTCACTTTCTAATATGCTCGGCAACCTGCCTTAGTTACAGCAGTTAGAGTTGAGGCGTTGTACAGAATTAAATAGCCTCCCTGAAACCATTGATCACCTTTCACAGCTGCAAATTTTAAATTTACAAAGTTGTAGTAAATTAAATAGCCTCTCCGATTTCATTGTCAACCTGTCTGAGCTGTGGTGGTTGAACATAAATGGAAGTAATGTCTGATAGGTGAAGTATCTAGGTTGTAAGGCAATTTGCTTGAATAAATAAGTTTATGATAATACTCCATTATCTAAAATAAACCTTTGTTTTATTATCCTTTATAAAGACATATTTAAAGCGTAGAAATAATTGAGAAAGAAATGTATTCACTTATTTGTTTTAAAATTTAAATGAAGGATAGTCTTACTAATTTATATTATTTAGAGTTCAAATGGTTTATTTTATTTTAGACAAGTAGATTCAGTTACGAGTTGATTCTATTTCGTTAGGTAGTTGGAGGACTCTTTCTTCAATTAGATAATTTCCATTATTGTTGAAATCCTTTAAGCCATTTAACGGATGTAAGTCATTCTTTCGTGATAATTGATGTATTTAGTGGGTTAGGTTATTGTGTTCTCACTTTGTTTTAAAATTGATTAAATAAGGAGGTTAAGGTTACTTTGGTAAATCTTAATGTGAATTATTTTGGTTTAAATGTCACTTTGGTAGTTCTTAGAATCATGGTGTCTCGTGGCTTTAGGTGAAATATGTGGAAGTTGTGTGTTCGTAGAATTAGAGGTTGAATTTTTTATGCATATAGCTACAGGGGAATGGAGTCACTATTGTGATAAATGTGTAGTGAGATAAATATTAAAATATGTCTCTTCGTTTTCTTTAAATTGACTTAAATGATGTCTCAATAATTGAAGAGATAGGATATAAAGGAAGCCTTAAATGCTAGTTTAATGTTATCACTTTTTGTAGGTTAGAAGAAAGAGAATGATTAAATGAATTAGATGATTAATTGAGTAATATTAAGGAAGTTCTTGAATTATATCGTCGTAAAGTTATTAACTTGTTTTATATAAAGGAATTAAGTAATCTTGACAAATAAGAAAGTGATAGAATTAGGAATGGAGATTGTTGTTATTTAAGAGTAACAGTATAATGTGTAAATTGGAATATAATTGTTTTAATTTGTGTTTGGAAGAGTATACTTGTGATTAGTGTCTTATGGCTTAAAAACATCAGATTATATTTTCACTTCGCAATATTGTGATATCCTTAACTGTTGGAAATGATTGATCTTTAAAATAATGTTCTTTTTAGATTGTTTCAAGTTACTTCTTATTGAAGGAATGGATATATTGTATTTGAATGTGTGGTTTTATGGATTGTTTTGATAGATCCTTTCGATGTGACTTTTCGTGAGTTGATTTTGAGTTGGGGATTTTCTCTCAATTAATGTATGTTGCTATTCGTTGGGAACCCACATGTTTTCTTTTGGTTCTTTACCCTAAGAGGTAAATCGGTTAATGTTGTCATTATTAATGATTCTACTTGAGTTGTTAATGAGTCAAATTGAAAAGTTCTTTGAGTTATGGGTATTCCGAGAGGAGAAAATAAAGGTTTCCCTTGGATTTCCGTTTTAGTTCGTATCGAAGTTGATTATGTTGTTTGAATGGAGTTGTTGATCTTATTTTGGTGTATTCACTCATTATATTTAAATTGGAAATAGTTCTTGTGGCCTTGCAAATTTTTGTTGTCAGTTCTTTGATGGGGAAACCCTAGTGTAAACTTTTTGAGAGTCTTCCAGAGGCTTGTTTGTTTTATTGTTGGTCAATGTCTCTCCTTTTATGTGCCCTTGAGGTGGCAAGTGTTTTGGTTTCATGATTTTGAAAGGGTTGTATGGGAATCGTTGAGATTTTGATTATGTATTTGTAGTGAGATGGGTAATGCCTTGCATGTTTCTCTATTGTGATCTAATGTTCTTGTTATGTTGTACAACCCTTGGATTTTGGTTTTTATGTTTTGAGTGTCTAGAGAGAGAGTGGCTCTAAGTGGGTAGTCGGTGCACAAAGGGGCGCCAGGATAGCCCTCGTTAGAGTGTGATTAATAAGTGAAAACCTAAGTAATTAACTAGGGGGTGGGTAGAATCACACTAAAAAGATAATTGTTGCCTCATCCGCCTTTTAGTGCTACCACAGACTAAAGGGGATTGAGAAGGCCGTGGTTGGCATGATCGTTGCCTTGTCTTCGTGAAAGGTAATGGTTCTGCATGAGCTACCCTATGGGGCGGTTCCTTGAGATAGGTAGCCTGGATAACCATAGATGGGGGCGGCTCCTAGCGCTTGGTTGTCTGGATAATCCGTCAGTAGATGGAGGCGGTACCTTGCAATAGGTAGTCTGGAGAATCCATGTTAAGCCATGCGATGACACTCTCCTCTAACACTCCTTATTATGTTGCTTCTTTGGAAATCCTCCAGAAGTGGTCCTTTGTCTTGAATTGATGATTTATTATTGTTTAAGTTTGAGTGATCTTATGTGTTTATATTTTTCTCTTGAGTTGGTCATATGTCTATGTTTGGAAGTATGTTATGGGAGTTGGTTTAGATTGTTGTTGAACAGACTTATATTGATTTATGGAGTATTGCCTTGATGCATCTTTGGTGTACTTTGTGGTCTTGTATGATCTCATTGATATTTGACTTATGACCTTGTACTCTTATAGTACTGTGATATGATGTTATTGTATTGTGTAATTGCAATTTGGAAATTGTATTATGTTTATTAATTCAGTTTGATTTGGAAGTGTTTCATGATCATCCTTTGGTTACTTAGATTTATGACTTTAAGTTATTATGTTGACTCTTGGATGTTGTTGATTATGTCAATGTAATCCTTGAGTTTTATGATACTTTTGTATGATGTTGAGTCTTGTGGATTCCTGTTTGGATGTTCTTGGTTGAGGTCTCTTTCTTGTTAGCTCCTTAGCATGGGGGGTGGGTCTTCGGACCTACGTGGTCGGGTGGAACGTGCTAAGCACCCCATTGGGTCCCCAGTCGAGGATCGAGAGGTGCGGATTGGTGTTGTTGCAGCGATTCTAGAGTTGTATTTGTCTTGGAGCCAATTATGATACTTTGTATTCATCTGTTTATTTGTATCATGTTATCTTGTGTATGGTTTCCATTTATGTTTGGAAACACTTTTGTATCATTGTACCTCTAGAACATTGTACTGTAATGAAATGTTAAACTTGATGTGGATATTGGCCATGGCAGCTGTTATTCAATGTGTTAAGTTAATCATGCATATGTTGTATTTATGTACACAAATGGTTCTTATCAATGATATATCATGTATGTGTTACATTTGTTAATGTTTACTATGTTATGGATTATATCAGTTGCGTAATGACTCCTCGTGTACCCCAAGGGATGTATGTGCTAATGAATCTACTTAAATGAAACTCATGTCATGACTTAATGAGTATTACATGTATGTTTTGTTAACTTTAAAAAAAATAAAAAAATTGTGCAGTAATTATTGTTTAATTGTCCTTTGGGGTTCACACGGCGGGGCGTTACACTTCCTCTTCCAAAATTACCTCTTCCTCGAGATGACTCTCCTTTTCCTCGGAAATCTCCTTTGCCTCCTATGTCTTAAGAGGTACCCTCTCCATCATGTTTGGAAAAATATCCTCTTCCACCACTGCTTTGTCCTCAGCCACGGGTAATTCTACCTCTACCCCTGTTATTGCTTTGTTTCTTTCTATTTAATTTCTCCTCGGCTTTCAAGGAGCATTGATAAGCCTCTTCCACATTTTGCAACTTGAGAAAACTTATTTTGTCTTGAATGGACACTCGCAAACCATTTAGGTATCTTGCAACTTGCTTAACCTCATCTTTAGTGTGATCTGCTCGAATGATCAATCAATAGAACTCTTCATTGTACTCTTTGACACTGGACTCTCTGCTTCAAGTTCTGTAATTTCCTAAACAAACTTATCTGATAGTCTGCAGGCATGAACTTTGCTTTCAGTTTGTTCACCATGTGGTCCCATGATTTTATCTTCTCCTTACCTCTTCTTTGTCTATTAGTCTACAAATGATCCTACCACAGGGATGCATGCCCCTTCAACTTTGTGCAGGCATATTTCACCTTCTTGTCATCTTTAGTACCTTCAAATTTGAAGTACTTCTCCATTTCAGTAATCCAATCCAGTAATTCATCGGAATTCAAGCTCCCTTTGTACTCAGGAGGGTCAAAACGGGGTCTGGTATTTATTCTGGTTAGGGCTCGAATGAACCTCTCTTCTCCTCGATCAAGTTCTGGTTCTCCTTCAACTTCAATCTATTCTTCTTCTTCTTCGTCGCTCACATCATTGACATAATGACCTCTATGTTGTGCATTTTCGACAACCTCTAATATGGTCGCAATCCCTCTCAACATATCTATTAGGACAGGGTTTGTTTCTCTTCGCACCCCTTGTCCTCAGCCACATCCTCTTTGTGCCATCTTACGCAAGTCCTCTGCAGCTATAGGTTTCCTTCTCGCTTACTTACCCACAACAAATTCTCTATAGGACTTCATAATTGCTTTGACACCTTCCCAAGAGAAAACCTTGCTTTGATACCACTTGGTGTAGTCAAGCTCGGAGGGCCTTCTCAGGCTATCCAATCATGCAACCAACTCACACACACATTCACTCAGAAAGATTGACCAAATGCAACAGCAGAACAAATATTTTCTTTTTATTCAATAACAAAGATATATCCAGGAAATTTTGTTCAAAGCAACTCTTTGTTCTTCACTTCACCACACTCAACCCCCTTCTACCTTACACTACCTCCACCTGCTAACACTACATACTATCTTATTCCTCTAGGTCGGCCTTGGCGTTCATCTCTCCTCATGTCATTACCTCGTTATTAGTAGCTTCATCAAGTTGGCCAATGAATATGTATTCCATAACAACGATGTGGAATACATCGAATATCACTTCGCCAGGTGTCATGACCAAACTCGCCATCCGCCACCGTTGACCATCTCCATTTATCTCCCGCCATCGAAATGTTGCCAAGACCCTGACTCATCTCCCTCTGAAACCACCATGTCACATCGATAAAGCTTTATCGGAATATCGAACATACTTTGGAAGATCTCCCACCGACCTATGTATGTCTCCCCAAAATCGTCACCACCACATCATCGATGAGACTCAGATGAGATATCGCCTTTTCGAAGAGACTCGAGAGTAACTATTGCCGAAACCATAAGGTCACCTCGACACAACAATCAACTAAGCCCACGGTTCGTCAGAATGTCAAAGAGACATTCACGATTGTCTTGCTGAAATGTAATCCTCCCGTCGATGTAACTTATACGCGCTCCTTCACTTACTGCAACCATCAGACTATTGATGGGACATAAAACATGGTCCCAACGAAATCATTAAGTCATGTCGATAAGCCAATAGACTGTACGTCGAATGACAAGGTAGCTCCTCCCTCACGCTGACTACTCTGCAAGCCCAAACTCAGCACTTATTGAGTAGAATAACTCAGATCGATGCAAGATCGCTTCTATGCCCTAGATGCTCCTGCATCAACAAGGGACAACAATTAAAAAAAGTAAAAGAATTCAAATATCTATATGATAACATTGATAAGACATTCCTCATATGCATTATAGAAACATTAATGCATAACATTAGAGTTGAGTTGAGATTTCACATGAGATTCAACAAACAAATTAACAAAATTTAACTACTTTCATTATCAATGTACATATATATTATATAAAAATTTCAAAAAAAAGCCCAAAGGATGCAAGTTTCAACTACAAAATGGCAAAAACATAAAAAATATGTAATTGTCCCTAATCAACATCTTAACACTACATTGAAATCAAAATTTGAGTTTCAGTCACTACCATTATGAAGGGTTGCTTCATCCAATGGAGCTCCAACTAATCCCTCATTTGCCTCCTCATCAACTTGTGTGGCATTTTTGGGATCAATATCCCAACATATGGCTGGAGTTTGATTATCTTGAAGCCACAAGACACTATTCATGACCACCAACTTCTTTGACTATCAAGAGGTAAGCATATTCCTCTTGTCTATGACTGGCAAATTGCAGGAGAGGATTTTTTTGGATCAAATGGGCCCTTTGCATAAGTTTTATGGAAGTTTAGAAAAGCATTCAAATGGGTTATTAGAACTATCTTTACAAAACTCCCATTGCCAGAAGAACTTCCAACATTTACTTCTACTACTTGAAGCTCTTTGTTGAATTTGAATTTCTTGAATCTTCATCCTCACTACTCCCATTATTGCTCATTGTTTTCTTTATTGAAATTTCAAATATAGCTCCAAGTGCAAACATAAAACAAAAACAAACAAAAAACATTTCTAAGTGTTTAAAACTTAGACAAAAAAACAAAAGAAATGCAAAAGAATTTGTGAAAATCAATAGATCTCTCTTGCTCTATTATCATTGTTGTTCCCTTCTTTCCTCACAATTGTTCTCTTTCTTTGTATTTCTCTTCACAAGTTGAAAAATGGCAAAATGAATTTCTTTTTATTTATTCTAGATATTAGTGTTTCAATTTTAGGTTTAGGTTTTGTGTAAAGGGATGTGTGGGTCCCTGTTCCCCCATCCCTTCATTTTTGATAATTTTGTGTTTTTTATTTAAATATAAGACTTTTGATTACTAGGTCATAGGGGACTGCTAGCCATCCCCAAAACAATTGAGGGATGTCTAAACATCCCTTAATATACCCTGTCATTGCCTATTTGTTTTTTTCGCATTCCGGAAACATTTCCTATTTTCTTAAAATTTTGGGTACAAAGAAGGGGGGATGTTTCCTACCTATCCCGTCATCCTCGAAAAATCCTTTGTAGGGAATGGGTCCAATTCTATAGGGGACACATCCTTGGGGTACATAGATTTCTGATTTCCAACAAAGCTCTCTTAGCTTGGGTCATTCTTCCATAAACATTGTCAAACCTTCCGTTGGCCCTAATGTAGAAGCATATGATGACACAACCAGCCCTTTTGCTCCAAGCTTTGATATAGATGATCCAACTTTCATCACTAGTCTTGATCTCCGAATTTTTTCTCCATTAGTTTTATGTATCATTGGGTTGCCTGCTCTCATATGGCTATTTATATATGTACATGGATCAAAGAGTTGCCTGTTGGTAAAGTGCCCAGGGTTTATCCATCTTCCGTTAAGCATCTTCAGTGATGTTTTTAATTATTGCATTATTTCAGTGTTTTAGTTGTTTTTAAGTTTTAGGGTGGTGTTAACCTTTTTATGCTATGTTGTAATTTGTTGTATTCTCAAGTCACATTGACCTACTCTGGTCATTGATTGACATTAATATAATTTCTTTCTTTTATAGCTGTAAGTTATTACTGTCATAATTACTGGATATCTAAGTTTCAAAAAATAATATAGTCAACCTTGCAAAGATCAAATGTTCATCATAGGCAGCTGGAAATCACTCTCAGCGTCTATTTCAAGTTTTCAGTATTTCCTTACAAATGCATCCATAACCAGACGAAACCAGATTTTTCTTCTAATGGATTCTATTAAGATAAACTGACTTTGAGGTTGGTTCTTCATAAGTTTCAGCTCTCCATGCCAGCATTTTAAGAGTTTACCAATCTGGCCTCTCCTGTAATAAAACTAAAATAATGAGTGCATAGCCACCATGGATGCAAAATCTGAAAAGGTTATGTAGCCAATAGACTTTCTTCAAATAGTCAGATCTCTTTCGATCCCAGTTGGATTTGAAGTTCAGGTTTTAGGTGTTTTGCCAGTCATTACTTCCATTATGACAGTAAATCTGAAATTTGAGATCTCTGAACACTAGTCAGAAATTCATATATGTAATTTGTTAGGCCATACAATGTTGCCATTTTCTAGAACAAAAAAATGTGTCGCTCAAATATAATATATAGTAGGAGAGACACTTTTATAGAACACTCACGTTCATTTGAAGAAATGAACCTTTGGTGCATTCTATGCAAAATAAGAAGCTGAAGGCAGACTCGGATTTTGCAGCACTTTTGTCCAAATCTCATTGCACTTCCTGCTCAAATTCCGGAAACAGAGGAGAGTACTTATGAAAATATTTGAATTCATAAAATTAGGTGCTAAATTTTGTCCAAAGTTCAAAGCATTGTCCATTATATTCTGGAATCAATGGAAAGCTGATTTGCTGCAGAAAAGAGCTAATTGTAAACAGTAGTCTTCCTGAATTTTAGAAAATATATCTTTATGGTTGTTCTTAGACAGATGGACTGTAACAAACAAATTCATCGATTATGCAACCATCAACAAAATGGTAAATACTAAATAATGATAAAATTAGTCTTGGATGTAAAATATTGCATTCAAAGAGATATCATTGACTAGCTGCTGCATGATGAAAAGCTTCTGATGTGTGCGCCCAATACTCAGTCACGAGCTTTCCAAATAATGATCCTTCCCTTTCCATCAGCTTCAACGGCTTATCACACTCCACCATCTCACCTGTATGAGAAGAAATTATTATCATTCAAATTAAATAGTGGGGAACATGCCTAATTTCACCAGTCTGCTTAAGTATACAAAGTTCAATTCCAAGCAATAGAAACATGAATGTAAAATGTTAGGGTTTACCATCACTGATCACAACAATCATGTCACTGTCCATCACAGAAGGTATTCTGTGTGCAACAGTAATTACAGTGCACTCTGCAAATTCTTCCCTAATTGTCATCTGAAGTATTGAATATTGTCAATTGATGCTGTTGGTATCCGACTCTGTCTCAGCAATTGAACACTCCAGTGTTGGATGACAGGAAATTTCATCTACTTATATACCTTAGCAGCATCTTCAACAGAATGTTATTGATGCAGAAGCTCAAACAAAAGGCAACACTCCAGTTTCCTCCATCATCCTCCACTGCATTTTATGGATGACAGGAAATTTCAAAACAGACTACTTATATACCTTAGCAGCATCTTCAACCCAGAATGTTATTGATGCAGAAGCTCAAACAAAAGGCATTTGCAACTCATTTAAGTCGACAATGTACAAGCAACCTATAAATGTAGATTTAACATCACTTCTTGTTAGTTAAACCTTTGAGAAATTTTGGGAGGTTTGTTGTCCTAAAAACAATTGTTGAATCTGCCGTGTTTTGAGGGGGAGAGGTAAACATGACAGGAAAAATAGCTTAAAATAGATTGCTATGTTTTTAAGGAAAAAGGGATAGCATTTAACAGCACATGAAGCTGGATGTTTTGGCTTCCCATTGTATTAGAGGTAAATGAGATTTTTTTAAGTTTCTTGTTTTCTGCTCTTACTCTCTTCCTGCCTGATGATCTTCTATTTCTTTCTTGCAGAACAGAGTTATCTGCATTAATTGGTACCAGAACATCCAAAGATGCTGGGAGAACAGATCTAGCCGAGAGGATGTGCTTGGGGGCAGTGTGGGGGCTGGTGTGGAAAACAGAGATGATATGGTGTGGAAAACACAGATGATATGTTGAGTTGCTTGCTTGAATGAAGAGGCAAACATATATTTTGTTCATTTGTTGATGACTCTGACTTTTGAGCTGAATACTTAAAATTTTGAGGGGTATGAGAATTTGGTTCAAGGAAAGCCATTTGTATGCTTAGAAAAGCATAGCTATGCACAAAGATACATTTTAAGATGATTGAACAAACTGAGCAAAGAGTGAAGAAGTACCTTCAAAGAAATAGATTATCATAAATGAAGAAAGAAAGATGGAGAAACAAAAGGGAAGAAGCAAAAGAAGAATATTATGAAGACCATCAAAACCTTATGTAATGATTTTGAAAGAAGAGATTACTTAACATCATAGTGAAGAGAAGGAGAAAAGAAAATTGGCATGGATCACATCATGGATAGCTAGGATGAAGAGAACTTGTGGACAAGCAGAACTTTGGAAGCAGTTAAAGTATTTGTGTTGCCAAAGGATTGTCTCCTTTACAAAAAAAACACAAACTATAATGAAAAAGAATAAAATATCAAAGGAAGACTGTCATAGAAGAAAAAGAAGTGGATGAACATGTTATGAATGTGAATCTTGAAGAATTTACAACCAAGGAGAAACAATTATTTTCCTAGAAATGTTGAGGGGAAACAATTGTTTATGTTGTCTATCAAAATGAAGAAATCAAAGGAGAACAATGAGCTTAATTTTCTTAACTATAATTTTGAGCCATTTTTCTTTTCAATGCAAGTGTTAAGGAGTTGTCAAAGGAGAGGAAAAATGAGGACTTGCATAAGGAGGTTGTGTTGGGACAAAATTTTGCATTTGTCTTTTAGTTGAGTACCTTTCCCTTTTTGTGTGTTACCCATATTTGTCCAAGTTTATAACCGATCTGAGATATTTGTCATGGGTGGTCTTTTGCCAAATTTCTTAGCACAGTTGAGTAGAGCCTGAAAAATTAGACCCAATTGATTTTTGCAATTTTGTAAAATTCGCCAAAGGGTGAAAATTATGCCTTTGCGCGTTTTCTCCTTCCAACTAGCCTAGATGCAGTTCAGATGCTTTTTCCCACATAGTGCAGTTTGGTCTGGTCTTCTCGCAAGGTTTCAATTCAGCTGTTGATATCCACAAAAGGTAAAAAGGTAGAAAACATAAGAAATGGTTAAGTGTCAATCTTGCAAGAATTTGTCAGTCAAGTGAACCTCCCCTTTGGTCTGCTTTTACAGTTCGGTTAAGTTTTTTCGCATCCTTTGGCTTTGCAGGTTTTTTATTGGCAAGCGTTTTTCCAAGACCTTCAGGTCGAACTATATAAGTCTATTTTACTAGCCGATTCACTTGGATTTTTACCCTTTGCAGGAAAATTGTGCCTATCCAATTTTGCGGGCATTTCCATGTGAATTGTCTTAGTTCCGGTTGCTGATGATTTTTCCGCATTTCCACTTGCTGATAAACTCCCCACAAACGTGGTTAACACCAAAAATCTGTTAATTTATGTGAACAGATTAAATGCACAGAAAATTAATTCAAAATCAGACAAAATAACACAGCATATACCCTGGGAAAACCCTCCTCTTGAGGGAGAAAAACCCAGCAACAAAGATCTCTCTTATATTTGATGTAACAGAGGCAATTTTACATATTACAATGAGGTCTAACACAAGACCGATATACAGCACCTGGCAATATGGAATGACAGATAGCAACCTCCTAAATCACACCTGGCAATGACTGAACACAGATCTGGCAATGTTCACTTTGCACTTGAAGGTCTTCAATCTATGCACTGGATTGTCTTCAATCTGTGTTAGCTCAACACTGTGTAATGTTCGTCCTTGTATTCTGAATTCGCACTTTGCTTATTATATTCGCACTTGAGTATATTGCAAAGCTGATGAGAATAACGTCAATCTGTACCTTGTATTCGCACTTGATTGATATCACCGAACTGGTATATTCGCTCTTGAATATCAGATAAGTTCGCACTTGAGTAAATGACCGAACTGATCTCATTCTAGGATAATAACAATGGACGAATAATCTGTATATATATACAAATGAAATGGAGAGACAGATCCTTCATGTCGGCCTCTTAAGAAATCATAACTCCAAGATATGATGTCGGCTTCAAGCAATCTCAACTCTTCTTTAATCAATGTCGGCCTCAATCAAAATAACCTCTTCACAAGAGGTCGGCTCTTGAACATGTATTGGCCTGAATGAATATTCTTACCTCTTCACAAGAGGTCGGCCACCTTAAAGATCGAATCCCAAGGAGAATGAGTCGGCTTCAAACAAATTTAATTGTCTTTGCATTTTCTCAAGTCGGCCATGCTATGAGAAGATAAACAATAAATATAAATTGAATAGCCAACGGCTATCATTCAATTTAAGTTTCCACGAAGGAGCTGAGCTGGAAGGAGCTACCGAAGCTGCTATATCATTAACAAAATCAACTAAGTCTTTGTGGGCAGATGGAGTCCAATTTCCCACACTCGCCCCCAATGACGTCATCTTCCTTTTGTGGGCTTTTCTAAGTGAACTTGTTTTTGATGCTTTTGTCCAGTTCACTTCCATTTTCTCGCATAATTCCTTTTGCAAACTTTCTCCATTCATTTGAATTTCCACTTCCAAAGTTCTTCATCCGGTTCAAGTGCCTTTGTCCGCAAGCCTGTTCCATCCCATTTTCCCACATCCGTACCTTGCTAGCATCATGCTAACGCCATCCTTGCTGGCGTAATCATTAGAAATTTTCATCTGAACCAGAATTTTGCTAAAGTTTGTGGATTCACATGGTTCTTTCCACATGGTTCACTTGGCCGGCATTTTTCCACAAAGGTCCAGTTGGGTGGCAACTTCCCGCTTTTGTTCCATATGGCCCCTTGAGGCCCGCAAGGCTCCATTTCAACATGTAGAAGGCTTCAATTGTGCTTGTGCCGGATTTTCATCATTTCGGCTCTGCATTTGCATTTCACTTACTCCTCTACCAAGTTAAGTGTCATTAATGCATTTCCAACGGCCATGGTCTACTTGGCGACGTCATGAATGTGTTTGGGCAGCAATATTTTAGCATGCAGATTTGATTTCATTTACCAGCATTCATGGCATTATGCCACCCAACTACCAAAAAGTAATTGCAGATGTCCTCCTTCCATCTGCAGTGTTCATTTTGAGAAAGAGAAAGATCTAGGCTATGAGTTTAAATTGCTATAGTGCAACGAATTAGGGTTATGCCCTACTGCTGTTATATGAACAACTTTGATCATTTTTGAAAGAAGGTTGGTGACAATGTGGTTTTTCAGATGCCAAGAAAGATTGCAAGGCGTCCATGAACACTATATTCTAGTTTGCTTAGAGATTATAGACCTGTGGAATAGAAGAAGAAAGGTATTGTAATGAGATTTTGTTATAGAATGTCTCCATGGTACTTTCTTTGTATTTAAGAAGATTTCTTAAATGCAATTAGGAATTTCCTCTTGTCACATTTACTCTTATGAATGTAATATTGAGTTAGATGAATGTGACAGCATTCTGAAAACATTGCTAGCCATGTAATGATCTTTCTCAATTTATGTATGAATATATGTAGTTGGTATGCTTTGTTGTAAGGTTTCATATTCATTGGTGTATGTAAATGCATAGCTGCATTTTCTTCTTTTCTTGTTTTTTCTCTTCTTAGTGTTGTGACTCTGTTGCCCAATAGATGGGCACCATTCTCTAGTCCACCTAGCCAGTCTCAAATAATTCAAAACAACACATTAATCAGTAGTTTAGTTTAGGCGGTCCTTCTTGTGCACCTATGACTATCGATATGACCAAGGAATCATTCTCAAGTGAAAATTCAATAGATATATTTTATGTGGATCATGCTTGCACAATCATATCAGCTATATAGGGTTTATATGTAGCTAGTTGTTCTTAACCTAGTGACAATAGTTGGGGTTAAGATTGCACTTGGTTTTGGTTGCAGTGGTTTTGGTTGCAGTGGTTTTGGTTTCAATGCCTATTAAGGCATACCCATAGGAACACCCTCCTGAGTCTAAGTTGAGTTTGAAGTGTAGGAGAGATAACCCACTCTCGTAGAATTGGCCTTCACAGTCTGTTGATAAGCTGATTTTACTTGTGTGATGACAACCTTGACCTTGTGAGTGATATTTTTCTCTAGGAAGTGAACCAACGTTTTTGAGCACCAACAAGTTGCAAGGTCATCATAAAAATAAGAAAAATGGAGGAAGAAAATCATATGTGATAAAATACAAATATTCATCAAAAACAAGGAACCAAATGGAATATTTTTTGTGGAGATGGAACACAGGGGAAAAGCACAGCTTTGAGCAAGGAGGTTCAAAAGTTTTTTTTTTTCAAAACAAGGGGATAATTATGCAGGTGCTCAAAAAATGGATAAATGCCACATTCATTTGAAGGTGGTTGAGAAAAATCAAGAAGAGGTTATTTATTATAGTTGAGGGAATGTGGAGGAGTTAATGGATTAGATTGTTATTTTTGTTAACAAGGTACAGACATGTAGGCTTGCATGTAGTAATTAAAGCATGGGTAGTGGGTAGCTATAATTATGTACCCAATTACTAATTAAATGGTGTAATACATGATGCAATAATGGGTACTTTTGGTGGCAGTTATGTTATTAAGTTGTTTTTCTTAGAAAATAAGAGAGGTGGGGTAGTTCCAGATTAGGATAGTCCGTATTTACTATTTGGAAACATTAAATGAATAGCTGAGAATGAATAAGAGAAACTATTTTGAGTTGTGTAAAATAGGTGACTAAAAATGAATGGTTTGAAATTAGTACTCTCTTACTTCTCATAATGCATGCATTAGAGATTATTTTTTAGTCAGACGATGGTCTTATATATGCAGATTACAGCGTTCATGACAGATTTATAGTAGAAAAAGCATAGTGTAGGCTCTGCATCAGTTTTCTATTAGATAATTCAATGGTATATTGAAATGGTAAGTTCAGTACAATATTTACCTGGTGCATCGAGGCAACTTTTCTTTTCTCTTATAACATCTCCAAGCTGACACTTATCCAAAACCTTTATCAAAGAGAACAAACATTAAATTATTTCCCATTTCTGCTTTGTATAATAAAATGAAAGCAGAAATCATGTCAAACAGTATTCAAAGACCTTCCAAATTGCTGAATCTGAGTGCTCAGATAATGGATCAAGGTTGAAACGAACGGTTCCACGAAAAAGAGTTGGTTCCTGAGGAATAATTCCAAGGTGTGACCGCAAATCATGAAGTCCAATGGAGGTAGTATCTAAACCATCAATGAGGATTCTACCCCCTGCAGGTTCAACCAAACGAAAAATAGCACTGATGAGAGTGGTCTTTCCACTTCCTGTTCGACCAACAATCCCAATTTTTTGCCCTCCTTCAAAAGTACAAGTAATTCCCCGAAGAACAAGAGGACTGTTTGATCTATACCTAATCTGCATTGGCATGGAATAAAATTTAGAAAAGACATCACTACAAGCTCAAATTATACTCTTGGCAACAAAAACATATAGTTTAGAGGGTGTGGATTATAATCATCTGGTTAGGAAGCCCAACTAAAGGTACCTTCAAGTCTTGCAATTCCACTCTACCATGGGAGGGCCAATCCTCTGGTGGTCTACTAGATTCTATTATTGCTGTTGCTTCACTAGGAATGCACATGTACTGCTTGATGCGTTCTACAGATACAATATAGTTTGCCAGTGTGCATTGGTTTTGAATACTTGAAACCAATGATATGTTCATAGAGAGGCCATAAGATAGGGCCATCCCAACAAAACCTGTACCAGTTTAAATAACTTGTTAAGATCCTCTTTATGCAATTGTGAACTGTAAAACAGAGAATCTAGAAGAAGCAAGCAAACAAAATATGTTTAGTTCCATCAACATACCAGGATTGAAGGTGCCTGCTGGGAGTAGGACCATAGCAAGAGCAGATGAGCAAAGAACTATAGAACTTAATACCTCTAAACGTTGAATCAACCATTCATTCGTTGCAAAACTGTAGAAAAATGGGCTTGAATTTTTGTCAAGTAGATCCAAGTTCTTCTTCATAAACTGATCCTGCACCTTGAAAGCCCTGATTGTCACTGCTCCTGATATGGACTCACCAAAATGATTTGCTATGGGTGATTTTGTTGTACCATTGATTCTCATCAATTCTTTAGCAGAAGCAAAGTAGTATTTCTGTTCCAATTGGCAAAAACAGAACTTAGTTCTCTAGCAAATATTGTCACAGAAAAAGGTTTTTATCCTACGTCCAATACTTGATACACTTACACACAAACAGGTGAAGTTCTTCTCAAGCAGCTAAATAAATAAAAATAAGGTTTCACCTGAAGTTGAAATGTCAAATAAATCATTGGCAGGGCAGCAAACAAAACTTGCCATGTCACAACAGCTACAACACCAAGATTACTGTAAGCATTCATAGTGGAACACATAGTGAAGACAAAGCTGAAAGGAAGGTCAACATCAAGAATGCTCAAATCTGAAGAAACCTGGGAATTAGATGAAGAAAAATAAAAACAAATTAGTATCTCAGCATACATCGAATGATGCTTTTGTAAAGCAACATCAAGAAAAGGAACAATTGCGTAGTGATAGGGCTGAAAATGTACCCTGCTCAAAATTCTTCCTAATGGCGTGGCATCAAAAAATGCCATTGGTGCTTGGAATAAGGAAGTCATGAGCTCAGAAAAGAAAGACTTTGATGCTTCAAGCCCCAAAACGACTACAAAGATTGATCGAAGGAAAAGAAAAATTGAAGAAGCAAATGCAATACTTGAGTAGACTATGATTAGCATCAATGTGCTGACTTGGGGACTCTGCACCTTAGCAGCCATCCAAGTATTTCCCAAAATCTGCCCGGTCAAAAATACAAGATGAGAAAGACCAGCGATGGAACAATACAAGAAACCTCTGTTCTGTTTCAAATAGTCAACGTATGGTTTTAGACCAGTATCTCCAATTTCCTTTTCTTCCTTTTGAACTAGCTGATCCACTTTAGGTGCTCTACATGATTTCTCTTGTCCCTTTAGAGACTTGACCTTTTGAATTTCTCTTTCTTGACTCACTGGTTTGACTTTTGAGGGTGGCATTGTAACTGCCAATTTGTTAGAACCCATTGTGTCTTTATGTGCATTCACAAGCTCTTGGAATACCTCACTTGAGGCTAATAACTCTTCATAGCTCCCACTTTTTCGAACTTCCCCATCCAATATCAACTGCAATAAGATGTGGCCTCATCGTTATAACTGAAAGTGAAGCTGCAGAAATTTCTACCATTAATTTTTTATAAATTATAGGAATAACATTTTGTGACAATAACTAGAGAGCATCTTGATGTAACTCCCTTAAGCAGTATATACGCAGTCAGGCAGCTCTTGCCTGACCAGACAAGTTCACACTAACCAGTATAGTATCAAATGCTGGTAGGAAATCAACTTGATGTGTTACAAGGATCACAGTCTTTTTGGAAAGTGCTTCCATTATGTAGTCCTACACATCAGAATCTACAATTGTTATGAACCCAAAGGAAACAAAAAAATCACATGGAAATGTGCTGGAGATAAAATTGTTCCCAGCTACACAATATTTCAGGAGGTTTACACCAAAACAAAACCAACAGAATAGAGAAAAGTGGCATTATTTATGAACCTTAAACAGGCTGGTAGCAGTATGAGCATCAACAGCACTGAAAGGGTCATCCAAAAGATAAATATCAGCATCCTGGTATAGAGCACGGGCAAGTTGTATACGTTGTTTCTGACCACCACTTAGATTGACACCTCGCTCCCCAATTTCAGTTAGATCACCAAAGGGGAGATTCTCCAGGTCCTTCTCTAGTGAGGCCTTTTGGATCACCTCTTTATATTTCTGCTTGTACATTGTGCTCCCAAATAATATGTTATCCCGCACTGTTCCACTTTGAATCCATGCAGTCTGAGAAACATATGCAAGAGTGCCACAGACTCGCAACTGCAGAAGAATTAGAACAGAGAAATGAGATAAAGAAAAGTGCATCAATAAGTAGGTTGCTATTAAGGGAATAGTAAATACAATGGATACTCACATTGCCCCTCAGCTTTTGTACCTCCCCAAGAATCGCAGCTAAAAGAGTTGATTTTCCAGATCCAACTTCCCCACAAACAGCCACTTTTTGACCATGATTAACCTCCATATTGATATTTCTCAATGTGGGTTTTGGTGAATTGGTATCCCAGCTTAATGTCGCTGATTTGATAAAGATAGAGTGTTCAGACCATTGTTGAGTTCCACACTCAACAGCCCGATCCTGCAACTCATCGCTTTGTAGAAAGTTGATGACACGCCCCAAGGAGACCTTTGCTTGAATGATAACAGCAATAACATCAGGAATTACTCGAATTGGTTCTTGAACCAGTCGCAAAGTGGCTATGAATGTGAAAACATTTCTTGGAGTTAGAGGGATTTTAAGGAAATAACATGTTGCAAATGTCGCACTTGAAACCAGAATAGGAGATGACCAAAATAATATTGAATTGTAGGCTCTCCGAAACTGAACTGCTGATAGCCATTTGTACTCTACCTTGCGCAACTTTTCAATACCAGATTTGAAATGTTCCTCCCATGCATGCAATTTCAGTACCTTCATGTGAACAAGAGCTTCTGTGACAGCCCTTAATCGCTCATCTTGGGCTGACATGAGTTCAGTTTGGAATTTATGCTGCAATTTTGCCAATGGAGAATTACAAATCATGGTTAGGATGACAACTGCTAAGGCTGCAACTGTGGCCCATCCAATTGCTTGGGATAGGATACTTAAAGCAAATACAAGCTGGAGAACTGTTGTCCAAGTCAGATGAAGCCAGAAGGGAAATTCACCTATACGATAAGCATCTACAGACATATAGTTCATGATCTCTCCTGCTCCATGGACCTGTTTAGCTTCATTGGACAGCTTCAATTGTTTCTCATAGATTGCTGTAATTAGTGAGGAGCGCATCTGGAGACCAATCCTTCTAGTGCCAAAATACCATTGCCTTTGAGATAGGGACTCTACGAGCTTGGCTAGAAAGAGTGCTCCTACTAAAGCATACCCTTGGTATTTGAAGGATTGTTTGTCTTCTGAAAATCCAATAAATGCATTTAAAACAAGTGGTCCACAAGACAGAGTGGCTATTTTGAGAAAAGCATAGATTCCAGTCCTGACCAGATTTTTCCTATGACATCGAGCCAGAGCCCAGAAAACAGATGGATTGGCAGATGGGCTTTTTTGTTTTTGCCTAGCTAGCTCTTCAGTAAATTTCAAATAACTGTTCTCCGCTTGATCTTCCTCACAAACTTGAGGCAAGTCATTTTCTTCAAGAGGTATTTTCCTACCTTTGGACAAAAGAGAATTCAACCACCAAAATGTCATCCTGCCAAAGGTCCCTGCTTTGGCAAAAGGAGTCACTTCTGGATTTGACCTCTTTAGCAACGGATCTTCCTGGGTCTGTTCATAACTCAAAGGCCCATTTTGGTTATCCCCATTTAGAATGGGTTCCGACAGAAGACTACCCCTTGAATTTGTCAAATCCTCTTTTGCAGCACAGATGAGCATCAAACAACTTGCTAACCATGAAATTAAAGCAAGAAAAAGTTGAGTTGAAGATTCTCTGGAACTGATAAAACTGAACCCAACAGAAACAAAATCCAATGTTTCTAACAAAAAAGTGATGATCCACCAGATACGAAGAAATTTTGTTACAGCGCGCGTGCACCGAAGGGTTACTGACAAAGCAAGCATAAGCCATGCTAAACCTTGCACTAAAAGGACAAGCAAATTGTGCAGGGCAGTTATATAAGTCCCATTCCATATTTTCTTGTACAAAATCCCAACCCCCAATCCCAAATTCACTATACCCAAAATGACATTAATTGTTACAATGGATGTTTGGAATTGTGTTCGAGGCCTCACAGTTCTGAAAATACTTGTCTGCCTAGACCATTTGAGAAGCAAAACAGTTCCAAATGTTAGCAAGAAGACCAAATGTGTAATCGAGATTAAAACATTTTTGCTGCATGAAGTCAATCGGAAGGTGTGTAGAAATTGAGTGTTGAAAAATAGCGGTAAGTGGCAGGTCTCTCCACAGTCTCTATTATAAGGTAGCGAATTCGACTCTCCGCAAAAATTGGTCCAGATATCTGTCGCAAACAAATGAACTCAATTCACTGCAAGGCAAGGCGGGAATTTACACTGTTGAAGAAGTGCATGATAAATTTCGAAAAACAATGATCAAAACTTAAACATCACTCTTTATACGCTATGAGGCCTGGAGGTCGTCTGATATATATATATATATATATAAAGCTTAAACTCAATAAACCAAGTTTTGAAGTTTACTGATGCCAAAACATCCGGAGTTGTGCCTATTGGAAAATTTTAGACCTAGGCGTGGATGATGTGCATGCTTGTAATTTTTTCATAATATAATGAAAACCTTTTGCTTATGAGAAGAAATCTATCAAAATCTGCAAATGCGAGAATAATGAGCTTACCAGTGAAAGTCATCACCATTCTTTCACAAAATAGGTCAACTGCTTCTTTCTTTTACAAATGTTGTTGAAGGAAGAGATGTCTCCAACCATGTCATCAGCATTGAAATGTGTTCCTCTGTACAGTGCATTGAAAAGATGTCATCATTGGTTATGCAGGATTCAAATCAGTTCACTGTATTTGCCAATTGAGAATGCAAGAATACAAATCATTTGCTGTAACAACTGCTGAAAATATTCCAAACATAACCCAATATCTCCGTAATCAAAACCAGCCTAAACGAAATGGATTCTACGTATCCTAAACTCTTAACTGTAACCTAAACTTCTGATATTAGGGGAGAGGACACAGAAATTTATAAGCACAGATTAGACAATGTGGAGAAGCCCAAACAAGATATAAACCGAAATGGGTTGTCAGTCAGTTTGAATCTTTATTCTATTAAAAATGTCTGAAATGTAATGGATAAAAGGACACAAAAACAAACATAATCAATGCAATATTTCTTCGCTCTCATATCCTACCCTGATAAATGAAAAAAACAGAGCTTTTATTCGTTCCAAACGAAAATAACTGAGGTTAAGGTGACGAGCATTACTGGTAATTGTGTGGTAGGCTAATAAAAAAATAGAAAACAAATCTTGTTGCCCATTGCTACAACCAAAAAAGGGTGGTAGGCTTTTCATGGGTCATTTTCAGGGGCTCAATGATGGAGTTCTGTTTGAAGCAAAACTCTGGGTGAAAGTCAATGATGATCAGACACAGAGAGAATGTGAAAAAAATTCGTCAGCCATGACGTGCTATTTTCAATTGTAAACAGATTGCACAGAATCTGAAATACTTTTTAAGCAAGTAGAGAAAGAACACGGTAGATGTGTTCTAGTATATACTTTTTAAGATCTCAAAATATCATTATTTCAACATTTTCTTAGTTATTAATTTAGGGAGGATATTATAGTATTTATTATAATTTATTTTATTTAACACTGTACATAGATTTTTGGATTTTAATTGTTTAATTTTTTAATGTTAAAAATATTATAGAATCAAAATCTAAAAATTTATGTTTATCATGAATTGTTATTTTACTTATTTATTTAAACTAACAATTACATCTTGACAATGGATACGTTTATGGTTTTTTTATTTTGTGTAGGAAGATGGAATAAAAGTGCTTATTAATGATATATATATATCATGTTTGAAACTAAATATATTTAGTACATTCAAAACATTAAATTAATTGTTCTACATGTTTATAATATAATAATTTATAAACTGAATATTAGTGGAAATTTAGAAACAATATTTAATTCTATACTTTCTTTCTTTGTATAAAGTGCAATGATTATTTTGTAAGGTAAATTTAGTATTCATTATAATATACAAAAGATGGGTCCACTGGACCAATGTACAAGACAGGTTACAAAATTGGTTACATATGTTGTTTATCAAAATCTTCCTTGCAGGATAGTTAATTATCATCTACCATATTATATATATATATATATATATGTTTGAAACTAAATATATTGAGTACATTCAAAACATTAAATTAATTGTTCTCATGTTATAATATAATAATTTATAAACTGAATATTAGTGGAAATTTAGAAACAATCTATTACATAAATTTAGTATTCATTATAATATACAAAAGATGGGTCCACTGGACCAATGTACAAGACAGGTTACAAAATTGGTTACATATGTTGTTTATCAAAATCTTCCTTGCAGGATAGTTAATTATCATCTACCACCATTACCTAATATTTGTATTGATGTTGCAGATTATCTATTACATTCATAACTATTACATCTTTAAGGTTTTTTAGGCGTTTCTACTAGTCTTTCTTTACTTCCCCTTTGTCTTTAGTGGCAACCCTGCTTGCTTCAGGTCTCCTCTCCATAGTCTTCTTCAAGTCTTATTTGAACTAGATCCACTAATTAGCATATAGGAGCTCCTCTTTGGTTATTTCTATTTTTCCTTTTTGTATGAGGTTCTAAAACTTTTCTTTGGTGACTTCCACAGTTATGGATACCTAGGAGAAAACATTATAAGCAATGAGTCTACGATTGGACTTAGTAAGTGCCCTCCTCACACCTTGGTATTTTTCACTATTCCTAGCTTTCCATAGAAACCACAAAGTTTCAGTAGTAAAGATAAGGCAATATAAGTTATTTCCTTTTCCAATGTCTACAACTTTTCCAATAAGAATTTCTTGTTTTCTTTTAGGTGATGAAACATCAATTAGAAAAAGATTCCAGATTTCTTTTGCAAAATAACAATCAAACAATATATGAGAGATAGATTCATTTTTCTTACAGATTTCACACATACTGGTATTGCCTTTTGAGTCAAAATTAGGCAGTTTTTGTAGAAGCATCATCCATTTAAAACCTGCTTTTTTTGGTTCAACTACATTATTCTACAGATTAGTAAAAATCTTGTTCCAATCTTTGTAGCTATAATTAGTGTTCCATTTTTTATTAATTTGTTCATCAAGTTTGATGGGGGAGCCACCAATTGATAAATTTCTTTAGCTTTAATATTGATTATATTTTCATTAGTGAGCCACACAAGGTGATCAGAATTGCCCCTACTCACTTTTTTAGCTTTTTCATAATTTTCTTTTTGCATTATATAATTCTTTCATAAGTCATTTTTGTTAGAGTTTCCAATAAAATCCATAAAACCAAGATTGCCTGCGAAACATGGATTAGCCTTCTACAAGGAGAAAAAACAAAGATGTAAGAGCAATTTACAAAAGATGTGCAAATAATGTTATTGGGAATAAAGAATTACATGAGATAACTTGCTTTTATAAAGCAAGATGTAAAACCCTAAAGGTAAAACCTAATTAGGACCTAAGTAAACTTAATAAAGTGTAATTAAATATTTAATTACACCAACACCACCCCCCCCCCCTTAAGTGCAACTTAGGTAGAATAAGAAACATGCAAATAATGCAAGAATGGATGCATGAAAGCATGAATGGGTCTTGGCTACAAGATCATGTTAGGTACCCATGTACATATGCAATGCAAAACAAATAGAGAATGCAACCGAGTGATGAAAGATGGAGGACTCCATAAGACCCCCCAAGTACACCATCCATCACATAGATGCATAAGAAATGCCCCCCATAAGAGGAAAAGATATGATGAAAGAATTTGGAAGCTATGTGTATTTCAATGTTGATGTCGAATTGTGACTAAAACTGATCCATAGGAGCAAGTACCATAAAGATTTTGGAACATTAACCATAAAATGAATGGCCCTCAAACTAAGATGTGACCCGATGAGAATCTAATACGATTTAGGATCATTAACCATATGCTCTCAATCTGAAACATGAACTGATGCAAACCAAAATGTGTCAAGTTATGAGCAAGATTATGGCCAAAATAAACTACAAAATCCAGATACAACTCATGTGAGTTGTCATCAATATGAAGATGGGATCAAAGTGCATGCCATGTGACTACACTCTAATCAAATTATTATGCAAGAAACCCCCCTGATGGAACTTTATTGAAGTTCATTTATTACAATACCCCAAGATTGTAAAAGGAGAACATGCAAAACATGCAGAAATCAAAGAGAAAATGAAAACATAAAGCATGCAAAAAGAAAAGATTGCATGCAATTAGTGTTCACATTTTCCTCTGTGTATCTCAATGATGATACCAAACTGTGACTAAAACTAATCCATAGGAGCAAGTACCATGAAGATTTTGGAACATTAACCATAAAATGAATAGCCCTCAAACTAAGATGTGAACTGATGAAATGATTTGGTTTATGAAAAATATACTTGTTGCATGCAAAAAATAATGGATACCCAAATAATATTTTGGTGCTACCAACAAAACCTATAAAACATTTTTGAATCCAAAAAGTAGAACATGTGATTTGGTAAAAATCAAAAACTTCACCTACAATGAAAATAGTCGTGATTTTGACAGTTGTTTCTTCACGTTTTGCTCGTTATCTGCAAAATCTAGCAGATACCCAGATGGTATTTTGTGGCTTTGAACAAAATCCAAAAATCATTTTTTCTCAAAAATACACAAGGCAAAAGATATTGGCCTTTTTTTCTTAAGGATCCAAGATGCACCAAAAAATTGCTCAAGGCTAATCCCTTGAGGATCCCCAAAAAAATATCTTGATTGAATATAATCTAAAAAGGGGATTGCAGATCAAAACTCTAATACCATGTTTTCCCATTGTGAAAAGTGTTCCACCAAATGGATTTAAGTAGGAAACTATTGTTCAGATCATTTTTCACTAGGTATTTGTTAAAGATAGCCATTTTGCTAAGCTCCAAGGCTTTTCAAAGACTTAAAAATATTGGATCCGGTAGGGGATACAATGAAGCTACCAAAGATAAGGTCACATAGAGGCGGGTTTCTCTAGGCTTTTGCACCTTTAGGAACAACATTCACAATATTATTTATTAGAATGACCTTTCATGGTTCATTACCCTTGAGGCTTTCCATTTACTACTGTTGATGTGTGTTTTTGCAATTCTCAAAACAGGAAATACACAAGTGCTCTACCTCTCTTGAAAGGTAACCTCCTACAAACAAGTTGCAGAAAATTACCCCAAGGTCTCTCAGGTTTCAAGTCATGACTTGTAAAAACAACTCAGTGGATTGATGTGATTTGATGGTAATCACAAGGAGCATGGAAAATTTGCTAAGTCGGAAGGGAATTGGGTCTTCAAATGGAATTTATGAGATTCTAAAAGTGAGGTGCAACTGCTGCAAGTTCAAAACAGCAGTCTAAAACTCCATGTTCAACATCAAATTTGGCTTTACAATGATGTTGGAACTTTGCTTTAACTACTATTTCAAAGAAATTTCAAAAGGGAAAGGGGAGGTAAGAGTTCTGAGACCTGCAACTAATGATGAACAGTGACATTGGAGGATGCTATAGTGGACAACCTTCCCAAAACTAAATTCCACTTAACCAAACAGCATACAGTCTCATGAAACTAGTGTTATCTTCCAAGGTCTGCAAATTTTTAGTTGTTCATTTACCACGAAGCATGAACATGGAAGGCATCATCACAATAACATTCTTTAATATCAATGGACAACATGAACTAAACTACTGAAAGCAACTTAAAGTACTTAGAACAACAAATTAAATCTATCTAAATCTATAAACTTTGAGGAGATGAATCATGCAACATGTGAGAAACACAAGAATCCACCAAAGCAATGAAATTCTATTGAAATTTCTACAGCATGTCTTTACACAACTCAACTCTCTCCTTGAAAATGAGAGGAGACCCCTATTTATAGTTTTCCAAAAGTAAAATGAATGGCCAAGATTTACTTTCATTGTGTGGCCAAGATTCATTTTACATTAGGGTTTCACCTACCCCCAAAATATATCAATATAAAAATACATTTTTGTCTCATTCCTATTTCGCCCTCTAGTGGCTTTGACACTGCAACAGTTTTGTCTTCTAGTGGTTGCTTTCTTTTTCCAGCTAAATTGTTAGAAACTCATCATCAATCACTGGTTTTCCCTCATTTTTTTGAAAGGTGGAATACTCCACAAATTTTTTGATTAAAGCCCGAAGCTTGTCCCATTCCATGATGTCAGATTGAAGAACTTGGAAGGTCAGCTTCTTAAATCTACCAATGATTTGTTCCCAGTGCTTAGTGTATTTGGGTGCGACCTTAATGATCTGCTCAGATCAAATGAAAGCCCTTGCAGAAAATTCCATGAAATCCAGTGTCAGTGCATCTGTGGCCCCTTGTTCCATCTTCTTATGGAAGAATGGTTTTATCCTTTTAGGGTCCAATTCCAGGGCGGGCATTTCACAGCCTATGAGTAACTTGAGGTATTCCTTGCTATCAGTCCCATGCTTTGTTACCCATTCCAAATCGAGCTCTATCTCTTAAAGGACCTTCTCTAGAACTTTTTTTCTATGATCTAGGCCCATCTACCAGGTCTCCACTAGCCAATGATCAGCTTCCACAAGCTCTAACTCTTTCTCCCATGTTTTCTTTGGATGTTTAAGAATGGCCTCAAGCTTAGGATACATTATCCTATACAACTCGATGAATCTGTGGAACGTTCTTTTTGTATCTTCCAACTACTTATGTAAGTCTCAAAACTTATTGAACATTCAAAAAACTTTGTGAATTCCCATGTTACCATTGCATAGCACACGATTGAACCAATCTGTTGTAGCCTTGGTCCAACTCTTTCTCTTTTCTAGCTTGTCTATGTTGTCTTTGGAGAGTAGTGAAGGGCGTTGAGGATGTAGTTGGGGCCTCTTCCTCTGTAGATGTCCATTGTTAAATGTAGGCGGTGAGATCCACCACTTGTGCCTTTAATTTTTCCTTTGTGGACTGATCCTTATTCCTCTATTGCACGATCATTATCACTGACCCTTAGAGCTGATCAATTTTTTGCTCTCTTGTTGTAGGGCCCAAGTTGATGGTGGAAATGTTATAGCTGACCCCTTCTCCCTTATCCATCACTAGGGTGGTGATTTGCACTGTCTTTGATCCTCAGGCATCAACTGTGATATGGGAGCGGAATCTTGGCTTATTTTCTTTCCTTGTAGATTTGTCTGTGCTCTTGCTAGGATAGCCTTGATTCTAGCCTTTGGATCAACAAGTTCAAGGGCTTTCTTTTGCAGTTGTCTCTCCAACCAGTCAGGCATCTGAGTTTCTCCTTTTCATGATTCATGATCACCTTCCCCTCTTTGTGCATGTTGGATTTGTTTCTCCTCATGGCCTAGGGCCTTTTGTTCTATTCTTTCCTCTTCTTCATTTGAGTCCTTAATATATAGCCTTTTCCCTATCTGTCTCAGCAGTGGCTACATTTTCCTTGATGGTGCTTTCTTTCAGGGGCACTCTTTCTTCTTCCTGTTCGAGCTCTACATCATGCTCTGGTTCAGCACTCTTCTCTAGTGCATCTTCTTCCTTTTCTTCTTCTTTTTAAAGTAGTACCTCTTTCTCTTCCTTTTCTTTTTCAAGAGGCCCTTCCTCTCCTTGGATAAGACCTTTTTCTTGTCTAACCAGTAGAGGCTCTTCGAGTATCTACATGTTAACATCAGTATCATCTTTTTCTTTGGAAAGTTTCCCTTTCAGATCAACTTCTTCACCTATGTCCTTGAGTTGTTGGGATAGCTAATCTTCAAGCTCTTGATTTGAGGTTTCTATGATGTACTTTGCCTTAAGAGCTTTTGTATCTTCCTCTAAAGATTGCGACCTTTCTTCATCAGACGTTACCCCATCTAATTTTATGTTCATTTCATCCTCCAAGTGCTCAAAATAATCATCTTTAAAAGGGTCCTCGGGCTCCTCAACTATTCCTTTGGTAGCCTCCCTTTGCTCCATCTTCTCAGATATCTGCATAGTGGCCTCCATATTTGGTGGCTTTGTAGGTGGCGGAGGAATGGGAAAACCAACGACAATTTGGGCCATCAGAGCTTGAACTGTAGGATTCATGATCACCCCAGAGATTTCAGTATCACCTGCATATACTTTGCGAAGGCATCTAGAAAGGTGAGTGATGGCATAGTAGTTGTGGCAACTAAAGGCATTGCAATAGAAAGAGTGGGCAATGGAGGAGGCAACGAGGCAGATGACAGCGGAGATGTCATGGCCGAGGAGGAATCCAACACCATAATTGGGGTCGTGGGTGAGGTAGAAGCAAGGTGGACTAAGATTTCCAGAGCGGGTGGAGAGGAAACAGGCAGTTCCTGAGATGCAAGAGGTGGAGGAGTGGCAATGACAGCAGTAGCGACAGGAGAAGAGGTGGTAGGTGGTGATTGTGGTCGCTCTTCCTCTTCTTCTCCCTCATGTTGTGGATCCTCTTCAATGGTTGGAATTTCACTGAATCCTCCTGATTTCTTCACCTTCTTTGAGGAATCTCCCTTCATGGTCTTCTGTGTATAGACCTTATGCTTAGGTTGGCATTCAGACACATCCTTCCTTTCCCTTGATCTTGTTGTCGGAGGAGACTTAGGGGTTTCTTTTGTTGGGGAAATAGCTGCTCCACTATCAGTTTCACTTTTGAGCTCATCCTTGAGCTTGCCATATGTCAACACAGCTCCTTGCAGTTTGAGTTGGGTGATCTAAGCATCTACCCATCGCCTTGTTTTGTTTTCAACTGGCCTTGTTACAATATTGAGTTCAGGGTGATCCCACAAAGTTGGTTTACAATTTCTAGGAGATTCTAATTTTTGCTAAAATCACATATTTTCAGAAAATATAATGATTTCAGCTTAAAAATTTCCATTTAAAGCATTCCAATTGATGAGGGTTTGATCAAACTACCTTAGATCAAACCCCCTTGGATAGAACCCTGCTAGTTTTAAACCATACCTATAACGAAGTCTCTTTTACACCTATCAAAATGCTGATAAAAAACCACTTTTGATTTACCTTTTGGGAGATCAAATGAATTCATTTAAAATTTATTTTTTTTAAGTATGTAGTCCTTATTATAAGCTTCCCAAAAAGTATAATTTTAAATAAATTTAATTTTATTATAATATTTATTTTTATTATAATATTTATTTTTTATTTCTTGTGAATGTAGGTTTTCCACCAAAAATCAAGCTCTTTGTTCTGCACATATGGAAAAATAGCAGATTATCAAAAAAAAAAATTGAAACATCTAAGTGCACCAGATATTGAAGTCCTTGATCCAACAAAAAAATAATTGAATTTTGATACATACAAAAAAAGTTATGCGTTATATGGTCCCACTATGTTTGAATTGTAATTGGTTTAACTTCAAAACTTGATTAAAGAAAAATATTCAATAAAAAACTATTTAACCAAGTGGAAGCACTAATATCGGAGTTACAAATCTAAATTCAAAAGAATTAGAATTTTATCCTTCATGGAAAAAAAGTTGTGTTATACAGTGAACATCACTTTTTAAAAATGTTGTTTTCTTAAAAAAATAGTTTTCGAGGGAGATAGAAAAAGAAGTGCAATCTGATTCCAAAAATTTTGAAAAAATTATATTTAGAATCTACAGACAAAATTTCACGAAATTCTAGTTTGCATCATCTTCAAATTCCTCACGGTTTAGCCGCTATAGGTGCCCAAAAGTGAAGATTTAGTTAAAAAAATATATTTTAGTGTCTAGTTTGGCCAAAAATTGTAAACTACTATTGTGGGATCACCCTTCATTGACCTATTCTTCATCTTAATTTGTTTGTGGCAGTGGCAGGTTGGCCACAACATTGAATCTTTCATCAAGAATGGTGTCCTCCTCCTCTACAATCTGATCAGGCATTGGGAACAAGTTAATCGACCACACAAATTGGGTTGTCATCCGCATGTAGTGCCTCATTTGCACTTCCTTATCATCCTAACAGTTGGCCCAAAAGTCTTCAATATGGGGCAGATGAGCATACTACTTTTTGACCATCTTCTTTAGTTTCCCATAGGGGTCCATTCTTGGTCGGGCCATGTAGAGATCCATATTGTACTCTACTATCTCCTTCTCTGAATATTTCACACACTGAGCGGCGGGAACTACATACATTCCTTTCCTGAAAGTGAGGGGATATGGGATCCATGCTCTGTGCTTTTCACTTAGCAGAGTATGGGCATTTTGTAGTTGTCTAGAGACCTCAAATATAATCATCTGGTCATTGGGGTATCGGGGCAGCTTGGAGGGTCTTTCAAAGAAACCCTTTGTTCAAATATATGCGAACTTCGGGAATTGTATAAACAGGTACTCGAACCTCTGGATCAATACTCACACACTGTGTGAGACTCTCTCAAAATATCCCCCAAGGAGTCTGATGATATGCCCTATGAAGGCATCATTCACTCTTTGGTACTCCTTGAATTTTTTGTACTACAATTATGGGTAACAATCATACAGCTTGAGTTCTCCTCTCTTTGGATTCAGGTTATGTGCCACAAAGAGGCATTTGTATGGGAATTCCTCCGCTAGTAGGTATACCAGGTAGGATGTCATGTAGAATTGAGATGTTTTCTTTACAACCATAAGTTGTGCATGCATGTTGTCGCTGATGATATTGGACCAGTGGAACTTTGTTTTTCCATGGATGATCTCCTCAATGAAATAGAACACACACTCCTAGAAGAAGGCCGCAGTGGGAATTCCCTTTACCCTACTCAACAAGGTGACCAAATCATGGTACTCCTCATAGAAGTCACTCTTGTATATCTCTTTGGGTACCTTAACAACACTACCCCTCTTTGCCTTCAACCAATGTTGGTTGATCAGCTTCTTACACCCTTGAGGGTCTGCCTTCCACATGTTTTCAGCATATCCCTTCTTTGTTTCCTCCATGGGGTTGAATGGAGGGATATGAAATGTTTGGCCTATGGATCGGGCAGACAGATCTGCTAACACTCTTCCATCATGATCTATGATCTTTTTGTTGCTGCTATGGTAGCATTCTCTGCATACCATCACTAGCTATGGAGCTACAAGTGTAGGTGGAAAGCCAGCTGCTTTGGCGAGGCCACACTTTCATATTTTCTGGGCATTCTCAGTTGTAGGGTTGATCATGACCCTTCATCTGAATTTATCAATATCTACATGCCCCAGGTTTGTGTCTAATACTAAATCCCAAGTAGAAGTGACTTTGGAGGTGACTTCCACCCCATGGAATTGGTACTTCATTTGATATTTCTCTTATTTCCCCCTCGGTGCTTTAACAAGCTTCTTTCCTTTCTCTTTCTCTATAGACTTCCCTAATGATCCCGTAGTAGATTCCATAAATCCTACAAATAAAGATGCAGTAAGAATATTCACATAAAAAACTCAAGGAAGTCTTAGTTGAATCTTGCAAAACGAGGGTCATATCAACAATTTATCTTCAAAAGAACATAAAATCCATTAACATTCATTTTTTGAGGCTTGTTAGGGTCAATCATAGGAATGCGGGTTTCCCTAGGCTGGCAGCTGTCGGGAGCAATCAGGAGTGGAGTGGCGCTGGGGTCACAGCGGCTCGTGCGCAGACAGCCACCCGCACCCAAATTTTCACATTGATCTTTTGACAGTCAAGGCTCTTAACAAGGCATTTGGCACATTGGGAAATCAACTATGAATTCTTTGGAAGCACTTACTTGGTTTCCTTGATTGTGTGGGTGCAAGGAATGCGGAGGCAGGGAGCCTCACAGACATTTGGAGCTCTGTCGTTGAGAAATGACAATCAAAAGGTGGAAACCCGTAAAAGGAATTCCCTAATGTGGGACCCATAGGCGGCTAGGATAGTTTGGCCTAACTCCATTTGGTTTGATCACTTGGAATTTTATGGGTGGGGCCTAGCGAGAAACTGTTTTGGGATGGCAATTAAGAAATGGCGAAGATAAGATAACGGTCTATAGGAGGTGGTCCGCACTGGTGGGTCTGCAAGGTGCCTTGGCTTTGATCGCTTTGTTTGAGGGGACTCAGACGATGGGGGAGGGCTCAGACTCTACAATGCAGGAAGAAGGGAGGACGTGGCCATTTGTGAATGAAAACCACATGATGGCGAGCCGCAAGTGGCAACCCGCAAGAGAAGGTCAACAACCCATTTGAACTTGGTCGTTTTATGTTGGAGACTTGGGGGGAAACAGTGAGGTCAGAGTCTGCAATGCAAGAAGACAAGGGTCCTCAACTGCTTAGCATCAATGATAATGGCAAGGCGGTCCACAAATAGACCCCCATAAGGTTCAACCGACACAAGGTTTAGACTTATTATTTTTCCATTTTTTGTTGAACCTAAACAACAATGAGGATTGTGGAGTTTGTGGTGCGGGCGAGAGCATGGACTTCGCCACTTATGGGAGGTTTTAGGACGGTGATGAATGACGGATGGTAGACTGCAGGAGACAGCCCGCAGAGGAAGACATGGTCATCCCAATGCTCGACAGAGATGGCTTTCGCAGAACCCGCAATGCAGAATGTTAGTCAAGGTTAGCCATTTAGAGACAGTTGTGAGATGGTGGGCTGCCCGCATAGATGGACCTACAGGGGTTTGAAGATTTCAAATTTTGTCTAAGTATTCCATCATTTGGGTCTTCTAAGGCAGTGATGAGATGGTGTTCACCCACCTGCGGAAGTTCGCAAGGGTAGACCTGCAAGGTCTTGAGCATCAAATTTTTTGTTTGAAGATTAAACCACTTCAGATGGTTGAGAGAAAGGTGTAGGCCACAAAGGTCTGACTGCTTATGAAGAACAGTGGTAGTGGGGCCAAGTCCCGTAAGGCCCATAATGGTGTCACTTGAATGAATTTTGAAGATTGCTTAAATGGGTTTGTGCACAATTTTTCTGATTGATCGGCCATTAAAAGAAATTTGAGGTGTTCTTTAAGAAATTTTAAATTAATTCAAAGAAGCTTATTAATGAAGTGTGTTTCAAGTTGGCAGCAGTGAACGTACCTAGAAGTCACGAAGAATGCGATGGAGATCAAGTTTTGTGTTCCTCACAAGGTCGTGCGGGTGCAGGGGAGGAAATCGTTGCTTCTCTCAGACAAATTCTAACTGGGATAGGGTGAAAATGATAGGTTGGTCCATCTATTTATAGGAAAAAGGGAATTTATGACCCGTATTTAATGCATGTACGACTACCGGTGGGGTAGCTGGGCACGGAGTTCAAAAGAGCGACGGTGGAAATGGCGAAACCCATGAGGCGAAAGGAACTCAATATTTTTCCTTTTGATTGGCAGGAGAAAGAGAACAACAGAGGAGCATGTAGGACCTGTCATGCAAGAAAACATCCTGGGTTGGCCGTCGATTAAATAGTGAGCGGAAGGCAAGGACGTGCATGGGGAAACCCGCAAGGGTGGACCACAGGAGCTAAAAGATGCCAGTGTTAAAAACCAAGGGAAACCTTCCAAGGAAACCCCGCAAAAGCCAAGGACTTGGGAATTTTTTTGGTGATGAACTTTGATCAACCAAGGATAATGACTTTAGGGTCCCTTGACCACTTGATGCTCAAAATTTAGGGGCACACAAAATGAGGTGAAGGAAAAAAATGACCTAGCGAAGGTGAAAGAGAGGGTCCTCGTTCTAAACGGGGCATGTGCAATAGGCACAACAAATGACAACTCTACTGGGAGAATGCTCCTGAGAATTCTAAGGGTAAAGATTCATTTAGAACCTAGAATCTTTGGTTTTGCAAACTAGAAGCCAGTTTCCCAAAGTGAACTAAGGATCTCAAAAGAGGACGGGATCCTTAACTCAATCAAGTGATAGGAATATCTCAGAAGTGTGTGCAGGGTGAGTTCATTTCTCTTTCCCCGGAGACTAGAATAGATAGTCATTAATCAGTCAAGGCAAGCTACGTAAGTCATCCAACCCAAAAATTAACCTCGACATTTCTCCACTACCAGTTAGGCATCCATAGCCCTGACGGAGTTGTTGTTGTGACCCCACGAACATTGCTCTATTTCTAGCCAGGCGTCCATAGCCCCAATAGAGTTGCTGACACACCCACACAATTGCTTGTTTTAATACTTTCTTTTATTTTCTTTCTTTTTTTATGATATTTTCTTTTGGTACTCTTTTCTCTTGCTCACTATGTAAGCATCAAAGCTTACTATGGGTTTGGAATCATAGTGGTCATTGGAGCAGACCTAAGATTTTCACTTGCTAAGATCTCATAACAACTATTGTATAGTCCTTCAGAAATATTTAAAGTGTGTTATGTGTCTGATCCGAGATAAGTGTGAAAAGATTCAACCAAGGGTTTTGTCCTAGGTCAAGTAAGAGTTCAAATAGGGAAACCTACTTCATGGAAGTAGTCAAAAATCAACAATTACAAATGAAGATTTATCAAGAGAACAAACAAGAACGAATTAGCAAAGTGGGTCATCTAATATACCAAGCATGACCGCCACATCACAAACGAAGGGAACACCCTCAGCAAGAACAAGAGCAGCCAAAAAAGCGAGCAAAAAATGAAGCAAATGCACAGTAGCGAAGCAAAGGACACCTAAGCTAACCTATATACAACTATATGCAAAGATGAGCTTGAAAAATCTCAGGCAAGGAAATAATGCTTGAGGTGTTGCCCATTGACAGGAAATGAGACATCCTCTCCAGTGAGTATCTTGAGGCAAAAGGCATTATTTCCTAAAATTTCTGAGATCTAAAAGGGGCCAAGCCAAAGCTTGTTGAATTTTTCATGTCCCCCTTTCTTTTCATGGGCCTTGTCCCAACAAAGAACTAAATCAGCAATCCTAAAGGCCTTTACCTTGGCTCGTCGATCGAACCATTTTTTAACTACACCGTGATGTTTGGTGAAATTTCAATTGCTCAATCACAAACTTCTTCTAGGTGCAGCAATTCAACTAAATGGGCCTCTCTACAATCTCCCTCCTCATAGTATGTGTTGAGAAACTGGAGAGTGGGAATATTTAGGTGGATGGGAAAGATAGGCTCTAGGCCATAAATGAGATGGAATGGTGAATCACCTAGAGAAGCCTTATGGCATGTACGATCTGCCTATAGGGAAAAACATAGCTAGGTGTGCCAGTATTTGGGGTTCCTATCAAGCAGTTTTTTTATCACGGTTATCATATTTTTGTTTGTTGACTCAGCTAGGCCATTTCCTTTAGGGTAATAGTTGGAAGAAAATTTAAGCATAATTTCGTAATCGAAGGCCCAACTAGAAAACTTAAGCAAGGAAAAGGCGAGGTCATTATCACACACAAGGGCATAGGGGCAACCAAAATGATTCAAGATAAAACTTTCCAAAAAGTTAACAGCCACTTCAGTAGTACATTGCCTACATGCTATTGATTGTGTCCATCTAGTATAGTAATCGGAAGCGGTTAGAATGTACTTGTGGCCTATAAAGGATGGTGGGCTTATTGGACCAATGAAGTTGAGTCCCCACTGAGTGAACGACCTTACCTCCAGGACTAGTTGCAACAAGACAACAACATTTCTTTCTCTAGTAGCAGTAGTTTGGAAAACGTGACAAGTTCATACATGGTTGTGCACATCCTTAAAACCGTTGGCCAGTAGTACCCAGCCCACAAAATTTGGTGAGTGGTTGATGGGACGGATCCATGGCCAATGCCAAATTTATCATGAAATTCCTTCAATACTCGAGTTGCTTCATCTTTTCCAAGGCATCTAAGGTAGATTCCCTCATGATTTCTCTTGTATAATATGGATCCTTGCAGCATGTAACTATTTCTCTCTAGTCTAAGAGCATGATTTTGTACTCCCTGTAGCCGAGACGGGCACTTGTTGTTCATAAAATAGTAGGTGATGTCATCGTACCACTCTTCGGGAGAAACATCTTCCAACTGGTATTGTTGCATGGTGAGCTTGGGTTCGGCTTCAGCTATCATTTTAGTTATTGTGCGAGTGAGGGACTGCCCTTGGACCAACTTCATGGGCTGAATCTCCATGTCATACTCTATAATAAAGTTACCCATTTTTCCTATCCTTTCTCCTAGTTCATTTTGCATTAGCAAAGTCTTAACTGTTGGATCAGGCACAATTGCAAACACTTTATTCCACAAGATATAATGTTGGAATTTCTTTACTCCTCTGACTAAGGCGTATGCTTATTTTTCAACATTGTGATACCTCAATTCTGCATCTTTCAATGGAACACTCATGAAGGCAATAGGGTGTTCACTCCCTTCGTCATCTTTCTGAGTCAGTATACTGGCACAAGAGTGATCTAAAGTGAATGAGTAGATGTAAAATGACTTTAGATAGTCTGGGTTGACTAGCACTGGCGCATCAACAATTACTTTCTTGATTTCTTCAAAATATTGTTTGGCTTCCGGCATCTTGCTTCAACATAGCATTAAGTGGCTTGACTATTTCAACAAAGCCTATGATGAACTTTCTGACGAAGTTGATCTTTCCAAAGAAGGATTTAAGTTCCTTCTTACTGCCTGGAAGTTGGATTTTCATATTTTCTTGGATGCATTCAAGGTCTATTGAGATTCCCTTCTCTGAGATCAAGTGGCCCAGCAACTTTCCTTCTGTAACTCCAAAGATGCACTTCTTCGGATTCAGGTAAATTCCAAATTCTCTGCACTTCTGGAAGACCTTACACAAATTAGAGACGTGATCACTTCTTTTCTACGAAAAATATAGTAAGATTATCCATATAAATGATGATGCATTTTCCAATCAGGTACTTGAAGGCAATGTCCATGGCATGCTGGAAGGTTGTGCCAGCATTGATTAGTCCAAATGACATTCTTTTGTATGCAAAGGCTCCCCACTTGGTGGTGAGTGTTGTCTTATGCATGTCCTCATATTGTACCATCACCTAATTGTATCCTGAGTATCCATCTAAGAAGGACATCATCTAAGACCCATTAACTATTTGCAAAACTTCATCCACTGAGGGTATTGGATAACTTTGTCCTTTTTTGAGGCTATGTTCAAGTTGCAGAAGTCTACACATAATCTGATTTCTCTATTTTTCTTCCTAACTGGGACCAATTTTTCCACCCACATGAAGTGTCTAACTAGGAATATGATTATGGCAAACAAAAACTTTTGGACTTATAGATGATGGGTTCTAGCAATGCATTGATCGGGCGCTGACGCTACCAAAAGGGTCTCACATTTGAATTGAGATGGATGGTGTGAGGGATGATTGAAGTTTCATATGTTTTCAAGTCTTCATAGCTCCAAGCAACCACATCATGGTATTTGCGCAGGGCATCAATGATTCCTTTCCTTTCTTCTGATGTGCACACTTTTCCAATGAACACATTCTTAACTTCTTCGGCCATTCCTAAGTTGTGAGCATCGCACTAATTATTAATGGAATCCTTCTTTGTTTGTTGATTTTGATCCCTGATTTGATCTAAATCAAATATTCGCTCAAGTTGAACCATACCTCATGGTATTGTATTGGTCTTGAGATTAATGACTCCTTCTATGTCTAATTCAACCTCTTCGGGCTCTACCTCATCAATTATTTGAGTTGCAAACACATCGAAGCTAGTGATGAAGTCCAAGATATGTTTTGTCATCATTGAACAATTGGAAGTTGGTGATATTATCTGGCACCAATGGGGTGGAAGTGAGCTCAACAATGAACTTCTTCAACCCAGATAAGGAAAGGGGATGGAGGGTACTAGCTGCATGTGCTAAGGCATCAGCAGTATGGTTCTTAGAATGAGGGATCAACTGAATGTTAAATGAATCTAAGCCCTCTATGAGATCCCAAACTCTGTCTTTAATTTTCTAACCTTCTATCGTGGCAAGAATACAACTTCTTGACTTGCTTCACTACCAATTCTGAGTTGCCAAAGACTTGTAACATCTTAACTTTCTTTCTTAGTGCCATCAAAAGACCATGGACTAGTGCTTCGTACTCCGCTACGTTGTTTGTGCAATAGAATTGAAGCTTATGAGTAGCAAAGTATGTCTTACCTATGGGATTGATAAGCTCGAATCCAACTCCTGCTCCATGCTTGGACTTCGACTTGTCGAAGCACAACGTCCAAAATTTGGACGAATCTTTGACCTCGGAGCTTACGGATCTTGTTCCTCCCCTTGGAAATGCATTTGATTTAGAAATTTCAAGTGGCGGCATGGATTCTGTGTTTCTTTGGTTTGGCTACGTTGTTTAAAGTCCCTCCTTCAGGGTGACTTATCCTTTAATGTGCTCAACTGTCGTCTAGCAAAGGAAACATTCAAATTCTATGTACCCTGCACCAACTAGATAATAGGAGCTTCTAAAAGTCCATTCTTGCTCCTAAGCTGAGTTGATCTTGTACACATTTCTCCATAAAATCTTGGAATCCATCCAACAATCCCAGATTACCATCTTCATAAGATTCTTCATCATCTAATTCAATTAACATTTTTGTATTATGAGGTGTGTAGGCTAAGTTAGCAGGAGGATTGCATAACATGAGGAGAACCTCGTCGGCCAGTTCCTCTTTCTAAAATTCTAGTTCTTCCTATAATGGTATGGGACAGTAGTTTCCTAGTTTTGTTTCAGAAAAAAACACCTCATTTTTGTTATATTTCATGATCATGAATTTCATACGGGTCTCCCAGTCGACACAGATCTAATTTGGAATCCCTTTCCATGGCAGCCATAAGTGAGAAAATTATGTTTCTACATACCCATTCAACGCATGAGTGAAGTCTCTCCCTAATATTATGTTGTATGTGTCGGGGATATCAACAACTTGGATATCAATGGTCTGTTGCACCCTCAGATCAGCAGCGATCTGCATGGGTATTCTATTGATTTTGTTGACTATATTGATCTTTGACTTATCCAATTGAGTCACCTTTCATCAGGAGGGAGTTGGAACTATCCCTAGAGCTTTGTATACTGCTAGAGGCATGATGTTGGCCGAGGCCCCTGAATCGAGCAGGAAGTTGTGCAAATTATTTCCAAATATCATGATTGTTTTCAAGAAGGGAGGGGTTTCCAGCTTCCCTTGGAACAATCCCATGGGCACATCCACCTGGGCTACTTGAGCTTTATCCTTATCATTAGTTTTATCCTAAGTTTGTGTTTGAATATATTCTTTGGTAGGTTGTTTGTTTACTTGCAGTTTGAGGTCTAATTCATTTTCTTTCCCAAAATTTCCCTAGTCAAAGATTCATTTTGTGAATTGTCAAAGGAAACCCTTTTAGTAGGCACTTCTTGAGTTGTCATGGATGAGGAATTCCCATTAAGCATCCTAAAGAAGGAATTTCTAACTATTAGGACCCTAAGCAATTCAAAGGCTGGCAGGCTTAGTTTTACATTCTTGAATTCTTCAGCCACATATTCACCCATTTGCTCAATTTCAGCTTCAAAGGACTTATCTTGAGAGGAACTAGCATGCTAGTTTTGGGTTTGGTTTGATTGTTTATTCTTATTGAAGTAATGAGTGGGTACATGAGGGTAGCCTGGGTTATTGCTGGCATTTGGGTCAAGCGGTGTGTTGAAGTTATTGGGTGGAGTAGAAGTCGTGAAAGGGCCACCTACTTGTCTATTTCTCAAGTTGTAGGGGGTTGCCCTTTGATGGAACATTTGTATAGATCTTCCTCATCTATTGGACCATTATCTACTGAATCGAAGAGCTATAATAATGGATTTTCATTACTCATTTATTTTGCTTCTTCGCCCTTCAAGATGTATTTTGGGCTAGCAGCCTCCTTCTCGAGTACGTTGCTCTCACTTCGCGGGAAGGGAGTTTGATTGACCATGAGCACCAAGGAGTCATATGGTTCAGATGGGACTATGTCTCTACAACCAGCACCATCTAAGACATTTTGAACCTCTACTTGGAAGATTTATGTCGTTTTTTGGAACTCTGGACAGTCCAATTCGGAATGCCTACTTGTTTTGTGAATGCGGCACCACCCTGATAAAGTGACCTCTGCCAAGTACACTCCACTTGTTGTCTTATCTGCATTGGTCGACTGATCAAGAGGTTTGGGATTGCCTCTGTTGTTTTGCCATGTATTCCATGTATGATTTTTTCTTTGCGAAGGCCTCCTTCGTAGTTCTGGCCTAAATTTTGGCCTCTCTCATAATTATGTCCGGAGAAGGCACTCACATCATAGTTGTCATGGTTGTCTCAATTGAGATTAGCCTAGATGCTTCTCTGGGAAGCCTATAGTTGATTATTTTGATTCCTCAAGTTTTTCATTTCAATAGACATCTTTTTCACTAACTCTGTCAACTCATCGATTCGATCCTTTTCTATGTTGCTCAACGGTTATGCCTGATTCTGAAGGAGGACTAGTTGTATGTCTGGTTGGTTCTGATGAGTGGGTGGGAACTTAGATTCTTGTAGGTATGTAGGTACTTGAGGCTATTTAGAATAAACTTGTTGTTGCTATGGTTGTAGGTATTGAGGTGCAGGAGGTGCCTAATTAAGTTTCCTTGGGTGAGGCACTATCAGCAGCTGTGGAACTTGATTCAAGATTAGCATTTGATAGGCCAAGGCGTGGGTGAGTCCTTGGATCTTTGTTGGATGGGCAGTTGATCCCAAGGACGGCAGCGGACTAGCGGTGTGTTGTCCTAAATCTATGCTTGTTGTAACTACTTCCACATAGGCATCCACCAACCTTGCAGGTGATGGGTGCATCCTCTTCACTAGTGTGGATGTGAGGTTATCTAGGGCTGCATAATAAACCGATCAGACTGAGGCATCATTAACCACGTAAGGTGGTTGAATCCTCATGTAAGCTCAATGAAACCAATCGTTAAAGGAGCTGATAGGTTCGTTCACATCCTTCGGATGGACATAAACTATTGATATAATTCAGAAGGGCTAACTGGGATATTAAATTTCTACAAGAAAGTGTTCTTTAGTTGATCCCAAGTGGTGATGGACCCAGTTGGCAGATGTATGTACTAATAAAAGGCCTCTTACCCCAAGGAGTAAGGAAAGATCCTGCAAGCCACATCTTCATGTTCTATTTGCATGTCCTTCAAGGTTGTCTAGAAGAATTTGATGCATTCTCCAACTATCCTCTACGGGTCACGAGGATGTAATCTAGTACAAAAGTCCCTCAGATTCTTTGGCATGTCATGATAGTCATTAAAGGACAGTGGAGATGGGTTGTTCCCAAGCCAAGCCATGATGGGAAGTGGAGGTTGTGCTTGTTGTGCTACAATCACTTGGGGCTGCAAAGGAGTAGTAGTACTTCAGGCAGTGCCTTGGTTGTGAAGTGTTGGGCTAGGGGCAATGCCTTGGTTGTGGGAAGCAAAGGGTTGGAAGGCAGTTTGGATCAACTGGGAAGAAGAAGGGGCTACTAGAAAGGAAGGGGAAGGGTGGAGTGAATGGATGGAAGGAAGAGGTGAGGATGGAAGTGAAGTGGGTTGAGCGAATGAGGCTAAGGTAGAAGCTTCCCCTCTTTTATCTCTCTTAGCCTTGGTAGGGGGTGATAGCTCTTGGAATTCCCCTTTGTTTGGTGTAGATCTTAACACTCTTTGGAACCTCTCAAGGGAGAAGGAACCAATTTGATCCAACTTAGCAAAAGGGAGGCCCTCCCTCTAGCGCAAGTTATGTTTGTGCCGTAGAAAAAAGGACCCTTTGCATGACATGGGACTAATTCATGATAAATTGGACTTAATGAGGCCTTGATTCATGTGTTGTGAGGCATTTTATGCATCCGAACTAGGTCTTGAACGTTTGCAAACTAAATAAAATGCATTTAATGTCGTCTTTTGAAGGTGTTGTGAAGTGTTGTAAGACATTTCTACATTCTTCTAGACTCTATTTATTAAAATTCACATAAAAATCACCTTTTTATTCATCAACAAGTCCTATTTTGAAGTGTTGTAAAGTCTTGTAACAAGATTTCATGCTTTTCTAGGCATAATCTCCTTATTTACACCCTTCTTATGCTTTAATTGACGCCTTTATGCCCTCATATGACTTAATTAAGTACATTTTTTAATGTAAACCCGATAAAAAACATTAAATACAACATATTTCCCGACACCCATTTTCAGGTCCTAGGTGGGACCCATTCGCCATGGGTGGCGAATGAGTCCCCCTTGACTCCAAATTCAAAATATTTTAAATTTTCCTTTCGGGTTTTTATTCAAAATTACTTGATGTTGGCTTGTGATGAGGTATTAATGGATTACTAAGGCACAAGTGTGTATAAATAAGTGTTTTTCTCCTCATTTTTACATCTTCTACATTCACCTAATTCATTCTTCATTCTTCATTCACCAATCTTCCATCTCAAGCCAAGAAACTTAGGGTTTTATCATCTCAAGGCATTAAGAGATCAATATTCAAAATTTCAAGGGTATATTATACATGTTATGTTACATACTTTCAAGATCAATCATCATGGCAAGGTAATCAATTCCATTGTTGCATGTCTCATTTCTTTCTTTCATCATTTCGGTTTAATTACCTAGACGGGGTTTGACCAAGGCAAACCCCCATGCCTTAACAATCAACATTTCTTCTTCTCTTCTTGTGTGTTTGTAGATTTAGGTCCTTTGGAAGGCTGTAAATCATTGAAGATCAAGTTGTAAAGTCATTCAATTCATCCCTCCATCATTCAAGTCAAAATATCAACAAAAAGTCACTTTCAAATCTGAATCCAACAATTTCAGAAGTGGACACCTGTAGGAAGCAGAAGTGCAGATCTAACTCTACAGAATCTATTCCTGAATTTGTAGATTCTTGTAGGTGGACTAATTCACCACCCTTGGCGAATAAGTCCCATCTATAGGCCTGAAAAGTGGTTTTTTCAGAATTCAGCTCCTGGCAGTCAAAAACCTATTTCCTGGACTTTTCATCAAAAGCAGGACTGATTCGCTATGCATGGAAAATCAGTCCCAGTGGCCATTAATAGTGACTTTTGGAATATTCCATAACCTTCTAGCAACATTAATTTTCCTCCAGGTGCACTTTGTTCAGTTTCATCAATTTTTGTTTTCATTTGTTTAGGTTTTTAGTTCATATTTGCAATCAACATTGTGTTTTCCAACATCTTGCATTAGGTTAGTTTACATTCATTTATTTGCATTTGTAAGCATTCAAACACACCCACACACACTTCACATCCATTTCCCACACATCCTTACATTAATATTGAGTGAAACATTGTGCATTTTTTGACCCATCTTTCTCCTTTTAGGTGAAAAACCCTAGAAGTGCTAGAAAGAAAGTAGGTCCCAAAAACCTTCATTTCATTTTGGTGAACTTGTTGTTTGAATCCCTTCTTTTCTGATTTTGGAGTCCATTAATCATCCTAGCTTTTCTTGCATTGCATTTTGCATTAGTTAGCTTGCATTCTAGGATTTCATTTTTGCATGTGTAAAAGTGCATAATAGGTTGCATTTTTCATCATTAAAAAGTTTTGCATTCTGCTTTTTTCATTTAGGTCTACATCATAGCACTCAGAACACATCAGAATCAGTCACAACTTTCTGAAAATTTTGAAAAAAATCCATAATGGGACTCATTCACCACCCTAGGCGAATCAGTCCCTTTTGACCCCTGAAACAACATTTTTTAGAATTTAGAAATTTATTTTTAGACTTTTGTTTGGTGCCTTAACCTGTATATATCAGACACTTGCATTTTTGTAGTATGCATTTTGTTAAATTTTGCTTCAATTAGCTCATTCAATGCATTGTTTCATTTCACTTTCTTGCACTCACCACATCTCATTTTCAGTTTGTTGCAGCAAAAACTGAACATACTTACAAACTAAAAATTGCATTGCATTGTACTTTATTTCCTTCCAGTATGTTTTCTTTCAAAATATATGCTCTTGATTTGATTAAACATGGATTTTATAAGCATAATATTCCCTTTTATGAGTTTTCTTTTAAAAACCATAATAGGGACTTTAAGAAATAATCCATTAATTTAATTCTTAATCTTGCATTTCCCATTGGTGAGAATGGTAATGTTGACAATCATAACACACATACTTTTTCTTCTTCCAATATCTCTCCTATTAGTGATGAAGGTATTTTGTTGCAAGAAGTTATGAGCCTTGAAAGTCTTGATTGTCCATCTAATCGCCTTACCTAATCTTAGACACATTTCTCAAAATCACCTTACCTAATCTTCATGGTCATGATAATCAACCTTGTTCATCTCCTAATATCCCTCCTCAATGCAAAGAGGATAGGTTGGTGTTAGAAGATACCCCTATTAAGAATCATGACACCCTTAATCTTCCCTTCCCTAATGTCCCTATCCTATGGGAAGATCTATTTGACAACCATAGTGGTTCTTCTCTTGATACCTCCTCTACTTGTGATGAAGCTACTTTACACACCTCAAATTTGCACTCTCCTTGTAGGGTAGATGATATGGAACTTGAGAATGAGACCTTAATGGTAATGGATACTCCCTTAACACCCTCTCCTCCTAATTTCATCCTTGATCATTCCCCTATTGGAAATGAAGTTACTATGGAAGAACCAAGCCTTCCTTGTCAAGCACATGTGGCTTGTAGTTCCCCTAACAACTCTCCTCCTAGGGAGAATATTATGGCATTAGATTGTGGCAAACAAGTGGTTCTTGATTTCCCTTACTTTGAGATACATCAAAACAAGACTGTTGAGGATATGGATGCATAAGTGTCCCTTAAATCCTCTTTGGTCAATAGACCTCATACATATCCTATAGGACATCCTAACAATCCTCTCATTCTTTACGCACCTTCATTCAACCTCAATAATCTCAAATCATCCTTTCAAACTAGTGGTCTTGAACATCATCCTTCCCAAAACATTAAAATTGTCATCTCGCAAAATGTTGTGATTTGAAATCATTAGATTTTGTATCCTCCTATAATGAAGAAGATGAAATCTTGCAATCTATAGAGTCTTGCGTAGGTATGACATCTAAGCAAGATGTATCTTTGACACCAATCACACAACCATTTTCTTCTCTTGATCAAGAAGGTATCTTTTCAATACTTCTCCACGATAATTTGATCACCCTCCCTCCTAGAACTCGAAAGAAATGTTATTCCAAGGCTTCATTTTCTGCATATCATAGAGTTCATGGTCATTCCACTAATGAATGTCATGCTTTGAGTCATAAAATCCAACACTTTCAAGAGTTTGGTATGTTTCCCTATGTGGGGACATCTAATTCCTCTAATTATTATTGATTTTCACTCTAGCTTACATCTCATCAATCATTTTGGCTCACCTTTGTCCTACACTAAGTGGGGGCACGGGGTTCAATAGCCTTGTCCGCGTATGTCATTTATGGTTGTCTCCTTTGGCTAGTTGTTAACCTTTCATGAATACAAAAGAGCAAGCTTGGGATGTGGACGACATGCCTTAAGTCAGCTAGCATATGACATACTTCTCTCTTTCATGACGTAGATTATCAGAAACATATGACTTGGCATAGGGCTTTCCGAATAAGCTCTCATGTATTCTTTTCTCTTCATCTACTTTAAAGCAATTTCTTGCAATATGGGTGCTCGAAACTGCTTTAAAGTAGGGGCATACATCACCACTCACATTTCATTGTGTGATTTTCTTTTCCTTGCAATGTGCTCTCTTGGAAGCATTAGGTACAATGTTGTTCAGGATGATACCCTACACTTTTCCTCTCTTGGAAACAAGATGAGATCATTTGCACTTTACCCTCTCTTGGAAACATTGGGCATGATGTTCCCTAAGAAGAGACATTGCGCGAACAAAACAAAATCCCTTTGAACAATTCTTGCATTATTTTGTATTTAATAACGTCTATAAGTTTCAAAATCAAATCATTTAATTTTTCTTTTGTGGCACCTTGGTAAAGTTATCAGGAGGTATAACTTTAATATGGTTGAGCAAGAAGCCCACCTAGCGGTATGACTTTTCCCCATAGCCACTTGTGTGTTTGCCTACCAACTAGTGTATTAATCTTACCTTTTGGGATTTCTCACCCCACGAACAACTAGTTTTGTGACCCCAAAGTGAGTATGTTGTGGCCTTCTCACCCCATAGACGACCTGAAGTTTTGTAGCCCCAGAGTGAGTACATCTTGGCCACCCCATTTTTCCTTTCATTCTTTCCATTGCATGATTTCATATCTTGGGGGCTTGACCTACATGTGAATCTCTCTTGAATGTCTACTTTAGTGTGAGTTTGAAGCAAGTTCATCCTCTCACTAAAGTGGGGGCTAAATGTGTTGTAGAAAAAAGGACCCTTTGCTTGATATGGGAATAATTCATGATAAATTGGATTTAATGAGACCTTGATTCAGGTGTTGTGAGGCATTTTATGCAGCCACACTAGGTCTTAGACCTTTGCAAACTAAATAAAATACATTTAATGGCATCTTGTGAAGGTGTTGTGAAGTGTTGTAAGACATTTCTACATTCTTCTAAACTCTATTTATTACAATTCACCTAAAAATCACCTTTTTATTCATCAAGTCCTATTTTGAAGTGTTGTAAAGTCTTGTAACAAGATTTCATGCTTTTCTAGGCATAGTCTCCTTATTTACACCCTTCTTATGCTTTATTTGACCCCTTTATGCCCTCATATGACTTAATTAAGTACATTTTTTAATGTAAACCCAACAAACAACATTAAATACAACATATTTCCCAACACCCATTTTCAGTCCTAGGTGGGACCCATTCACCATGGGTGGCAAATGAGTCCCCTTGACTCCAAATTCAAAATATTTTAAATTTTCCTTTCAGGTTTTATTCAAAATTACTTGATGTTTGCTTGTGATGAGGTATTAACGGGTTACTAAGGCACAAGTGTGTATAAATAAGTGTTTTTCTCCTCATTTTTACATCTTCTACATTCACCTAATTCATTATTCATTCTTCATTCACCAATCTTCCATCTCAAGCCAAGAAACTTAGGGTTTTATCATCTCAAGGCATTAAGAGATCAATATTCAAACTTTCAAGGGTAGATTATACATGTTATGTTGCATACTTTCAAGATCAATCATCATGGCAAGGTAATCAATTTCATTGTTGCATGTCTCATTTCTTTCTTTCATCATTTCGGTTTAATTACCTAAACGGGGTTTGACCAAGGCAAACCCCCATGCCTTAACAATCAACATTTCTTCTTCTCTTCTTGTGTGTTTGCAGATTTATGTCCTTTGGAAGGTTGGAAATCATTGAATATCAAGTTGTAAAGTCATTCAATTCATCCCTCCATCATTCAAGTCAAAATATCAACAAAAAGTCACTTTCAGACCTGAATCCAACAATTTCAGAAGTGGACACCTTTAGGAAGCAGAAGTGTAGATCTAACTCTACATAATCTATTCCTGAATTTGTATATTCTTGTAGGTGGACTAATTCGCCACCCATGGCGAATGAGTTCCATCTATAAGCCTAAAAATCAGTTTTGTCATAATTCAGCTCCCAACAATCAGAAACATATTTCCTAGACTTTTCATTAGAAGCAGGATTGATTCACCATGCATGGTGAATGAGTACCAGTGTCCATTAATAGTGACTTCTGGAACATTCTAGAACCTTCCAATAATAGTAGTCTGCCTCTAGGTGCACTATGTTCAGTTTCATCAATTTTTGTTTTCATTTGTTTAGGTTTTTAGTTCATATTTGCAATCAACATTGTGTTTTCCAACATCTTGCATTAGGTTATTTTACATACATTTATTTGCATTTGTAAGCATTCAAACACATCCCAAACACTTCACATCCATTTCCCACCCATCCTTACATTAATCTTGAGTGAAACATTGTGCATTTTTGGACCCATCTTTCTCCTTTTAAGTGAAAAACCCTAGAAGTGCTAGAAAGAAAGTAGGTCCCAAAAACCTTCATTTCAATGTTGATGGGTGTTTTTACACTTCTCAACATAGGAAGTACACAAGTTCTCTACCTCTCTTGAAAATTAACCTCCTACAAACAAGTTGCAGAAAATTACCCCAAGGTCTCTCGAGTGTCAGGTCATGACGTGCAAAACAACTCAGTGGATTGATGTGATTTTTTTGGTAATCACAAGAGGCATGGAAAATTTTCTAAGTTGGGAGGGAATCGGGTCTTCAAATGGCATTTATGAGATTCTGAAAGTGAGGTGCGACTGTTGCAAGTTCAAAACAACAATCTAAAACTCCATGTTCAACATCAGATTTGGCTTTACAATGATGTTGGAACTTTACTTTAACTACTATTTCAAAGAAAGTTCAAAAGGGAAAGGGGTCATAATAGTTCCTAGACCTACAACTAATGATGAACTGTGACATTGGAGGATGCTATAGTGGACAACCTTCCCAAAACTGAGTTCCACTTAACCAAACAGTATACAGTCTCGTGAAACTAGTGCTATCTTCTAAGGCCTGTAGATTTTCAGTTGTTCATTCACCACGAAGCATGTATAAAAGATGAATTTTAAGTGAAACATTAAGTTAATGTTCAGAATAGCTTTACACTATTGTTCATTATCAACAAACAACAAAAAGCATGAACATGGAAGGCATCAACACAATAACATTCTTTAATATCAATGGATAGCATGCCACAGCATCGAATCTTTCATCAAGAATGGTGTCTTCCTCCTCTACAATCTGATCAGGCACTGGGAACAAGTTAATCAACCACACAAATTGGGTCTTCATCCACATGTAGTGCCTCATTCGCACTTCCTTATCTTCCTAGCAGTTGGCCCAGAAGTCTTCGATATGGGGAAAATGAGCATATTGTTTTCTGACCATCTTCTTTAGTTTCCCATAGGGGTCCATTCTTGGTTGAACCGTGTAGAGATCCAGATTGTACTCTACTATCTCCTTCTTTGAATATTCCAAACACTAGGCGATGGGAACTGCATACATTCCTTGCCTAAAAGTGAGGGGACATGTGATCCCTACTATGTGCTTTTCACTTAGCAGAGTAAGGGAATTTTGCAGTTGTCTGGAGACCTCCAATATAATCATATGGTTAGTGGGGTACTGGGGCAGCTTGAAGTGTCTTTCAGAGAAACCATTTGTTCTAATATATGTGAACTTCAGGAACTGTATGAACAAGTACCTGAACCTTTGGATGAATGCTCGCGCACTGTGTGAGACTCTTCTATCAAAATCTCCCCCAAGGATTTTGATGATATTCCCTATGAAGGAATTGTTCACTCTCTAGTACTCCTTGAAGTTTTTGTACTGCAGCTATGGGTAACGATCATACACTTTGATTTCTCCTCTCTCTAGATTCATGTTTTGTTCCACGAAGAGGCCTTTGTATGGGAATGACTCCACTAGCAGGTATACTAGGTAAGATGTCATGTAGAACTGATATGTTTTCTTTATAGCCATAAGTTGTGTGTGCATGTTGTTGCTAATGATCTTGGCCCAATGGAACTTTTTTTTTTCCACAGATGATCTCCTCAATGAAATAGAACATCCACTCCTGGAAGAAGGCCACAATGGGAATGCCCATTACCCTACTCGACACGGTGAACAAATCATGGTACTCATAGAATTCGGTCTTGTATAGCTCTTGGGGTACCTTAGCAGCACTACCCCTCTTCCTTCAACCAATGTTGGTTGATCAACTTCTTACACCCTTGAGAATTTTCTTTCCACATGTTTTTGGCATATCCCTTCTTTGTTTCCTCCATGGGGTCGAATGTATGGATATGAAATGTTTGGCCTATGGATCGGGCAGACAAATCTACTAACACTCTGCCATCATGATCTATGATCTTTCTACTGCCACTATGGTAGCATTCTCTGCATACCATCACTAGATCTGGAGCTACAAGTGCAGGTGGAAAGCTAGCTACTTTGGCGAGGCCACTCTTTCGAATTTTTTGAGAATTCTCAGTTGTAGGGTTGATCATGACCCTTCATCTGAATTTATCAATATCTACATGCCCCAGGTTTGTGTCTGATACTGAATCCCAAGTAGAAGTGACTTTGGAGGTGACTTCCACCCCATGGAATTGGTACTTCATTTGATATTTCTCTTCTGTCCCCCTCGGTGCTTTGGAAAGCTTCTTTCCTTTCTCTTTCTCTATAGACTTCCCTAATGATCCCGTAGTAGATTCCATAAATCCTACAAATAAAGATGCAGTAAGAATATTCACATAAAAAACTCAAGGAAGTCTTAGTTGAATCTTGCAAAACGAGGGTCATATCAACAATTTATCTTCAAAAGATCATAAAATCCATTAACATTCATTTTTTGAGGCTTGTTAGGGTCAATCATAGGAATGCGGGTTTCCCTAGGCTGGCAGCTGTCAGGAGCAATCAAGAGTGGAGTGGCGCTGGGGTCACAGCGGCCTGCAGACGGCCACCCACACCCAAATTTTCACATTAAGGTTCTCACAATCAAGGATCTTAACAAGGCATTTGGCACATTGGGAAATCAACTATGAAGTCTTTGGAAGCAGTTACTTGGTTGCCTTGATTCTGTGGGTGCAAGGAATACGGAGGCAACGAGCCTCACAGACATTTGGAGCTTTGTTATTGAGAAATGGCAGTCAAAAGGAAAAAACCCGCAAAAGGAATTATGTAATGCAGGACCCGCAGGAGGCTAGGATGGTCGGGCTTGACTCCATTTGGTTTTATCACTTGCAAGTTTGCAAGTGGGGCCTAGCGAGAAGCCATTTTAGGATGGATTTTAAGAAATGGCGAAGATAATACAGCGGTTTGCAGGAGGCGATCAGTACTGGTGGGTCCGCAAGCCACCTTGGTTTCGATCAATTTGTTTGAGGGGACTCGGAAGGCGGAGGAGGGCTCAAACTCTATAATGTGGGTAGAAGGGAGGACATAGCCGTTTGCAAATGGAAACCACATGACGATGGGTCGTAGGTGGAAACCCGCAAGGGAAGGTCCGCAGCCCATTTAAACTTGGTCATTTTATGTTGGAGACTTGGGGGGAAATAGCAAGGTCAAAATTTGTAATGCGGGAAGATGAGGGTCCTCAACTGCTTAGCATCGGTGATAATGGTGGGGAAATCCACAGATGGACCCCTGCAAGGCTCAGCCCGCACAAGGTTTAGAATTATTGTTTTTCCATTTTTGGTTGGTGAACCTAAACAATGAGGAGGACCACGAAGTCGGCAGTGCAGGCGGGAGCATGTACTTCACCACTTATGGGAGGCGTTAGGATGGCAGTGAATGACTGACGGTGGTTTTCAGGAGATGGCCCGCAGAGGAAGACTTGTTTATCCTAGTGCTCAACAAAGATGGCTTCCGCGGAACCTGTGATGCAGAATGTTGGTTAAGGTTAGCCATTTAGAGACGGCTGTGAGACGGGGGGCTGCCCGCATACGACAGCCCGCATAGACAGACCCATAGGGGTCTCAAGATTTCAAATTTTATCTAAGTATTTCGTCATTTGGGTCTTCCAAGGTGGTGATGGGATGGTGTTAGCCCGCTTGTGGAAGTCCGCAAGGGTGGACCCGCAAGGTCTCCAAGCTCATATTTTTTTGTTTGAAAATTAAACCGCTTCAGACAACCAAGAGAAGGTCACAAGCCAGAAGGGTCTTACTGCTCTATGAAGAACAGTAGAGATGGGGCCAAGTCCTGCAAGGCCCATAATGGTGTCGCTTGAATGAATTTTGAATATTGCTTAATGGGTTTGTGCGCATTTTTTGTGATTGATCGGCTGCTAAAAGAAATTGGAGGTGTTCTTTAAGAAATTTTCAATTAATTCAAAGAACCTTATTAATGAAGTGTGTTTCAAGCTGGTAGCGGTGAACATACCTGGAAGTCACGAAGAATGCAATGGAGATCAAGTTCCAGGTTCCTCACAAGGTCATGTGAGCGCATGGGAGGCGATCATTGCTTCTCTCTAAAAAATTATGACTGGGACAGGGTGAAAATGATAGGTTGGTCCATCTATTTATAGGAAAAAAGGACATTTATGACCCACATTTAATGCATGTATGGTGATCGGTGGGGTAGTTGGGTATGGATTTCAAGAGTGGCAGCAAGAACGACGGAACCCATGAGGCAAAAGGAACTCAATACTTCACCTTTTGATGAGTGGCAGAAAGAGAATAGTAGAGGAGCATGCGGGACCCGCCATGCAAGTGGACGTCCCGGGTCGACTGCTAATGAAAAAGTGAGTGGAAGGTAGCAACATGCATGGGGAAACCCACATGGCCGAACCCACAGGAGCTGAAAGGACGCTAGTGTTAAATACCAAGGGAGACCTGCCAAGGAAACCCCGCAAAAGACAAGGACTTAGGATTTTTTTGGGTGATGAACTTTGATCAACCAAGGATGATGACTTTAGGGTCCCCTGACCACTTGACGCTTGAAATTTAGGGGCATGCAAAATAAGGCAAAGGAAAAAAAAATGACCCAGTGAAGGCGAAAGGGAGGGTCCCCGTTCTGAACAGGGAGTGTGTGCTATAGGCACAACAACTACTAGAGCTATGCCTTGTAGCCTAAGATCTTTCAGTCCTAAGCCCCCTCTTTTCTTTTCATTACAGCAAATCTCCCATTTCACAGAATGTTTCTTTTTCTCCCTGATCCAGGAGGATCCAAAAGAACCTAAAATTTTCACAGTCTCAAAATCTCTCAGAACTGGCGTCATTGTGTAGGGCCCACTGACACGAACCTAATGCAACTCGAACGGGCTCAAAAGGATTTTGTATGCAAAAGTTGTGAGCAGTCAAAGTTCTGGTCAATTGGCAAATCAGAGGGCTCAGAAAAAAGGGCAAAAAATATGAAGTCATCAAAGGTGGTCAAATGGGGTGTCATCGTGAAGAGCTTGCTGAGAGCTTTCCGACGCAACTCGTTTCATCAAAAATGAAGTCCATTTGCACAAGATACAAGCGGTCAAAGTTGGCAACATGCGTTGACCAGTCAATGCCTCGTCATCAGTCTAGTCAACACAATGGCCAATCAGCCCTTGACACTCGGCGTCATCTCACCTCTCCACATGGCAGGCATTATTGTAAAAAGGTGGCATAAATATGGATTAAACCATATTGTTAAAAAAAAACACGTATGGTTTAAAAATTAAAAGAAAAAAAGAGAGGATTTAGTGGGATTTTATCCCTTAAAATCCTCTTGCCTTGCCCATAAAACAAGGAGAGAAATAAATCCCGTAAACTTATATTTCAACAAATTAACCCCTTTAACCACCTTTCTCATATTTCAACGAATTAAGATATTTTAACTGGCTTAAAATAATTAGTTAAAGATTTTTATGTTAAAGGGAGGTTATAAATGAATTGTAAAAGAGGGAATTTTGTTAAAAGGGAGTTATTTTGTTTAAGAGGGTTATTGTTTTATTTGTTCATGGGGATTTATTTATTAAATATGGAGGTTACACCCCATATAGCATATTTTATGTATAAAAAGGGGGTGTATGTTCTTAATTTTTCAACCAAGTGATGGAAAATTATTGGAGAATTGTGAAAGAATTTTTGGAGAGAATTAGAATGCTAATGGAGGGTTTGATTTATTTTTGAGAGGAAGAATTACAAGGTGTTATTATACACCAAAATTGTAATAGTGAGAGAGATTTTGAGAAATTTTGTACAGGACTAAAGCTTGGGTGATGTACAGAAGCCGTAATTGCTTAGCATCATTAATAAAGCAGTTCCTCGTTGAGAAGCGGACCCGGAGATGTAGCTCAAATCGAGCGAACTCCATTATCAAGCTTGTGATCTCTCTTCTTCTCTTCTCTTTTATAATTCTCTTCAGTATTTATTTCTTGAGTTTCTAATTACGATATTTAAGAAATTAGTTTATGTTTTATTAATTTTGGATAAGAACAAGTGAATGCTAATTTCCGTAATTTCAACGGTTAAGATTCATAACCACATAATTATGTTGGATCGGGGTAAAATATGTGGTTGGGAGTAAAGTGAAAATTATTTATAGCTCTTTAATTACAGATCATTCCCTTTACCATCTGACCAAAGGAATTGCCTTATCTTCGTTTGTATAGTCTAGATTTGATAGCTGCTAAACATCCAAACTGAAGCATAGTAAATATTATACGAAGAGAGGATTTTTTTACACACCTATGCTCTCCTTGTGATGGAGAGGTATTTTCTATTCCATGCATTAAGTTTCTTTTCAATTTTATTTTCTAACCAATTTTGCATGTCTTTCAAGTTCGGGTCAACAGCAAAAGGGATCCCCAAGTATCTAAAAATTTTGTATGGATCCCCATTGGAACTCATACTTTTGCATCCACTCTAGTTTTTATTTGTTCCAAGCCAACATTATTGACTTTTCCTTAGAAACTCTAGCCCATGTTGCTTGATTGAAGATTTCCAATTTTCTCATTAGGCACTCAAAGTTGTCTTGATCTAGCTTTACAAACATGGTTGTGTCATCAAGAAATTAGATATATATATAAGTTCTCTATTTGGAAATGAGAGCTCCTATACTCTTGGGCTCAATGAGGAGTCCCTCCGGATATAATGCAAAGCGTTGACTGCAATTACAAACAGAGATGGGGCAAGTGGACACCCTTGTCTAATAGATATTTGTAATTGGAATTCTTTGGTTAGCTGCCCATTACATCCACTTGTACAATGGAATCCTTCAAAAAAGTTATAATAATTTTATAGAAGAAATCTAGAACCCCAAAGGCTTCTAGCACCATTAGAATAAAAGGCCATTCAATTATGTTATAGGCCTTTTCAAAATCCAAGAGTAGCATTCCAACATCCTGATTGGAGATTCTAGCCCATTCCATAGCCTCCCAGTTGGTAATTAGATTTTCTAGGATATACCTCCCCTTTATGAATCTTTTTTGAGTTTTTTTGATAATTTTAGGAAGAACATTCTCTATCCTTTTGGCAATAGCCTTGGCTAGAATTTTATAGGATACATTTAAGAGAGTAATGGGTGTCTAGTTCTTAATTAGGTATTTGTCACCATCTTTACAGATCAATTTGATGATGCCATGGTTGATAGATTTCCCCAATGAGCCCAAATCAATAGCTTCTAGGTATACTTGCAGTAGGTCCTCACTTATCCACTTGTTCTATTTTTTATAAAATTCCACTAGTAAACCACCTCACTTGGAGATTTATCATTCTTGAGTGAGAGGATTGCATTGACAATCTCATCTTTAGTTATCTATTGGCTAGGGGATTTTTCATTTCATTGGAGACATTTCTTGGGATTAACCCCTTACATCTATTCCTTGATTCATCCCCCAGAGGGCCATGGCACTCAAAGGTAAAGAGTGCTTTATAGAATTGGCAGAATTTTTCTTTTATCACTTTTGGGTCCTTGGCAAGGCCTACTTCATCCCATATTGCACCAATAGCTTATTTACTCTCTTTAGATTTTAGAAACCTAAAAAGGAACTTTGATCCCCTATCTCCTTGAGTCATCCAATTTATAATTGCTCTTTTCTTGATACCTTTGTCTTTATAGCTCTCAATTTTCCTCAATCGGGTTTTTGTGGAGATTAACTCCTTGTTTACTAACAAGTTTTGTGGATCCTCTTGTAGGAAGGACTCCACTTCTAATAGAGACTTCTATAGTATATTTTCTATTTTCCTCATGTCCTTATCTCTTTTTTCCCCAATGGTCTGGAAAATTCTTTTCTATCCTTGTACATTTGTGTTCCATCTTTATATTGCTAACTTGTTGGCTCTAGCCCACTTGTTTATCTCTCTGAGGGTAAAGATAGCATTATTGTAGTCTTCCATTTTTAGGAGGCTTGCATTCAAAATGAACTTCTTATCCTTTTTGGCAGGCCTCTCACCTCTATTTCCAATGTTGATTTTGACCATTATGGGATGATGATCTGAAAGTTTCTAGGGTTTGAATTTCACCCTACTATTTGCTTCTTCCACTTGATCAAACTAGAAGTAATCCCTTTGGGCATAGAACCTATCTAATCTAAAATATATTATCTTATTGCCCTGTTGTGAGTTATACCAAGTGTACCATATGGCTTTGTTCATCTTCTTGGTTCCTTCCAAAGGGTCAAAGAGTTTTAGGGTTTTTTTCATCTTGTACCAGAAAAAATTTCATTTCCCTTCCATCCCATATCTATACCTCCAACCTTGTCATCCCATATTGCACCAATAGATTCTTTACTCTCTTTATATTTTAGAAACCTAAAAAGGAACTTTGATCCCCTATCTCCTTGAGTTATCCAATTTATTCTTTCTCTTTTCTTGATACCTTTGTCTTTATAGCTCTCAATTTTCCTCAATCGGATTTTTGTGGAGATTAACTCCTTGTTTACTAACAAGTTTTGTGGATCCTCTTGTAGGTAGGATTCCACTTCTAATAAATACTTCTAAAGTATATTTTCCATTTTCCTCATGTCCTTAGCTCTTTTTTCCCCAATGGTCTAGAAAATTCTTTTCTAGCCTTGTACATTTGTGTTCCATCTTTCTATTGCTAACTGGTTGGCTCTAGCCCACTTGTTTATCTCTCTGAGGGTAAAGATAACATTATTTTAGTATTCCATTTTTAGGAGGCTTGCATTCAAAATTAACTTCTTATCCTTTTTGGCAGGCCTCTCACCTCTATTTCCAATGTTGATTTTGACCATTATGGGATGATGATCTGAAAGTTTCTAGGGTTTGACTTTCACCCTACTATTTGCTTCTTCCACTTGATCAAACTAGAAGCAATCCCTTTAGGCATAGAACCTATCTAATCTGCAATATATTATCTTATTTCCCTATTGTGAGTTACACCAAGTGTACCATATGGCTTTGTTCATCTTCTTGGTTCCTTCCAAAGGGTCAAAGAGTTTCGAGGTGTTTTTCATCTTGTACCAGAAAAAAAAATTCATTTTCCCTTCCATCCCATATCTATACCTCCAACCTTGTCCTCTTGACTTTCCACCATATTAAAATCTCCCCCTAAGATCCAGGGGATACCATGCAGATTATAAATCCCATCCCACAACACACACATCTAGTTGTATTCATTAGGTGCATATACGATGCAGATGTCAAATTTTAGGTCATCTTTTTCAAACCAGGCTCAGACTACCCTGTTACAGGGGGAGGTCCCATGGTCTACTATCCACTTGCTCCAATTATTGCAGACAAGTATAACTGCACCACCTTTACCTCTTTCATGGTTAGTGAGGAATGGGGTGGCATCCCTCCAGATAAATATGAGATTACCTCGTAGGGTATAACCTATTTCCTTAACTTCTTTTAACATGACAATATCTTTGGATTTTTCCTGATTGAGAAGCCTTCTAATGCTATATTTCCTATCAGGGGATTTGAATCCCCTGATGTTCCAAGAGATGCAATTAAGAGTCATTTTCATCCATGGATTCTACACTTTCTTTTATATTCCTAAAAGAATGGAAGCATTTAGGAAGGTTCTTTTTTCCATTGTTGTTTCTTAGATAAGGGGTAGCTAACTCCTTTTGCCTTTGTCTTATTTTTCTTTTCTTTTTTATTCAACATATTCTTTACACGTGAGTTTTTGTTTTCCCCACTTATGGGGGTAGAAAGGTTTTGAGGGATTTGGTCCTCTGGGTCTCCCTTTTAACCTTCTTCTCTCCTATCCCATGTCAGGTTCCAACAGTCTTTAAAGACTTGTATTTCCTGTTTCAAGTTGATATTCTCATTGTGCGGGTTGAGCATGAGATCCCCCTAAAAATCCCACGATTTGGAGGAGTGTGTATCATTTTCAGGATTGGTTGTTTCCAAATTTAAATCCACTTGGTGAAACACATTTTCACAAGGGATTTTATTGTTGGGGTTTGAATAGGGTTTTGGTTCCAAATTAAAGAGCTCGGGGATTTATTGATTTTTTCCCTAACATCCTTTAGGTACATACTCAAAATTTTACATTCTATAGTACAATCCACAAGAGGATCTCTAGGGCTTAATTGGCTATCAATTTCTTGGTCATGAGAACTCTTATTTTTCATGGGGTGGAAGTTTGTGTCATGCAGCTACTTCCCATCCATGCCATTTTTATTTAGCTTCTTTTTTATTCAAAGCAATTTGTCTTCTGATCTTTTCTAATGCAAGTTCCTATGCATTTTTTTATGGAGAATGGGTTTATTGATCTCCTTCTAGGGCGATACCACCACCTTGGTGGTGCCTTTATCCCCTTGTTGTGAGCAACTTAGGTATTCAAATGGCAGGGTCAATGGTGGGGGGGCCGCAATATCATTGTGTTCCTCATCATTGTTAAATAAATCCCCCTTCCCCTTCCTCATGTGAGGTTCAAATTAAGGATTTTGGGGCTTTTAAAACCATTACTTTTAAAAATCTTTTCACAAAATCTGCTATTGCTTGTGTTGGCCTCTTCACACTCAACCAATGGGCACTCCCTTGCGGGGTCATCACCTCCCAAGCTCTTTGCCTCCATCTTCTGGCAGAGGGGCTGAGACTATTGTTTCGCCTCTTAACTTTTTATTTTTATGACTATCACATTTATTAATTATAGGGAAATTACGCCTTACATGATCTTCCTTTTTGCACAAGAAGCATGCATTAAACCCCTCAAGGATTTCAATCTTGAAATAATATATAGCATTCTCAGTCTCTATTTCCATTTCTTTTGGGATATCAACCCCAAGAGAGATCAAGACCAAGATTCTCGCATCCATGCACGGGAGAGGATCTTTTGTATCCTCCACCCTGAGTACCTTTCCGAATTGCACCACAATTTGAGGGAGATCTTTTTGGGTTATCCATCTTGGATACAAGAGGGCAACCACCTCCTCGTTTAGCAAACTTGAAGACCATGCAATGGCCCTGAAGACTGAACTTCCTACCACCCAAAACTATTTATTTACAACTTTTGCTTGCATTTCACTATTTTTAAAAGTAATTAGAAAACAACCATTTCTAAATCATCCTATAGAAAGAGTGGTATATTTCCAAATTTTTATTCCAAAAATTCACTATCCATTGAGTAAATATTTCCTTGTCGAAGTTTTATTACAATCCAAAGCGGTAAAGAATATTGCAGTATTATTTAACCTATTTTCTTCCTTATTTAAGGCATCATCCATTGCATCATTTGGAATAAAAGAAGATTTATTATGGCATCTAAGAGGGTACTTACCTTGAGGGCTCCCTCCCTACTTGATGTTGTCTCCATGGTCGACATTAACAAAGTTTGCAAAGTCAAGGATAATCACTAAATTCTAGACAATGTTGTTTTTTGACACAATATCTTTAAACGACCATGCTTGTTTGCTATCAACAACACCATTTAAGCCATTAGGGTTAGCCATCGTTCCTTGGGAGGGTCATCAAAATGATGGTCCCTAGTTTCCATTGATACCCTATACTAAGTAGTAATCAATGGTCGATAGGGAAGCAAAAGAACCAGCATGAAATCAATATTAATGTGCCCTTGCATCACACGAAAGATCCAAGGCAATAATTGCAATCATGAAATAGTATGCAATCTCACAGATCAATAAAACCAAGGTGCAAGGACAATGTGGGTAAGAAATCAAACCCTCGTTGGCATAAAGCCAGCCTTGGAAAACCTCAAAGCACGCGCTCCTCACTCCTTTTTGTCTCCAACTTCGACTTCTCCCTATGTTTTTTCAATTTTATTGAAAAACTAGAAACAATATCTAATTTTTGGCTTTCTTTCTTTGTATAAAGTGCAATGATTAATTATTATTTTAATTTGTAAAATATAATAATTATAGTTTTTTTTGTTTTTAGTGAAAATGTAGAAAGAATATTCTTTGCTTTCTTTCTTTGTATAAAGTGTTTTATTTTTTTAATATTATTTTTATTTATTTTTTATTGGTTTCATGAAGATCAGATCTTTTAAATGGTCAACCACTATTCTACCACTTTCTCAACCGTCCATATAAATTATTTTATTTTATAATCTAAATAATTTTATATTTCTAACATTTTTAGATAGATATATTTAAAATATATATAAATTTATTCTATATACATTTATTTATTTTGTTTCCTTTTTCTAATAATATAATAAATATTATATATGTATATGTAATTTATTGTTTTATTTATAAAATACATAAAAAATATATTTAAAATATCTAAAAATGTATTTAATGTATATATAATACTTTATTTTTCTAAATTAAAAAAAATCAAATCAATTATTTACTACATATTTAATTATATAATTATTTTAGGGTAAGAGCAAGAAGATGAGTCCACGAAACGAAGAAGTTTTCACCCTAGGAAAAAAAATGAAATCGGCTTGCAAAAAATGGGATCCCATTTTTTAAAAACAAGATCTCGTTTAGCTTCGGGATCCTGAGCCTAAATTTTAAACGAGATCCCATTTTTAAAAAAATGGGATCTCGTTTATTAATGGGTCCCAAACCGGCATTTAGGAAACAGGATCTTGACCTTTACAAAATGGGATTCCATTTTAAGTGGTATTTATTCTTAAAAATAAATTAAACTCAGTTATTTCTTCAATGCACAGGATCCTAATTTCACAGAGTAGATAGCGACCTCCAGGTAAGCCTCCACCCCCATTTTTTTGCTTTTTTCATGTTTTTTTTGAAATTTTTAACACAATGATAGATTTTAGTATGTTTTTTTTTCAATTTATTTAGCGTTTATGTATTTTTATTTACCTGTAATAGAAGAAATGTTGATTTGTAGAAGAAGAAGAAAAAATGAAATGAAACCCTCAAGATATTGAGGAGAAACAAAAAAATCAACCTTAAATTGTATCCTAGAAAAAAAAATTATCTTTTGAAACCTAAATTGTTCAATCAAACCAAAAAAATTGCATTTGAAAACCCCAAATTGAAAGCAAACAAAAAAATTGTATTTGAAAACCCTAAATTGAAAGGAAACAAAAATTGCATTTTAAAATCCTAAATTGAAATGAAATAAAATTGCATTTCAAAACCCCGATTGTTTTTGAAACCCTAAATTGAAATCAAATAGAAAAAATTGCATTTGAAAACCCTAAATTGAAATGAAACAAAAAAATTTGCATTGAAAACCCTAATTGCTTCTTGAAACCCTAAATTGAATTCAAAAAAAAAAATTGCAATTGAAAACCCTAAATTGAAATCAAACAAAAAATTTTGCATTTGAAAACGTTGATTTCAAGCTCAAGAATGTTTGATAATGGAATTTAAATTCATTTGCATTGCTTAAATATTTTAAATTTCATTTTCATTGTATGGAGATAAGTATGTAGGCATTCCTATGGAAGAAATTATTCAATGGATTTAGGTTGATACATAGTAAATTAGGGTCCTTGATATTGACAATGAAATAGGATTTGATAAATATTATACATTTAAATGTGTATTCATTAAGTTAGAGAGATGTTTCAAGAGACACAATCAAATAAACTTTATGAACATAGATATAATTAGATTAGAAAATAATATGTTAAACTTTACTTGTGGGACTAGTGGATCATTAGAATTGATATAAATTGTGTGTTTCTATTATGGATTATGCTTAATTGAGTTAATAATACCGGTAGGTTATGCATCTATTATGATTCATACTATTTTACAACATGACACTATGCCATTATTTGTTACAATTTAAACCATGATTGTTAAAAATTGAGTAGATAGTTAAATTTCCTCACTAGAAGAGTAGAGACCTCAACATGATTTTATGATCAGTTATATACTTATATGGTAGTGATATATATTCTATTTTTATGGATCTTCAATGAGTAAACATGTGTGAAGCCTAGGATCAAACCCATGTTTGCAAGGTATCTAGCTAGAGCATTATAAAACTTGGTCAATAATTATATGGGAAAATACCTCCATCATAGAAGTAATCTAAGGAAATAGTTAGTCTATTCATAAAATCAAAAATATTTGATAAACTAATTTTCTTGCATATGCGATGAATCAAAAATATTAACCCCCTTACTTTTAATCCTATTACCCTAAACCCTAAACCAACGTCTTAAGGGGTCCTAATATGACATTTCTTAAGGGGATCAAGGAAGTTCTCAAAAATTGGTGAAGTTGACCAAGGCAACCAAATTTAACAATAATAAGATCGTGTAAGGTTATAATATGAATGAGATTTCATCAGAGGTTGGTCAGTCGAAACAAGAGCTATCTCAATCAACTGTTCTAAAAGAAAATGTTGTTCACTAACTTGAAAGTCCATTATTGCAAGGGCCACCCAAACTTCACCCTAAACCCTAAACCCTAAACCATAAACTCTAAACTCTAAACCCTAAACCATAAAGCATTTATTTTTTCCTAGGACCTTACAATGAAATTTGGTTGCCTTGGGAAACTCCACCAAATTTTATTCCCTTAAGCTATGTCTTTTTTTCCTAGGACCTTACTACATAGATCCCCTTAAGCCATCCTATTACCCTAAACCCTAAACTCTAAACTCTAAACCCTAAACCCTAAATCCATCATTTTGTACTAGGACCTTAATGAAATTTGGTTTCCTTGGGAAACTTCACCAAATTTTATTCACTTAAGCCATGTCATTTTGTCCTAGGACCTTACTACATAGACCCCCTTAAGCCATCCTATTACCATAAACCCTAAAGCATTCATTTTGTCCTAGGACCTTAATGAAATTTGGTTGCCTTGGGCAACTTCACCAAATTTTATTCCCTTAAGCCATGTCATATTGTATACATAGATCCCCTTAATCCATCCTATATTAATAGTTAATTTTTTTTCATTCAAGTAACATGCCTTAGACATAAATGAGGCTTACACATTGTATCATTTGTATTCAATTAGTCCATTTATATTAAATTGTTTAAGGGATTTTCCTAAACATGTATCTTACATTTTGAAATTATAAATCTAATGCAAGTTCACTTATATCTTAGAGATCATGGATCAATTCAATAATATTTATAATCCACCTCCACACCCTCCATCCCCACCACCTTCACCTCCACCTCCACCCACTCCACCTCATTAACCCTAACTACCTAGGTTGATGACTCCAACATAATAGGAGGATGCCATTTATTGAAAGCATGGAAAAGAGAGGGAGGAAGTTATGCATGTGCCAGATTTGGTCAAAGTGCACTTTCCTCAACAAGGATCTAGCACAACACACTTCCTAGATTTTCTCAACAAACATTATCATTTAAAAGGTAGTTACAACTTCCATACGAGCTAGGAATTTCCCTCCATTGGAAGTTTCCCTCCATTAAGATTTTTCCCTCCTTTGACCTCTTAATGACCATCTTTTTGACTTCCTTAGCAACAGACCAACTGGCAGGAAATTCTTCCACTTTACAAGCTTCATTTATATCTACATCTTGGTGTGAACCTACATGATGACATTAGCATGCACAAAACAATTGCATATCCATAATTACCTTAAAGTAACATCCATTCAACCACATGTAAAATTAGCATAGATAATCCACATAGCATGTTAATATCATCAAAAGTCACAAGGATAAGTTCATGCCCAAGGTTCATAAATCTAAGGAAATAACATGGAGAATGTCAATAACTAGGTGCCAAAGTCTATAGTATCAATAGCAAGTATATGATAAAACCTATCAAAATTGAGCCATTAATTGAACTCATCATCTCCCCCCAACCTAATGATTTGTTGGTCCTCTAGTAGAGGGAGCTCTATTCCTTTGCATTTTCAAAGCTCTAAAGTCACCAACTACCAATTGTCCCAAATCAGTCTCTACAATATCTGAATTGGGATCCTAGTAGAATCCTTGCTTGTTTTCCAATCTACTCCAGCTTGGCCTTTCTGTAGCTATGTCATACTTATAATATCTAAAGTCTGGTACTGACCACAACAAAATAGGTGGTTGAAATGTCAATGGAATCCAATACTATTGCTTCATCCTTCCAATCTATATGTACATATTAATTTGTTCACATGCTACAACATAATTTTGCAAGGAATGGGGTTCAGCCTGTTTCAACTGATCTGTCAAACTATTCCATCTCTGTGATAGGTATCCCATTACTATTTTCCCTATAGTATCAACTATCTACCCATATTCTTGGTATGCTTCCTCCCTAAGAGGCATGATCCTATTTTTGTAGCTCAGACGATAAAGAATTTGGTGCCATGTATAGTAAATGTCTAAAGGGTTACTGGATTCGGCTCTGAGAGGCAAGGGGGTATGGAGTTCTCTTTCCCTGTATATTTTAAACTGTTGCCCCCAACTGACTTCATTTTGGATCCATGACATGAATTCCCTCAAATGGATATCTCCAATGTATAGCAATGGGTTCCAATCATGATCATTAGGCACAACATAATTATGCACGTACAATTTACACAGCAGATTTTTAACTTCAAGAGAGGATTGGTAGGCTTGGAAAAACTCATGTGGGGTTTCAATAGAAGGGCTTAAACCTAAAATAACCCTTGACAGTTTGAAGGAAAGATGACGCTCCTTCAAATACAGTGCATATACTCTTAGAGGAGTTATGCATGCCATCATTTGGGGTACTAAAGCTACCACATTATCTACCTTATCCTTCAAGGTAGCAATCTTTGCATTCTTTCCCTCAATTTCTGCATTTTTCTTTTCGACTTCTTCCTGTAGCTTGAGTTTTTCCTTTTTCCACTCCTCTTTCCTTTGCATTTCATTCCATAAGTTTAGGGCTACAATATTCCATGAAAAAGTGGGAGGTTTATGTTTTCCTACCAAGATCTTTTATCACGTTGGTTCATGTTATTCAAATGGCACCAGTTGTAGTGATTCTTGTTGTTCATCTTGCTCTAGTTGTAATGGTTCTTGATTTTCAACCTGCTCTACAATAGTAGAAATATCTGCTAATCTTATTTTTGTTCCTCAAAAATTTATTCCACCTCAACATTTACCTGCCCCTTAGGAGCTTATGTCTCCTTCCTAGGTGTTCTTTTGAGTCTAGGGCTTCTTTTTGGAGGCATATCAATAGCTGGCTCAGCTAGTTTTGATTTCTTTGGAGGGATTTTATGTTCCTTAGCGATTGCAGGAAGACCAGTGTCATCAGCTTTATGTTTCCTAGGGCTTGGTGTTACTTTTTCTGATGTTTGCTTCTTGGCCTTCCCTTTTCTAATTTATGCCTCTCTCATTTGTGCTTCCTCTTTTCTAATGGCAGCCCTAGTACAAATTGGAGTTTTAAGGAGAACATTGACATTAGGGTCTGAGGATGAACTTTCTTCATTTGAATACTCTAATTCAAAGGAGCCAATTTCTATTGTTGACTCAGCTACAGGAGGATTTGAGCTAGGGTTTGTGCCAAAGGTTGAGGCTCCAGGAGTGGTTTTAGCAACCCTCTCACCTCTACTATCCCTACAAGCTTGAGGCTGGCCTCTAGGACTGACATTTTCCACCGAACTGATCAATGTTCACAAATTCTTCTCATGACATACCAGACACTTCTTGTAAAGATTTTTCTACTAATAATTTTATCAAACAGTGATGGGAGACAGAATTGTCCCTACCTTTTTGTGTTCCAGCTACCATGATTGCAAGGAGGTTGTACAGCACATTGGGCATGTTCATCCTTCTTCTATTTCTCATATGGTTCAGGAGCTTAAAATGCACATAATGGAGGCATGATTAGCAGCCCTCACAGGTAATATATTTGATAATGTAGGTAACAACTTGTTTCCACTTTTCTGGAAAAGTAGTTCTCCTTGTTCCTTGCTTATCTACAACAAGCGAAGGATCACTAGGTTCAGTGAATTCTACCCTAGTTGACCTCGCATCCCTAGAAGCAGGGTATGGCTCTCCTTTAGCAAGAAAACCCATTACTTCAGCAATTCTCTCCTCAGTGACTATAACTTATATCCCTTTTACCATTGCCTTCCCGTCAAAAAGTGTCTATGCAAATTCTAGAGAAATGTCCTCATTGAAACTATCTAATTTCATAAAGTAGTCCAACCATCCACAATTTTTGAATTCGTCCAAAGAGAGTGCATCCTACAATATCACGTCATGAGCTGTAGGTTCATTTCTAGTCAGTTGTCCTCCCATTATTTCTACCCACAATCACGTAAACACTTCTACAAAAATTTCTTTCATGCAATCCTTCTCTAAAAACCTAATTTCTTCTGCTTCTTGCAACTCTTCTTCAGTGCTAATGCCAATGTCATATGAAATTTACCTTTTTGGTGATGTTAAGATTATGACTAAGGCAATAAAGAAACATAAATGAGGGGTATCATCAAGGAAAATGGCAACGGTTTAGTGTCATATCACACATGCAAGCCATCATTGCAACCATATTATTTCAAATTGGCTCATTTCAAATTTGTTGACATGTATGATGCGTGGAAATGTGAGTTCACACTCCCCCCAACCTAAATTAGAGCATGTGTCTACATGGGCTAGGATGTAGTTATGATGTGACAGGGAAAAGTACAGATATGTGTTATGTGAAATATCAACATTAATATATAGTAATTAAATAAATGCATTTAAGATAATTAAGATATAGCAAGTTGTTTCACACGTACCTAAAAATTTGGAGTGTTGTTTGCAAAGAATGTGGAGGGAAGTACAGGTTACTTTAAAAGTACAATTGAGCTTATTAAATGCAATGGTGATGGAATGAAGTGATGGTGAAGTGAAGTGATGGTGGAGTTATGGAAGAGAGAGAAAGGATGGAGATGGATGGGCGGATGGATTTGTTGATGAAGTTGATTCCCACAAAAGTGGAAATCTTTATTATGATTGGATACATACCTTGACTAGCCAAAAGAAGGGACACTAGGTCCACTTCCTTCGGTTGCAGGAACTTCGTAGGTTTGGTGTTGAATAAATTGCTACATGAATTCTTGTTTGGAAGTTGGATTATGATATAACGTGAGATGGTGACCCTTGACCACGAGCTTGAGTCTGATAGGGTCAATGGTTGTGAGTTGAACATCACCATTGGAGAAGACTTCTACAACTTCATATAGTACCAAACACCTAGTTTGCAGTTTTCCTACATTATCTTGATACCTGGAGTCATAAAGGAGTGCCCAGTCATCTGGCTGGAACTTCTTTTCCTTTATGTATTTTTAATGCCATTTGATTCTATGATTTTGCACTATCTTAGCATGATGAAGATCTAACTTTCTCATCTCATCCAAGGCATTCAGCTGCATGATCATGTCCTTCTATGCCTCAAATATGTCTATCCCAAGGTCTACTATTGTTCTAAGAGTTTTATGCTCAAACTCTATAGGAATCATGGTTGTTTTTCCATACAATAATTCAAAAGGAGAGAAACCAGTGATTGTCTTCTAACTAGTTATATAATCCCAAACAACTTCTGGCAACCTATTTGCCCAATATTTCCCATGAATTGCCATTGTTTTTGTCAAAATAGCTCTATTTCCCTATTTGTCACTTCAGACTGGCCATTGGCCTAAGGGTGATAGGGGGTAGATTTCCTATGCTTTACATTATATCCATTGACCAATGTTGTGACAAGAGTTGATGTAAACTGAGCCCCTTGATCTATAACTATCTCCCTAGGAACCCCATAACGTGTGAAGATTTCTTCGTAGAGGAATTCTGCAACTTTATTATCTCTGGAATTTATCATAGCTTTAACCTCAACCCACTTGTTCACATAGTCAGTGGAAACCAAGATGTATGATTTACCATTTGATGACGGATCAATTGGACCTACAAAATCAAGTCCCCATTTATCAAATGGTGTGATGACTACTTGAGGGTATAGAGGCATCTCATCAAATTTAGTTGGTCGGCCCATCCTCTGACATCTATCACACTTCCTAGTGTACTTTCCTGCATCCTTATGAAGTGTGGGAAAGTAGTACCCTATATTAAGAATTTTCATTGTTGTTCTCTTAGCTGCAAAGTTCCCTCCACAGGGTTCATTGTGACATGCATGCAGTCTATCATATGTTTCATCCTCTCTTACACATCTCCTCATCACATAATCTGGTCCAGTATAGAATAGACATCCTGCAATCCATGAGAAAGGAATTTTTTTCTCAATAAGAACCCTTCTCTCTTTTGGAGAGAAATGAGGGGGAACTCTCCCTGTAACCAGATAATTGGCTATATCTACATACCAAGGTGTGTTCACACTGATGGAAAAAAAAAATTCATCAGGGAAGGAGTCATCAATGACTTGAGTTTCCTCTAATGTAGTCAATCTAGAGAGAAAGTCTACCCTGACATTTGCCTTACCTGATTTGTCAACAATGGTGATATCAAATTCCTGCATTATCAACAACCACCTTGCTAGCCGACCTGAAATCAAGGGTTTATTCATGAGGTATCTTATGGTTGCATGGTTTGTATGGAAAAAGATCTAATATCATGTTATGTAATTCCTGAACTTATTAAGGGCATAGATGACTGTCGACATCTCCTTCTCTGTCATTGTGTAATTAAACTCAACTCCTTATAGGTTCTTGTTGAAAAAGTAGATTGCATTCTCAATTGCTCCCTCTTTTTAGCCCAAGATAACTCCTATAGCATAATTAGATGCATCTATGTGAATATGGAAAGGTAATTCCCAATTAGGGCCTTTGAGTACAAGAGCATGGGTTAAGGCTTCTTTAAATTAGAGAATGCTTTGTCACAATCCTCTGTCCACTGGAACTCAACATCTTTAGTTAGAATATTGTACAGTGGTGTTGTCATCTTATTGAAATATTTTATGAAGCGCCTATAGTATCCTGCATGTCCCAGGAAACTTCTAACATCTTTTTGCTTGGCAGGAATAGGAAGATTGGTAATCACCTCAATCTTAGTTGGGTCCACTTGAATTCCTTTCTGAGAGATATAGTGGCCAAGGAATACTCCTTCCTGCATCATCATAAAGCATTTCTCATTGTTCAGGGACAAATTATGGTCCTCACATCTCCGAAAAACTTTCTTTAGGTTTTCTAATGCTTCTAAAAAATTAGCACCATAAGTAGTAAAATCATCCATGTAGATCTCCATACAATCATATGAGATATCTGAAAATATACTAATAACTGCTCTTTGAAAGGTTGCAGGTGCATTACATAAACCAAATGGGAGTATTGAATAGGCATAAGTCCCCCAAGGACAGGTAAAAGTTGTCTTCTCTTGATCCTCTGGTGCAATCTGTATCTCATTATACCCATTGAATCCATCTAAGAAGGAAAAATATTGCTTACCTGCAAGTGATTCCAATACTTGGTCAATGAAAGGAAGGGGAAAATTATCATTTTTGGTGGAAAATTTTAGTTCTCTATAGTCAACACAAACTCTCCATTTACCTCCCTTTTTAGGCATAATTACCAATGGGGACACCGATTGGCTGTCTAAGATAGGGTAGATAAATCCTGCATCCAATAACTTTGGTAATTCACCTTTTACAATCTCCCTCAATGCAGGGTTGATTCTCCTCGATGGTTGCCTTACTAGTGTGCAGTCATCTCTAATGTAGATCCTATGAGAATAGAGCTTAGGGTCCAATCCTCTTATGTCATGGTAACCCCATGCAAATGCATGTTGATGGATCTTCAACAGGTTTTCCAAGGACAACTACTATTCTTGATTCAACTTGTTAATATTCAAATGTTTTCCTTCTGAAACTTGTACTTGTGTGGTCAATTCAATCATGGCTATTTCACTAATGCTTGGAATTTTTATTTCATGTGGAAACAATGTATGAAGCATATTTGTTGCTACAGGAAGTTCAGGTGCAGGAGGAGCGAGCAGAAGTGTCTTCAATGGACCTACAGAACCAGATTCATGAGTGGATGATTCTTCATGTACCTCACAATGGTTCTGAATTATATGGGATAATACTTCATCTTCTTCCTGGAGCTGCATGAAAGGACTTTTTCCTATCATCATGAGTTGAGCCACTAAATTGACTTCCTCGGCCTCTTCTCCAACATGTGGCCATATGGGGTTATCCATATCATGGGATGGTTGAGCAATAGGGTAGAGAACAAGATTTTTAGTGCTTCTTCCATCAGAAATAGTCATGTCCCTTGACCGACATCCAATGTAAGCATCTGTTGTGGCTAACCATGGTCTACCCAAAATAATGGGATACCCTCCCAATGTAGCTTTAGGGGAAAGGATCATGAATTTTGTTGGGTACTCCCAAGAGTCTAGAGTTACAACAAGGTCCTCTACTATGCCATCTAGTTTGACAGTGGAACTATTAGCAAGTTGTAGGATAGTAGGAGTAGGTCTCATATTTGCAACATTTAGTTGTTGCAGGATATCCTTAGTCATCATATTTATTGTTTCTCCCAAGCCAATTAGAGCATTCTTTACTTTCATTCAATTTATAACGAATACTACCACAGGACTACTTGGGTCAATGTATTTAGGAACAGTAACTTTCCCAAGCATGATATCTACCAACAATCCCACCACATGAATAGTGGTGGGGTCTTTCTTTTTCCTCCCTGACTTTTTGAGACATGCTTCCTTGATTGCTTTACTATATATGGGGACATCTTGTATGGCCTAGAACAAAGGTATCTTAACACATATGTGTTTCAACTAATCTAGAATATCAAAGGTTGTTTCTTCCTTCTCTTCTATTTGTTTAACAACTTCTAACCTTTGAGGAAATGGTGGGTCTTGATCAGCTTGCTAAACTGGTTCAGGATTTTAGGTACACTTGGCTGAATAGGGATATTTTGATGCTCCTCTTCTTCCATAGGAAGCTTGGTGATGATAGGAGTGAAAGGAGTTGGAAAAGTGGTTCTTGAACATAGATGAATTTCACTCACACTCATAGCATATGCAGGAAAATGGTTAGGATCTGAAGAATAGACTGGCTATTGTTGTGGTTTGTTATTTGGGTTAGGTGTGGGTTGAGTTGGTAACTGAGTAAGTCCAGGTGTGCTAGAACTTGATCTAGTAGGAGGAGGCATTATGGCAGGCTATTGAGGCTGTGGAGGTGGTTGCATATAACCAGTTGTCTAATTTGGCCATTGTTGTCCTCCCCTCCATTGGGATGTCTATTGCCACTTTCCTAGAGGTGGTTGCCAATTCCCCTGGAATTGCTCCCAATTCCCTTGGGATTGCTACCACTGAGGTGGAGAGATTTGGTAATTGGGCTAGGTGTTTGGAGGGTTGTTTTAAGGCTGAGGTGGATATCCTCCATAGTTGGATGGGTATGGGGGTTGTCATTGATTACCAAATGCATAGGAATTGAAATAAGGTCCACTAAAAGATAATGGATCTAGTGGCATACCTTGTCTTGGAGTCCATGGTCTTCTTTGTGCAATGTAGAAAACTTGATCATCATCAACTTGAACTGGCCTGAATTCTAGTGGAATATGCTTGCTATCAATGTTGGCTACCATTTTGCACTAGTAGTCCTTCTTCTTTTGTCTGCAATGAGGACAATATTCTACCAACATTGCCTCTACCTCCTCTTGTTTCTTCTTTTTCTTGAAGAGTGTCTAGCTAAGTAGCCATATTGTTTATGATATCCTACTTGAAATCTACCAGCAAATGAGTAATTTCCATCCTTGAGACTCCATTGGTAGAGGATTTACCCATAGAGTATTGATAACCTCTTCCTTTCTTCAGAGCTGCCTTGGAGTAATTTTGACATATCTTTTTAATATCATCCCAAAGAACTTGGGCGATATCTCCTCCTCCCATCAGGTCTAGTGCAGTAATGCAGCTCTCATTGATCCCTCTAAGGAAGAGAAACTTTTGAGACTCTTCATTGAGTGCATGATGGGGAGATTTCTGCAGGGAAAACAGGAACCTTGAAATATATTCCTCCAAACTTTCATCTTCATTTTGTTGCATCCTGAAGATATCATCTCCTCTCATATCACTACCCCTATAGTATTCTTTGTACTTCTCAAGAAACTTTGTTTTCATATCATGCCAAGTCTCTACAGTATCCCTACCTAAGCTCATAAACCATCTTAATGCAGCTGCCTTCAAGGTGGTAGGAAACAATTTAAGCCTATGAGCATTAGTGGTATAGTCATAGCTTCTGTAGAGGATATCAAACTCAAACAAGAAAGTGTCAGGGTCTTCTGTGACAAGCCTATAGAACTTAGGAAAAACTGAAGCAGGGATGTTCTTGAGATTATTAACTTCATTTTGATGAGTGATACGAAATGGAAAAGATGGTTGGTTAGGTCTATTTGGATTTGCATGAGCCATATCTGCTTGATGGAGTGCCAAAGAAAATGGATTCTCAATCATGTTTTGGGCAGCTTGGTCCTCAGAGGAAGTTTCAGAACTAGTCAAATTGGGAAATGCATCAGCAAAAGGATGTGCCTCCTCTTCTTCTTCGTCTCTTGGCAGATTTTGAAACTCAACTAGTTGGTTATCAGGATTAGGGTCATTAGGAAGGAATCTCTCATGAGCATCTCTTCTCCTGCCTCTATGCATGCAATATTAACTCAGTATCAGCCAACTCACACAAAGAATTGGTGAAAGAATAGCATATCATTAGTTTTCTCAAATGAAGGGTATGCTAAGAAAAAACTTCAGAGATACTAAAGCAAGAAAGAAACTAGAAATGACTCCAAAGAACTTCCTAGTTTGACACCATCCCCAACAACGGTGCCAAAAATGTTGACCTCCTCTAATGGTTTAATAACTAATCCCTTAGAGTTGTGACTTAGAGATTAGACATCTACACTAAGCAGTTATCTTTCTCATCATGAAGGTGCATTTCATTGTCAACCCAGAGACGTGAACTTGAAATGGGTCAGCATTGTATGTGCACTAGGACTCCACTATAGTCATCCATAAACTAGAAAAGAAACAGTACTAAAAATAAAATGTTGGAAATAAATTAACATAAGCACTAAGCATGAATCAACTACACTAAGAATCAACAACTAAACTAGAAATGGATAATAGAAATAGAAATCTCGGCAAACAGATAGGAAAATACTTTGTTTGCCTTGGCTGTATGAACAGTCACATAACAGAGTTCCAATGGCTGCAGGAACAAATAACTGTTGAAACCGAGATTAGTTACTGAACAGAAAAAATAACTTTTAAACTAAATGGGTGGAATTATCACCAAGTGGGCCCCCTTGAGTGAGTCTTCCTTAAGCTAACTCAGATGTAGAAAATCATAATATCATTTTATTCCTTGGAAACATGATTACAACATATTAGCAATATGATTGTATTACTTAAACTGAAAATGCAAGTACAATCTAAGAACATCCAACCTTGTGAAAAGGGGCATCTGACCATTATTTATAGAGGGAAAAGCTTCTAATTAACCCTAACTACCTAAGCAGTCGACTCCAACATAATAGGAGGATGTCATTTATTGAAAGTATGGAAAAGAGAGGGAGGAAGTTATGCATGCGCTAGATTTGGTCAAAGTAGACTTTCCTCAATGAGGATCCAGCACAGCACACTTCCTAGATTTTCTCAACAAACATGATCATTTAAAAGGTAGTTACAACTTCCATACGAGCTAGGAATTTCCCTCCATTGAGAGTTTTCCCTCCTTTGACCTCTTAATGACCATCTTTTTTACTTCCTTAGCAACCAACCAGCCGACAGGAACTTCTTCCACTTTACAAGCTTCATTTATATCTGCATCTTGATGTGAACCTACATGATGACATTTGCACACACAAAACAATTGCATATCCATAATTACCTTAAAGTAAGATCCATTTAATCACATGTAAAATTAACATAGATAATCCACATAGCATGTTAATATCATCAAAAGTCACAAGGATAAGTTCATGCCCAAGGTTCATAAATCTAAGGAAATAGCATAGAGAATGTCAATAACAAAATGTCAAATTCTATAGTATCAACAACAAATATATGATAAACCCTATCAAAATTGAGCCATTAATTGGACTCATCGTGTGTCTTGACACATCATCAATGAAAGTAGCATAATAACAAAATTTTCCAAAAGAGTGAACATCCATTGGTCCAAACACATCTAAATGAATGATCTCTAATAATATCTTAGCTTTATTATTCCCATTAGGAAATGATGATCTATTTTATTTACCAAACACACAATGCTCACAAAAATATTTTTTACCAACAGAATAATAAAAAATATCGTCAACTAACTTTTTATTCAAAATGGTCTTAAGACCTTTTTCACCTATGTGACTCAATCTATGGTGCCACAACATATATGTATTTTTAGTGCCAATTACATTGGTATATTTACAAAAATTGGAAGCATTAAGCCTAAACAAAGTCCCAATCTGAGATCTTTTAGCTATCACCAAAATCCCTCTTACCAACTTGCAACCAGACTTGTCAAATGTCACATGCATCCCAAAATCATTCAACTTGGATACTGAAATTAAATTTGTCACAAGTCCTGGAATATGTAAAAAATGATCAAGGGTTTTAACCCTTCCATCACTGAAACACAACTTTACCTTTCCCTTACCAACAATCTTCTTCGTGTTATCACCAAGGAAAACTTCTCCCCCATCATAAGTTGAATATGAAGTAAACCACTCCTTGTGAGGAGTCATATGGAAGGAGGCACTTGAATCAATAAGCCAAGCATCATTACTAATAGAGTTAGTAGAAATAAATAAAGCATCAAAATCACCATCATCGAAGGACTTATTCGTGGAGGTTTCAGTGCTTTTATTCGTGTTTCTACACTCCTTCACATGCCCTCTCTTACCACAATTCCAACACTTTACTCTGCTCTTCCCAGGGGTTTTAGAACATCCTTTAGACTTGTCCCCTTTAGGCCCTCCTTTTTCTTTGGACCTTCCTCACACATGCAAGGCATCTTGGGACCCTGCATTCATGGACTTTCTCCTCATCTCCTCTGAAAGAAGTATAGCAATGAGACTATCCATCTTTGGTTCTGTACCGCCACCGCTTATGGCAACAATTAGATTTTCCCAAGATTCAGGTAAAGAACAAAGAATCCAAATACATTTACCTTCCTCTTCTAACTTAACATCTATGGATGCAAGTTGACTTCTAATCATATTAAAAGCATTTAAATGTTCTGCAATAGAATCACCATCCTTCATTTTCAAAGAATACAAATATCTTTTGAGATATAACTTATTAGTTAGACTTTTAGTTTGGTAGATATCACCTATCCTCTTCCACAAATTGTATGTAGTATATTCTTCTGAAACATTCAAGAGGATGAGATCTGCAGGACACAACCAAATGGTTCCTTGTGCCTTCTTGTCCATTTTGTTTGAATTTTCATCAAACACTTTTTCTGGTTTCTTTTCATTTGAAATTTCCAACCACTAATCTCTCTCTTCAAGGAGATCCTTCATCTTCAACTTCCACATCTCATAACTAGTGTCATTGAACTTCTCAATATCTAGATGAGAGATAGAAGCCATGGTTCACAATCTTTCACAAATTTGCAAAAAACCCACAAAGCAAAAGCTCCCACAAAGCAAAAAACCTTAAACACTAAAGAGAAAAGCATCCCATTCTCAACAGAACCGTTAGCTCTAATACAAAATATTGTAAAATAAGGTGAAGAAATCTTGCAAACTGAACTTTAATCAATATTAATTTCAAATATGAATCCAAATATTAACCCTTAATATGAATGTGATTGCAGAATCATAATAAGAAAAGAAAACCATAACACATAAGACCATATTTATGTGGAGAAACCTCTAAGGGAAAAAAATCCACCACAAAAAGACAGGAAAGTATATTACTAATCCAAGAGATATTACAACAACAATACACTTCTCTGAATAACTCTGTTGAATCTGGCAGCACCTTGTTACCTACAAAATTGAATGAATAACTCTAGCTCAAGGCCCCAATTTATAGTAACTTGTGGAGATGAATACCACCATGGTATCACCAAACAACATGTAGCAAAACCACATGGAAAAACCCACACCTACATCCTTAACAACCACCAAATCCTCCCAAAATAGCAACTTGCAAATCCTCTTATAGTTGTTATAAGGCATCTCTCATGCGTGGGCGCTTAGGGAAGGAATTTGTCATAAATGGTGCCATAGTCATCATAGAATCTTATGACAATTGCCATAGTGTCATAGATACTCTTACAACTTATGACACATGTCATAACCCTCCAAAAATAGGAGATTCCAAATGGGATTCCTAGCTATTTTGTCCTTTTCCTAGAAGAAAAACGGTAACTGTAACTTCGTCTTTACATGAGTTCTTTCACCACCGTTGGTTAAACGATTTAACCTCTTATGGGTAATTTAAAAAATACATTAGGAAAATAATTAATTAAAGGATTTATGAGGTTGATGTCACCTAAATCCTAACAGACATATCTAGAGATAGAAAGGGAGAGAGGAAGATAGAGATAGAGGTAGAGGGAGATAAATACTTATAAAGATAGAGAAATTTAAAGGAGATAAAAATAGAGAGATATGGAGGTAGGAATAGAGAGAGGGAGATAGATGAAGAGATAGAGAGAGGTATAGATGGTAAGATAGAGTGACATATATACAAATACATAAATATATAGAGAGAGATACATATACATATATATACATACATATACATGCATATATATAGAGAGGGGTATGGATAGAGAGGGAGATGTATCTAGATATAAAGATGAAGAGTGAAAGATATATGTAGAGATAAATATAGAGGTAGAGGTAGATAGAGATAGAGGGAGAGGTAAATGTAGAAAGAGGTAGGGAGGTAGTGTTGGTAATGGATCTTTATTATCTTCTATATTCAAATTTTTTTTAGTTGTGTTTGGATCTTAGTTATTTATGGGGGTGTGGGGGGTTTGCCCCTCCCAATTTTTGGTCTCTTACATAAGAATAGGTTCTATTTATAAGGAGAGGATTGATGATTATTTTGTGAAACATAGGAAAATGGGTTCACCAATAATGATAGCAAAATGGGTGGTATGATGCACCTATCTTCCTTAGTTCATTAGGAAAAAGAGATCCCCTAAGACAAGATTGACTTTCAACCCTTACGTGAGTCAACCTTGGTGGAGATCTTATTGTTTTTCTTATGAACTAGGACGAGGTAAATCAACTGAGACAAAACCTTTGGGAGATGAATTAAAAATACTAAATGAATGCAATGATTCAATGTAACACATGAAACCTCTAAATTAAACCTTAATATGAAAGAATCCATAAAGCAACTGCAAATCTAAGAAGGGCTTGATTTTATGCACCTATCATAAAAATGTTGTATTGAGTGTCCTCCTAGGACTCATTCACCCAAGGTAAAATGGGTCTTGCTACGGGGGTTGAAAATACGCTTTCATATTCCTTTGGTCCGATGTCTACACTTTTGATTCCTCCGGGTTTTACAGTAAAAAATTTAGAAATAAATTTTGAAAGTGAGTTTTTGTGGCTTGACGACAACTTTGAAAACTTTTGCAACTTTGGTCTTTTAATAGATCTTCAATCCTTCTTCAACCTAAGATCTATAAAACACACAAGAGGAAAAACTTGTTTGTCTTTGTTGAATGGGGGTTCGCCTTGGTCAAACCCCATTTTGGTAATTAAACCTTGAATTGAAATAATGAAATATGAAAGGAATGATGAATGAACAAGTGTTATGTTGCAACTCACCAAACCCTTGAAGGACTAAATATTATTAGATCTCACCAAGGTCTTGATCTTGCATGATGTGGCTTGATTGATGATGTGATCTTGATGCTTGAATCTTGATTTGAAACTTGAAACCTACATCACAATGTTAGCTCCAAAAACATGCATGATGCTTCATAACTTTGACATGATGCTTGACATCTTGAATGCTACAACAAACTCTTGAGAAATATGTTCTTGAACACCTTTGAAAATAATCTTAGCTCTTGCGAAGTCTCTCAAAAAGTTCCAGGATTTGAATTGATAAAAAAACATTGCTTTTATAAACAATTTTCTAATTTCCTGAAAATTAAAAATTACAAGCCAACATTTGAATTTGAATTCAGGATCATAAAAAGGCTCCAAAAACATATTTAAAATTTGAAATTAGTAACTAAAGGCGATCCATTCGCCCAAGGGCGAATGGGTCCTGACCTAAATTGCTAGGACCTATTCATTTCGAGGTGTTAAAAATAATAATAGCATTAATTAAATCGTAATTCCCCTTTCAAAAATTCTAATTAATTAGCCTTGTAGATGCATAATTGGGCCAATTAGAGGCTTAATTAAGTCCATTTAAATAAGGGACCCAAACATAGTGTGAAAATGTAAAGGAGTACATTTTTTAACACTACATTTAGCCCCCACTTTAGCGAGAGGGTGAGCCCTAGCTCAAACTCACACTAAAGAAGTCAAACAAGTGTCAATAGAGGTCTAATTGTACATCTATTAGAAAGTTAAGACAACAAAGGTCAAGGAGGATGATCGAGCCCCAAAGATCTAAGATCTCATGGAAAACCAACAAAGGCACAAAGAGACACATGCCTATGTTAAATATGCAATAGCAAGATAAGATACACAATCATACAATGCCAAAATTAGAGAAAGAGAATGGTGGATCAAGCCTCTATAGTTTGTCCAACTAGTATGGATCAAGCCTTAGTTTTTTGTCCAAAAAAATTCACAAGTGGAAACCTGTTGCCCACTATGCAAACAAAACGAGCTCACAGGGCTAGTGAAATTCACTATCCACTAAGTGAGCCCCAAAAAGTGGCTAATGGGAAGTCATGCTAGGATTAGGCTCCCATGTACTAACCATACCAAAGTTATACCTCTTGATAACTTTAATAAGGCACCACAAAAATGGTCACAAGGCTAGCAAGGTGCGTTATGCTAGGCACTCATGAAAAAGGCTCCATTGGCAAGCAAGTTGTGTTATGCTTGGTGGCCTTGATACATGCAGTAGGATATTCAAAGGGGTTTTGCTTAGTTCATGAAAGGTCTCACCTTAGGTAACATTGTGCCTAATGTATCCAAGAGAGGACTAATTGAGGATAAAAGATTCACAACTTAAGGAATGCAATCCGTAGCATCACTACTAAGAGGAATGTCATAGGCCAAGAAAGGTCACAATATTGAAGAACATCGAACCCAATGTCACCACCAAGAAGATACATCACGTGAAGTAAGAATACCACACTTTGAAGCAAACAATGAGCGAGGATGTGTATGTCCCCGCTTTAAAGAAATTGCTAAACACCCTATTGTGAGCAATTAATTTAAAGTAGATTATGATAAATGCCAATACATGAGAGTTTTATTCAAAAATCCATATGTAAACATATGTTTTCAAGATAGAGCTATGTCGTATAAAGGAGGGTTTCCCCCCATATGAAATCCTAAGATAACACATAAGGGACCCATGGATTTAGGGTCAACGTTTGTCGTTGTTGCAGTGATATAATCAAGCTCAGAACCATCATCATTCCCCAAATAACTCATGGAACAACAAGCACAAAGGAAGAATGACACATAGAGAGAGAGAGAGAAAAGGGAAGATTTTGGGTCAACATGGAAGAGACCTAAATGTCCTGAGGCCTTATGTCATCCCCAAAAGGAAAACACAAGACAAAAGATTACGAAAGATAGAAGAATGTCACAACAGATTCGCTTCCTTTGTATCCTTGCACCAATGAAGTGACAAGGGTCATCCAAAGCAGGCTCACAAACATGTAAAGATACACCAAGCAACACAGTATGGGGGATCACATTACGCACATGCAATCACAAAGAGAACAAAGAGAAGACTAGTATGGCACATTCAAGTCAACCTATAGCAGGTCATCTACATCCCAATTGTGTTCATCATATGTAGAAGGCAAACAACTAGCCAAAGGGACAACAACTAGTGTTGTACTAGGAGCATCACCAAGTCTAACACATGGTGAGTCACTCTTTATAGGAGGATCATCACAGTTTTTATCATTTAAGCTCATGGAAGAGGAAAACAATAAATTCAGCTCATCATGCACTTCCTCATCAATCTTAGCAATCTCATCACCATCATCCAAGTTAATCACAAAAGGAGGTCTAATGACAATTTCCATAGAAATTGCTTGTTGTTTTTGTTGTGGCGAAGTTGGAGGATCACCATGCTTTGTTTCAATTGGTGTTTGATCTGTATTTTTTGTTTTATTCTCTTCTTTTAATCTACGATGAATAGCACGAAATCTATGCCTATGCTCTTTAGTATTTCTATTTCTTTTTGTATGATTTTCAAGTTGTGATTATGTATAAGTGGGTTTATCAACCATAGTTTTCTTTTCTTCCCTCAAGGTAGGAATGAAAGGAACCATGGGAGGTTATTCAACCACTTTCTTTTTAGCTTTATAAACTTGTTTGATCTTAGAAGGGACAATAGGACATATTTTGTTATCTCTTGGTCTCTTGTAGGAGATAGGCGAAGGATTTGTCATGATTTGGTCTTATTTACTTGGAAGGGCTTTGGGTTCAATCATGGTTTCATCAATGATAGGAGGCTCAATCATGGATTAAGGAATGTTACTAAGGGATAATTTTTCTATGTTATTTTCCTTAAACTTTTGATAGGATTTGAAAAAGAAGTCATCACAAGGCTTAATAGGTTCCATAGGTTTAGGCCAAAAGAAATCCAATGAGAAATTCCCACGGGAAGACAAAGGATTAAAGCCAATATGATGCACAGTAAATATCTCATTGCCAAATGGAAACTCTAAGCATTTATGCACTACCGACAGGACATAATCCATGGAGCTTAGCCATGGGTAACCAAGCTTCACATGGAATTGGTCCAATGACAAGATGATGGAGAATGAGACATTCAATTTTTTGGTCCAAGTTTTAAAGGAAGAGTGATCAAACCTATTGTAGGGCAAGCAAAACCATTATGCATTTTGATCCATGCATTTGATTGTTCATAAAAATCTTGATAAAGTTCATGCAAAAATAAGAATTGCTCGGTGATCACATTCTCTATACACACGAGATCAATTAATATCCCATTAGTAGGCTTGTCATTGATTATTTTGGCAATTTAAAGAGGACCATCGGGTGCACATGTAATTATGTCATTTTGTGAGAAAGTAATGTCAAGGGGATTTTTGGTTTGACCCTTATGAGGTTGAACATCAATGAAGCTGACCACACATTCTAAGTCTACCTCATTTTCATTTATATTGTCATTATTTGTATCTTCAAGTTTGTCAACATTCATCACATCATTCTTGGCATCAGTAGCTTTAACAAAAGAGATGTTATGGTTTGGCATGGGATTGGTGAATATTTGCAAATTTTGGTTGGGTGGGGAAACAAACTTATTTCCTTGATCATTAACACCACCAATCTGGATGTGATTAGAACCAATGAGGTCTTGCACAATATGTTTAAGATGCTTACATAGTTTTGTATCATGTCCATTTTGTCAATGATAATAAAAAAAGGCATTTGAGTTCAACTTTGGAGGTAAGGGCTTAGTTGTATCAATAGCTCTAATACGAGGTAAGGTAACTAAGTTCTTACTTATAAGTTGCAACATGATGGAGTGAAGGGTATTGGGTAAAGGGGTAAATTGTCTAGTCCTCTCCCTAAATGGATATGGAGTTGTCATTTTTATAGCAGCCACTTGGGAGTTAACATTTTTATTTGTTTGAGTGTATTTATTTGTAAAAATCCCTTATTTTATTTCTGGAAAGGTTGGAAATTGTTGTGGAGCACAACTTCGGATTTCTCAGGATTGTTGAAGTAGTTTTTTCTTCACAATGACTAACCAAATTTTGATAATCACGAATGGTCGTGCATAGTGTGTAAAGGAAGGAAACTTTAACATCTCAAGTTTAGCTTGAATATTGGTATGCAAATTTTCTATGAACATTATTTGAAGGTTTTCATTAGGAATCTTAATGTTAATTTGTGAGTAAAGCAATATGCATCATGCTATGAAATTGGTGACCTTTTCATCTTTGTTTTGTTTACATTACATTAAATCAACTAAGGTCATCTTGGGACCCATGTGCACCTAGAAATGGTTAAGAAAGGCATCAATAAGTTCATTGAATGAACTAATTGAATTATTCGGTAAAGAAAAAAGCTAGTCTGAGGCAATTTCTTTCAAGGATCTAGGGAAAAGTTTAGCCAAGATTTTATCCTAAAAAATGAAGTCACTACATAAGGTTGTGTATGTCGAGACATGGTTACTAGGGTCTCATTTTCCACCATATTTCTCAAATCTTGGAATCTCTATGCCTTGTGGAATTTGTGCTCTTAATATCTCCAAGGATAAATGGTTTCTTTTTGTTGGTGTAAATAAAGTCTTGTACCTAGTTAATTCATTACTAGGGGACTTATTTACATGTTAAGTTTACTTAGGTCCTACGAATCTTTCTAAAATGTGTTAGTTTTCATTAGTTGTTATTTTATCTTTTGACTTGTAACACATATGACCTAGGTAGTTGTGATAAGTTGTCTCATGTCATATGATTAAGACACTTGTCATAATCTTATGACATCTTGTATCTCACCTTGGCTATATAACCAAGGGGTCTCTCATTTGTAAAAAACATCACATTGAATCATATTTGCATAATTGATAAGAATACAGTTTATTCTCATCATATTCAGATTATCTCTTGGTGCTTTCCATTTGACCTCTAGATCTTGGCAGGCTATCTCCATAGCCAATTCTAACATGGTACTAGAGCAGGTTGGGTGCCTTTGGTTAGTCATTTTTGAGAGATCTTGGTAAATATTGAAAGGTTGAGTATGCTCTTCTCTTGCATCTTATGATGATTTCGAGAATTACAAAAACTTGATAGAAATACCAAATTTTGGGGGGTTCCTCTTTGTGGCTCTTTATTGCAAATTCAAATCAAAGCTTGTCAGTGCAAATTTGAGCTCATCATTAAGTTCAGGAGGTTCGAGAAAGTCAAATTTTCCTTTTTTTTCATCCAAATCAGACATATGAGGCCAAATCTATGAAGGTTTGAAGCTAAAGAGTGGTTGCGAGATCCAGAAGGTAGCTACACATTTGGAGCATTTTGGATCAAATCTTACCTTTCCATCACATCTAGAAGGGCCAAAAACCCTAATATTGACTATCAATTCATCCAAATCTGAGAAGTTGTCCATGGAGGCAAAAAAAAAAATTCCCAAGGCATTGTACGACCCCCTAGGTCATCATTATTATATGGTACGATTTTTCTGAAAATATATATATAATTTTGTGAATAATTTTTTTCAAAATAGTAATATTATTGATAGATTTTTTTTGTAAAGTAAACTGAAAAAATTTATATTATAAAAAAAAAAACACAAATTTCATTTTTTGTGGTAATTACTCCGCAGGCGTACCCTACGCAAACAAGGTACACTCCACAGGTTTTCTGCCATGTGGCGGTATGCCCATGGCCCCACATAAATGGTGGACAAGAATTGAAATACAAACTTGCCATTAAAACCAACAACATTAATAAACCAGTCGACAATTTCATTCACCGACGAGCAACGATTTTGTAATATTCTGACAACATCGTGCAGATTTCGTCTGGCCACTAAAGATTCCATTCCACAGAATATTCTAGAAGGAAGATTCTAATAGGAGCGTGCAAGCACGTGACGGTCAGACGACCATCAAAATTAACACTGTGGTTGGCTGATGTCAACAACATGTCAGCACTCCTAAAAAAAAATTGCCCCCCTCACCCTTGGAAATTTTGATTTTGTAGTCAATTTTCAAGGGCCCATAACTTGCTCATTTTGACTCCTTTTTGAGCATTTTTTTTAATTTGGGATAATTTTCATGCCCTTGGCAATGGTACAATAAGTTTTTGGTTTTAGTGTCTAGATTTTTCAAAAATTGCATATTCTCATAGGTGTTGTTGCTTTGTTCTCATTTTGAGAACTTCAAGGGCTCATAACTTGCTCCTACAGTAACATTTTTGGGTGCAATTTTTTTGAGAGTGCATAATTTTTCGTGTACTTTTTAGTGGTATGATCAAATTGATCTTATTTTGTACCAAAAATTGTACTTGATTTTGTGGCCTAATTTTGGCATTTTCTCGTACCAAGATCATGTCTAGCTTGTTGTTTTTGGCATATAGTGGATATAAACACACTAAATATAAAGTGATAAATCATATATTGCTAGGGGGTTTCCTGATTGAGTGATTTCAGGGGGGTCTCTTGGTGCATTTTTTTTATTTGTTTGTTTGTGCTCTCTCATTTTCATGGATCATTCTAAGGTTCATTTGCTCAAATCATATAATTATTCAACATGGAATCAAAATACATGGAGTATTCTAATGACTGAAGATCACTCTCTATATGTTGAAAATAAGGTACCCGAACCTACATATGCAGATAAAATGATAAAATGGATGATTGAACATACCAAAGCTCTTGGATGTCTTTGTAGACTAGTTTCTCAAGATATATTATTTCAAATTGAATCATGTAAAAATTCTCATGAAGCTTGGGACAAATTGAAAACATTGTATGGTAATAAAGATGAAGTAAGAGGCTATCAAATTGATAATGAATTGATGAGCCTTGATCCTAAGAATTTTGACAACATCCAAGACTACATCACTAAGGTTAATGATCTAAGAGAGAAATGTAAAGCATGTAGAATTGATAAGAAGGAAATTTAGTTGGTCTACAATACAATGAACAAACTTGGTCCTGATTATGCTTCTTTTGTTTCTAGCTTTCATACTCATAGATTGACTATGGGGTTTACATATACTACACCTTCATTTGCATCATTTTCTAAGATGTTGATACATGAGCAAAAAAAGGTTATCTCAATGGGTCTCATCAAGACTTCTAAATCTTTGGATTTGTTGGTTAGTCATGTGAAAGAATTAGAATTAGATAAGAAACAGAAGAAAGCAAAGAATAATCAACATTCAGATCAAGCAAAGAAAAAATCCTCTTCCAGAGAGAATTCATCTAAGAAGGAGAAGAAAACTTGTGCATATTGCAAGAAGGATGGACATGAAAAACACTGTTGTTATAAGAAGGATATTGATGAGTTGAAACATCTTCTCAAAAATAATCGCATTGATTTTCCTTCTAGAATGTTTGAATCACCTCCTCCTTCTTCAAAATAGTCTAAAATGGGAAAAGGTCAAGCTTCTACATCAAGAAATAAAGGAAATGCTCTTTGTGCTTTTTCAATTCATGGATCGGGGATATGCTTCTATATTCAGGAGCATCTCATCATATGGCATCTTTGCAATCTATATTCTCTTCTTTTGATCCTTGTACTATGTCTCATATTTTGATGGGAAACAATACATACATGAGTGTAATTGGGATGGAATCTATTAGTTTTGGGAACAACACTTTCCAAGATGTTTTGTGTGTTCCTCATTTGATGAACAATCTTCTTTCCATATATCCGATTACACATGGTGGAGATGGGAGGAATGTGGAGTTCACTCCTGATTCAATCATCATTTGAGACTTGGAGGGTAGAGAGATCATTGCTACTATGATGGTTGATCATTCATCTCGGCTATATACCTTTGCAGATTTTTCTTTTGATGATGGCATTATTCCTTCGATTGTTGATCACACTTCAAGAATGAACCATGATTCAGAGGAGACATTTCACTTCTTGAACTTGGGAGTGTTGAACAAGACAACTGAGGGGGGGTGAATCAGTTGTCACAAATTTAACTTTTAAAACTTTCATTAGATGTTAGATCAGTTACCATTCATAAATATTTTACTCTGCCAATATGATTAATCATTAAGTGTAAGAGTAGAAACTAAAAGAAGATAAACCACACACATAATAACACCAGATTTACGTGGAAAACCCAATGAGGGAAAAACCATGTTGAGGATTAGCTCACAATATAGAGAATATCAAAAACTGAATACAAAGGCTCACTGCCAAAACAGGACTCACTGTCTAGAACAAGACTCACTATCCAATAAGGGTTAACCACCTGAAAGGCTCACTGCCACAGAAATACAAAAGAAGATAGAAGAGATTTTTTATAGAGAGAAAACAATCTCAGTACAATAGAGATTTCCATCACAATTCACTCACACACTTGTAGACATGCTTGAATGATAGAGAAACCTTCAGCTCACTGCTTCCAAAAACTCGCCACTTGAATTTCGCATTGATCTGCCCAAACTCACATCACACACACACACACACACACACACATAATTTCACATTTATCTCACATCTATCTTTCTCTTGCATTTCACACACATACTCGCAATTTTCTCAACCATCTCAACTTATATTTATACCATCTTCAACCTTAAAACTCATCCAAAGTCGGCCACACACCATTTGTATCTACAAATTCAAATTAGGTCGGCGCCAAAACATTCTATGATGGAATTAGAATGAGGGTGACCCAAACACACACTTAATGAGGACCTAAATAAGTCCCAACATGCCTTAACACACTTCCATGAACTTCATGAGTAGTGTTTAACACAAGGTTAGCCAAAACCAATGTGAAACATATAAATCAATTAAGCACACTCAACCTCAAAATGATCCAATCTTTTCGGTCAACAAATTTCACTTGAACACAACCTCATCAACTTATCCTGAGAATGGCAAGTCGTAAGACTCAAACAAGAAAAATTTTGGAGCAACTATCTATTTCTCTTGGACCTCAGCCAGACACACAGAAAAACACGGTTCACAACTGGTGAACATAACTCGCATTGTACAACAAACCATGTTGGCCTCCTACAATGATTTAATAACTAAGCCCTTACAACCATGATTCAAAGATTGGACATCTAACCTGAATAGCTATTTCAATCATCATGAAGGTGCATTTAACTTGTCAACCCAGGGACGTGAACTTGAAATGGGTTAGCACAGTATGTGCACTAGGAACTCAAAGTAGTCATTTCATTCTACAACTAAGGAACACACAATATTGAAATTAAATTGCTTAGAAGGGAATACCATAAATACCAATCATCAATCAACAACTACATCAAACTAAAATGCATAATAGGAATGAAAATCTGAGCAATAAACAGGGCACTACTTTGTTTGCTTTGGCTGCAGGAATAGTCACAGAATGGAATTCTAGTGGCTACAAGAACAGTCGGTGCTAGATTTCTAACTAATTACTGAACAGTAAGTAATACTAAACTAAAACTAAACTAATAAGACATATTACTCACCAAGTGGGCCCCCTTGGATAAGTATCCTCTAAAACTAATGAGAACTCAAATGCTCAAACTTAGAACTTTATTTTATTCACTGTAAATCATGAGTACAAAAGAGTAATGTATCTGTATTATTGAAAACTTAAGAGTGCAAGTACAATATCAAATCGTGCAACCTCCTAAGAAAGGAGCATCTGATCTTTATTTATACTATCAGCTAAACAAGGCAGTCAACTCCATGATTGGGAGGATGCCATTTAGGGAAAACAGAGAAAATGGAGTGATGACGGTTACGCACGCATGGAATTTGGTCAGACATGTAGGTCCAAATGCAGATCTAGCACAACAATAATGCACGTGCATGCTCAATCATTAAATTCCACTACAAGGTGGTTACATTCGGTTGCATGAAGAATCTTCTATCATCGACCTTCTTTGACTTTGAGTGATTCATTTGTTGGATGTTATGGTGCATGCCCAGCTAGCGGTGTCTTCCTTAACTTAGCATATTAAATCTACATGGCAATGTCAGTATGCACAATAACTGCACATCTATAACCACCTTAAGGAACATTCATTAACCGCATGCAAAATCAATATAGATAATCCATATAATATGCCAAATTTCATTAAAACTTGCAGAGATAGGATTTAAGTCCAATGTCTATGGTTTGAGGGAAACATCATGAAAATATAAACATTTAACATCAAAGTCCATGACAAATTCCAACAAATAAACTATAGATTCTACCCAAAATTGGACCAAAAACTAGGCTCATCACTCCCCCCAACCTAACGTTTTGCTAGTCCTCCAGCAGGGGAAGGGTTGTTCTTCTGCTTGGTCAAGGCTCTAAAATTTGGAACTAATAGTTGTCCAACATCAGTGGCTATTTTGCATGAATTAGGATCCCAATAGAATCCTCCTAATCTATCAAATCTATTCCATCTTTGTTTTTCTACAACAATTTCATACTGGTAGAATTTGAAGTTTGGCACAAGCCACATGAGCATGGGTGGTTGGAAAGTTAGGGAAAGCCACAATCACCCCTGTATTCTCCCAATCTGAATATACCTATCAATCCTTTTTAGTGTTGCAACGTAATTGTGGATGGAATGAGGCTCATCCTACTTCAGCTCATCAGTTAGGCTATTCCATCTTTGTGAAAGACATCTTCTCATAGTTTCCTCCTTTGTTGTTGTCTTTACCTCATACTCACTGTAAACTGCCTCAATCCAAGGCATAATTATGTTGCCATAACTAGGTCTGAGAAGCATTATGTGCCATTCTCTGTAAATATCTCTTGGGTTGCTTGATTCAGCCCTAACAGGCAGAGGGATGTTAGACTCCAATTGCTTATAAGCCCCATGTTGTTGTCCCCAACTAATCTCATTTTGTACCCAAGACATAAATGCACTTAATTGGACATCCCCAACATACAACAATGGGTTCCAATCTTGGTCTTGAGTTACAGCATAATTATGCAAATAAAACTCACACAACAAATTCTTCATTTCAGGTGAGGCAATCCTATAAGCATTGAAAAATTCAACAGCGATGTCAATAAAAGGATTCAAACCTGAGGCAATCCTTGACAACTTAAAAAAGAGATATTTATCTTTCAAGAGTAGAGCATAGACCCTTGGAGGGGTCCTACATTCCAAAATTTGTGGTGCCAAGGCTGCCATATCATCCACCCCCTGCTTCAGGGTGGCAATTTCTGCATCCTTATCTTCAATCTCCTCATACTTCTTTTGAGTTTCCTTCTTCAATTTCTATTTTTCGTTTTTCCATTCTTCCTCCCTCCTTTGTATTTCTTTCCATAAATTCAAAAATATCATATGTACTGTAAAATCAGGAGGATTATGAATTCCTACCAGTCTTTTTGTCGATGGTGGCTCCTCATATGGCACTATATGCATGGACTCAGGCTGTCCATCTATCTCTAGTTGTAGGGGCATTGTTTCTTCTTCCACTTCTTGCTACAGGGGCCCTCATTCTTGTTTTTTCTTTGGTTGCAGGAACTCCTGCTCTGGCTTTGGCTCTTGTCATAGGACTTCCTACTCATGCTACAGAAAATCCTGATTTTCCTCAAACTCTTCTGCAATGTTAATAAGATCGGCCAGTGTTATATTTGTTGTTCTCCCAAACATGTCTTCTTATTTGACATTCTCCTGCCCCATTGGAGCTTTAGGGTCCTCATATGATGTCTCACCAAGCTTAGGGATTTCTTGTGGAGGCATATCAATCGCAAGCCCAGCTGGTCTTGATTTCCTGGGAGGTCTCTCACATTTTCCTTTGGCTGCAGGATGAATAGTGTCAGTCTTCCTCTTCTTATAACTTGGCACCTTTCTTTCTACGGGCTATGTTTTGGCCTTTCCTTTTCTTGTTTCTACTTCTCTCTTTTGTGCCCTAGTTTTCATCAGGGTTTCAAAGAGCTTTTTTTTCTAAGTGCTTTGTTTCAGAAGAACTAATTTCTATGGTTTCTTCTGTTGCAAGAGGATTCACACTAGAGCTAGCACCAGAAGTTGAAGCACTAAGAGGGGCTTCATCCGTGCTCAATCTCCTGCTAGACCTATGGGGTTGAGGTAAAGCCCTAAGTTGCAAGTGCTCAGATCTAATTTGATCAACATTTATAAATTCTTCCCAGGTCATTCTAGATACATCATGCAGAGACTTTTCATCTAGCAATTTAATCAGACAATGGTGAGAAATGGAATTATCCCACCTTTTTGGGTCTCAACCGCCATGATTGAGAGAAGATTGTATAGCACGATAGGAACATTCATCCTCCTTCCATGCCTCATGTGATTCAAAAGCTTGAAGTGCACGGAATGCAAATTTGATTGGCGACCCTCACAAGTGATGTATTTGATAACATAAATGGCTATCTGCTTCCATGGCTTGGACAGAGACATTCTCTTTGCACCTTGTTCATCAATGCTCAATGGGGAGTTGTTCGGCTCTATAAATTCAGCCCTGGCTGATCTGACGTCTCTAGAGGTAGGGTAATTTTTGTCATCAGCTGCTAACCCTGTGACCTCTATAATTCTTTCCTTAGTTTCCACAACTTCCAACCATTTTACTATGGCTTTTCCTTCAGAAAATGTTTGGGTGAATTCAAGGGCAATGCTTTCATCAAAGCCATGTAGCTTCAGGAAGTAATCTGACCATTCACAGTTTCTAAATTCGGCCAGGCATTGTGCATCCTACAATAAAACATCATGCACCATGGGTTCATTTCGAATTAACCCACCTCCCATTGTTTGCAATCAAACAAATGCTTTGCAATTTATTTCCTGCAATTCCCATCTAAAAATCAAGTTCACTTTCGTGCAATACTTGCTAAATTTCCAGTGCCAATATTGACTGAATTTCATTTTCTTTTATTTCACCTTTTTGCTTACAACTCAAGATTACGACAGGGTCAATAATGGTAAGAAAATGAGTGATAAAGGGGAATTATGATGGGAAGAAATGGCGGTTGCAGTTAATGTCACTTCACACATGCAAGTCGTCCTCTCACTCAGATTTCAAATCAGCTCATTTTAAATTTACTGATGTAGCCTAGCATAAATTGATACATGGGCAATATATTTGCATCTTTTTCTTCCCCCCAACCTAAATTTGGACATGTGTCCGCACATGCGAGATGGGAGTGGTATGACATGTTACATGAATGTTTATACTAACATACAGTTATTAAATGAATGCATTTAAAGGATGATTAAAAGATAGCAATTAATGTGCACATACCTGAATGTGTGGAGGATTTTTTGCAAAGATTATGGAGAAAGTATTGCTCACCTTTTAGAGAATAAATTGAGAAATTAATGAAAATGAAGTGGAATGAGGTGAGGTGGAATGAAGTGATGGAAGAGAGAGAAAGGTGGTGATGGATGGGAAAATGGACAAAGAAATGAACTTCCATGTAAGTAAAAGTCTTTATTATGAGAAGTACATACCTTAATTAGCCAGAAGGAGGGACACTAGGTCCACTTCCTTCAGCTATAGGAAGCTCGGATGCTAAATGTTGGGTGAATTGTTGCAGGAACTCTTCTTTGGAAGTTGGCTTGTGATATAATCTGAGGCGATGACCATTGACAAGTAATTTGAACCTGACAGGGTCAATGGTAGTAAGTTGAACAGCTCTATTAGGAAAGACCTCAGCGACTTCATATGATCCTAGCCACCTTGTCTGCAATTTTCCTACATTGTCCCGGTATCTTGAGTCATAGAGCAAGGCCCAATCTCCTAGTTGGAATTTTTTGTTCTTGATAAATTTTTCATGCCACTTGATTCTCTTATTCTACACTACTTCTGTATGTTGTAGGGCTTCTCTTCTTATCTCATCCAAAGCATTTAGTTGCATGATTCTTTCTTTTTGTGCCTCAAAAATATCCATCCCCAAATCTATAGCAGTCTACAGAGTCTTATATTCAAATTCAACGGGCATCATAGTCGTCTTTCCATATAGCAAGTCAAATGGAGTGAAGCCTATAGTTGTTTTCCAGGTTGTCCTACAGGCCCAAATAGCTTCTGGTAATCTATTTTCCCAATCCTTTCTATGAATAGTTGTTGTTTTGGTCATAATGGCTTCAATTTCTCTGTTGGTCACCTCAACTTGGCCATTAGCCTAGGGGTGATAAGGAGTAGGCTTCCTATGCCTTATATTATACTCATTAACTAGTGCTTCAATAAGAGTTGATGTGAATTAAGCTCCTTGATCAGTCACTATTTCTCTTGGGACTCCATATCTTGTGAAAATCTCCTCATAAAGAAATTTTGCAACCTTGTTATCTCTTGCATGCTTCATGGCCATAACTTCTACCCACTTTATCACATAATCAGTGCATACCAATATATAAGACTTACCATTTGATGGAGGGTCAATGGGTCCCACAAAATCCAATCCCCACTTGTCAAAGGGAGTGATTACTACCTAAGGACATAGTGGCATCTCATCAGATCTAGTTGGTCTGCCCATTCTTTGACATCTATCACATTTTCTGGTATACCTTCTTGCATCCTTGTGGAGTGTTGGCCAGTAATCTCCTGTGTTCAAAACCTTCATTGTTGTCCTCTTGGCTACAAATTGTTCTCCACATGGTTCGCTGTGACATGCATGTGAAATGTCATATGTCTCATCTTCTCTCACACATCTCCTCATTACATGGTCAGGTCCAGTATAAAACAAACATCTAGCAATCCAAGAGAAAGGAAAATATTTTTCAATGAGTGGCCTTTTTTCTTTTGGAGAGAAGTGAGAAGGAAATCTACCTGTGACCAAATAATTGGCTATGTCAGCATACCAGGGTATTTGTACATTGAAGGAGAATAGATGCTCATCAGGAAAAGAGTCATCTATGGGTTGATTGTCTTATGATGTAGTCAACCTTGAAAGAAAATCTGCAACAACATTGGCCTTCCCTGGCTTATCCATAATGGTTATATCAAACTATTGCATCAACAATAACCATCTTGCCAATCTACCTGTGATCAAAGATTTATTCATGAGATGTCTAATGGCTCCATGATCAGTGTGCACAAAAACTTGGCAACCTGTTATGTAATGTCTAAATTTGTTCAGTGCATAGATTACTACCAGCATTTCTTTCTCTATCACTGTATAATTGAATTCAGCTCCTTGTAAATTTTTGCTGACAAAGTAAATGGCATTTTCAACAGCTCCCTCTTTTTGTCCTAAGACTGCTCCTATAGCATAATCTGATGCATCAGTATGGATGTGGAAAGCAAGCTCCCAATTAGGCCCTTTGAGTATAGGAGCATGAGTCAAAGCTGCCTTCAAGTCAAAAAATGTCTTGTCACAGGCTTCAGTCCATTGAAATTCAACATCTTTAGTGAGAAGAGTATACAATGATGTTGCTACCTTGCTGAAATCCTTGATGAAATTCCTATAATATCCTACATGACCCAAGAAACTCCTAACATCGTTTTGTTTTGCAGGTGTGGGAAAATTTGTGATTACCTCAATCATTGTAGGATCTACTTGAATTCCCTTATGGGAGATGTAGTGACCAAGAACTACACCTTCCTGCATCATCATGAAGCACTTTTCACTGTTTAAGGACAAGTTTTGGTCTTCTGAGATTTTCCAAAGTTTGATTAAAATCAACACCATAAGTGGTAAATTCATCCATATAAATTTTCATGCAATCATGAGAAATGTCTAAGAATATGCTAATGATTTCCCTATGAAAAGTTGCAGGTGCATTGCATAAGCCAAATGGGAGCACTGAATAGGCATAGTTCCCCCATGGATAGGTAAATGTGGTCTTCTCCTGGTCCTCTGGTTCAATTTGGATCTGGTTGTAGCCACTAAATCCATCTAGAAAATAAAATTATTGCTTTCTTGCAAGTGTATCCAAAACTTGATCAATGAAGGGTAAGGGAAAGTGGTCCTTTTTGGTGGCAGCATTAAGTTCCCTATAATCAACACAAACTCACCATTTCCCTCCTTTCTTGGGAACAATCACTAATGGAGACACCCATTGACTATCTGAAATGGGGTAGATAAATCCTGCATCTAGAAATTTTTGCAGTTCTCCTTTCACAATCTCTCTTAATGCAAGGTTAATTCTTCTTTATGGTTATCTTACTGGGGTGCAATCATCTCTTATGTAAATTTTGTCTATATAAAGTTTAGGGTCCAATCCCTTCATATCATGATAATCCCATGCAAATGCATGTTGATGGGTCCTTAATAGGTTTTCCAATAACAATTGTTGTTCTTTATTCAATTTACTATTAACATTTAGATATTTTCCTTCTGACACTTGTACTTGTGTAGCTAATTCTATCACGGTTGCTTCATTAACACATGGTACATTTAGTTTATATGGAAGCAATGTATGAAACATACCTGTTGCTGCAGGAAGTTTGTCTGTAGGAAGAATGTTTGCAGGAACAATGGTTGTAGGAAGAGCAAGCAAAAGTTTCTTGACTGGAGTAGCAGAATGATAAGATGATGCTTCCTCCACTTCACAATGGTTCTGAATGATGTTAGCCAATACTTCATCCTCATCTTGGAGATGCATGAAAGAACTTATGCCTAGCATCATAAGTTGTGCCACAAAGTTAACTTCCTTGGCCTCTTCACCAACATGTGGCCATACAGGATTATCTTCATCATGAGATGGCTGAGCAGGCAGATAAAGAACAAAATTTTTAGTGCTCCTCCCATCTAAAATGGTCATGTCACCTAACTGACATCTAATGTATGCATCTACAGTTTCTAACCAAGGCCTTCCAAGAATAATTAGATAGCCGCCTAGTGTAGCTTTAGGAGAAAGAATCATAAAGTCTGTTGGGTACTCTCAGGAGTCTAGAACTACCACAAGATCCTCCACTACACCATCAAGCTTAACAATAGAGCTATCAACAAGATGCAAGATAGTAGGAGTCGATCTCATGATTACAATATTTAGTTGTTGCAAGATGTCTTTGGTCATTGCATTTATTGCTGCCCCTAAATCAATTAGAGCATTCTTTACTTGGACCCTGTTTATAACATCTGCTACCACAGGACTGCCTAGGTCATTATACTTGGAGATAGTCATTTTTCCCAGCATGATGTCAGCTAGTTGTCCCACCACATGAACTGTAATTGGGTCCTTCTTTTTCCTTCTTGGCTTCTTGAGACATGCCCCCTTGATTGTCTTTCCATAAATTGGAACATCCTTTATGGCCTAAAATAGAGGTATCTGGACACATATATGCTTCAATTGATCCAAGATATCAAAAGTTGTATCCTCTTTTTCTCCTTTCTTCTTGGCAACTTCCAATCTCTAAGGAAATGGTGGTTCTTGTTCAATCTGCTTGACTTGGGTTGGTTCAGGACTTTTAGGTACACTTGGCTAAATGGGATCATTAGAGGTTCCTCTTCCATAGGAAGCTCGGTGATAATGGGATTGGAAGGGGATAGTAGAGTAGTACCTAAATGCAATTGGATGTCACTTACACTCATAGCATATGCAGGGAATTGATTTGAATCAACAGAGTATGCAAGCTGTTGTTTTGGTTTGTTATTTGGATTGGGTGTGGGCTGAGTTGGTAGCTAAGTAGGTTTAGGTGCATTTGAGCTTGGATTTTCAAGTGGAGGCATTATAGTAGGCTATTGGGGCTGAGAAGGTGGCTACATGTAACCGATTGTCTGGGTAGGCCATTGTTGTCCTCCTCTCCATTGATTTGTTTGTTGCCAATGCCCTTGAAATTGTTGCCAATTCCCCTGAGGTTGTTGTCACTGGGGTGGAGAACTCTAATGACCGGTCCAAGCATGAGTTACTCCAAGGTTGCGGTGGATATCCTCCATAATTGGGTGGATATGGGGGTTTCCATTGGTTACCAGATGAATAGGAATTAAAATATGGCCCAGCATAGGATAGTGGATCCAGTGGCATACCTTGTCTTGGAGCCCAAGGCTTCCTTTGTGTAACATAGTAGACTTGGTCTTCTTCAATCTGGATTGGCTTGAACTTAGGTGGAATTTGCTTGCTTTCAATATTAGCTACCATCTAGCATCTGCAGTCCTTATTTTGTCTCTAGTGGGGGCAATACTCTGTCAACATTGCCTCTACCTCCTCTTGCTTCTTCTTGGCCTGAAGTGTATCTAGCTGAGTAGCTAGATTATTTATAATATCTTGCTTGAAGTCTACCAACAAATGAGTAATCTTCATTCTTAAAACTCCACTAGTAGTTGACTTACCCATGGAATATTGGTAAGCTCTCCCTTTCTTTGAAGTTGTCGTAGAGTAGTTCTGGCATATTTTCTTGGTATCTTCTCAAGGAACTTGGGAGATATCTCCTCCTCCCATGAGGTCCAAGGCATCAATGCAGCTATCATTGATTCCTCTTAGGAAAAACAACTTTTGTGAGTCTTCATTAAGTATATGGTTTGGATATTTTTGTAGGAAAAATAGAAACCTTGCAATGTAATCTTACAGGCTCTTATCTTCCTTTTGTTGCATCCTGAAAATGTCACCTCCTCTCATATCGTTGCCCCTGCAATATTCCTTGTATTTCTCAAGGAATTTTGTCTTCATGTCTTCCCAAGTTTCCACAGTATCTCTGCCTAGGCTCATGAACCATCTTAATGCAACCTCTTTCAGAGTGGTAGGAAATAGCTTAAGCCTATGGGAATCAATAGTATAATCATAACTCTTGTAGAGTATGTAAAACTCAAATAAAAAGGTATCAAGATCTTATGTGACAATTCCATAAAACTTGGGGAGTGTTGAGGCAGGAATGTTCTTGATGTTGTCAACTTCATTCTGATGGGCAATGGGGAAAGGAAAAGCTAGTTGGTTAGGTTTTTTCCTATTTGCATCACCCATGCCTACTTGATTAGTTTCAGAGCAAAGGGGTTCTCAAGCTGATTTTGATCTTCAGAGGAGACGTCAACTTGAAATGGGCCAACACAGTATGTGCACTAGGAACTCAAAGTAGCCATTTCATTCTACAGTTAAGGAACACACAATGTTGAAAGTAAATTGCTTAGAAGGGAATACCATAAATATCAATCATCAATCAACAACTACATCAAACTAAAATGCATAACAGGAATGAAAATTTGAGCAACAAACAAAGCACTACTCTATCTACTTTGGTTGCAGGAACAGTTACAAAATGGAATTCTAGTGGCTGCAGGAACAGTCAGTGCTAGATTTCTAACTAATTACTGAACAGTAAGTAATACTAAACTAAAACTAAACTAAGAAGATGGATTACTCACCAAGTGGGCCCCGTTGGATAAGTATCCTCTAAAACTAATGAGAACTCAGATGCTCAAACTCAGAACTTTATTTTATTCACTATAAATCGTGAGTACAAAAGAGTAATGTATATGTATTATTGAAAACTTAAGAGTGCAAGTACAATATCAAATCGTGCAACCTCCTAAGAAAGGAGAATTTGATCTTTATTTATACTATCAGCTAAACAGGGCAGTCAACTCCATTACTGGGAGGATGCCATTTAGGGAAAATAGAGAAAATGGAGTGATGGCGGTTACGCATGCATGGAATCTGGTCAGACATGCAAGTCCAAACACAGATCTAGCACAATAGTAACGCTCACGCATGCTCAATCATTAAAGTACACTACAAGGTGGTTACATTTGGTTGCATGAAGAATCTTCTATCGTCGACCTCCTTTGACTTTGAGCGATTCCTTTGCTGGACATTATGGTGCATGCCCAGCTAGCGGTGTCTTCCTCAACCTAGCATATTAAATCTGCATGGCAATGTCGGTATGCACAATAATTGCACATCTATAACCACCTTAAGGAACATTCATTAACCACATGCAAAATCAATATAGATAATCCACATAATATGTCAAATATCATTAAAACTTGCATAGATAGGATTTAAGTCCAATGTCTATGGTTTGAGGGAAACATTGTGAAAATATCAACATTTAACATCAAAGTTCATGACAAGTGCCAACAAATAAAATATATATTCTACCCAAAATTGGACCAAAAACTAGGCTCATCAATCCAAAAACCCAAAATATGGATATAGCATCTTCCAACAACCATGAACAATACCTTGGATCCTTACTAGCATAGTAGCACATTCTAGAGCAAAACCTAGAGTAAACACTGAATACCTGCAACCTTTCTTTGTTACAATTTTCTCAATATCCTTGACATATATAGCCAATAACCAACATACATGACATCAATGATAACAGAAACCAGTTGACCAGTTAACTAGTTGACATCAATGACAACATTTTCATACTTGCAACAATCTCCCCCTTTGTCATTGATGGAAACACATGATGTGAAAAAACATCAAAGACAACACAACAAATCTAAACACACTTTCTCATGTATTTACTTTCTCCCCCTCAATAGATAAACTTTTTCACATAATACTCTCTCCCCCTTTGACATCAATGGAAAAGGTAAAATAATTTTAGCATTATTTTCCCCTATGACATTAACAACAATACCAGTACAGAATACTCCCTCTTAGGAGTACACCCAAACAACTGCATAATGACAACACAAGATACTACATGCTCCCCCTAAGAGGTAGCCACCAAACATTAGTCCAAAAGAAAGATAAATCCATAAATCCACTGGACTGATGCATCTCCATATACATCTAGTTCAAGAAAGGAGGGGCAATGACCCCTAACTTCTCTCAAAGATACTCAAAAGTATCTTTACGAAGAGCCTTCATAAATATGTTAGCAACCTAATCCTTCATAGGTACATACTCAATTTTCACTTCATTCTTCACAACCTTCTCTCTCAAAAAGTGATACCTGATAGATATATGCTTTGTCCTTAAGTGCATCACTAGATTCTTTGAAATGTTAATTGTACTTGTATTATCATAGAAGATAGAAATGGGATCATCATACATTTCTCTGATATCTTTCAATGTCTATTTCATCCACAAAACTTGTGTACAGCAAGATGATGCAGCAATATACTCAACTTTTGCAATGGATAAGGAAACTGAATCTTGCTTTTTACTCAACCATGACACCAATCTGCAACCAAGAAAGAATGCACCACCACTTGTACTTTTTCTATCATCAACACAACCTGCCCAATCTACATCTATGTAGGCACTTAGTGTAAAATCAGTATCCCTAGGATACCACAAGCCATAATTTAGATTGTCATTCAAATATCTGAATATCCTTTTAACAACAGCAACATGTGTCTCTTTAGGATCTTCTTGAAATCTAGCCACAAGACAAACCACATGCATAATATCTATTCTAGTAGTAGTTAAATACAACAGTCCTCCAATCATAGATTTGTACTTGCTCTGATCAGCCTTATGTGAATCATCATTTTTACTCAATTTGCAGTAGGAGTACATACCAGTTTGGAACCATCCATTCCAAACTTCTTCAACATCTCTTTCAAATATTTTGACTGTGAAATAAAAATTATTTTTTCTGTTTGATTGATTTGCAACCCAAGAAAGAAATTCATCTCACCAAACATAGACATTTCAAACTCCTTTTACATTTCTTCAGAAAACATTTTGCACATTGTTTCACTTCCTCAAAAGATAATGTCATCAACATATACAACTACCTTCAAGATCTTGTCATTTTCAATTTAAAATATAGACTACTATCTATCGTACCTTTATTGAAACCTTGTTGAACCAAATATATGTCCAACCTTGCATACCAAGCTCTAGGAGCTTGCTTTAATCCATATAAATCCTTCTTCAATTTGTAGACCATATCTGGTTGATCTAACAACTAAAATCCTTCTGGTTGTTCCATGTACACTTCTTCTTCCAATTCACCATTCAAAAATGTAGACTTTACATCCATCTGATAAACCTTGAAATATTTATGTGCAGTGAATGCTAAAAACATTTTGATCGCTTCCATCCTAGCCACCAAAGCAAAAGTATCTTGAAAATCTATACTTTCTACTTGTGAGTAGCCCTTACACACAAGTCTTGATTTATTTTTGACCACTTCTCCATTCTCATTCAACTTGTTTCTGAATATCCATTTTGATCCAATTATTTTTTTATCTGTCAGTCTAGGAACCAATTCCCAAGTTTGATTCTTCTCAATTTGCATAAGTTCTTCTTTCGTAGCTTTCATCCAATGCTCATCTTTACATGCTTTGCTTACTGTTTTCGGTTCAAATTCATAAAGCAAACACAGATTTATTTCACTAGAAGCAGTAGCTCTGCTTCTTTTCAATACTCCTTTCCTCTTATCTCCAATGATATTATTTTCTGAGTGATTCTTTTGCACATATTTAGGTGTCTTTAGGGACACCACCAAAGCTTCTTGTTACCATATTTTCACCTATGGCTCAATCAAGTAGAGCACATTGATATTTAAAAGAAAAATGGTGCATTTTCTATCTCCCTTACATTGCATTCATGTATACAAATGAAATAACTTAAAAGATTACAGAAATTTAAATCATTGCATTTATATAGATGCATGAAACATAAGAAATATTTTACAAATCTTTTTTGAAAAAGTAATCTTTATTGAAAGTAGAAATATTCATTTGACTCACACAAGTCATGAGTTTAACTTTTTCTTATTCAATGCAGACAAAGATAGATATATACATGAATAAGTAAATGAAGAAGAAAAAATGTGCATGTAGGGAGGGTAACCAGTCATTTCCTAAGAATGATTGGTTATGGTGTGTCTTCTTGTCCAACTACTACCCAGGTTGTCCTGGCCTTCCTAGCTCCTTGGTACTTATGTTTCCTACATTAAGCCAAAGCAATGTGTTAGAGAAATCCTAGCAATGAAAGGTTACATACCATACATGATCACTTACCTATGCACATATAAACCAATCTCAATCTGCATTAAATAAACATTCATATCCTGGATGTCCCAGAGAAAACATTGAAGCCATCAAAATAACACATCTAAAACATAGATGTTTTTTTCTAACTTGTTTGCTTCATGTGCAGCTACAGGTGTAATCATGCCTTTATTTTGTTCAATTCAAATGAGTGGAGATAAATGTGGATCCCACAAGGGTTGAGCCTAGCTCATAATTTGTGCATAATCTTTTAGGTGCATTTAAGTGCATTCAACACAGATTACCATGTCAGGAATCTATAACAGCAACTTTTGAAATGTAGACTGCAATTATAATGTGACAATAACAGGTACTTTCTCATTGAAACAGTGAAGAGAGAATAAAACAACATGATCATTCAAAAGTACTAATTCAAGCAGTATCATGAAGTAAATTTGGTGGTGTTCAAGTCATAAACCTGTAGCTGCAATCTATGTTAACTCTGTCAAGAGTTCATAATGTTGATCATTAAGCCTAATGACAAGAGTGCATAGAGTATGGAAAAACAAAGAAACACGTTTTGATATACATTTAGGTACTTAATACAAAGGAATGTTCCCAGAAGAGATCATTCTGAAGTAGTATCATTATTACAATAAGATAAGGAGTGTGAATCAAGAGGGTCATCAAGATAATGTGGGCTACTAATGTCAGGTAGAACAACCAAAGAATTTTGGAAAGGAAGGATGGCCATTATGAAGAATGGTGTATCATATGGTCTTAAGGATATTGTAACTATCAGAGGAAAAGCATTTAAGAAAAATATTTTAGAACATTATGTTGAAATGGAATAAGCTTAGTTACAAAATGCATTGCTTGACACCCTGTTTCATGGTAGAGAATAAAATGAGTTTTTAAAATGCTGAAGTGTTTTCATGATAAAGGCAATGGTTACAAAATGTGAATAAAGTGAACATACAAGAGATGTCATTTCATGAAAATATCATCTGATAATAATAGAAACAGCTTTACGTATCAGAAGCTATCTCTTACAGAAGTTATAGAGATTTACAAAAGAATTCATAAATGGAAATGTAATAAGTTTCAGAAAGCTCCCTGTATATCTTTTTAGATTATTCACAAAAGTGTGACTGGCAGAACATGTCTCTAAACATCTTTTAGGCTGGGTTTTTCAAAGAACAAATATAGTCAAGAATCATAAAAGGAAAAGATCAGCCTTGACTGCCAAGACAGTCAATATTTATGATAATAAACAGTGCAGTGATACCAAGCATTGATTTTTGTTTTAGCAGCATTTAATTCATTAATGAAACAAAATCATGCCAATGCCCATTCAAGGTACCAGAATGTAGTCGTGGTTATGAGGAATGGTTAAAAGGTGTACCCACTTAAAAATTTGTGTCAACAAGCTACAGAAGCTCAAACATGAGATTTCTCACATAGAAGATCAACAAAAAAATCACAAAGGTCACTGCTAGTACATCAAAAGACTCATAGCGACTTGTTGAAATTCTCAACTATGAGTAACATATCAAAAGCATGAATGAAGAAACCCGTGACCTGGGGTTTTTTGTAAGCTTCAGAATTTTGCAAAATGAAAGTTCATTTTCAAGAAAATACATAGAAAAAGTAAGAAATATCTATTATTTTTTGCATATAAACTCATGGCGGCCAGATAGAAATAAGCATAAACCCAGAAGAATACATTGAAAATACATGAAACCCTCGACAAGCAAGGTCATCGCCATTCAAATGCAAGTCAAGTAGCATAAAGATGTATAGTATATGCAGAGACCAAGCTTGATTATGAGATTTAGAGTACATGAAAGCAAGGATATGCAAAAAACCAAAAAGCTTGAAATATAGAGCTTGCAATTTCTACAGAAAATATACAGCAACAGGAAAGTATTTTTCTTCAAAGATTAAAGGGAAATGAGGGGAAATGCATTCACAAGAAGCTCACTCGAGCTTGTTCTTTCATGTTTGTATAGAATATGTTGATGAAGACCCACTGTGTGCTCCAAAATTTTCCATGAGGTGTCCTCAGATCCTTCATGAAACCCTTGTTGGCAGCGTTGGGAAGTCTCCAAAAACTCGACAGTGTCAAATGAAATGATTTTGCATTTCTTTTGCATCATTATGTTTTAGGGTTCGTTTGCCCTAGACTTGCTAATGGTATTTGTTTTTCCATGTATGTTTAAGAAAAATACAAGGTTAATAATATGCATTGAGGGCTAAGACTCATGTCTTACACCTTAGGTTTTAATAAACCTTGTATATGCCTTAAGTCTTTATCACTTATTTGTCACTTTGGCCTTATAAAAACTAAAAATTATATCATACCCCTTCTATTTTTACATTGGAGTATAAATGTAAAGCATATGATTTTTGATGATGATTTTATAAATCATTTAAATCATGTGTCTATAGTTATGCAAAGATAGAATGTGTACCTTTACTTGTTTTTATAAGTATTATTGAAAATTTAATACCTCATGGAGAGCATATAGGAGAGTTAGAGGTAGTTGATCAACCAAGGGAGGAGATATAGGGGTTTGTTTTGACCCAATTATGATTTTGAGAGCATCTTGGGAGGTTGTTTTTAGTTTGCTAACATGAGGAGAGCATATAGGAATGTTTTATTTCTTTTGAGGAAAAATTTAAGCTTTTCATGGACAGTTTGATGTGTTACCATGTTGGACTTGGTCAAAAATGACCATTTCAATCTTTTGAAGCTTCTTTGGAGAAAGATCGGATGCTATATTTTTGGCTTTTTGAAGCCATCCAACTGTTTCTCGAACCTATTTTGGTGGAGCTACTTGGAGATGATGGATATATTCTCATTTGTAACTCATTATTGAGTAGTTCTTGATTATGTAATTTCTACACTTAGTGACTTTTGAAGTCCTTTGGCAATTTTTTGCAAAATTTTGTAACTCAGTATTTTGGCTTGTATAACAGTGGATATCATGGATAAACAATAAAGATAAGTATTTTACCTTCTTAGATCTTATGTTCCATTGTGTTCAAGTGTTTGATTAATGAAGTTACTTGTGGATGTTTTCTAATTCCTTGTAATTTATGTCTCAAACTTAGCACCTTTTGCAGAAATATATGCATATTGCAGGTCATAAGTTGTGTCAAAATTTGTGAATGATTCTAGTTGTAAGAGTAATATTTCCCTCTAAGATTTTAGCATCTTAAAGATCTTCTTATGAAATACTTATGCAAGAAGCATATGAAGTTGAGTAGTGTGAGTTAAGCTTTATCATTTGATTAGTTTGTAGTTGTAAATTGTTCACAAGTTAGCTTAACAGTTAGGTGCATCACCATAGAGATAAGTTATTTCAATTTATGTTATCTTTTTACTCTTTCCCCCAATAAAATCAGTAGTTTAGGTGAGTACCATAGGAATTCGGCCTTCTCCAAAGGTATGGTCTCATTCAAAGTGGGATCATTCCCATGTTTCACTAAATTGTTGAATAGCAAGTTCAACAGGGTGGAGATTTAAGTGTTAATAGTTTTTTTTCTTCATTATGCTTTTCCTATTCTTCCACAATTTCTTCAACCTCTATGTATTCAAGTTCATCTAATACATATCCACTAACTTCAATTGAATTCTTCAATGCTTCATCCACTTTGATATGTGTGATCTCTACAATCTTTCTTAGCCTCTTATTGAAACATTTGTAAGCTTTGCTTCTAGTAGAGTATCCAAGGAAGAGACCTTCATCACATCTAGCATCAAACTTCCCTAATAAAATTTCATCCCTTCTGATATAACATTTGCTTCCAAATACATTAAAATATTTGATAGTAGGAATTCTTCCACACCATAGCTCGTAGGGGGTCTTAGTACTATTAGCTTTTGCTTGAACTCGATTGAACACATAAACAATATGAATAGCTTATCTCCAGTAAACTTCTGGTAGACCTACTTCTATAATCATTGATCTAGCAACCTCTTGAATCATTTTGTTCCTTCTTTCAACAACTCCATTATTCTGCTGAGGAATTCTAGGAGCAGACAATTGCCTCTTTATTCCATGAACTCCACAAAACATGTTAAACTCATAAATCAATTAAATGCACTCAACCTCAACACGATCCAATCTTTTAGATCAACAAATTTCACTTGAACACGACCTCATCAACTTATCCTGAGAACTGCAAGTCATAAGACTCGAACAAGAAGAAATCCAGAGAAACTACATTTCTCCTGGACCTCGGCCAGACACACAAAAAGCACGGTTCACAACTAGTGAACATAAATCGCACTATACAATGATCCTGAAACCCAAAATCTAGATATAGCAACTTCCAACAACCATGAACAATACCTCAGATCCTTACTAGCATAGTAGCACATTTCGGAGCAAAACCTGAAGCAAACACTAAATATTCAAAACCTTTCTATATTACAATTTTCTCAATATCCTTGACATATACAACCAATAACCAACACACATGACATCAATGATAGCAGTAACCAGTTGACATCAATGACAACACCTTCATACTTGCAACATGGAGTTCTCACATCAAATCCAGTTCTTGAGTCATGCATTCTATCTCCTCCATCTACTATTGCAGTTGTTGATGATTGTGTTGCTACAGATATGACTTCTTGTGCTTTAGTGCAGTAGGATCTTCATTGTCTTTCAAATTTGGCTACTTTGGATAGCTTCTTGACAGGTATTTCAGAATTTTTTGTGGAGTCTCATATTGCATATTTGGGAGACATCGTTGATGACATTCATCTTCTCTTTGATGGAGAAGATCCTTCTTCAGTTGTTGCGAGGGAACACTTAGACCATCTTATTCAATATCTACATGATCATTCTTTACAATTTGATGTGACTGTGGATACTTTTGGACAAAATTTGGAGGCTTCTTTGTCTTTAGAGGGGATATCTTTGTCTTTGGATTATGTTCTACATTCATCTCTTCTAGATTTTGGATTGTCCTCTTCAAAGGTGTGGCCTAAAATGCATGTTTGGAGTGTGTCAGCTTTTGGCATCGACATGGAGACGCTTGAGCATGCTTTGGATACATCACATATCATATATATTCCTTCATCTTCCTTTCAAGAATGGGGAGAACTATTGCATATATCTTGGTTTTGTTTCTTCCTAAGGGGAGGAATGTTGTTTGACGAAATTGGATCATCTTCAGCATTCACTATCGAGCTTCTACCTTTGTAGGAGACTCAACATTGAGGGGGGTTGCATCATCTCTCTTCTTATTCTCTCCTATGGGGGTCTTTTTCATCACATGGGGTTTTTTCCTTCTCATGCATCATTGAGAGCTTTCATTATAGTATTTCATCTCTGTTTTGGGGAGGATTTTTGTCCCATTGGGTTTTCTCCTTATCTTCATTTGTGAGATATTTCATTTGCATTTGTACATGGGTACCTAATATGGCCTTGTAGTCGAGACCCATTCTTGCATCTTTGTGTCATTTGCATAATAATCCGCTACTCCCTAAGTTGCACTTAAGGGGGGGTGTTGGTGTAAATAAAGTCTTGTACCTAGTTAATTCATTACTAGGGGACTTATTTACATGTTAAGTTTACTTAGGTCCTAGGAATCTTTAAAGGTGTTAGTTGTCATTAGTTATTATCTTATCTTTTGACTTGTAACACATGTGACCTAGGTAGTTGTGATAAGTTGTCTCATGTCATATGATTAAAACACTTGCCATAATCTTATGACATCTTGTATCTCACCTTGGCTATATAACCAAGGGGTCCCTCATTTGCAAAACATGTCACATTAAATCATATTTGCATAATTGATAAGAATATAGTTTATTCTTGTCATATTCAGATTCTCTCTTTGTGCTTTCGATTTGGCCTCTAGATCTTGGCAAACTATCTCCATAGCCAATTCTAACACTTTTGACATATTGTGAAGGTTTCCCATTTTGACTTTGGTTCAATATAGAAATTTTTTGTTGGAGGGATGAAACATTTTGTAGGAGTTGGTTAAGGACGAGATCAGTGTTGTGAAATGGAGGTGAATAAGGTGCAGGTGTATATGTATTCAAAGGGAAAGTGAATTGTAGGTTTGTGAGGGGAGATGAATTAGGAGATATGAGATTTGAATGCACAAAGCTAAAGGGGTTCCCAATGGAAATTCCTAAGGTGGTATTGACATTGCTAGTAGGTTTTTTAGTTGTTGTAATAGTTGGATTAGTGTATGTAGGAATAAAGGTCAAGTTGTGCAAGGAGGAATTGGATTTTCGCCTTGACTTTGAGTGAACCCAAAAGTTTGAGCACAACTAGTCATTGTAGGGACATGTTTATCAATAATATGGGCTAGGCTATGCACAATATCTATTCCTTATTAATTATTAAGCATTTTCTTCATGTTATCTACAACGGGAATTGTAGTACCAACAATGCATTGTGAACTCACAAAGTTTTGCAATTTCTCTAAATCTTCATCCTTTTGTCTTAGTTATTCTTGAGGGACTTTAGAAACCATTGTTTCAACATTACTAACATTGGTTGTGGGTAGGGTGGTCATGGGAAATGAGGTATCAAAACTATGAGTGAAAAAGTTGGAAAACTCAATATCCATGGCGAGTGTAGTAGCGTGGGATGGCATGAGTCTCAAACTAAGTCTCACCACAATATTGGTAATAGGACACTAGGTTATGAAGCTCATACAAGTTTCACCAAACCTAGGTGCACCCAAAATGGAGAATAGGCACTAGATAAATGCAATCAAACACCCTAGAATATGAAATGCAACACAAGTATGTAAAAAGGGATAGCAATTTTCAGATTTTAAACAAGATAATTTACTAATCATGTTATGCAAAACCTGAACTTGATATCTTTTAATGCCAATTTTGATTTCCAAACAATGCACTCAATTTGACCAATTGAACCTAATGCAAACAATGTCATATTTTTTTTAATTTTTGAAACTAAAACCCATATTTAATAGTAGATCAGAATGAAGGAAACAGAGACAAGTCACTACCCAAAAGTTTGAAACAACACATGTACAAAGATAGATTTTCCCTAGGGTGGATGGGTCATAGCGCAGGGGTTGCAAAAATTTAAATTTGAGTATGAAGTTTAATGTTAGGGTTTCTTGTTTCAGGCTATAAACTGTACTTTCAATGACTAATTTTCCCATATTCTGATGTCTAAATGCAAGTGAAATGAATGAAAAATGAAGAACAATATGACACTTTTTGAACTGTAATTTTGACTCAATTTGTAAATATGAATGATTGAACATACACTAATATGCAAGTCCTATGCAACATTAATGTAATATGCATGAAATTTTTTGAATTTTTTAGATTTTAAAGGATGCAAAATGGAAACCTAAAACCCTAAATGAGATACAAACTAATGCAATCCAATGCAAAGTAATGCAAATCCTAGATCTAGGGAATGAATGGACTCCAAATCAAAAAAATTGGTGTACATTGTCGGGTTCACCAAATGAAACATAGAAAAATAGGTTTATCAATAATGATAGAAAAAGGCGGGTATGATGCACCTATTTTCCTTAGTTCATTAGGAAAAATAGATCCCCTAGGATAATATTGACTTTCAACCCTTAGGTGAGTCAACCTTGGTGGAGATCTTGTTATTTTCCTTATGACCTAGGACAGGGTAAATCAGTCGAGACAACACTTTTGGGAGATGAATGAAAAATACTAAATGAATGCAATGATGCAATGTAACACATGAAACCTCTAAATTAAACCTTAATCTAAAAAAATCCATAAAGCAATTGCAGATCTGAGAAGGGATTGATTTTAAGCACCTATCACAAAAAGGTTGCGTTGAGTGTCCTCCTAGGACTCATTTTCCCAAGGGCGAATGGGTCTTCCTACATGGGTTGAAAGTCTACTTTCACAATCCTCTGGTCCTATGTCTACACTTCCAATTCCTCTAGGTTTCATAGTCAAAAATTCAGAAATAAATTCTGAAAGTGAGTTTTGTGGGTTGACAACAACTCTGACAACTTTTGCAATTTTTCTCTTTTGATAGATCTTCAAACCTTCTTTAACCTAAGATCTGCAAAACACACAAGAGGGAAAAATTCTTCATTTTTGGTGAATGGAGGTTTACCTTGGTCAAACATAATTTTGGTAATTAAACCTTGAATTGAAACAATAAAACATGAAAGGAATAATGAATGAGCAAATGTTATGTGGAAACTCACCAAACCCTTGATTTGAAACCCTTGAAGGACCAAAACTTAGTAGATCTCTCCAAGGTCTTGATCTTGCATGAGGTGGCTTGATTAATGATGTAATCTTGATACTTGAATCTTGATTTGAAACTCAAAACCTACATCACGATGTTAGCTCCAAAAACATGCATGATGCTTCATAACTTTGACATCATGCTTCAGATCTTGAATGCTGTAAAAAATGCTTGAGAAATATGCTCTTGAACACCTTTGACAATAATCTTAGCTCTTGTGAAGTCTCTCAAAAAGTTATAGGATTTGAATTGATAAAAAAACCTTACTTTTATAGATAATTTTCTAATTTCCTAAAAATTAAACATTACAAGCCGACATTTGAATTTGAATTTGGGATCATAAAAGGGTTGCCAAAACATATTTAAAATTTGAAATTAGCAACTAAAGGGGACCCATTCACCCAAGGGTGAATGGGTCTTGACCTAAATTTCCAGGACCTATTCATTTCAGGGTGTTAAAAATAATAATTGCATTGATTAAATCATAATTCCTCTTTCTGAAATTGCAATTAATTAGGCCTGTAAATGCATAATTGGGCCAATTAGAGGCTTAATTAAGTCCATTTAATTAAGGGACCCAAACATAGTGTGAAAATGTAAAGGAGTACATTTTCCAACACTACATTTTGAATAGTTACAACTACACGTAGACAATTGCAAGGTATAAGAGCCTTTTGATTATTGAAATTTGACTAAGTTTGAGAAATTATAAGATCCTTCAAAACATAGAATCTCCATTATAAATCCTAGAGATCCAAAACCATTATCAAACATCCTTGAACTATATGCATGAAATATAACATATGTATAAGTAAATTTTCATATGAAAATGTCACTTTTACTTAAATGTTTATTTCACGTATCTATTTTAAGGAAGAGGGAGAGTGTGAGCTATATAATTGGGCAAAGAGAGATGGGAAAAGAAAGAAATAAAGAGAGGCATTTTTTATTCTTAGAAACACAAGCATGTTATGGCTTAGTAGTAATTGAACCTAGGCTCGGTCACTAACAAGCCATAACACAAGTGTGTTATAATTTAAGTGCATTATAATGTGCTCGTGTTATGTTTTGTATGAGACCAAAACGTGGCGTGGATGATTTTTGGTTCCCCATATTTTTGCACTTACCTTTAAGGTATAAAAAATAAAAAATAGTTATAGCCCAACATCAAGGGATTGTTGATTTATAGGAATAAGGAAGATTGAAGGCACACAAGGAAATACATAATCATTGAAAAAAGACAAAGGAAAACACTACTTAATTAGGGAAAGAAGATCATGGCCAAGAGGAAGTTGCTAGCGTAGATGTGTGAAGTGAATATATGAAATCACCATTGGGAAGTCACTCAAGAAAAAGGTAGGATGCAATATATTTTTAAGCCACAAAAAAGTTAGACATAATAAGGGAAATCATAGATCTATATAGTCAAATAAAATTATATCACAACATTTGGTCAACCATAAGTAAATGCAAAGAGGATACAAGGAATTTGAAATGGATATTATATTAAGGCCATAGAATAAATAAACATAAAAGGAAGGATAAAGACAAGAGTTCACATACATTTATGAAGCAAACCATACAAGTGTGAATATATTGAATAATAAAGGAAAGAAAGGCTTGTAAAAATACCAAATTATTTCCATCAAGAATGAAAGATATAAAATTGAATCACTGAAACAAAACAAATCATATCCAAGTGAACATACAACAACATCAGGTAAAACAATTGTATAAAGAGATCATTTTTTCTCATGGGAAAGATTAGTAAAAGAGTGAAGAAATAAAATGAAAATTTAATGTGTGAAAATAATTTTGTGGAAAAAGAACTAGTGAAAGTTAGAAATAAAAAAGAAGATTTGGAAGAAAATTTGAAGTGGTTTGTAAAAGAATATTTTTCAAAATAATGAAATATCAAAATTAAAAGAATAAATAATTAGTTAGATCAATTAATTACAACATACTAAAAGGAAATTGAGTACTTAAGGTCTAAGCCTTCACTATGTAATGCCTCATGTGATACAAATTATTTGTGTGATATATCTAAAGCTTCTTCAAATAAAGTGTGTAAGGTCAGAGATAACAATGTATTTGAATATACACATATTGCTAGTTGTGACATCTGGTAATAACAAAGGATTTTTTGTAAAAAAAAGTTAGTTTTTAGAATATGAAAAGAACGAATTATGATGGAAAAGATTTGAGAAATTATGGGAAAATAATTATAAGTCCCATCGAACCAAGAGTTAAGTTGAAGAATGAAGACCTTATATATGTCAAAGGTAAAAAGAAAATATAAATAATGTTGCAGGTAATATAGTTGTAAATAATTTAGTTCAAGAAATGCAATGTTTTCATTGTTCTCATTGTAATAGACAAATAAATAAGGAAGCATGTTGAAATCCTCATCTTTGTACTATTTTTGGATTGGAGAATCATTTTGAAAAATTATGTTGGAAGAAAGAGTGAAAGAAACAATCTATGAAAGATTGTCTATAGATGAACTATGGATGGATTGGTGTATCTAATTGGAAAAAGGTTACAAATATGTCAAAAGGTTATACAAGCATAAAAGTTCATATGTCAAACAAAATAGTATTCAAAAAAGATTTTAATGTTTGATTCAAATGATTGATGATTTTTTTATGACTCAAAGGAATTCATTTTATTCCTGTATGTCATTAGTGGAGTAAGCATATTGATACATGATACCATTTCATAAGAGAGTTCACAAACAATGGAGAAACACGTTTAGAGATTTTTAGATATGAAGAACAACTGGAAACTATATTCAAAAATCATTAACCAAAGATAAATTTGAATAAATAAGAAAAAAATGAGTGTTGTGGATGTTGAAGTAATTAAGGGTAGAAATTAAGGAAAGTGTTAGAAAATGTAATTTCTCCCATACTAAATGTAGACACTAGTAGATAATTATTTAAGAACTAGATGCATTTACTAACATTAGAAAGTTGATATTTTTGACATGCTAGCCATGATTAGAGAATTGTTGTTATATGTCTCCAAGACCTCTATATAATATGGCAATTATAATTCTTTTATCACCATGTAATCAAATGATCAATGATCAATAAAATGAAATTGTTGAATTTTGTAACATTCTAAGTTTGTGCAATCAAAGTTTGTGTGTTTCTAGGTTTTTATTCTCTCTCCATCCACTTGTCTTTATTTATCAATCCACTTTTTCTCATTGCTATAATAGTCCTATGCCCTTCAATATTTCCCACATGGAACCTTCAAGTTGTAGGAAAGTAACCTAAACTAATTAATACTTCTCAATATGTATTAACTACGAGAAAATGGATAAAATTATCCCAATGCTCAAAAAGATAAATATTAGTGAAGGCAATAAGGAGAAGAGTGGACTATGTTTCAACCATAAATATATATAACAAGTATGGTTGTGTAAGGTTGGAACACTCTCTAGCCTAAAAATACTTTGAGTTCCGCTTCACAAAAAACCACCAGATTCTAATGCTCGCCTCTTGCATTGATATTTTTCATCCTTTCAACCACCTATTTAAAAATTTCACCATTGGAGAGGCATGGAAAGGTGATCAACAAGAGGAGTGTTATGCCCTTAATATTAGTGTACATCAAGCTATGAATAGTCGGCTTGTGGCTATCTTAACTCCTAATTAAGTCATGTTGTCATTATTATATTATTATTTAGTTAGTTAGGTCAGCTTAGGGATTACATAGGGTTGTATAAGTCAGCCTAGGTGATATCTTGGCCATAAATAGGTATATATAGGAGGTTGTGAGTCTTATTTCATCATCATATTGTGAATTGTGTTCTCATCGAAGATATTTGGAGGTTTTCCCCCTCAAAGTGGCTTATTATTCTTAGTTATTATCAAGTATTTGCAACATATATCATATCATCTTATTCTATTGTGCAAGTTATTTCATTACAAGTGGTATCAAATCATGATCTTGGCACTGTAGAGGCAAGGCATTTTCTCAATATTGGAGGCAATTTTGGGAAGATCATATCTTTCACATTTTGGTGAATTTTTCTCTGATTTTTAAAGAATTTTTGAAGACCATATTAAAGAAGATACAGTACAGATTTTAGAGGAATTGGGGCATAATTGAGTGAATTATTACAGAATTAGGGTTTCTACACAATTTTTTTAGAAGGTGCATATCTCTCAACTACTATTGAATTAAAGCTTGATTTTTAGTGGTTTTTTGAATAAATAATAGAGGAGCCTACAGTCCAAAATTTGGAGAAATTAAAGTATAAATAAGTGATTTATTGCAAAATCAGGGTTTCCAAAAAAGTCGCTCTCAAGGCTGCAAATCTACTAATTTATTGGAGTTTTTTCTGGCTAAGTTGTATTTTGGTCCTAGTAAGTTGCAGTAAAAGTTTTAGAGAATTTAAGTTTCATTTGTGTGATTTATTTTAAAATTATTGGTTTCCATCATGACGGGGCCTACAACAAGGGGTAAAAAGAATGTTGTCACACTGGGGAAAACCCTTGATAAGGATGGGGTAACAATAGAGGATATTAATCCAAATAAGGAAATTAGTAAGGTCAAGAAAGAAATTTCCTCAATGAAGATGGATATGTGTGACCTAAGAGGAGATATATCAGACATATGAAGCATGTTAAGCGCCTATATGAATGAACCAAGAAAGGAATTCTCAAGAAACCAAGGTGAAACTTCCAAGTCAGCTAATCCTGACCCAAATGTTGATACTCCTATGGGATCTAGGAATTTAATTCCAAAGGTGGATATGTGCAAGTTCGATGGCAAGGATCCTCTAACATGGATAAACCAAATGGATAAAAAAATTTAAGTACATCAAGTCCCAAATGGACAAAAGGTCACGATGGCTTCCCTATATCTAGAACCAGATCAATTCATATGGTATCGTTGGCTTTGTACTCATCAAAGTAAAAAGGGTCTCATTGTCTCATGGTTAGTTTTTTGGATGAATTCCAAGCACAATATAGCAATAGTGTGACAAAAAAAATCTTCAGCCAACTTGCAAAACTTCAACAAACAGGATTCATTCAAGATTATATTCAACAATTCCAAAATCTATCCTTAAGAGTGGATACAATTACAAAGGAGAACTTGAATGATTTATTGTTGGGTGGTCTCAAGGATCACATTCAACATGAGGTACGCATGTTTAGTCCTAGCTCTATAAATGAGTCTTTTATCTTAGCACGTAAGGTAGAGGAGAAGTATTTGATTCCTAAGAAGCAAGGGGCTAATGTGACAAGAGAGAAAGGATATTCAACACATTCTCTTCTTCAACCTACTAGGTTGACTCCACAACAAATTGAGGATAAAAGAGAAAAAGGGTTGTGTTTCAATTGTGATAGCAAATACAATTGAGGACATAAATTTAGTGAAAAGAAATTGTTCTCTATCGAAGGTTCAAGTGAGGAAGAAGAGGAGGAACCCATATTAGAGGATGAAAGGGAGTCAAATGAGGAATCACATGATTACCTTTACCACTCATTTATTTCCATGCACTCTCCAGTTTTAGTGCTCCACAAACTCTCAAGGTAGTGGGTTTCTTAAAGAAGCATAAAGTAACAGTGTTGATTGACTTTGGTAGTACTCATAATTTCATCAACAAAAAGTTGGCTACTCGTCTAAATTGTTTTATATATCTAGCTCCAAAGTTTTAGGTTTTGATTGCTGATGGTGGTATTGTTAGTTGTTTGGGGAAGTGTCATAGCATTAAACTATCCATGGGAGATTATCACCTTGATAGCCCAATGTATGTGATATCCATGGGTGCAACAAATATTGTTTTGGGAGTATAATGGCTTACTACTTTGGGAACAATTGAGATGAACTTCCAAGAACTATTCACAAGATTTCAATAAGAAGGAAAGACAATAGATCTAAGAGGATTGAAGGCAAGAACCCCACAAATGGTAAGCTCTCATCAAATGCAAAAGTTTCTTAAGAAAGGAGTTGATGGATTTGTGGCCCAATTATGTTCATTAGAAGTCTCTCAGTCTAAGGCTCCCACCCATACAAATTTACAAGCAATAATTGATCATCAAATAGTGGTTTTAGGAGATATGCCTAAGGGACTTCCTCCTAAGATGGATCATGATCATGCCATACAACTAGTTCCAGGGAGCCAACCATCCAATATCAAAGCTTATAGGTACCCACATATACAAAAAAGTGAGATAGAAAAGATTGTTGAAGAGAAGCTAGAGGCGAGAATTAATAGGTATAGCCAAAGTGCTTACTACTCGCCCATGGTGATGGCACATAAGAAGGATGAAACTTGGAACATGTTCCTAGACTATAAATTTCTCAACTTGTACACCATCAAAGATAAATTTCCTATTCTAGTCATTGATGATTTGCTAGATGAATTGAATGGAGCCATGTATTTTACAAGGTTAGATGTTAGATCTGGTTATCATCAAATTTGAATTAAGTAAGAAGATATTTTTAAGACAACATTTAGGACTCATGAGGATCATTATGAGTTTTTGGTGATGTCATTTTGTCTTAAAAATGCACCATTTACATTTCAAAGTTTGATGAATTTTGTTTTTAAAAAATTATTGAGGAACTTTGTATTAGTGTTCTTTGATGATATATTGATTTATAGCAAGACATGGGAAGAACATTTGCAGCATGTAGATCAAGCATTACAAGTTCTTGAAGATCATCAACTCTATGCTAAGCCATCCAAGTGTGCTTTTGGTCTCAAGGAGGTGGAGTACTTGGGACACATAGTTTCACATGAAGGGGTAAAGGCAGATCCTAACAAAACTAAGGCTATCATGGAATGGCATATTCCCAAAACCATTAAGAAATTGAGGGATTTCTTGGGATTGACGGGATACTATAGAAGATATGTAAATAATTATGGTCATATAGCAGCACCCCTCACTGCTTTATTGAAGAAGGATGCTTTTCATTGGAATGTGTCCGCTAATGTAGCATTTGAGAGATTGAAAGAGGATATGTGTACAACTCTAGTGCTTGCCACTCCCAAATTCACCAAGGAATTCATTGTGGAATGTGATGCTTCAAGAAATGGGATAGGAACAATTCTCATGCAAGAGGGTTGACCAATTGCGTTTGAGAGTCATTAATTAAAGGGGAAGAATCAACTCAAACCTATTCATGAGAAGGAAATGCTAGCTATTCTTCATGCAGTAAAATAATAGAGGCCTTATCTAATGGGTAGACACTTCAAGGTTAAGATAGATAATGATAGCCTAAAATATTTTTTGGAACAAAGATTATCTTCTGAAGAGCAACAAAAATGGGTCACTAAGATGTTGGGATATGACTTTGAGATTGTATATAATAAAGGGAAGGAAAATGTCGTGGTAGATGCACTTTTTCGAAAGGATGAGAAAGATGAAGCCTTATTATGTGTCATTTCAATACTACAAGAAAATTGGGTGGTTGAGGCCAAATTAGAGTGGTAGAATGATGTTGTTAGAAGTAATCTCATTCAACAACTAAAGAGTGATCCTAGTAGTTCAGATAAGTTTTGTTGGAAGGGAGATGCTTTATGCTATAAAGAGCGATTGTATCTTTGTAAGGATTCCACTCTTAAACACAAGATTCTCATAGAACTTCATCAGTCTCCAGTTTGGGGTCATTCAGGATTTTTGAAGACATACCATCGAGTCAAGCAAGATTTTTTTTTGGGAAGGGCTAAAAGGTGATGTTCAAAAATTTGTGGTCAAATGTTTGGTTTTTCAAAGAAATAAAGGGGAGACAATTAAGACACCGGGTCTCTTGCAACCTTTAGTTATTCCTAGGAAATGTTGGGAAGAGGTATTTATGGACTTCATCACCAGACTTCCACAATCTAAGGGTCATAATGTTATCATGGAAGTAGTAGATCACCTCACTAAATATGCACATTTCATTACATTATCACATCACTTTACAACAAGTACAGTAGCAAAATACTTTTTGGAGAACATATAAAAACTACATGGTACACCTAAGGTTATTGTTAGTGATCATGATCCTATCTTCACTAGTCACTTTTGGAAAGATTTATTCTTATATTTAGGTACTCAATTGGCTCACGGTTCTTCATACCATCCTCAATCTAATGGGAAAACTGAGGTTGTTAATAAATATTTGGAAGGATATCCACGTTGTTTCACTTTAGATAAACAGTCTCAATGGGTAGATTGGCTACCACTAGCAGAATGGTGGTATAACACTTCCTTTCAAAGTTCATAAAAATGTCTTGATTTATGGCACTATACGATATCAACCTCCTTCCATCACATCATCATTGAAGGTGTCACCAAGAGTTCAAGTAGTGGAGGAGTGCTTGCTTCATCAACAACAAGTACTCTCAGGACTCAAGGAGAATTTAGCCATGGCACAAAATCGAATGAAACAACAAGCAGACTAGCACCGCAATGAAAGAAGTTTTGAAGTCAGGGATTGGGTCTTCTTGAGATTGCAACCTATATAGGAGTGAATTTTCACTCCTTACACAAATTCCTCTTTTACACTTCCTCACCTTAGAAAACCAAATCCAAAGGTGAGATTCCACATCAACCTATTGCATTTGTTCCACTTGGCATATGTTTTTTGCGTTGGTAAAAGAATAACTATCGAGGATGCACGCACGGTGCATAGACGTCCACGTGGCACGCTTACGTCCTTGATGGATTCTTGTGCTTGAAGTTGGCAGAGGCATTAGACTTCCTATTGGGAATGATTTGTAACATCCCTCTTTGACCAACCGACCCGAAAATGCCTTATTCTCCTCACCTCACCTTCAAAAAGACTCTTTCTCATTTTTTTAAGCTCTTTTCATTCTCTAAGCATTCTAGCATTCACTTCTGGCATTCTCAAGCACTTCAAGCAGCACTTTGGAACTCCATAGCAGCAGCAACAACACTTCATCAACTCTGTAGAGAAAGTGTGGAACAAACCATTGCAGTAGGGGCTTGAGTCCTCTCTTTTCTCCTCCATTAGCTAGTGAGCTCTTGGTGGAGGTAGTAAGCATTTTCACTCCTCTCCTCTATGATTTGGTTGAGTAGCACCTTACTATTTTGTAATGTTATTGTGTTCTCTACTTTCCTATCTCCTTTATCATACATTTCTTTGTCGTTGCTATCTTGGCTATCCATGGAGGTGGAAACACCAAAATGGAGGTGTGACTGAGGCAGACCCCTATACAGCCCCCAACAATTTGTCCTCTTTTATGTGTGTAGGTGGATGTGCATTTGTAGCTAGCTGGAAAATAGTCTCTTTTATGAGATTATCTTTGTCACTTTAGTTCTAGTCTATTTGCTTTATCATTTCAGCATCTACTTTATATACTTCATCATTCTATTTTTACTATCTACATTGATTTAGCTAGGCTGTTAGTAGGTCTTTTTGGTAGTTTTATTGTGTCCACTATTGTCTTATCGTACGGATGCCAGTGCACCTGAGAGACGCCAGTGCGCCACACTGACATCCCAAAACTGTGTTGTCATCCTCAGATAGAGAGTTGTCTGAGGCACAAAACCAACTCCAAAAAGCCAACTCGTCTAGCCCTAATTACAGTCCAAGTCCGAAGAGTGGTTGCAGGACCTTATAGTCCTCATCATTCTCATCCCTCATTTGAAACATCCCTTTATAATGAGGTAAGCTAGGGTAGCCTTCTTGGCCCTCCATGACTTGGGTCCTTGAATGTGGTTGGTACCCATCTCTTACATTTTTGGTGAACCTGGCGTGAACCAATGTCTATTCATTCGTTGGTGTTGAGGCTTTTCCCTTGTACCTTACGATCGTTGTACTCCTGAGTGTTGTGAAGGTTTATGAGCATCACAACCCATTCCACAACCTCCAGGTATATTGTTAGGATAAGCATACAACACCTTCTGATGGATAGGATGAAGGTAACTATTGGTTTCTCTAAAGGCCTTTTTGTTGGTTCCATCGTTGGTCTTGCCATGCAGGAGCAGTTGTCGAAGGGTGAGATAGGGATCTTTGATGAGACTGATCACATCCCCACTCCTCTTGTGTCGCCTACACCATTATTGGTAGACAAGTATGAGGTTGTTCATATTCTTTTAGAATATGTCTTCACCCTTAGCAAAGGGTTGGGTGACTTAGAAAATCACATGGAAAAAAGAAGCCAAAGATGGCCAGAGCCGCTCAAGTCATTAGCAAATTAAAATATATGGTGGGTAAAGACCGAACAGGCATAGAACTCCTTGCTAGCCTCTCTAGCTTGACCGAAGCATGTGCCCCATCGAATAATGCTAACATTATATAGGGGGGCACTTTTGAAGAACATGAGGGACAATTAGGAGTATCAATGCCTCCCACATCTATTTACATGGTTGACGTGTTGCCTTCGATCACCATCCCTTCTGCCTCTAAAAGATCTAACACTATCAAAGTGAACAAGATCCCCTTGGGTTTCAGCTTCACCCCTCCTATCACCTCTAGCAGTGGAGGCTTTGGCAGGTTGTGGTGGGAGCTTTGGTAACAGCGGTGGCTTCAGCGATAGGAGCAATGTTGGTGGAGGCCATGGTGGTGGCTTCGAAAGTGGTGGTGGGTCCGGCTGAGGCCCTACTGGTGGTGGTGGCTCTAGTAGTGGTTTCGGTGGTGGTCACACTGATGGTTCTAGTGGTGGCTCTAGCGGTGGTTCTGGAGGAGGTTCCTCTGGCCCTATATCTTCTAATGACCCTATTTTGAATACTCTCCTTCAGAATATGGGTAAGATGCAGATCCAGTTGGCGAGTCTCTCCCAAGCCTCTGCCCAACCTATCTCCCAGCCTTTTTTTCCAGCATAGCCCATTGTCAGTAGCAATTCTAAACACTCCCTTCCCTCAAGGAATGGAGATCCTAAAATTTGAAAAGTATGGCGGAAAAGGGGACCCACAAACGCATGTGTCCACCTTTAACGCCTTGTGTACAAATTTCTTCCATCACGACGCATTGATGGAAAAACTATTCCCTCGATCTCTCAAGGAAACAATGCTTGAATGATACTATTCCTTGCCTAAAAATTCAATTTTCTCATTCGATCAACTTGTAAACCAATTCCTACGACAATTCCAAGCTAGCATTGGACCGAATATGACCTTTTCGGATCTCATCTAATGCAAACAAGGAGATAATGAAAAGATTATTGATTTCATCGCGCGGTATCAAGTGCTTTTCTCACAAATCTTGTATCCACTACCCGATTCTTATGTGAAAAAGGTATTCATAGGGAACTTTCAAAGTCCTTGGAAAGATAAGTTCACCCTTATGAAATACCCTTCTTTCGTGCATTTGTGTGCAGCCCTATGAGAGTATCAACATACGCTAGTTCAATTCGGGGGATCCTAATAGGTTGTCGTTAAGTCCTATCTCTTTAGTTGATAAATACATTAACATATCGACCGAGTAGTGTTCAAAGGCTATATGCAATAGAAGGCATCTTGACTATCTCTCTCAAGGTTTTTTTAAATATTGGAATAGCTAAAATGAAACTCTAAACTAAGAGGCCACTAGACTAGAAAGCAAGAAATCATTTATCTAGAAAACAAGAAATTATAAACCTAAAAAGCATAACAATTAAACTAGAAAGCATGGAAATGATTAAACTAAGAAGTGTGTAAATTCCTAAAGAAGAAAAGCTTGTAAAGAAACTATGAAACATTTAACTAACAAAATTTATCAATCTTAACAACTAACTGAAAATAGCTTAAGATTTTAAACTAACAAATGAAGGTAGGTGCTTCAGAACTTCAAACAATGGAACTTTAAGATTACAGACTTAACTACAACCTGTAGGATTAATCTTAACAGAACCACACACATGAAAATAAAATTTACTCCCAAGTATCATCTACTAAATAAAAGCAACATAATTAAAAGTAAAGTACTTATCTATCTAATCTATGGTCGCTTGAGTGGCCAGCTCTCGGGTGCTCCTATGCCTAGCTCAGATCCCATACACTGGTAACTTCAAATTACTTCATTCAAGAGAATTTCATTCACATTACTTAGTAACTCCAAAAGTGATGGGCAAAACTCATTTTATTTATATTAATAGTATAGCACAGAAAACATAGTAACAACATAATGATATTCTTTTGTATATCATTGCTTTCAACAGTTGCATATTTATATAAGAACAACTAACAAAAATCCTATATTTTAGTTGGTAAAGATTACCACTGACAAAGTCTTCAACTACTTTTAACAAACTAACGGACTTTAAAGTCCATGACATAAAACATTAAAGGGATCGAGACGAGCCATAAATTCTTTAAACTAAAAATAACATAAACTACAAAAACTCAGTCCATCATGCATTCTCCTAAACTTTCAACGCTCATTTCTCCAACACCTATCTTCAACCATGTTGAGGTCAGCATTGAATCCCTTTGACTGGAATGATAACCAATTATGGTAATTGATCTGTACAATGCTTGAAAACTAAACCATTAAGTCAGTGTAAGTTAGCTTATTTCAATTAATTTCAAGAAATAAAGATTGTACACATTTTCACAAAAAGAAAGCAAATACTTATCCTAAAGACAATTAATTGGTAGGGTAAGGATGGTTAAAAGATGTGAGGTAAAGTATTTAGGTTATTATATTGATGAGGTTATTTTTACCTCATCATTTCCTCCCCTTCCTAAGCTCGAGCAGGTCCTCATGCTCTCTATTGTGCTCCCTGCCCTTCATTTCCCCTATTCCTATTCAACTCCTCATATTTTATACTTAGATCATAAAAAGCATCTGCCTCTGTATCAAAATCCTCAGGCTCTTTTAGGAATCCCTGATGAAGAGTAACCCTTGCTACCCATCTCTCAAAATTGTCATCACTCTGATCCATATTGGTATATACTGAAGGGGGTGGTGAAAGAATAAGGGGAGGCCTATAACTCAGGCCAATCCATTTAGTCTTTAATTGCTCAAGCATATTGGTCAAGGCCACTGCCCTTCTGTTGGACCATCTATTGTTTAGAGGTGAAATTACCTCTCTTTTCTTGAGATACATAGGAAGAGGAGTATATCTCTCTTCACATGCATTCCAAGCTATCCCTATTAACTTTGGTCCTTCCTCTTGAAAATTATTATGGCACAGCCAAAGGTTATTGTTATATTTATTCTATACAATTTATTTAAGCTCAACACCCAAGAATGTGCTTTGAAATAGAAAGGCTTCCTATGGGGGTATCTCATTTGTAATCCAACAATTTTCTCTGCATGTGAATACTCCCTTGACTGATCTTTCCATTGAATTTGATTACGCATGGTAGATAGGAATGATCTTAACTGAACTTCTCCCACAAATAAATTAACATAAAATTATGTATAAGCTTCTAAAAGCAAATTGTGAACAAAGAATTCACATAGTAAATCCTGTTGATTAGGAGTTGACTCTACAAATATCTTGACAAATTCTTTATCATTAGGATCATGTGGTTGGTTATTATAAATTCTAAGTAACTTCCATCTTAGGACTTGTTCATTGAGGGACATGGAATATAACCTAGATGGTCTTCTACAAGCCAACAATGATTCTCCTATTTGACAAGCATCCTATTTAGCCTTATACACTTTGTGAAATGATTCTTTTAATAGTACCAACTCCTTTTTCAGCCTATCATTTTCAAATTTTGCATCTCTTAGAAAGTAACTTATTTCCATCCATTTCATCAATAATGGAGGAATGCATACATGGAACCATTCTAGAACTGTTGGTTTGGTTTGTGTACCCTTAGATTCCATTATTGGCTTGGTGTCACTTTCCTGCAAGTCCTGTTCTAACTCCATAATTCTATTCATAGAAGCATTAAGTTTGATCCTCTACTTGTTCCTTTCTTCTTCAAAGGCATTAAACATTTGCATAAAATTAGTTTTCAAACCTTGGATGTGTCTGTCCTTCTCAAACAAATCAACTTTATGTTGCTTGTTTTCCTGATTCCATTGTTGTATTTGATATTGCAACTATTCAATGACTTTGTCTTTTTGCTCCACCTACTTTTTCAATTATGTAATCTCTTGATCCATTTTATTTATGATTGTAGCATGTGCCTCTATTTCCTCTTGTTGTTGGATGATATGTTCTTCATTTCCTTGTAACCGCAATTTTAACTCAGTAATTTATGCTTCCAATTTTTCTAACCCTTCTCTTTTCTAACCGAATTCTTCATTCACTGTATGAATAGAAAGAGGCAGATTGGAGAATTCTATGTCGGCATGACGTACATTTTCCTCAATGCCAGGTACCTTTTCAACATCAACTAAAATTGTCTCAACAACTCCGTCAAGAAAAGGGGACAATCGTCCCACAGGTTCATCTTGAATTTCTGCAAATTGTGGCAACTGTACTTTTCCCTCTTCCTGTTCCATTGGAGATGGCATTCTTTCCTCTTCAACCTCAGAAGATTGATCAAACCACTTCTCTATTTCACTTATTTCTTCATCCCTAGGTTGATTTTTAGTTTCCAATATTTTTGCTCGAGTCCTAGGCTTTTTCTTGGAGGTACTTCTGGTATCAAAAAATGCAACATCATTGGACTCGGCAAATAACCTCTTGCTTCTTCGCAGAGGAGGGGTTGTTTAGAAAGTGAGCTTATTCTACCTCCTTCTCTTACGAGGAGGCTCTTCTTCATCTCCTGAATGCACAATTTCTACATCCCTTGACTGTCTTAGGGTTTCTAACTCGTCAGGAAAAGTTTCTGACACTTTGCCGCTAGGAGCCAATGAGGTTTGTTGGGATTCAGGAGCACCCACAGCTTCAAAGATTGGTTTTCTTGTTTGGACGATTCACCTTCCTCAAGAGGCCTTTCAAACTCCACCTTTTCAAATTTGCGCAAAAATTTCTACCATTTATTTTCTAGTTTTTTTTTGAAAATGATACTTGCATATCAATTGTACAAGGTCATGGTGTTTGAGGGGTCTTGAGCTAACTTTATACTTCTCTATCATGGTGGTAACTAAATGACTCAAAAATGTTGGTAAATTGACCCTAAGGGAAGGGTCTTTGATGCCATGGTGCAAATGAATAAGTAGACAGAAAGGGGGTCCTACTACCATGGATTTTTGTCCTTCACATGTGAAATATTTTATTATCCAAGCTACGACAATTCTCTAGGGTTTTGGAATGGAAATTCTATGCAAACCTTTGTTTTGTCCCCTAATACTTATGGTAATTACAGGTTGAGGCTTGCCTTCCCTATGAAACAATTCTATCATTTTCTGATAGGTAATGTTGGTAGTTTCAATCAAATCAATGCCTCTATTCTCAAGACCAGAGAGTCAAGCAATAATTTTTGGACTTACCCGGAAACACTTACCTTGCACCACAGTTTGTCCATCCACAAAGTTTTCTACAAATTCTTTCACCAGCTGCTCAGTATATCCCTCAAAAAATTTCATGAATTCAAGCCACCCAACTTTTTGGAATAGGTCTGCAATGTTACTCAACTCTAATAATTTAGCTATCGAGGTTGGTTCATACTTTTCTTGGATCCTCCCATTTTAGCTTCCCTTGCTACTCTACTAATTTCTACGAAAATTTTGTAATGCTTCAACTTGTTTTAATCAACTGAATTGCAAATGAAAAGGGACACGATGTGATATAACCAATGGAAGAGTAATTAACCACCTTCCTTAAGTCCTTATTGAGTAATCATGATGAATCTACATGGGAAATTGTGCAACTATTGTCGTACTTCAAGCAATCACGCGATGGCACAAGTTTCAAAATTGAGAGAGGGAATGGTTTGTGCCAATTAATTAATCTCTACTCAAAATAATTACTAACTTTAAGAAAAGAAAATTGTACACACCTTACGTCTTGTCATCAAATCGAACATCACTCACCTTTTGCTAACATAATAGGATAGTTACATGGTTTGGCGAGAATGGCGGCAGATAATTATGACGTGGATGGGATGGTTTTAAATAATGGTGAAGGTTATTATGAGAAAAAGGGTGTCATAAAAATTTCATTTATTATGAGAGGATTTGATATGATACAATGAAATGACAATGAAGGCATGAATCTCGAGGTGGTAACAAAACTTTAATAGGCATGTGCAGAACTTTTGAAAAATCAAAATACTAGAAAAGAAAAGAATTTACAGAAATTTGGGGCATTGTTGAAAGATGCGACTGGGGTGGAAAATGAAAAATTTATGGAGCATCGTTGGGAGATATCGTCAAAACATAGGAACAAAATTGAGGATTTCAGAGCATCATCGAAAGATGCAGCCAGAGTAGCAACCAAATTTTTTTGGAGCATCGTCACAAGATGCAACCGAAGTAGTAACCCAAAAAATTTCAGAGCATTATCACAAGATGCAGCTGGAGCATCATCACAAGATGTCACCGAAAGGAGGAAACAACAAAATTTTGGAGCATCGCTGAGAGATGCAGCTAGAATGCAGTAAAAATATTTTTAGAGCATTGTTGAAAGATGTAACCAAAAAAACGAAGAAGAATGTGGAATCTTGGTCTTTGACTTTCTAAAGCACCATTAAATGATGCACCAGAATGTAGAATCAAAACGAGGAACGACACAAGTCAGTTGTACAAGTTCCAAAATTTGTGTTTACTGAAAAATGAAATCCTGCAAAATATATTAAAAATTTAGCCAAGTCCAATTGATGAAGAATGTGAAAGAAAAGTTCTGAAATGAAATAAGTTCATACACATGTTTTTTTTTAATGATTTATTTATTAACCAAGCAAAAGCTATATTGACCCTGTCGTAGCAAAGTCAATGCACTGAATTTCTCCCTACATTTCTACCATTTTTGTAAATTCTACTTTATTAATAGGTTTATGGTAGATGTGTAATCGGTGTCCATTAACTAGGAGAGTTCGGGTATCACCATCAATGGGTTTCAACTAAACCGAACCATTTGCAAATACCTCAAAATTTTCATATGGCCCAAGCCAATGAGTTCTGAGTTTTCCCTGGAAATCCTTGTATCTGGAAGTGAACAATAATGCCCAATCCCCATTATGGAATTCTCTCTCCTTGATATGCTTGTCATGCCAGACCTTGTGTTGTTGTTGCACTAGTTTAGTTTGATGGACGACATCCAAACGGAGTTCATCCAATTCACTGAGTTGTAAAACTCTCTCTACCTGGGCTTGTTTAAGATATATACCTAACTCCATGGCTGTCCTGAGAGTTTGGAGTTCAAATTCAATAGGCAAGAGAGGTTTCTTCCCAAAAACTAGCTCATATGGACTATATCCAGTAGTTGATTTCCATGTGGTGTTATAAGCTCAAACGACTTTAGGTAGTTTCTGAGCCGAATCTTTCCTTCTTGATGAGACTATTTTTGTCAAAATATTTTCTAATTCTTTGTTGGTGACTTCAACCTGACCATTTTCCTAAGGATGGTAGGGGGATGACTTCTTATGGCTCACCTGGAAATGATTGGTGAAGGCTAACATAACCTTAGACATAAAATGGGGGCCCTGATCTGTGACAATTGTCCTAGGGGCTCCAAATCTGAGGAAAATTTTGTTGTAAAGAAAATCAGCTACTTGTTCCTCCCTAGCAACTCGTAGAGCTTGCACTTCTACCCACTTAGTTAGATAGTTGGTATAGAACAAAATATATTTTTTCCTTGTGAAGGAGGGTCTATAGGACTGATAAAATCCAATCCCCATTTTTCAAATGGTTCAAACTACCTGAGGTTGCAGGGGCATTTCATTAGATGTAGTGGGTCTTCCTACCCTTTGGCATTCATCACATTTGTGAATGCATTTCTTGATATCCTTATGCATACAAGGCCAGTAATATCCTACTCCCAAAATTTTATGAGTTGTCATTTTAGCAAAATAATGCCCTCCAGGAGGATCATCATGATAGGCTCTAAGTATACTATAGGTCTCATCTACCCTAACACAATGTCGTAGAACCATATCAGGCCCACATTGAAATAGAATCCTGTTAATCCATTTGAAGGGGGTGCTTTCTCTAACAAGGCGTTTCTTTTGTTTTGATGTGAAATGAGGTGGTACTTATGCGATAGCCAAGTAATTGGCAACATTGGCAAACCAAGGGGTTTTAGTAGAAATAGAAAATAGATTTTCATCTAGGAACTCATCCTATACCGGAGCACAATCGCTATCATCATGTTTAATTCGGGATAAGAAATCCACAATAATTATACATTAAATTCTTGAAGAAGAAGCAACCACCTGATTATCCTCCCATTTACTACAGGTTTATTCATGAGGTACTTGATGGCTGAGTGGTCTGTGTATATCGTGACTTTTTATCCTATGATATAATGTCAGAATTTCTTAATTGCATGAACTATAGCCAAGAATTCCTTCTCCGTTATGGGATAATTCCTTTTTGTTGGGGTCAATTTTTTACTAATGAAATATATGGCATACTTTCCCCCATTTTCATCTTCCTGTCACAATACCGCTCCAATGGCATCATCAGATGCATCAGCGTAAATATGGAACAAGAGGTTCCAATTAGTTCCATGAAGGACAGGAGCAGAGATGAGTTTCTCCTCGATAATTTCAAATGATGACTGACACTCAAGTGTCCAGATGAACTCTACATTTTTCTAAAGAAGGGCAAACATGGGGGCTGCAATTTTGCTAAAGTTTCCTATGCCGATAGTATCCAACATGCCCTAAGAAACTTCTGACATCGGTATGGGTTTTTGGGGTCTCAAGTTATTGTATTACTTTGATTTTCTCAGGATCGACCTTAATCCCTTCAACTGAAATATGGTGTCCCAGCACTATTCCTTGTTCTACCATTATCAAACATTTCTCGTGGCTCAGGGACAGATGATGATCCTCACATCTCTTCAACACTCTATCTAGATTTTGGAGGGCCTCATCAAAGTTTGAACCATATATAGTGAAGTCATCCATGTAAAATTCCACACATTCACTCACAAACTTAGCAAATATAGCCAGGATAACTCTCTGGAATGTTGCAGGAGCGTTACATAGCCCAAAGGGAAGAACCCGATATGCAAATGTTCCCCAAGGGCGGGTAAAAGTTTTCTTATCCTAGTCTTTTGCTACTACCTGTATCTAGTTGTAACCACTAAATCGGTCCAAAAATGAAAAATATTTTCTCCCAGTTAAGTTATCCAAAACTTGGTCTACAAATGGTAGGGGAAAATAATCTTTGTGTGTGGCTTTATTAAGTTCCCTATAATCTATGCACACTCTCCACTTCCCATTTTCTTTGGAACCATGACCAAAGGTGATGCCCATTTACTGTCAAAAATCAGATAAATAAACCCTACTTGTAGGAGTTTATCAATTTTAGTTTTAACGATATCCTTCAAGGCAAGATTGAGTCTCTGTTGTGGTTGGTGAATAGGTCAAACATCCTCAGTATAGATATGGTGAATACACACACTTGGTTGTATTCCTCTCATATTTGTGTAGTCCCAAGCAAAATATTTAGACCTATTCAAGAGGATATCAAACAACTTGTGTTCTTCTGGCTCAGTCAACCAATTGTTAATGTTCAAAGTTTTTCCTGGCAGCAACATAATGGTTTTAACTCTTGGATGATTGGATGTGACATTGTATATAGGCCTCGTCAAGGTATTAAGAGGACAACTATGAGGTATGGTTTTATGAAGTCTGGAAACATCTGCAAAGAAATGGTATGTTCTTGGAACTAATTTTTCCAAAGGACAAGGTAATCCCATGAAGCTGGCATTATCAAATTCATTGTGGTATACGTTGATTGGTTGCCCTAAGATCTCCTCTACGTTCATCATCTCCTCATCACTTGAATCTAAGGTAATATTTTCCATGTTATTTTCCAATTCATCCTCTAATTCCTCACTGTGTTGTTTGATGACTACCATGGCCAGTGAAGCCAAATTTTCCTATCTGTTGGGAGTTTTTGGTTCATCAACCCATAATCTATGTTTAGCAGGCTTGGCAAGGGGATACAAAAATAAGTGTTTCCTATCAAAACCATGTGAAATGGTCATTCCTCCCTCTCTGTAGTCAATTTTAGCCACAATAATATCCAGCCATGGCCTTCTGAGAATTATTGGATAACTGTCTGTAGGTGTGAGGGACTAAATTATTTTATCCCATCCATCCACCTTAACAAGAACATTTTCAATGAGGCCCTTGGGAATAACTATGGATTGGTTTCAATTTGCAAGATTGTAGTTGTGGGATGTAAATTAGTAAGTCCCAACTTTTCCATCACATCAACAATCATTACATTAATGGCTTGGTGCAGGAGCACCTAGGAGGCATTTGGAAACACTAGGCAATATGTTGGAAGCCTAGGAAGAATTTTGTAATTTTGTGATTTTGATGTTTTAGGGTCATGTTGACCATCTTGTCTTGTGTTAGAAGTGTAAGGATATGTTAGAAGGAAGGTTGTTATGTAGTTCAGGGTAGAATGGATGTGGTTCACAACTTGTTCAAATAGGATTCTCTAGGAGCTAGAAATAAAGCCCAAAATGTTGCATTTATGCAATTTTGGCCTTTAGTAGTGGTTAGGACCGACCAAGGGGAGAAATAACCACCTTATAAACCTTTAAAAGGTGAACCTCGACATGGTGAGAGGGTTGGAAAACATTGGAATTGTAATAGTTTGAAAATTGGAAAAATAGTGATAGTTTAGAGTGCATTTTTTTGTGTTCTTGTTCTTGTTCCTGAAACAGTAGTAAATGGATTGAACAAGGTTTTTTTGGTTAGATTAGAATGAAGTGAAATTCTCTTTGAATCACTGTTTGGTACAGTAGTTAGTTGGTTACTCGCTTTCAAGTGTTCTTGTAAATTCTTTGTTCTTCTTTTAACTGCAGTTTTGACTGGTAAACTGTGAAAAGATGGGGTTTTAGTTTGCATTCCCACTGTACTTAGAGTAAGGCCTTGTGGGAAATGTGGCTAGGCCCCATGCCTGTACATAGATTAGTCTTAGGAGTCTGTAGGATTCCAAGAAGCATGGTGAAATTCTCTTCCTAGGTGAGCTTGGCTATGCCCGGTTAGGAAAGACAGTGCAAAAAAGACACTAACGTTGTAGGGGTGTCTACTTTCTGGAAACTCAGGGTGTGTGGTGGTTGCAGGAGGCCTTACAAAGGCTTGGAAAGAAGCAAGAGTCTTCACCAGTCCATTTGGTGGCTGAAAGAATCAAACAGTTCACAGTGAGGTCAAGAAATGGCCTAAAAAGCCCTAATTCTCAAAAAATCAGGGTTACGCCTGTGTACGAACTGAGAAAGCCTAAAACCTCAAAAATCCTTGAGAGGTTTGAAAATGAACTAGGGTCTCAGAAGGAAGTTTGTGAAGTTCTTTAGAAAATTTGGAAGTTTAAGCCTACTTTCTCGGGTTAGGAGGCCTAATTGGGGCTCAAGGGCTACTAGCCCTTTTTAAACCCTAGAATAGGGTTTGGTGAGAGCGATGGAGAAATGAAGTATGGTGGATGATCAGGAACCCTAGGTGGATAGTTTTGAATCTATGGAAGTCAACACACACCCCTGCAACAAGTTAGTAAAGCTTGGAGGTTTAGTGGCCTTTAGGGAAGAGTAAGGGCCAGGGTGAGATAGTGGCAAGGCACCAAGATTGGCTTGGTAGAATTAAAGAATGATGATAGTGGGGTTGGCTAGAAGAACCAGGGGTTTCTATACCTGAAATAGGACCTAAAGGTTAAGGTGAGAGAGTCACCTAAAAGTTCTTGAGAATAAGGACCCAAAGCATGGGACAGTGAGTGTCTCATCCAATCCTACCCTATCAGATTGGTATCAGAGCAAGCAAAATATTTGGGAAGAATCTTGTATGTCAGACCTTGAATCTAGTGGTTCTACCATTATGGTGACAAATGCAGAATTGGCCAAGATGGTTGAAGAGCGAGAGGAGGACAATAAGTTGTTAAAAGAAAGAATAGAGCAACTTGAGAAAGAATTGAACAATGTGAAGTTGGAAGGAAAAATACCAAAGGAAGAAGAGGTTGCAGAGGAAGACAAGATCCCTAAACCTGACCCTATTTTGGAGGAAGAGCCTTTCTTGAAGGCATTGAAGGCGTTGAGTGGAAAAGGACTTGAAGGCATACCACTATTTAGTGGAAAAATGGAAGCTGACTTAGTTGTTGATTGGATAGAGGGAATGGAAAACTATTTTGAATGTGATGGAGTCACTGAGGCACAGAAGGAAAAGGTGGCCAAGTCAAGACTAAGAGGTTTTTCCTTGACATGGTGGAAGTTCATTCAGACGGAGAGGGAAAAATAAGGTAAGCAGCCTATCTCTACTTGGAAGGGAATGGTTGCCAAGATAAGAGAAGCATACATGCCAGATGACTATGAGATTCAGTTACACAAGAAGAGGCAAAGCTTAAGGTAGAAAGACCAAGATGTGAATACCTACACAGAGGAGTTCCAAAAAATTTGTATGAGGTTTAATGTTTCAGAAGATGAAAGTCTCAAGGTGGCTAGGTATCTTAATGGCTTGAAGTGGAACATTCAAGAGGAGATGGCTCTTTTAAGTCCTAAGATAGTACATCAATGTTACCAATTAGCTATCAAGATTGAGGAAAGGAACAAAAGGAAGCAAGACCAGGCTTCTAAGGGCAGAGGCAAAGGCAGAGATCAAAGAGATCAAAGAGGACAGTGAGGTGGCTACCAAGGTAGAGGCAATGACCAAAGAAACCGAGGAGAGTCTAAACTCATAGAGCATGGAGGTGAAACATCTTCTAGAGGAGGATACAACAGGGGTAGAGGACCTCAAGGAGGTTCAAACAAAGGAAGAGGAGAAAGCAGGAGCAATTCATACTTTGCAAACATGAAATGCTACCATTGTGGTCAAGTAGGTCATCCTGCTTATAGGTGCCCGGAGAAAGCATCTTCATCAAGCAATGAGAAGAGAGTGGCTTATGCACAAGAGGACATCATGAGTCCTAAGGCATCTAAGATTAGTCATATTGAATCTAAGGTAGGAGAGAATCTAATGTTCAGTAGAGTTTTGATCAGACAATCGGTCAAGGAAGAACCAAAACAAAGGAGAGCTCTATTTAGAGTAAGATGCAAGATACTTGGAAAAGTGTGCAAGGTCATAGTAGATTCAGGTTCAATAGACAACATCATCTCAGAGGAGGTAGTAATGAAACTAAAATTGGAGAAGGTACCCCATACTAACCTCTACAAGGTCACATGGCTAAACAAGGGACAAAGTGTTTTAGTGAATGAACAAGTAACGGTGGAGTTTTCCATTGGAGGGTACAAGGACAAGTTAGTTTGTGATGTTTTACCCATGGATGCATGCCATCTACTATTGGGAAAACCATGGCAATATGACAGAGGTGTCATATATGATGGAAAAGAGAACACCATTTCTTTCAAGAAGGATGGGAAGACATTTAAGTTGCAGTCACTGTTAGAAGAGGAAGAAGGACAGTCAAAGACACCAAACATCATGTTGAGCAGTGGTAAATAGTTCCTTAACAACCTACATCAAGGGAGTGAAGGATGTGTGGTTGTGTTACAACCTAAAGAGGAAGATAAGGCTGAAAAGACAGTCCTACCGGAAGCAGTCTAGAAGTTACTTGAAAGGTACAATAGCATAGTTAGTGATGGTACACCTGCAACTTTACCTCCAAAGAGAGCCATTAGTCATCAAATTGACTTCATACCTGGAGCTTCATTACCAAACAAAGCAGCATACAAGCTTACACCATATCAGAACCTAGAAGTAGCTAGGCAAGTGCAAGAGTTGTTGGATCAAGGATTGATTCAAAAGAGCATCAGCCCATGTGCAGTACCAGTGGTTTTAGCAACCAAGAAAGGAGGTAAGTGGAGGTTATGTATTGATTCTAGAGCAATAAATAGAATCACAATCAGATATAGATTCCCTATCCCTAGGATTGAAGACTTGATGGATTGTCTTGGAGGAGCTCAGTACTTCACCAAGTTGGATCTCAAGAGTGGATACCATCAGATCAGAATCAAGGATGGAGATGAGTGGAGGAAAACTTTTAAGACAAATGATGGGTTGTATGAGTGGAGAGTGATGCCATTTGGCCTCTCTAATGCCCCTAGCACATTCATGAGGCTCATGAATGAAGTGCTTAGAGACTTTACAGGGATATTTGTGGTGGTATACCTTGATGACATCCTCATATTTAGCAAGACAACAGAAGAGCATTTAAAACATGTAGAGATGGTTCTTAGAAGGTTGCAAGAGGAGAAGTTGGCAGTCAATCTAGAGAAGTGTGAGTTCTTTAAGCAAGAGCTAGTCTATTTGTGTTTTGTAGTGTCCAAAGGATCATTGAAGATGGATCCAAGCAAGGTGGAAGCTATCCTAAACTGGCCTACACTAACCACAAAGACAGAGGTAAGAAGTTTCCATGGTTTGGCTCAATTTTATAGGAAATTCATAAGGAACTTTAGTGGCATATGTGCACCAATCCTAGATACAATCAAGGGTGGTCTAAAAACTAAGTTTGTGTGTACTCAAGAAGCTGAGAAAGGGTTTGAGAAACTGAAACAAGAGGTGGAAACTCAACCTATTCTCTTATTACCTAGTTTTGACAAATTGTTCACTGTTGAATGTGATGCTAGTGGAGTGGCAGTAGGAGGAGTGTTAAGTCAAGAGGGAAGGCCTATAGCCTTCTTTAGTGAGAAGCTCAATGAAGAAAAGAAGAAGTATTCAACCTATGACTTAGAACTTTATGCTTTGGTTCAGTCACTTAGGAAATGGAGGCATTACCTTCTACCCAAGGAGTTTGTAGTCTTTACTGACAATCAGGCACTTAGTTTTATCAACACTCAAGAGAAGTTGAGTAATAGGCATTTGAAATGGATGGAATACATCCAAGCTTTTACCTTCACCATCAAGCACAAGAAGGGACAGCTAAACAAAGTGGCAGATGCATTGAGCAGGAGGTTGTTGACAGTGCAAGAGATACAGATCAAGAGCATTGGCATAGAGAGTTTCAAGGATCTCTATGGGGAAGATAAAGACTTTTCAGAGGTCTATAAGGTATGTTCTAACTTTAAGAACCATTTCCATAGCCAATACTCTGAGTATACATTGCAAAGTGAGTTATTGTTTAAAGGGAATCAGTTATGTGTTCCAAGAGGGTCAATGAGGGAAAATCTGATTTAGGAAAAGCATAATGGCAGTCTTAGTGGACATTTTGGTATCAATAAGACTTTAGAACTAGTGCAAAGATTATATTACTGGACTAAGTTGGCAAGAGATGTTAGAAAGTATGTGGAACAATGTGTTGTGTGTATGAAAGCTAAGGGAGGAGCTAGTAATGTTGGTTTATATCAACCCCTACCCATTCCTAACAGACCATGGGAGTGTGTGAGAATGGATTTTGTGGGAGGCCTTCCTAAGACCAAGACTAGTTTTGACAGTGTTTATGTAGTGGTAGACAGATTTAGTAAGATAAGTCATTTTATTCCCTGCAAAACTACTCATGATGCAAGTTACATAGCTCATCTCTTCTTCAAGGAAGTTGTAAGGATCCATGGATTGCCTTTGAGCATTGTTTTTGACAGGGATGTGAAGTTCATGAGTCACTTTTGGAAGACTCTATGGAGTAGATTGGGTACAAATCTATCATTTGGATCAGCTTACCATCCTCAGACTGATGGTCAAATAGAGGTGGTTAACAGGGTGCTAGGTAATATTTTAAGGTGCCTAACTAAAGAGTATGGACAAACATGGGATATGGTTATCTCACAAACTGAGTATGCTTACAATGACAGTGTGAACCGAACCACAAGGAAGAGTCCTTTTGAGATTGTGTATGGGATGCACCCAAGAGGGATATGTGAGCTCAAATATCTTGGAGCTATGGAACATAGGAGTGGACATGCAAAAGATTTCAGTTAGACCATGAAAGAGATTCAAGAGCAGGTAAAGAGTACAGTCACCGAGGCTACACAAAAATTGAAAGAGAAGGCAGATATGTCAAGGAAAGATGTGCAATTTCAAGTAGGAGACTATGTTATGGTCCACCTTAACAAGTCAAGGTTGTAGAAGGGAATGTCAACCAAGTTGCAGATGAAAAGAGTGGGTCCATGCAAGATATTGGCCAAGTATGGAAAGAATGCATACAAGGTGGAGTTACCTACCGATCTAGGAATCTCACCAGTTTTCAACATAGTTGATTTGATCAAGTATAAGGGGACAGTCAGTGATGTGGGTCAAAACAGTCAGGAGATATTCAAGGACATCAGTAATGTACCCTTACCTATTCAAGATAAGCCTCAGGCAGAGAAGATCTTGGAGTCAAGAGTGAAGAAGGCTACAAGAAACAAGGTGTACATGGAGCACCTTATCCAGTGGAAGAACAAGCATGAATCAGAAGCCACATGGATTCAAGAAGATCAGTTCAAGAAGTTTGGTATTGACCTATCATTGGTCTCTCTTTCCATTCCCTAGTGTTTGGGTTGAGAGGGGGAGAATGGTGCAGGAGCACCTAGGAGGCATTTGGAAACACTAGGCAATATGTTGGAAGCCTAGGAAGAATTTTATAATTTTGTGATTTTGATGTTTAGGGTCATGTTGACCATCTTGTCTTGTGTTATAAGTGTTAGAATATGTTAGAAGGAAGGTTGTTCTGTAGTTCAGGGTAGAATGGATGTGGTTCACAACTTGTTCAAATAGGATTCTCTAGGAGCTAGAAATAAAGCCCAAAATGTTGCATTTATGCAATTTTGGCCTTTAGTAGTGGTTAAGCCCGACCAAGGGGAGAAATAACCACCTTATGAACCTTTAAAATGTGAACCTCGACATGGTGAGAGGGTTGGAAAACATTGGAATTGTAATAGTTTGAAAATTGGAAAAACAGTGATAGTTTAGAGTGCATTTTTCTCTGTTCTTGTTCTTGTTCCTGAAACAGTAGTAAATGGATTGAACAAGGTTTTTTTGGTTAGATTAGAATGAAGTGAAATTCTCTTTGAATCACTGTTTGGTACAGTAGTTAGTTGGTTACTCACTTTCAAGTGTTCTTGTAAATTCTTTGTTCTTCTTTTAACTGCAGTGTTGACTGGTAAACTGTGAAAAGATGGGGTTTTAGTTTGCATTCCCACTGTACTTAGAGTACAGCCTTGTGGGAAATGTGGCTAGGCCCCATGCCTGTACATAGATTAGTCTTAGGAGTCTGTAGGAGTCCAAGAAGCATGGTGAAAGTCTCTTCCTAGGTGAGCTTGGCTATGCCCGGTTAGGAAAGACAGTGCAAAAAAGACATTAACATTGCAGGGGTGTCTACTTTCTGGAAACTCAGGGTGTGTGGTGGTTGCAGGAGGCCTTACAAAGGCTTGGCAAGAAGCAAGAGTCTTCACCAGTCCATTTGGTGGCTGAAAGTATCAAACACTTCACAGTGAGGTCAAGAAATGGCCTAAAAAGCCCTAATTCTCACAAAATCAGGGTTACGCCTGTGTACGGACTGAGAAAGCTTGAAACCTCAAAAATCCTTGAGAGGTTTGAAAATGAACTAGGGTCTTAGAAGGAAGTTTGTGAAGTTCTTTAGAAAAATTGGAAGTTTAAGCCTACTTTCTCGGGTTAGGAGGCCTAATTGGGGCTCAAGGGCTACTAGCCCTTTTTAAACCCTAGAATAGGGTTTGGTGAGAGCGATGGAGAAATGAAGTATGGTGGATGATCAAGAACCCTAGGTGGATATTTTTGAAGCTATGGAAGTCAACACACACCCCTGCAACAAGTTAGTAAAGCTTGGAGGTTTAGTGGCCTTTAGGGAAGAGTAAGGGCCAGGGTGAGATAGTGGCAAGGCACCAAGATTGACTTGGTGGAATGAAAGAATTATGATAGTGGGGTTGGCCAGAAGAACCAGGGGTTTCTATACCTGAAATAGGACCTAAAGGTTAAGGTGAGAGAGTCACCTAAAAGTTCTTGAGAATAAGGACCCAGAGCATGGGACAATGAGTGTCTCATCCAATCCTACCCTATCATGGCTACTCCAAGGTCCACCAAAGCATTAGGTATTACTACCTCATTAACTATTACTGTTATAAGTGGACTACCTGGATCATCATATTTTGGAGCAGTGGTCTTTCCATCCAAAAAGTCAGCTAGATACCCATTTATGTGGACAGTATTTATTCATTTTGGTTTCCTCCTTGGAGTTTTGATACACAACTATTTAATCAGTTGGTTCAATTCAGGAATCTCCTTAATTTCCTATAGCAAAGGAACTTCAATTTGGAGTTGTTTAATTTCTTGCATCAATGCAGTTTCAATGGATGTGGACATTTTTCGAGTATCTTTGATAGTAATTGGTTTTAGGCACTCCGAAAAAGGTGCTTTAGCTTTCTCTTTAGGAGTGGAATCCTTCAAAAGATCAGTTGGAGACTGACCTCCCTCCTCCTAAGGTAGGTCAGAAGCTTCAGCTGAAGATGGTGGGTTGGGTTTATTTTGAGTAGCTTCTGGGGCTTGTTCTATAGGTGTGGAAATTGTTTTAGTTGTCTCTGCAAACTTTTGAATAGGTTCATCCAAAATTTCTTCAATAGTCGACTACAAGATAATTTTTCCAGACCTCAATTGCAAGTTTCCACAGTGTATTGTGTTAATTCCAATAACATTATCCTATTTCATGGAATACACTGTAGTATTCTAACGATTGTTCTTTGGGTTTGGAACAAGTTGTGCTGGAAGTTGTGGTTGATTAACTTGTTCGTTTGGTTCAATGTTCTAGGGAGGTGGTAGGAGATTCTATGGTTGATTAGGCATCCTTTTGGGATCGATATAAAACTAATTTTGAGTTCAATTCCATTGAGGCACCGAATTCCGAGGATACCATTGTTGTTGATTTTGGTTAGGCCATTGAGGGTTTCCCCAAGCTTGATTTTCCCATTCAAGTGGTCCCCAAGGATAATTCCCCCAATTAGGTGGTGCTTGAGGTGGTACCTGAGGCCAGGGTGCTACCCATTGATTATTATTCCAGTTGGTTTGAGGTCTCTAGGCAGGGTTTGAATTTTTTCCATAGGAAAAACTCCCTCCAGTTTTTTGATTCATAAAGTTGATTTCTTCCTCAACCAGAGATTTTCCTTTGTTAGAATTCTTGACAGCATTCAAAATCTCACACTGGTCAGTGGGATGGCTCTTGTCACAAACTTGACAAACATTAATTTTGTAAACTTTGTCCAAAGGGCATTCTCTTAGCACATGTTTATTTCGGCACCTAGGGCAGTAAATGGAAAAGGTCTCAGGATTTCATTTTTTAGCCTATATTCCATCTAACGTGGTATTTAGTTAAACAAGAATGTCAGTCTTAATGTTGGATAACTCCTCACGTAGTTTTCCTATATCATTGGAACCTTTAAAGAAATTGGATTTTTGGATACCTCCTCGAGTACGAGAGAAGTTTCGACATAATTCAGTGGTATCTTCGAGTCTTAGTTGGGATACATCTCCCTTTCCCATTAAATCCAAGATCCTTCGAGCATTTTCATCAAGACCCTTAAGAAATAGGGTCTTCAGAATATCGAGACTTATGGCTTCTCCACCACAATGTTTAGACAAGAAGATAAACCTATCTAGGTAATCCTCTAGACTTTCATCCTCATTTTGTCGTATTTTGAACAATTCTTCTTTCCTATCGTTGACTCTACAGTAACTCTGATATTTCTCTAAAAAGGAAAACTCCATTTCATCCCAACAGGTTATCAACTGTGAATCTAATCCCATAAAGCAACTCATGGCTTAGTCTTTCAATGTAGACGAAAAAAGCTTTAGTTTTTGGTTATCATTCTTGTAGTCATATGTCTAACACAAAACCTTAAACTCAAATAGAAATTGGTCAGGGTCTTCAAATGAAAAAACCTTTGAAGGTTGGAAAAAATGTTGGGGAAATATTTTTCATAGTAGTTTCATCGTCTACATCAATAGCAATAGGATAAGTGAATGTGTGTGGTGGTGTAGGGTTAGCAACATTTCTACGGTCACCCATGATGTTGAAGGGAATATGGTCCACTTCAAAAGCTTGCTCAGTTGGGTGAGGCTTTGGGATTTGCAAAGGAATATGCTCCTCTACAACTATGTTTTTTCCTTCTGGGGTATGCGGGAAGGTCTCAGGTTGATCCCATTCAATCAGTTCTTCAGTAAGTTCTTGATCTGAGACTTCTTCCTCCCTACTCATGGTTGGTATGTCGATTGGGGGGGTTTTTGGCATGAACCTTCTGTGAGGGCCTCATTTCCTGACCATGCAGAAAAAGAAGCCAGAGGACTATTTTTGTTCCTAAAAGAGGTATTCAAGGTATCTCCTACTAACACTAGAAAAAGAAGGTGATCCCCGGCAACGACACCAAAAAGTGATAGGTTGTCGTTAAGTCCTATCTCTTTAGTTGATAAATAAATTAACATATCGACTGAGTAATGTTCGAAGGCTATATGCAATAGAAGGCATCTTGAATATCTCTCTTAGGATTTTTTTTAATATTGGAATAGCTAAAATGAAACTCTAAACTAAAAGGCTGCTAGACTAGAAAGTGGGAAATCATTTATCTAGAAAGCTTAAAATGATTAAACTAGAAAATAGGAAATTATGAACCTAAAAAGCATAATGATTAAATTAGAAAGCATGGAAATGATTAAACTAAGAAGTGTGTAAATTGTTGAAGAAGAAAATCTTGTAAAGAAACTATGAAACATTTAACTAACAAAAGTTAACAATCTTAACAACTAACTGAAAACAGCTTAATAGTTTAAACTAACAAATGAAGGTAAGTGCTCCAGAACTTCAAACAACAAAACTTTAAGATTACAAACTTAACAAAAACCTATAGGATTAATCTTAACAGAACCACACACATGAAAATAAACTTTACTCCCAGGTATCATCTACTAAATAAAAGAAACAAAAATAAAAGTACTTATCTATCTAATCTATGGTCCCTTGAGTGGCCAGCTCTTGGGTGCTCCTACGCCTAGCTCAGATCACATACACTAGTAACATCAATTTACTCCATTCAAGATAATTCCATTCACATTACTCAATAACTCCAAAAGTGATGGGCAAAACTCATTTTATTTATATTAATAGTATAGATCAGAAAACATAGTAACAACATAACGATATTCTTTTGTATATCATTGCTTTCAACAATTACATATTTATATAAGAATAGCTAACAAAAATC
>VDFB02026320.1:127467328-127595147 GCA_007258455.2 Sequoia sempervirens
TTATATTCAAGGGTAGAAACTATAAGTTAATTTATAAAATTTCAAAGTAAACTACTCTCATGATATACCCATGTTAGATTATGATTAAAATTTACATTGAGGATCAAGATGATCATCTGGCTCTTTTATTAAATCTATAACCTTAATATCAAAGAAGGACCATTATCATGATTACAATAATTAAATGTTGCATTGTATTTGTATGCCCAATTGAACACCAACATATTTTCATTATTAAGATTAATGACACGTCATTCTCTAGGTCATAATTCAAAACTCATGCTTATAAATGAATATAGGCATAGATCATTCTAACATATATATGTTATCAAAATAAATAAATAAATAAGAGAATAATATATATGCACAAAAAGATGTCTCAAGGATGATAGACCATATTTATTTTGAATAAAATAAACTTTTGTGTATCAATATTCTAGGAAAACAACATACATATATACTCATATGAGTATTCAAACAATCATTCGGGTATGCAATTAAATAACAATAATTACTTATATAACATTGTTTACACAAAAATCAAATCTTAACAATGATGCTGAAAATATTAAAAAGGTGATATGATGCATGCACTCTTATTAAGACAATCAGCCTATAATGCATCATACTAAAGATGATACAGTTTGTATAAATCAGCTTGTAATTTTAAATTTCAAAACTAATAATGAAAAAGTACAAATTCCAAGAATTTTACAAATAGTGGAAGTTAAAATTTCTCTTAAGATTTATATCATCCTTCGCTAATTTTAAATTTCAAAACTAATAATGAAAAAGTACGAATTCCAAGAATTTTACAAATAGTGGAAGTTAAAATTTCACTTAAGATTTATATCATCCTTCGCTAAAATTACCTCTACTCGTATATTCATATTAATGTTATTATTATAATTATTACCCCTTTTATTTTATTTTTAAAGATTCATAGCATTATTACACAATAATTGCAGGATAAAACATGCATAGGCATAGGCAGGTAGGATAATAGGTGTAAGGCCAACCCCCAAATTTTTCTAGCATCCCACCTGCCTATGCCAACATGGCGCTTTGGAGTAGAGCACGACATCCAGTAAAGTATCAGCAGACATACATGTAAAAAGCGCAGGCATAGACAAGGCATATGAGGTATTTGGAATAAAAGCGACTGGCAAGAGTAAAAGAACATGTCATATATGAAAATAGCCACAAATAAAAAGAAAGGAACACAGAACCATGCCCCCCAATTTGACAGGTAAGAACACAATTTTTTTGCAATGAAATTAGAACACAACAAAATTCATGACCTACCAGCGTACAGGAGGTCTTAGCAACAAGAAAAAGTGAAAACTCCCAGAAACCATGGTTAGTGTCTTACCTCTAGATCCTCCTCCGATGATAAGGTATCTTCCCCCAGATCCTTTTGAAAATGAGGAGACCCATCAAGTCCCTAAGCCATCCCTATACAGCAAAAGGAAGATTCCTCGTCCATACTCTCCACAGGCGTAGCTTCTTCATCCATTGATGACCAATCACAACATATGACCAATTTCAGTTCTCCACCTTAATCAAATCCACTACATCCTGGCAGCATCAAGAATACCATGAGGTCGATTTAACCCTGCACGCCTAGCAGATTGCCCATGTTTCTTCAAATCCAACGCAACCATTGTGTTGCAATTGGTAATGCCTGGTGAAGAAGCTTGAGACTGGTAGCGCTAAAGTGCTAAACACCCTTCCTTAGTTACAAGGCATAACACAACGCCTCTATCCCCTTCCCTTGTTTCCATTCTCTTCCTCCATTCTTACCGTCTTTGCCAAATTGATTCAGAAGTAGATCCCTTTTTATTTTCCACTACACCATAGACATCATTGACCGATAATCCCACTTTTTTCCGAAGAGGAAGAACTAGTATTGCACATCTCTAGCGCCCGCTTTACAGACTAGTGACTTCCTTTAGAATGGTATCGCTTGTTGCTCCTTTCCACCCCTCTCTGATCCAACAAATCCTCTCTCCTCCCCCTTTCTCACACACCACGACGCCATTCCCCCAAAAAAACCTTTTCAACACCTCCAAGCAAAGTTTTAAAAACTAGGCACCAGAACGTAACTAAACTAGCCAGTACAACAGCATGATTACTGGTTAGAGATACCAAAAACCAAACACGAGACAAGATGTGAAGAGACTCTCTGCGATTTGGGTGAAAGGAAAGATAAGGTTAATAAATACACAATACTGTTCTGACAGAAAATATTAAGAAGTTGAGATCATTTTCAGGGTTTGGACAACGCTTTAATCAAGGAAATCTAGCTTTACTTGCTAGGTAGTTCTTGCCTTAAATGATCCTCCTGAAAAGGTGGTTGCATGATGAAAGGGTTTGGATCATCAACAAAAGGTATATATAGAGGCTAATATTCCGTGGAGATCAAAGATTCTCATTGCACAATTGAGGACTAACTCACATCGTCTTTGGTGTGAAACAGGGAGATGGAAAAGGCTAAAAAAAGTTTGGGAAAAGAGGGTTTGTATCTTTTGTGCAATTGGGCAAGTGGAAACTAAAAAACATTTAATCCTAGATTGTAAAGCACAACGACATCAGAGGAAGATACAAAAGTGGGTTAGCAGCTGCAAATTTTCAAGATTTATTCAGCATGGAGTCGGTGGGAAGAATGGGTGAGCTCATTATCAAGCTAAACAACAGGAGAACAACACTTCATAGTGTTAAAATAGCAAGGGTCACTGTCCCATAGGCCTTCTTTTGGTCTCGTGGACGTTAAAAGTCTTCTATTCTATTCTATTTCATTTAAGCTTCTACCCACCAACCTACATCGCTAAGCTGTAAGAGTAGCAATGAAGATATCATTGAAAAAGATTTTTTTCTTGCAAAAAACACCTCTCATTCCTCTTAGATCCCTTCAACCTTTAAGCTATGATAGATGTCCATACTATGCAATTGCCTGACACATCTACTAGAGCCATAGAAAATGGAGCATTCCTTCTACCGTTCCCATTAAATCTGTTGAGACCTTTTTGAAATAGAGTGTCAAAACCAAGGAAAGGTGGACATTTCAGATTAATGTACTTTGGTAATAGAATTTCATCATTTGCAAGATTGTTAAAATGTTATAGTATAACATTGTTCACCTGACATGTTCAACTTAACATCTACCAAAGTCTAGACAACTCCAATACATCAACCGAGAATATCTGAGCCCATGTTTGAGCAACCTTTTCAATTATAACAAGGCCTAAATTTATCTTTGAATGAACTAAATTTATTCCCATATGTCCTTGATTCATCAAATGTTTTCGATGACTTACTTCGTGTTAGAGTATGATGTTTATTTCGATCAAAATTATTTATAAATGGTCTTAATAACATTAACCACATATAGGGGAGAGGGCCCAATAGTCGTGCAATCAATTGTCATTATAATACCCAACAGTTGTTTATATAATGTCCAATAGTTGTGATTTGACTACCCATAATTAAACAAAATGTATGCTTTTGATCTAAAAAGAAACCAATCATGTGATACCACATCAGCGCTCAACTACCCATGATGTAATGCATGAGTATTGGTCTCACTATTTTTTGGGGCCTTTTTGGACACCTTGAAAAAAAAATGCTGATGTGGCCCTGAAACCTTAGTTATAAGCAGAGAACTTGCCAAGTAAGCTATTGTAAAAAATTGGGAGTGATTTGAAATTTTGATGTAGGATAATTAGAAGCACAAAGTTAGGGTGCACGACTATTAGGCCCTCTCCCTTATGTGAATATGGCATATATGGGCATATACATTTAAATTGACTATTAATTAATTATAATATACCTTGATGAAAAGGTATAACCATTCCATCGTCGTCGATGATAGCATCCTATTCTATATTTAAGGAATTCCTAGCTATGGAAAAAATTATCACAAGATAATATATATTTGAGAGTGTCATTAGAAAGAATAGTGACATTAATGTCTGTAGTAGGAAAAGAAATAGATTTTATAAGTAATAATTATTCTACTATCATTATTATAGAAGTGTTTTCAATAATAAGGTTAGAGTTAGTATTAAATGCTCATTTCTTTACGAGTAAGAGAGCAATGCGAGGATAGTAGTGATAACATAAACCTTTACAAGGATTATATTAATAATAATATTGGTATTGAATAATTCCTATCACAATATAATTAACTAACTATTCTAATAAGGTTGATATACTTAATATCATTGATCTAAACACAATATTAATAGTAGGCTTATATCTCTCTTTTCATGATTTATTTCTTTTATATTATATTTCTGAATTTGTGCGATGTTTCCATGTTGCTACTCAACATGTGGATGATGTAACTATGTGTTTAGCAATGCATGTGGACCTAATTGACTTTGTGTGATCTTGCCAAGCCTTTGGGATGCATAAATAAAGTTAATTTAATTTTAGAACTAAATCTCTCATTCTAAATAAACCATCCACCAAATTGTTTTATTCTCTTTAACAAAATAATGATGATAATTGCAAAGTCCCTTGAGGGTAACATTTAAGACAAAACTATTGCTTTCATAACTACGAATGTGTCTACAACTTATCAAATATGTTAGTTCTATGATTCCACCATAAGACCTTTAATATGTATATAAACGTGAAAATAGTGTAGTAATGCTCAACAATAGGTGGGGCCTCACAAAAACAAAGACAAGAGCTAGTAAGGCACTTATGAGTCAACCTATAGCAAGTCGTCTGCATCCCAATCTTGTTCATCATATCTAGAAGGCGGGCAACTAGCCAAAGGGACAACGCCAAGTGCCAAACTAGGACAATCACCAAGTTCAACACGTGGTGAAGCACTCTTTTTAGGAGGATCATTATTTAAGCTCATGGAAGAGGAAAACAATAAATTTAAATCTTTATGTACCTCCTCATCAATTTTAGAAATCTCATTATCATCATCCAAGTTAATCACAATATAAGGTCTAATGATAATATCCATAGAAGGTGCTTGTTCTTGTTGTGTTTGAGATATATGATTTTCTTGTTTCGGAAAAGGTGAAGAATCATCATGCACTGCTTGGGGTAAGTTTGGATTTTGATTTTCTATGTTGTTCTTTTCGTTTGCTTGTAATAAATGAGCAATAGGACGACATCTACACCTACGCTCTCTAGCATTTCAGTTTCTTTTTATTCAGTTTTCAAGTTGCGATTGGGTAGGAGCCGGTTTATCCACCATAGGTTTCTTTTCTTCCCGTAAGGGAGGAACGAAAGGAACCATGGTAGGTTGTTCAACCAATTTCTCTTTAGCTTTGTAATTTTTTTTAATTTTAGAAGGCACAAGGGGACTTATTTAGTTATCTCGTGGTCTCTTATAGGAAATAGGTGAAGGATTTGTCATGTTTTGGTCTTGGTTACTTGGAAGGGCTTTTGGTTCAATCATGGTTTCATCAAGGATAGGAGGCTTGATCATGGGTTGAGGCATATTAGTAAGGGATAATTTTGTTATGTGCTTTGCTTTAAATTTTTGATAGGATTTAAAAAAGAAGTCCTCACGAGGCTTAATAAGTTCCATAGGTTTGGGAAAAAAAAATCCAATGAGAAATTCCCATGGGAAGACACAGGAATAAAGCCACTATGGTGTACAATAAAAATCTCTTTTCCAAATGGAAACTTTAAGCATTTATGTACTATTGACGAGAAAAATTTCATGGAGCGAAGCCATAGGTGGCCTAACTTCACATGAAATTAGTCTGACGATGGGATTATGGAGAATGAGACATTCATTTTTTTTGGTCCAACTTGTAGAGGAAGAGTTATCGAACCTCATAGGGCAAGTAAAACCATTATGAATTTTGATGTGTCTTGATAAGGCTCATGCACAAATAAGAATTCTTAAGTGATCGCATTCTCTACAGAAACAAGATCAATTAATATGCTATTAGTAGGCTTGTCATTGATTGTTCCAACTATGTAAAGAGGACCATCGGGTGCATGTTTGATTATGTCATTTTGTGAGAACGCAATGCCAATGAGAATTTTGGTTTGGCCCTTAAGAGGTTGAACTTCAAATTTGGTTGCAACCATCTTATCTATAGAACTTTCCATATTGTCTTTCATGTTTTCATCATCTGTGTCAATATTCATTACATCATTCTTAGTTTCACTAGATTTGACAAAGGAGATGTTATGGTTTGGCATAGGATTAGTAAAGATTTACAAATTTTGGTTAGGAGGGGCAACAGACTTATTACCTTATCATTAACACCACCAATTTGAATGTGATTAGAATCAATGAGGTCTTGCACAATATGTTTAATACACTTACAATGTTTTGTATCATGTCCATTTTGTCAATGAAAATGGTAAAAGGAATTCTATCTATAGTTTGAAGGTAAAGGCTTAGTAGGATTAGGAGCTCTAACAGGAGGTAAAGAAATTAAGTTCTTATTTAAGAGCTGCAACATGATGGAATGAAGGGTACCGGGAAGAGGGGTAAATTGCCTATTCTTCTCCTGAAATGTAAATGAATTTGTCGTCTTTATAGCAGCTACTTGCGTGTTAACATGTTGAGTTGGTTGAGGGGAATTTAGTTGTAAAAAACCCTTATTTTGTTTCTTGAATGGTTGATAGTTGGTTTGAGGCATTGATTCATATTTTTTAGGATGGTTAGAGGGAGTCTTCACTTCACGACTACTACCCAAATTTTGGTAATCACGAAGGGCTATACATAATTGTGTGAAAGAGGGAGATTTCATCATCCCAATCTTATCTTGAAGTTTATTTTGTAAATTCTCAATGAACATTAGTTGAAGATTAGAATGAAGAATCTTAAAGTTGATTTGTGAATAAAGCAATTGATAACGGGCGATAAAGTCGGTGACCTTTTCATCATCATTTTATTTACATCTAATTAAATCTGCTAAGGTCATCTTAGGACCCATGCACACTTGGAAATGATTAAGGAAGGCATACTAAGTTCATTAAATGAACACATTGAATTATTTGGTAAGGAATAAAACCATTCCAAGGTAGTGTCTTTCAAGGACCTAGGGAAGAGTTTAGCCAAGAGTTTATCCTAAAAAATGAAGTCACTAAATAAGGTTGTGTATGTAGAAACATGGCTAATAGAATATCCTTTCCCACCATATTTCTCAAATCTAGGAATCTCTATGTACCTTGTGGCATTTGTGTTCTCAATATCTCCAAGGATAATGGGTTTCTTTTGACATATTATGAAGGTTGGCCATTTTGATTTGATTCAATGTAGCAATTTGTTGTTGGAGGGATGAAACACTTTGCAAGAGTTGGTTAAGGACGGGATCATTATTTGTGTTGTGAGATGGAGGTGAATAAGGTGGAGATGTATATGTGTTCAGAGGACAAGTGAATTGTAAATTTGTGAGTGGGGATAGATGAGGAGATATGAGAGTTGAATGCACAAAGCTAGAGGGATTCCCAATGGAAATACCAAAGGTATTATGGAAATTGCTAGTGGGTTGCATGGTTGTAGTAATGGATTAGTTTATGTCAGAATATAGGTTATGGTTGTGGAAGGAGGAATTGAATTTCCACCTTGAGTTTGAGTATATCCCAAAGCTTGAGCACAAATAGTCATTGTAGGAACATTGTTGGTGATGATGTGATTTAATCTACACACAACTTCTATTCCCAGTTCATTATCAATTATTCTCCTCATGTTATCTATGATAGGAATCACATTACTAGCAATGTATTCAGAAATCAAAAAGTTTTGCAATTTCTCTAACTCTTCATCCATTCTTGTTAGGTTCTCTTTAGGGACATTAGCAACTCTTGATTCAACATTAGTCACATTAGTTGTTGGTAAGGATGTCATAGGAAATGAAGTGCCAAGGGTATGGTCCATAGTGGATTGATTAGTGTCAACACTATGAATGAAATAGTTGGAAAACCCAAGATCCATGACGAGTGATGTATCACGGGATGACATGAGTCTCAAACTACATCTCATGACAATATTGGCAATAAGACACCAAGTTGTGAAGCTCATGGAAGTTTCAAAAACCCAAGGTGCACCCAAAATGGAGAGCAGGTAAAATGCAATCAAACAACCTAGAATGTAAAGTGCAATGCAAGTATGTAAAGGCAAGTTCCAGATTTAAAACAAGATAAATTTTTGATTATGCTATGTAAAAACTTGAAAATAATTTCTTTTTGAAATGCAATTTTGAATTCAAACAATGAAATAATTTTGACAAATTAACCTTAATATAAATGATTTCAGAAAACAAAAATTATGGAAAATGAAACAACAAACTGAATGCAGGAATACAGAATGCAGAAATAGTGTTTTTGATGCTAAAAAATGCATAAAAAGCCCTGATCAGGGACTCATTCGCCCATGGGTGAATGGGTCTCACTTTAGGGTTTTGAAAAATCAAATTATAGAGTTTTGAGTTGATACTTATGTTCAAATTCTTGTTTCAAATAGGTGGTTATAGTTTCAAATTTTTAGAAAATAAAATCTAAATGCAAGTGCAAAATGATGCTAAATGACAAGCAAAAAGACCTAATTTGAGATGCAATTTTGATTCAATTTTCTGATGTAAATGACTGATCATGCAATGTTATGTGAACAATAAGAAAAATGATTGAAATTTTTGAATTTTCTAGATTTTAAAGAATACAAAAATGCAAACTTAAAACCCTAAATGAGATGCAAATCAATGCAAAGTAATGAAAATCCTAGATCTAGGGTTGAAAATGTAATCCAAATTTTAGAAAGTTATGATGCTCAAAAGTCAAGTTCACTAAAATGAAACATAGAAAAATAGGTTCACCAAAATGAATGAAGGACAATGGGGTATGATGGACCTATCTTTCTATATTCATTAGGAAATGGGATCCCCACAAAGAATTGACTAACAACCCTTAGGTGAAACAATTTAATGTGAGAATCTTCAGATTTCCTTATGCTTTGAGGATGAGGATAAAGTTCAAACAACACTTTTGGGAGAAAAACTAAAAAATAACAAATCAACCTAATTATGCCAATTCAAACTTGCAACAACAATATAAAGCTCAATATTGACATAAATAGAAAACTTATTGTAGATTTGAGAAAGGCAGAATGATGTTTACCAGTCACCAAAAGTCACTTTTAGGATGTTGTCTAGGACTCATTCACCCATGGGAGAATGGATCTTTTGTCAAGTGTTTTTAGCAACTTTCATGAGATTCTAATGATGATTTGCAACTTCTAATGTTTCCATGTTTTAGTGTCAGAAAGTCAAAAATCAGATCTGTAGGTGAGATTATGTGATTTGAAAACAACTTTGACAAATTTTTCAATCTTGCACTTCAAAAGGTCTTCAATCCTTCTTCAACCTAAATTTGCGACACAAGCACAAGAGGGAAAACATGTTTTTTTTGGGTGAATGAGAGTTTTCCTTGGTCAAACCCAGTTTGGGTAATTAAACCTCGAATTGAAATAAAGCATGAAAGAGGGAATGAAGAATGAACAATGCTATGTTACCACTCAACAAACCCTTGAATAAGCCTTGGTAATGGATATATTGGACGGTTTGTAACTTGCATGAATTGGCTTCAATGGATGTGGATCTTGATACTTGAATTGACACTTTGAATGTTTGAACTTGATCTTGAAACCTACATCACAATGTTAGCTCCAAAAACATGCATGATGCAAGAAGACTTTGACATGATGATTAGATCTTGAATGTTGCAATAAATTTTTGATATATTTTCTCTTGAATGCCCTTGATCACAATATTAGCTTTAGGAATTCTCTCATCAAAATGCTCTTGAAGTTCTCTTGAAAATGCTAGGTGAAACTCATAAAATAACCTTGTATTTATAAGTATGTATTCGTAATTTCTCAAAATTCAAATATTACAAGCTGACATTGAAATATGGATTTGGGGACCTTAGAATACTGCCAAAAATATATTTTAAATTTAGGTTCAAAGTTCTAGGGATGACCCATTTTCCCATGAGTGAATTAGTCCCAGGTCCCTATTCCTGGAGCACACAAATTGCTAAAGGTAAAGTGTTATGTATTGGCATTAATTATTGTTGGATTTCCCCTTCGGAAAATGTAATTTATTAGGCTTGTAAATGAATAATAGGGCTTATTAAGGCATAATTAAGTCCAATTTAATTAAAAGGGCCCAAACAAGTGTGAAAATGTAAAGGAGTACATTTTTCAACACTAAATTAAGGCATTATTAAGTCCATTTTAATTAGTAGGGCCCAAACAAGTGTGAAAATGTAAAGGGATACAATTTTCTACACTACAAGTATATTCCTTGAATAGTCTTCCTATGGTTTATATAATGTATCTCATCCCATTATAGAATAGAATTACATTAATTGATGCTCTTGAAATAGCTTGAGATGCTTGTAGTCAAGAAATTGACTCAATGACCAACCCTTGTTATATTTTGCATTCTTGTATTTATTGCATTTAGTTACACCAAGTTCTAATTGCAAGATTTATTTACCAGTCAATGTATTAAAAGATTTAATACATACACTATAGAATAATTATCCCTTGGATTTGATGGACAACCAAACCCTCAAAATAGTAGCCTAGGACCCACTTTTTAGACATTTTCTAGCTAGGGTTTCACTTATGGCATCGAGGCTCCTATATCTACATCTATCATCTTCGCATGGCCTTGTGTGCAGATTTATGCCTTTGATAGGTTCAAGGTTATTTTGGAAATATTTTAGGGAGTGTAGATGTCTACCACATTCAATTATAGTAATCAATGGTGTACTTGGATTAAAAAGGTAGATAGTGGGAATAGTATGCATGAGCATTGATAAGACAAAAAAACCCCATTCTTAAATAGTGGCTGAGTAAAAAAAAAAAAATATTTGATGAAAATAATTTGGGAAATCTCATACCAAGATGCTAAAGAGGATTGAGTGTTGTAGATCGATGAGATAATTTACCAAGTGAATAGGGAAGTGAATTCTCTTAGGCTTGAGAAAGTGAGATGGAGAGCCTATGGGATTTGAGATGTAGGGATACCACGTAATAATTTTCTTTTGGGGGATCTCATAATTATTAATCCTAGAAGTCTGAGAGAAGAAGACATGAAGAGGAGTGACTATTGGGGAAGTTGCATACTCACTACCATAGGAAGAAAAATATGGATGTAAATGGAATCTTGAAGGCCTGAGGAATGTATGAATGAAGTGGTGGGGGTTAAGTTTTAAGCTTGCAAAATGTAAAGTGTATTTTGGGGAGGAGGGGATTGAAAAGTCCAAAAATCTACAATAGGAGTGATAATAGGCCAGGATCAAGGTTTGGAGATCTATAAGATATCTTCTACCATCAAGGTAAGAGGTTATTTGGAAACTTAGAGGATAGATCCTAAGAACAAAGGAGGTAGTGAAAGCAATTGAAGATTGGGGTTCAAAGAAATAAAATACCATAGAAATAGAAAGTAGGATCAAGGAAAAGAAAGTGAATAACTATCAAGTATTGGGGTTGGAACTTGCATATAATGACACATCCCTTTGGGGTAAAGTGGTAGACAAAAGTCTAAGAGCTCAAAAGAAGGGTAGAACTAGAAAATGAGGAATATGGAGAACATTGAGGTTCAAAGTTTGGGCCTATTATTTATGTGGTACCTAAGTAGAAGTATCCTTGAAGGCTTGTGTCCAAAATAGAAAGTAGGTGGGGTGGATAAAAGGTGAGTGAGGGGAACTATAGCATGAACATAAAGCATGCTAGAAATGAAATTTTTGAAAGGATGAAATGGAGAAATACGAAAAAACTTGAGCTTGGGGGGAATTTGGTAATGCAAGACAAAAAAATACATGGGGAATTAGAAGTAGTGAAGAAAGTAAACAAGAAGATCACAAGGACCTACAATGAATGAAAAAGGAAAAAAGTGAGATTGTGGGGTCAGGAGGAAAGTTGAGAATTGGAGGGAAGTGCATGGTTCGTAAGTCCTTAGGGAAATGGGGAAAATTTAGAAGCTCAAAAGATGTCCACAAATCCACAAGACAAGGAGGAATGATAATGTGGGAATTTGGAAGAAGACAAAAAATGGAGAAGGTCTAAAAGTGAAAGAAAACCTTGTGTTTCCCCATAAGAGGAAGCCATTTGTGGAGATGTGGGAATTCAAGGAATTTTGACCATGTGTGGAAGTGTGAGAAAATTTAGCAAGTCTACAAGAGGAACTTAGTCTTTGAGGAAGAGTTTTGGGGAATGAATTTTTTGGGATTAAGGGGGAAGTCCAAACATCCATTGGGTTTGAAAATCTTGTAAAGAGGATAATGGAATCATGGATGTGAGAAATGGAGGGAACAACATACTTTTTCCAAGAGTATACAAATTTTTAAAAATTAGGCACATGTAAAGAATGTAGGGGATGCAAAGCATAACACCAAGCATGAATTTGACCAAGAAGACCTATTGAAGAAATGTTGTGATTGGTTATCAATGATGGGATAGGCTGGGCCAAACTACTAAAAAGAGCACTAGAATTGGAAAAATTACAATTTTGAGGCTTGTAAAAATGGGTTCTAACAAAATCATTCAAAGATGGATTTTTTTTTGAGATTTTAAAGAACTTGTATAAAAAAAATGGTTTTGGATAAAACATATTTGGACTATAGGAAGATCATTAGTATGAGCCCTTATTTATGATCCATACATTGAATTTGATAATGACTTAGTTTGTTGCCCTTGATTGAATGTATTTATTTGATGTTCTTATGGTATTCCTATCTTAAACCCAAAAGCCTCTTGATGAAACTATGAAAGTAGAGGATGCTAGGGTTATTCCTTCTCACTTGAATGACAAGTTTTTAATCTCTCTCAAACTTGATTTTTTAAAGAATCCCTTGAGTTTTTATTCAAGAATAAGGTTATTTGTAAAACTATTGATTTGGGAGGGCTCTCTATCCAATTAATTTGTAAAAATGATTTGGTCATTTGAGAACATACCATCCTCTCATTCTTAAAAACTCTTGTTGGTTGATAACTGACAAGTCATTAATCAACACAAAAAATACTTTGCAACTAGGGCTCATTTCTTTTAAAATGGTTGAGAGAGAGCTTAGTAATCAGGCTCCAGTTGATTCTCTCTAACCATTTTTGGAACACCATGATTTGAATGAAAATGGACCCTCAAACAAAAATATTTTCATGCTAGCCAAAAATATATTTAAAAACTTATCAATAACTACTTTTGAAGTTGTTTCTATCTTGTCTAATGTGAATGAATCTATGTCAAGTCTTGAATCTTTAGAAAAAATAGGATGTAAAAATATTTAAAATTTGATGCTTGTTATTGCTTGTTGTTGTTGCTTCAATCCTTGATAAAGTTTTAGAAACTCTTCTAATGGGCAACGATAAATTTTATAACAAAATATTAAAATATTCCCTCTACATTTGAGAGTGGAAACACTATCATATTATAGGGGTTTATGTTTTGTCTTTATTTTACCAAAAACCACAAACAACCAAGGAACATAAGGAAAATTAAGGTAGAAAATGATTAAAAGAGGAACTATAGGTGAATTAAATGTGTAGACCATCACTTGAAAAACTTTAAAAAGAGATAATATAGTAGGTATGAAGTTTCTCCTCCTTAATGGAAATGAAATTGGATGTGATTGTATAATGGACCAAATAAACTCACAGAAACAAGAAGTTTTCACTAGATGTGTTTACTTGCAAGTGATGCAAAACTTCACCATTGAAAGCCTAACATTATAAAATATGAGAGATAAAATATAACATGTAGATGAAAACGGTTTATTACACATGATTAAATTCATTTAATAGATTTAAAATTAGATATCATAAGAAAATAGATTAGTATATCCATTTGTAAGCAACACTAGATTTCAATATATTAAAAAAATATAATATAGTAATATTGATAAAAAGATTACAAGGAAAGTTTCATATATTTTTTATATTACATATCAATTACAAATATTTTTATCATACGAGCATCAACATGAGACCAATACAAGTTCTTTATGAGTAAACACACTAGAAATCACTTATGGAAGACCAAGGGTCACTACTTAGAAATCTAATTTATATAGAAATCATATCTACATTAGAAGCCAATGATGGAAGACCAAGAGTCACAACTTCAAATTCCACTTTTAGATGTCCCTATGGGGATTTGAACTTGGGTCTCCACAATGAAAACCCAACATTTTAACCAATTTAGCTCAACCCCTTGGACACAGTTTCAAAATTTAAAAAGGAAAAAGCTATTAGTAATTGGCTGAAACTTACAACTCTAATAACCCTTGAAAAAACCTTCCAAGCTTTTGATATCTCTTGATAAACAATTCTATGAACTCACATCTTACATGAGTTTTATTGTTATGCCCCTTAAAGAGGATGATAATGTAACTAGTAAATATGATGTAACTCAAAGATCACTCATGTCTTACATGAGTTTTATCATTATTCTCCCTTAAGAGGATGAGAATCCTCAAAGACTTTTTGTAACTAGTAAATATGATGTAACTCAAAGATCATGTGAACATTATTTTGTTTAAGAGACTATTGATAAAGATACAATAGTAATTAAAACTATGAGTACAAATGAAATTCAATGTTCTCATAACCAAACAGTAAAATAGATATAAAATGATTTAAAAAACCTCAAAATACTGAAAATAAAGCTAGTAATATAAGCTTAATCTAGATCTTCTATGTTCACTATCAAGGAAAGAATAAAAGATGAGTAGGGAGAAAAAGAATGGAAGACACATAGGATGCAAAATGCTCAAGTATTCACCAACAACTGCTGCAATATGAATTTTCCTTTGCATTCTCTACCATCCAATCTTCTATACAGCCTTACATAAGACATTTATATATTTCCAAGAGCACCTTCTCTCCATTACTTTCAGTTATGGAAGTAACTGTCAAACTATGTTTTTTTTTTGCTTTATTGCCAGCCACTCTCCACAGATTTCTAATTTTTTCAGTCAACGTGTTCTTGATGGTGGGATCCACTAGAGCATTTATAGACAGTTGCACATGAATTCATTAAAGGTTTTTCAAGTTTTTAGGGTGGTCATTTTTGTTGTCCACTTCTACAATTGTGGTCCTCAACAAGAGGAAGGTAGGGTAAGTTCAAGGAGACCTGGTGTAGAAATTGAAAAGGCTTATTATATGACATTTATAACGGTAAGCATACTGCAACCATATTTGAAAATGAAAAATGAGACTATCAAATTTGTGAAGGAAAATCATCTAGAGCAAGTGAAAATTACTTTGTTAGACAAAAGTGGAAAATGAGTGTGGGTAAATGCAAAATTATATCGAGGTATTTTAAAATGTAGAGTATTTTGAGTGAAATTTGAACAATAAAAAATAAAACTGTGGTTCACATAAAAATACCAAAAACTCAGTCAATCAAGAATATGACACAAAAGGTGGAAGGGAAGATGGTAGGGACCCTGGGAAGAAGATTTATATTACTCCATCTCAACTCCTCTCACCTAGTTAGCACATTTATATGTGCAAGAATTGCTAAATGTCAAAAATAGGGTAGAATGTATGAAAATAATGCAACAAGAAAGTGAATTCAAGCCTCTTGGAAAAATGGTGGCAAATCAAGCTTTAGTAGAAGAAAATAGAGTGCTAAAATAACAAATGGTAGCATTGTAAATAGTTATAGAAGTAGGGAATCATGAATGACAATCCATGCAATAATTGATAAAAGAAAACTTAGATTTAGTACACCCAAAAATATCAAAGGGTGGAACACAATCCTTACAAAAAGCACTCAAGGAATAAATAAAAATGAATTAATAGGGAAATCAACTCAAAGGATGTCAAATCATGGACTTGGGTAGTTAAAATCCCAATAGGTTGGATAGATGTGACAATGAGAAAGGATAGCAAATAACAAGTAAGAGAGAACATGGTAGAGTAGGAAAGATAAAAAAATATAATTATTAGAGGGGTTAGAGATTACGACAAAATTGAGAGTACCTACAATCTTACAAGTGATTTTCTAAGGGACAAGTCTACCAAGAAAGAAAGGTTAAAAATTAAGTGAAAATTGTATTAGGCCAATTAAAGTTTCCTTAAGGAGTATAAAAGAAAAATTCTAGCTTCTAAGAAAAAAGAGGCTTTTGAAGGGCTCTTGTTTATTTTTAGATGAAGATTTAACCTCATCGAACAAGAAGAGACAAGAAAAGTGGAATTGGCCAAAGTAAGAGCAACATGGGACAAAGGTAAAAGGATGTGGTTGCAAAATGGAAAAGCCATTACCACCAATGTTTTGTCCCAAAAAAATAATAATAAGAGAATAACAAAGGGAAATCAAGGTTAGCAATGGTAGCAATGTCTTTAATAGAGCAAGGATAGGTGAAAAAAAGTAAAATTCTAACTCGAGCCTTTGGCTCCAAGCCAAATGGAAGGCCCCTCTTAGGAGCACTTCAAACTAGGGTATTGGAACTATATAGTTTACCCATGGAGAAGGGGCCATGGGTTTCATGAAAACTCATGGACATGATGGGTGCAAGATACCTACTTTTGATGGTTACCTAAAATTTATGATTTATAATGATATAGTTAGTAATGGCAAGGGATATAGTGGCATAATGGTCTTAATAAAAGAAGCACACAAAAAAAATATTCTTCAAGAAAAATAGACCCAAATAATCAATACATCTAGTTTAATTTTTTTGAGAGCGACAACCACATTAGAATTGCACCATGTTATTTTACCCCCTTAATGCCAAAAATCTAAAAAAATGGGTTACACTGTAAGGACCCTTTGTAGTGCTAAAAAATGATATTTCATTTTAATCAAGTAGTAGGGAGAAGTTCTTAGAGTGGATGACATTAATGTGAAGACAAATAATGAGAAAAATTGGCATCTTATGCAACAAGGAGGATAACAATTCTCTATGGCTAACGTAAGAGGAAAACCAACAATAGTCAAGGTCTTAAGTGGATAATGGGGATAACAACCATTTTGGTGAAGAATTACTTGTTTTATGCAACATTTTTTATTTGGCTATTTGCAATGGTATGGGTAGATGGAATTAATTTGGAAAGTATACATGCAAGAGATAATGGAGCAAATATTATTGATTATGCTATTTGTATGCAAAGCTTGATTGACAAGATAATAGAGGTTGTGATTGAAGATCCTCTTTATGATTTAAAATCAATATCATAGCCCAGTGTGACTTTTTCTATCTTGGACAAAAGAAAATCAACATGTGATATAAAAAAAATCCATTCACTAACCTCCAACAACGGGAAAGTTTCTTTTAACCTAATAAAGTTGCAATATTTTCAAGGAAAATTTAAGTCAATTAATGTAGAATGAAAGGAAAATATTGTAGGGTCTAAAAATTCATGAAGTAACAAACATAATTCAAGAGGCACTTGAGGGATGCAAAAGGACATGTAGAATAATAAGAAGAAAATAGGTCATATTTTGACAATTGAATGGCTTGATGAAGATTGTAAAGATGCAAGGAGAGTTATCAAGGAGCTAGGTAAAGAGAAGGAGAACTCAATGTTATACAAGTAAATTGTAAAAGTAAAAAACACGGTTTCATGAATATAAGGAGAGAAGAACCAATGTATCCAAGGAATAAAAACCCAAATATTTTTTGGAGGGAACTTCAATCAATAAAAGAGAAAACATAAAATAACATAACAACCATTCAATTGTTTGAGTGTGCAAAAAGAAATTATGAGCAAGAATTAGGGGTTGAAGTACCCCATAGGATCAATATGACTAGATAAATTTTCACTTTACAAGAGGTTAAGGAAGGTATCAATAAATTAGGTGCAAGAAAGGCTAGGGACATGGTTGAGCATCAAGTTGATTATCTAAAATGAGCAATGAAAGTCCTTGCTCCTCACATTAAAAAAATATTCAACGTCATCCCACATGGGTTTCCAAGAGATTGGGTTACCATCTTAGAAATAACCTTTTTAAAAAGTGGGTATGTTAACAATATTTCCAAATATCGAGTCATCATGTTCAATCCTTTGTTTGCAAAGTTGTTTGGCAACATGATTGAGCATAAAATAAAAAAGCGGGTAGAAGAAAAATAAAATAGAACAAAAGGGAAAGCAATTTTTAGACCAAAGCACTCAATAATTTATCACATAATTACTTTGAAGCATATAATTGAAAAAGTATGGAATGAGAAAGAGGAAGCTTATTGCTATTTTTTTGATTTTTCAAGAAGGATTTTGACATGGTTCCTAGACATAATGTGTGGTGTAGAATGAATGATCTTGGTATCCTAGTACACTTTAGAGTAGTTATCCATAGAATACGTGAAGAGGTTTGCATAAAAATAAAATCTCAGATATGTACATCAAAATTTTTTAGGAGTGACATTAGAGTTAAGAAAGGTTGCCCATTAAGTCCTACTCTCTTTGGCCTTTATATTAACAAAGTTGAAGAATGACTAAATTTGAAGTGTGAGGATGGTGTTCTCCTAGGTAAATATTGTTGAACACACTAAAATATTAAGAGGGGGGGTGAATCAATGTACGTTAAAATTCAATCCCAATTAATGATTGTTGATGATAAGTTATATCAATTAAGCATTCGCCTACTTAATCAAAACATGAAAGAAGATAAGAATTCACACAAGTACACAAATGATACTAGATTTATGTGGAAAATCCCACAGGGGAAAAACCATGGTGAGAAATGCTACTAGGAGCTATTGTCCTAATCCAACCTCACAAGTAAATAATAGTTACAACTTTGATTTTGGGCTACAACCCAAGGAAGCAACTACTCCTTGACTTTGTTTTAGGGGATAAAACCCAAGGAAGCTACTAATCCCTAATTGAAAGAAAGAACAACTGAAATATGATTAATTTTATGGCTTCAACCACTGGTAGTCATCAATTTTGCACATTAGGCCTATAGTGGATCTTTTCATGATCTTCTCATGCACTCATACATCTTCACACACTTCCATCCCATTCTCCTTATGTTTGATCTTCTATGTATATCATCCACACGCTTACAAAATACAAATTCAATCGGCCATAAAAAAGAAATTATAAAACTTGTAACATGTCATCCTACATCTTCATTGGCAGTATACAAAAATGGTAAAAAATTATTTACATTTCACCTAGATGAGTCAACATGACCCATACCGCATATACAAATGCTTCTTAGAATCCACTCAATGTTGAATTAGTGGCACACAACACCAACATACCCTAGTCGGCCTCAACAACAACATAACTTCACAAAATGACATGAAAACTTTGTGTGGTACTGGAAACAAGAAAGATCTTCATGAGCTTCATACATTGAACACTATGAGATATGTGGAGTGTCCACACAAACTCATTCAATTGAACTTTACAATCTTCTGCTAGCACAAGTAATCAAACATATGTTCTGTTGAAGATTAGGCATCCAAAACCAATTGTAACACTTTGAAACTTCAAATATGAACTTGTAGAGCACTAATCCACTTGAAACTTGAATAGCATGCATTTGAAATTACTAAGTATTTCCTCAAAACCTCTTGGAAAAAAAATTACATCCGGAGGAATGCAGAGCATTCCAACAAGCCTTCATATCCACTTTGCACTGCCAAAGCACATACCAGAACTCTGTCACTTCTAACTTTCACTATAGAAGGTAGAATAATATGAAACCTTGGATATAACACCTTTATATCTCTATGAAATTATCTTCAAAACCGTAAGACTAAATCTTTCTGTACAAAAGGATGTAGACCAAAACATTGTCTTTGACTTAGAGAATATACTGTGAATGCCTTAGAATTTTTTTTTACAACTTTTCTTTGAGTGTGGTACACAAAACTAGCAAGATATCAATGTAGACATACTAAAAACACATTAAGACATGTGTACCCACCTCTACATCATACTTATGCAACAAACTGATCCATACACTACAAAGCCGACTTGCACCATTTAGATATCTCTGCACATCAACTATCTTCAGAGCATATACAATCATCAACACATTTTTGACCTCAATGAAAACCAACCTTATCAATCTATAACAAATATGTGGTCAAGTTTCTCTTGTACATCGACGATCTTATTTTGATTGCTAGGTTTGCACAAGGGTTGCAAGAGCATTTTTTTTCCCTTGAGCACTTTTACAAAGATGTGGGCATGCAAGTTAGCACTAGCAATACCAAGATCACTATCTTCTTCAATAAAAAGAAAAAAGAACTAGTTAAAATTTTATTTTGAAGTATCCTAGAGGAAGTAATAGAGTATAAATACCTTGGGCTTGACTTCAACAAAATGCTTAATTGAGAAAATTGTAGAAGGAAAATAACTTTGGGAGGGTGGAGAGAAATTTTTTCTCTTCAAAATAGATGCAAAAAGTTACAGTTATGAGATTGGAAAACTATTCAAATTCTATTTGGATTATTAGCAATTTTGGTAGTGCTTTATGGATGTGAAATTTAGGCCAATAGTACTTCTAACAACAAATGGATGTAGATAGAGAGAATTCAAAATAACATGATTATAAGAAAAATAAAGTTAAAAGTATTGGTCCCCTATGAGATTATTCTAGCTAAAATAGTTGCAATTCCTATTGAAGCCATTGCTATGGTGCATATTTTAAGATATCTACAAAAATTGAACAGATGAAAGTGAATCACTAGCCCAATGTTGTCTTTAAATATGTCTTCAATGAAAGAAATAAGTCATGGATGAAGAAAAAATGTAGGTGGATGAACAAGTGGCACATTCATTTGAATGCTTTCCCTAATAATGGTAAATAAATAAATACTTTTTTTATCGATAAGTTTCACAAGGCTATATGGAAAAAAGGCCTTAGGGAGAAAAAAATATTACCTTGAGGAATTTAACCCCACCTCAAATAATTAACAAAGGCCTATTTATAGGCCAATATCTTGTGGGCTCAAATATTCTCATCACCTAATTGAGGACTAAGTTGCATTATCTTTGGTGAGAAATAGGTAGGTGGAAAAGGCCAAAAGAGGTTTGGGAAGAGAGGGTATGTGTCTTTTGCATAGTGAGGACAGTGGAAATAGAAATGTACTTTATTCTAGATTGCTCTACATACAAAGACATCTAGGGTCAAGTACATAAGTAATTTATTAGCAACATCTTTTCATGATTTATTTAGTGAGGATAAGGTTGAGAGAATGGGGGAGTTTATTATCAAATTGAATAGAAAAATATCAACACTTCACAAAAAACAATAGTAGGGTTTGTTGTTCTATAGGCCATCTTGGTATTGTGGACATTAATTCTATTCTATTCTATTCTATTCTATTCTATTGGTCACTTAGCATAAATGTTTGCATTTTCTATTCATAGTAGGTGCTTGATATAAATCATCTTCATTGAAAGAAATGTTCCACTCATCATTGATTTGTTTTTTCTATTTTAGTATTTTTAGGATTGTTAACTTACTAAATTTAATAGTTTGTTCAACTAGTCTCTTTTAGGGACTTGGATATGGGGAAAAATATACTTTATTAATTATTTTGAGATTTAGAGAGTCCAAATAATATTTTTTCAAGAATAATGGATTATGTGATTAATTGCTTGTTTATAAGTATTTGAAGATTTAGTTATGCTCTTGAATATATAAATGTACAAAATTGCATTATTAAAATGTAATGGAGATTTTTTAAGTTTTATATATCCTCCATTATACATTGTGTAGATGATATGTAGGTCATAATTTAACTTTGATTTTTTTTCTATATTTTTCAATTGGTATCAAAGTTATTGGAAAGCCTTGTGAGACATTGAAGATTAGTGCAGTTATGTTTGTGTTGAGAGAAATTACTACATCAAAGACACACATAGCTTAGAAGATAGGCATTTACAAAGAAGAGCAAAGTTCCTGTGAGAAATTTAAGATTTGTGTAGTTCTATTTGCGTTGAGAGAAATTAGTAAATCAAAGAAACACAAGATTTAGAAGACAAGAATTTACAACGACATATGAAAAAATTCACCGCCAGCAATTCACAAACAGAAAATTCACCGCCAACAATTCACCACGGGAAAAATCACCGCCATGACAATTCACTGTGCGAAAAATTAATTGCATAAATTTTTGGCGGTTAATTTTCCTTCGGTGAATTGCTGGAGGTGAATTTTCCTAGAGCCATTTACAACTTAGAAGAGTTAAGTTCTTGTGAAAAAAGAAGAAACATAACTTGAGTTAGCCTAGGGTGTTGTTGAGTCTTGAATCCTTAGAGCATTATTGTTGCAATTTATTATAACGAATTTACATGTTCATTTTTTTGAAATCTTTTTCTTAATTAGATATATGGATGATGAAAGGGTAAAGGGTGCTTTTGTTCTTTTACCAAAGTGCAATAATGGCATAGCCCCATACATCGAATCTAATTTTTTTAACATTGCATAATAAAAGAAGAAAAAAATCAAGAGATCAACCTATATTTGTAGTAAGGAGATAGCTGTTTGAAATATTTATTCTTATTATTTTTTTGCTTCTACATTAAAATAAGAGAAATTAGCGATGTAATAAAGAATATGATGAGTTATCTATACTCGATTTTTTCATTACAAATGATAACATCAAGTCAAAGAGACCCAAATTTCTGGACCAACCGATGGAAGTGATGGGAACAAGAGATAGAATATTTTTCTTCTTTTCCAAGAATTGTGCATGTTTTTTTCTACCACTATATCTATTGATTCAAGTAATTTGACTTTTCCCTATAATATTTTTCATTTATTCAAAAGAAGAGGACTGTCTATTTCTATGAAAAAATGGATTTCAAGAATTTTGAGTTATTGAATTTCATTTTTAAACTATTAAGTGATCAAGAAGAAAGGACTAGTATATATGGATTACATGTTGAAATTATTTTTTAAATTCAAATATATACATGGGATGAGTTTAGTAATGCATAATAAATTTGAGGATAATATTGGATTTTTTTTTAAAATTACTTAAGGAATCTTTGCATGATGAGTGTTTTAGCTTGATAAAGGTGTTAAGGGAGACAATATTGATGTATCCAATATTGATAAAGGTGTTAAGGAATCTTTGCATGATGAGTGTTTTAGTAGGATACACAATTGTAGAAACCACTTGGAAAGTTCTTAACCTTGACCTACCATACAATATACTTCTTGGTCATCCATGGATCCATGACATGCAAGCTGTAGTTTCAACCTACCATCAATGCATCAAGTTTCCCATGAAGACAAGGAAATCACAATCCATGGTGATCCAAAACCTTTTTACTATTGCAAGAACCTAGAAGAGAAGTATTATAGGGTCCCACAAGTTCCTAAGAATGATGAATTACCAATACCCTCCTCTTTTATTTACCCATCTACCTTACCTTCTACCTCTGAATCAAAGACACCTATATTGTAGAATATCCTTGAGATCAAAGCAATTATCAGAGATAATGGTTGTGGGGACTACAACCTGAAATATTCTTTTGTAGTTGGAGAACTTCCTCTTTCTCCTAGATCCTAGGGGAAGCCTCAACCTACTGAAAATGAGGTAAAAACAATCAATATGGCACCTACCACCTTCAAAAAATGGGGAGATTTAAATAAAGAAATCATTGTTGAGGATAACACATCAGAATGACTCTACCAAGATGAGAAACCAAAGCCTCCTCTTCCAATGGATAATGAAAAAAAGCACTTCAGCTAATGAAGAGCATGGGATACAATAAGAATGGAAATCTTGGTCAAAATAATAATGGTTTACTAGAACCTCTTGCTCCTAAGAAATGACCTAGAAATATTGGCCTTGGATTTACCATGAGAAAATTGACCCTTCTTGGCAAGGGTGCTTCTATTAAGGGAGTCAAATCTTCCTCTTAGTTAGCTACATCGTGTAACAATACCATCGATGACTTTCCCCTTGAAATCACAGACCTATTTGAGGATACTTGCATTTTCATGATCACTACCACATCCTTCGCTTCCACTAGCCAAATCACTAAATTGAAGCTCGTATATCCCCAACTTATAAATTGGGACCAACGAGGACTAGCTATTTTGGATTCTTTTGAAACAATGAGGCTATCTCTGAATTTATGGGGCTCTGAGATTGCATACCATTTAGGGATCACAAAACAGGTTTTGACATTAAGCTAGATATGCAAGCATACTATGGGGAAACGATTGAATCCCTTAGTCGCAAAATTGAAAATATGAAAATCATATCTTGATCCCTAAGTGAAAACCACACTGTGGCACTTTCTGATCGCAAAATAGTAAAAATAAAGGACATATCCGATAGTGAAAACCTCTTTGAGGTGCCTAAGGATGAGGGATTCAATCTACCTAGTAGTGTGATACATCAAGAGAAATCAACAGTGCTTGTCAAAAAATCTAATCTAGTTAATGTAGGAACAAAGGAGGCATCACAAATCACCTTTTATGTAGAATCTCTCCTTGACGAAGAATAGAAGAACTTGGTAGTTTTCCTGAAAGAGAAAAAAATAAACTTTGCTTGGTCCTATGCAGACATGCCCAACCTTGACACATCAATAGTTGTTTACCATCTCACGGTTCATCCTCAAGCTACACTTGTGAAGCAAAAGTTAAGAAAAATACATCCACAAATAACATTATTGGTCAAGGTGGAGTTGTAGAAGCTTCTTGACATGGGATTCATATGACCAATTGTTTATCTAGAGTGGGTTTCCAACCTAGTACCAGTTTCAAAACCCACTGGGGGCATCATGATATGCAAAAACTTCAGGGGTTTGAATAAGTCATGTCCCAAGGATGATTTTCCTTTGCCTAATATTGACATTGAATTGTGGATAGCCAAAGAGGATCAGCATAAGACAACGTTCACATGCCCATGGGGAACATATTGTTGGAATGTGATGTCATTTGGTCTTTAGAACATTGGATCCACTTATTAGAGAGAATTGATCCTTATTTTTCACAACATGATTCACAAGAATCTAGAGGATTATGTAGATGACATCTTGGCTAAATCATTGACAAGGAAGGGACATCTATATGTGCTAGGACCAATTTTTAATAGAATTGAAAAATATTAGGTATGGTTGAATCCTAAGAAGTATATTTTTGTTGTTACTACATGCAAGCTCTTGGGATACATTGTATCATGAAGGGGAATTGACGTGGACCTAGCTAAGGTTAATGAAATTATGGACATGCAACCACCACAAACTATCAAGAAGCTCCACAACTTACAAGAAAAACTCCAGTCCATCAGAGTATTCATTACATAATTAGTGGACAAGTGTCATCCTTTTTCTCATCTCCTCCACAAGGGTGTAGCTTACAAATGGGATTAAAATTGTGAACAAGCATTTCAACAACTCAAATATTATCTAGCAACACCACCTATCATTATTCCACCAATAGTGGGTAAACCCTTGACTCTTTATATCTCAGCTACTTTAGCAGCCCTAGGCGCTCTTCTTTCCCAACATGATGAAATGGGAAAGGAGAGAGCTATTTTCTACATTAGTAGAACCTTGGTTGGATACAAGCTAAACTATTCACCCATCAAAAAAGCTTTCCTAGTAGTGGTGTTTGCTTCTAAAATGCTAAGGCACTACATGCTCTCCCACCAGGTAAAGCTCATCTCTAAGGTGGATCCATTGAAGTATTTTCTATCCAAAGCTACTCTTACAGGACGAATGGCCAAGTGGGTAATGATCCTCACAAAATCTGATATAGATTATGTGGATCAAAAGGCTATCAAGGGGCAAGTTATCATAGATCAACTAGAAGAGTCACCTTTCTATGCAGAGAATCCTTTGGTGTCTAGATTTTTCTGATGAATCATTATTTTTCCTTAGCATGATAGAGTAGTGGAAGTTGTATTTTTACGGTTCATACACAACATGGATCTAGAACACGTATCCTTTTCTTCACCCCACAAGGTAATTGCATCCGTAAATCATATTGGTTACCTTTTCCATGTACTAATAACATAGATGAGTATAAGGCCCTTATCATAGGATTAAGGATCACAATACAATGGAAAATCCAAGAGTTGAAAATATATGGGGATTCTCAACTGATTGTGAACTAGGTTAATGATGACTACTAGACCAAAGATGGCAGGCTCATGCCCTATAAGAAGATGGTGGATAGTATCAAGTATTACTTTGTTGACATAACATTTGAGCAGATACCTAGGATCAACAACCGAGTAGCAGATGCTATGGCTACTATTGGGTTCTTGCTAGATATGCCTCATAATAGTTTGAAATGTGAATTCCTTGTTGAGTAGCTTCTTGTGCCAAATTTCAATATCCCTGAATTCGAATTTGTGTGAAATTGTTGGTCCTAGTTCCTCATGGTATCATGAAATATTCACTTACCTACACAAAAGGTATCCTCCCATATGACCTTAATTTGAAGCTTTAGAAATAATTTTATCAGAAGAGCATCCTAATTTGTCCTTTTGGGTGATACCCTTTATCAACGAAGTCTTGAAGGAACATTATTGTGATGTCTTAATCAAGAGGAAGCTTTGAATATGTTAAAAGAAGTGCACAAAAGAATTTGTGGATCACATTCAAGTGGTATAACCTTGGCTAAGAAATTGTTGAGGACATGATATTATTGGCCTACCATGGAACATGAAGCAAATTAGTTTGTCAAGAAATGCTTGCAATGCCAACAACGTGGATACCTCATTCATGCACTGGCTCAAGAGCTTAGGCCTATCACTACACCTTGGCCTTTCTCATAGTGGGGACTAGATCTCATAGGCCAAATCACCCCACCTCATCCAATGGTCATAAATTTATCATCACAGCCACTGAGTACTTCACAAAGTGGATTGAAGCAATACCAATGAACTATATCATAAGAAATAAGATATCCAAATTCATCTTGAACTACCTCATCTGCCGTTATGGTGTTCCTCAACCCCTTATCACAAACAACATAACACCTTTCAAGAACCAATATGTTTGGGAGCTATGTCAAATATTTAATATCCATCACTTTTCCACTCCATACTATCCCCAAGGAAACCGTCAAGCTGAGGTTTCTAACAAAACTATCCTAAAGATCCTTAAAAGATAGTCAATGAAGTTGGCCGTGATTGGCATCTCTACTTGAACCCTACCTTATGGGCATATCGAACCAGTATCTGCACACCTATAGGTGCTACACCCTACTCTCTATTTTATGGAACTAAAACCATCCTACTTATAGAGGTTGAGCTCCCATCACTAAGAGTGTCATTACAACATCTCATTATTGATGAAGAATACCGAGTGTCTAGATTGAACGAGCTAGAGTTGGTGGATGAATGTAATATTGAAGCATTAAATCATCTACAAGCCTATCAGAATTGAATTAGAGGGAGCTACAACAAGATCAAAATTCAACACTTCTAGGTGGGAGACCTTGTGTTGAAAGAAAATCAGAAGAACATGCCAGATCCAGATACCAAAGTTAAATTTGATTCGAACTGGTTAGGACCATTCATTGTCACAGCTAGCTATGGTTCCAAAGCTTATCAACTATCAACCGCTGAAGGAGAAACCTTGCAGGAGCCCATCAATAACACACATCTCAAAAAGTTTTATGCCTAGGTCTTGAAGGGTATAAATAAAAAAAAAAAAAAAATTTAGAAAAACAATAAAATAGAAAAAGGATCAAAAGAGTAAAGAGAAAAATCATCTTCTAGTGAAAACCACTTCGGTGGCGCTTTGGGCAAGTACCTTGGTGAAAACTTGACAAATAGGTGTCTTGCATAAATAAGCACCATCTACCATTGGCTCTTTGGCTTATCCTGCATTCTCTATCCATTGCATCCACCCTCCATCCTATTTATCATATTTATTCCTTCATCCATCTGTGTCTATATCATAGCTGAGTATTGAGTAAGTATCATGTTCCCCTATAGTACTACTTGGAAAATTCCTAAGGTCATTTTGTCCTACCTATATCGAGGTAGTCTATCACATCACATTGGGGGCATCTTCCTATACTAGCATTGGATCGAGTTCTTGTATATTCCCTTAAGGTTATTCTCAAAAATCCCAAAAACATCTACAAAATCATCAAAATTTCAAAAACATCCATAACATCATTGAAATCCAAAAACATGCAAACTTGTAAAGTTCAAAAGTCCAAAAACATCCATATCGAGTCAAAATCCCAAAAACATCCAAATCATATCAAAATACCTAAAAAGGTCTAAAACATCAAAGAAAGGTCAAAAACACTTGTCAATCTACGTTGTCTTTGTGCTTACATAGGCAAGGCCATCATTGATGAGCCCCTGAGGTGTTAGGTGCCTCATGTATATATTTTGATGATATACACATTACTTCTGATATGTATCATGACAGTCATTATATATATGAGATGAGTGGATGCGACATTTATACTAATGATGTACCTTTTATTTCATGTTTATGCTTATGTTGATGCATGCATGTCTGTATATGTTTATGATATAAATACAGATGTTTATGAGATGCTTCTATGATGACGATTCCTTTATTATGCATATGATATGATGTGTATGATTCATGATTATGCTTATGATGCACATGTATGTTTTATGATATGATGCAATGTGAATGTATGCAAATGCAATGGATGGTTTATTTTTAGGTATTTTTCTCGTCTGATATGTAATGATGATGCAAGATGTATATGTGATGGGATGCATTTATTTTTTATAATTTTCATGTGATGTGCGATAATTATGCAGGATACATTATATAATATGTTGATAGTTTGTGGATGCAGGATGGATGCATTTATATGATGATTTTTTTTACCATCATGACACCAAGTTGGAAATGTTAGCATGGAAAAAAGATAAAAGAATAAGATGAATGTTGATTAACCATTGCTTTTGAGATTGATTTAGAAGTCCAACAAGCCTATGATTTTTTGAGACTTTATTAGAATATGTGATGAGATAGAGTAGATGATATTACTTGCTTCTTGGATTAGGATAAATCCATCCTATCATTCCTTATTTTTGATATAACAAATAGACATGATGCATCAAGGTATTGGAAACCAAGATGGCATTGTATCTAATGTGATGGACTCTGACTCTGCAAACAGATAGGAGTATCCCTATTCATAACTAGGTTAAACACAATTGAATTAAGCAAGTAAAGAAATCATTTAGCCTAACTAAGTCATGTATTCCCAATTAAATTATTGAAATGTCAACTAAGAAGCCATTAAAACACAAAAGAACAAGTCATGAAATGACAACCTATTTAACACTCAAATCTCATCCTATTGGGGGAATAGTGCCGAATTGATGTGGAATGATCGACCCTTTCCTAATCCAATTGTTGAAGAAAGCTTGAAATGATGCTCTAATGGTGAAATGAATGGAAATGGATATAAATTTTTCTAAAAATGGATATAAAAATGGGTATAGTGCAATTACTCTAATGCTTTGTGGATGAATTCCTCATAAAATGATGGCTATTTATAAGATTTTTAGGTGAATAAATGGCTAAGATCAATTTGGTTAATCAATGGATAGAAGTGGATGAGAGGGAATGTCATGGATCAATGATCAAATGAAGGATCAAGATTGAAAGATCACATGGATTGATAAAATTAATCAACGATTGCAATTGATCTCAACAAACATAAATCCTTAATATTAGGAGGAATGTGTAAGATATTTCCATGTGCAGGGAAATGCTCAAATTTGAATTGGGAAGAATATTCCTTTGAGGAGTGGGAAATTAGTCAATTAATAATTAAAACATTATTTAATTGTGCAAGGTGGAGGAATTTAAGATTTTAATTAAACAATTAGATCATTTAATCAAAAGGGAAATTAGTGACATTTAATTAAACAATTAGGATTATTTAATCAAATGGGAAGAATTAAAGGATTTGATTAAATAATTCACATTATTTAATCAAATAAGATGAAAATTAGCATGAAAGAGGTGAATTAATCAAATAATATTGATTATCCGATTAATAGAAGAAAATGTTGAATTTAATTATATAATCAGGACTATTTAATTAAATAGATGAAAGTGGTCGAATCTAGAAGAAAATGGTGTTAATAAATCGAATCAAATGCGTAATATTGATCAGGAAAAATTTAAGTATCTACACAATGGAAATCTCAACAAGTTTCTTTTCAGGGACATGTCATTTGCATATACTTTCTTTGTGTCGTCATCATTGCAAGAAGAAAGAAAAATAATCACCTTGGTTTTGTTTTACCTTGTACAAATCCGTCATGGTAATGTCTTGTTCTATGTTATATGAGAAATGATTAATGGATTTTTTTGAGTTCGTTAAATCTTTTGATTCTAGGGGGTAAATGATAAAACCATTATATAGCTTTCCCACGAAGGATCCTTGGAAAGAGTCTCATTAAGTATGTGTCATTGTAGGCTATGTCCATGCAAGCCACAAAAAATTCTTGTATGTGTTCAATGGGGTCTCCTCTTCCTTTGTACTTGCCAAATTTAGGAATTTCAAAGTTTTTAGGAAAGGGGATCATAGAAATTCTTTGATAATAAGGATAGGGACAAATTTCTTCCAAGGTATAGCTCCTCTTAGTCTTTCCAAGTTGTATGTGTGCTATCTTTTGGTTTATATTTTGGATTTGCAATGCTAACTCATTTCCTTGAGTATTTTGTGGAGGATTAGGTGGATTATAGTTTTGATGTCCAAAGAGGGATGATGAATTGTAGGATGGGTTTTGAGTTTGCATCGGACCTTGAGGGATGTTGTATTGATATTGACGATTTATGTTTGGATTTTGAGGATTTATGTTTGAGTATTGAGGGTTGATGTTTTGATGTTAAAGGTTTATGTTTATATTTTGAGAGATGAGGTTTTGGTGTTGAGGGTTAATGTTTTGATGTCGAGGGTTTATGTTTTTATGTTGAGGGATAAGGTTTTGGTGTTGAGGATTTGTGTTTTGTTGATATTGGGGGTTGATGTTTTATTGATAATGAGGATTTGTGTTGTGTTCATATTGGGGGTTGATGTTTTGTTGATATTGAGGATTTGTATTTTTATGTTGTGGAGTTTGGGTGTACAAAGTATCATATTGATAGTGCATTGTGTTAGGATCCTGATTTTGAAAGTTCAACCCTTGTTGATATTGAGTGTTGTATGAGGGGTTTTTGTTCTTGGTAAAGAGGTTGTTGTTGAATGTTTTTTTGTGTCATGTCTTGTTGTTGAGGAGGGTTGGTTTATGTGTTTTGATGGATTGGTGGTTGTTGTTGTGATTGGGGATATGGATTAGTTTGTTGTGGTTGAAGAGGTGGATTAGGAATGGTATAGATGGGTGAAGCCATATGTTGTGGTTGTGGTGGAATGTTAGCATGTAATGGTGGATTTGGTGTGAAGTTTGGTGGTCTAGGAGGAAGGTTTGACAGGTTTTGCATGTTAGGATTTTGACTTTGTTGAGGTGCATTTTGTGACCAAGAGGTTTCATATAATTTCTTTGATACATTTGGTCTCCACATATTGGTTGAATCATTATGAGTTATGAGTGGAGTGGTGAAATGATTGGTTGATTGTTGTGAAAGGTTTTGGGCTGCCAAAATATTAGGATCTAGTTGGTTTTGTTGGGCTGAAATTTCTCGTTCCATTTGAGATGATTGTCTATACAAGGGATTGCCAACTTGTCTTGCATGAGAAGGATCATTTTTTTGTGCAAGAAAGGCTATAATTTTTGGTTGTCTTATAGGTTGAGAGACTTGTCAGACCATTGAGTCTTCACCCCTACGAATAAGGGTTGGGTCTCTAAGAGCCTTAACGTTAAAATAAATGGGTAGCCTAGCACCATGTTGTGAAAGCCTATAGAACTGTATTTGGATCAGAAGTAAGTAATGCATCAATAAATTTTAGCATTTGAGGATTTTGAGTCATTTCTAAGATCTTTTCTTCAGTGAGTTCGTCATTGGAGTTTTCTTCTACATATCCATATTATCCTCAAGTGGGTTGATTTCCTTGTTGAGAGATGATATTGTGACATTGAAGATTGACATTAGGTTGTTGAGAGACCACATTTGGTATGGTGGAGGATAAGCATTGTGTGTTTTAGGATTAACATTGTGTTGTTGAGGGGTGGTATACCTAGGAGGATCAGTGCTAGAGGGAAATCCCAATGTCATTTTAGTTGTGGTTTCAACACTTGTGGTCTTTGGAATGTTAGAACTGCTAAGGTTGGCTGCCATGTTCTTCTTGTGTTGTGACCTAATGGTTGTCATAAACTCACAAAAGACCTTAAGGATGAAAGACTTGAGATAATGGTAGGAGTGTGATGATGTTGTTTAGATTTAGCTTTCAAAAATGGATTCAAAGGATATGTTGACAAGTACTTTGGACTAAAAGAGATGATGTTAAAGTTGATTGAATTTGATAAGTTATCCTTTAGATAAAAGGATGATGACCAAAGTTGATGAGATTTGATGTTTAACCTTTAGAAAAAATGATGATGATAAAGTTGATTGGATTTTGCTAAATCTCAAGATGTTGGTGAAAAGTTGGATTGATGCCTTTACTTGGACTAGTCTAAAGAGTACATGCAAGGGGAGATGATGGTGATTTGTAAACCTAGAGGGGAGACAGTTCCACTGAGCTAACAAGCCCACAAGATGAGGATAGATGTGATCAAAAGATACTAGAAAGATGATTGTTTGATTTTGATAGGTTGATGTCCAAAAGGTTGATTTATTATTTTGACAAAAAGATGTCAAGGATGGTCTGATAATACTGATGTTTAAGGTTGTTGATGTCTAAGGATGTATGATAAGCTTGATGTTTTTCCAAAAGGCTATAATGAAATTTCCCAAGAAAAAAAGTTGAAAGGATAGTTTTGATGTGTGAAGATGAAAAAGACTGTTAGGACTGTAAGGTCTATTGTGATAGATGTTTCTAGTTTTAGGATGATAGGTTATGCTAGTTTTAAGTTTTGGAAATATTGTAGGTCTAAGCTAATAAAATGTAATAGACATGTGATAATCTAGCCAAATGTGACACGCTACCCTAGGAAAAATGCAGCAAAGTGGAGGAAAACATGGCAAACTGCAATAGACATTGCAATATGATGACAACCAAATGTGACAAAGCATGCATAAGCATTGCTGCACAAAAAATATTTTGACAAAGTAACAGCTAAATTAGATGTGGTAAAACATGAAAAAGTGGTGATTTGTGTGACAAAGGTGATGATATGCTAAGAAAAAAGCAATAATCTAGGTATGTGCAAGATCATGATGGGCCAAAAAGTGGCAATATGATGGGTATGTGGCTGATGACTTTTTTTTTACCCAAAATTGATGAAACGAAAAGGGTTTTTAAAGGAGATTCTCAGCTTTCCACCAATATAAATTATGCTTTACTTTGAATTTAATAATTAATTATTATTTATTTTCTATTCAAATTACGACTAAAGTCCTAATCGATAGACTGATTGAAAAACATCTATAGCTTTCAAACAGTATCACATTTTTTGAATCCAAAAAATGTGTCACATTGTATGCTTCGCATAATATAGGATTAAAAAAAGAAAAAGTGAATTTCATGAATTTTTTACCAAGTTAAGGTGGTCAGACATATGGGTTTTTTATATTTTTTAAAAGTTGTAATAAAAATTCATAATTAATTTTTACTTGGAAAAAATTACCAAAAAATATCATCACATCGACATGAGTCCCTCTACTTATATCTAAAATATTATAAAAAATAATTATCATTTTATTGTGGTTAGGGTGGTCCAGACACCTACTTCTTTTTTTTTCTCTGAAATTTAAGTACTACTACATTGAATTTCCAAATTTTCACCAAATAGATTTATTTTTTTTTAAAACAAACCTAGTAGTTTAGAAACTACATTCAATTTTCTACAGATTCTATTCTTACATATTTTTGAAATAATATAGATAACTTATTCAAAATTTTAAGTCAAGTTGCCTAACTCTAATTTTTCTAATTTTTTTGCCACTTAAGAGCCTATTTTTTCCATGATGATCCTGCACATACCCATCTATAGATTTAGACTGGCAAAATAAAGGGAAAACAGATGCAGAATGATATGGAAACACTATAATATACTAGACAGAAGCACTAATATGCTATTATAGATATAGAAATATGCATGCAAAAGCGGAAAGATGTGTAGAAGTGACAAATTATGATAGACATACGCAAGTTTTTATGACTATTTCAGTGATTAGTGAAGGTTTTGGTAAGTTTGATGTGCAAACATCCAAGTTATATTTTTGACAGCAAGTGATACAAACAACAAACATAAAATGCAAGACTAACCCAAGGTGATAATATTTTACAAGATTTCTTCCACAAAGCTTGCTAGTATAGCATAATTAAAAATATGTCAGATAAGAAAGACCTACCTAGTAATAAAAGGAAAATCTCCCTATAGTAGGCCCATCACACTTGCGTGTTAATAAAAATCCAAGGAGTGGGTGACTAGAGTATTCCAAGGTCATGTACCACCTTCACACTCCTTTCCTTGAAAGGAAGAAGTCCTAACAAGACACCAAATCACCTCAACCAAGGACAGTGTGTGGTGATTAACTTCATGTGATGATGCTATCACATTGTACCACTATAGCTTAATGGCTGAAAGGTCTTAGGCTTCTACATAACAAGGGTTTATAGTGGAAGTACTCTATAAACACCAACACATGTACAAACGTGAGACCAAAATCTCAACTCCTTGTGTTCGGAATCACTCAAGACCATAGAGGAACACTTGACAATGCATGATTGGATTGAACTACAAATTTCACTCTCGCCCCTTTATATAGCCCACCGAAAAAATATGCTTAAGGTTGAACCATAGGGTGATGAAATCCCTAGGAAAGTCTCTTAACAATAAAGGAAGGATTAATGTTGCTATTTCTCATCACCCAATATCACACGAGGTGTAAGGGGAGAGGATACGTAGACAACTCCTTTTGTGTACTTTAAAGAAATGCAAAATAGAGGTATTACTCGTCACCCAATATTGCATGAAGCAGAAGGAAAGGAAACATACACTCTAGCCTACCAGACATGACAAACAAGTTAATTTTAGAGTGCTAACTTGAAATGTTGTAGTGCCCCTCCATTCTCACTGTGGATGTGCAGGTAGTTTGGCTAAGGAACCTGAAGGTGAATGATGCAAGCTATGGACATATTGATGTGATGGGAGTGCTTTGGTTACCTTTAGGGTTTTCACTTGATTGTAATATATGCTGACATGTCATTATGATTTTGATTATGATTATCTTTATTTTTCATGAAGATGTACTGACTTGTGTTCAAGTGTTGTGGTCGCAGATGGGACATGAGCTTTTGTTAGTGCTTTAGTAAGTGTGATGTATATTTTCATGTTATTATTGCTATGTAGAGATTTATTTGGATAGTTAGGTGATGCAATAGTATGCTGTTGGGTTAGGAGGAAAGGGTGACATCATACCATTGGACATATGGAAGACATACATGAATGAGATACGATTTCTAGAGTTCCTTTCCTAGTACTTCGACTATTATGCACACGTGCTCTAACTTGTATGTTTGATTGAATAGGTACTAGGCTACGTCTCCACCTGAATTGGTAGGTCTGAGTGTGCCCTAGACCCAATGGATCAGTTGATCAAAGATAACACTTGGGTCCTTACCTTAGTCATCATTCTTGGAGAGGATGAGTATCCGGTTTGACACCTTGGCAGTTTTTTTAGTATGTCAATTCGGTCAGTTAGTGTTGCTTGCGGTTTTTCTTTTCGACCCTGGATAGTGGTCGAGTAATCATTTGGGTATTTGGTTTTATTTAATTTATATTGTTTGAAAAAATGTCTTCGTGATCCTATGCATTAAAATAAATTATTAGTTAACAGGTACACTATGGTAAATAAATATGTGAACATAAATAAATATATAATTATAGTTGATAATAAAATAAAATTATAACGTAATATTATAATTAATAAATAGTAAAAATAATACGATAAATGAATAAAATATTGGAGTATATAATTAATTATAATCTATAAATAATTGAAGGTAAACGATTTTACCCATTTGTGTAAAGATTGAATATGTATTATATTATATTGTTATGATTCTCTTAAAGAAAATCCTTTTAATTAATTTAAAATTAATTTTGTATGTTGGCGAGGTTAATTTAATAAATAAATAAAAAATTACTTTACTCTGTGGGGAGTTGGAAATTCCTGTACACGGGTATTGTTTTGCCTTCTATAAATATTTTGGGTTTTTTGGGAGAGAGGGGAGGCTGTTCTTTAGGGAGGGAGTCAATCTGAGGAAGTCGATTCAGATGCAATTGATTAATTGTGGATGTCCTGCTTGTACTTTTGGAAGAGGCAGTATTGTTTTAAATCGATATTCCAAATTTTGTTTATTGGATAAGAGGATCCATCGACTGCTATCGTAATTGACAGGTCCCGTATACTATCTCTTTTATCACTGTTAAGTTTCCCATCTTTAAATTGTGAAAGGTCTGTTTGAATCGTTGCCATCATGCATGTTTTTTATTTTGCATAGATTGAAAGCGTGGATTCAAGTTTGAAGTGCTTCGATTGATATTTGTTTGCATTTGCTCTATATTCATATTGCTTGTAAAAAAAAAAATCTTGTGAAGGAATCTTGGTTGAATGTGTGGCAAAGTATTTTGGTATTCATTGCATTCCATGATTTAACATCTATTTACGCTGTTCCATTCATTTGTGTCTGAACGTTTCTTAAGTTCTTCTTTTTCAATCTAATTCGTGCTTATCCTGTAATCACTCTATCCCATGAGATGGCGTTTGTTTTCACCTGCTAATTGCATTTCTTGAAAGAGCTTTAAGCCTTCTTAGTATTGGCGTATCTCCTACTATGCAGTCTGCACCTTGAGACGGATTCCAAATCCTTAAGGTGCATCTCCCTATTACATTTGCTTGAAAGGTTCCTTCGCCTTTTCAGCAAATACATTTTGTGCGTATTCAACAATCTTTTCATTTCAGGAGATGAGGTCTCTTTGAGGCATTTTTTCCAACAGTTCAAATGCCTTCTCTTTGCTTCCAGTAGTTCCATGCATGTCTATGAGGATAATTGCAGTCACTGTGCTCCATGATGTGGCGTCTATATGCGCTTGCTAATTACTTTTGCTTGAAAGTATTTTTAGGCCTTGTTAACAAATCCAATTCGTGCATCTTCTGCAATTATGGCATTCCATAATGAGACATTTATTTACCCCCCAGCTGATTACATCCCCCTGAAAACTTCTTAAGCCTTTGTAACAAATACCCTTTTGGCGCATGTCCTGTAGCCATCGAATTCTTTTAAGTTTCTAGGGTTTTTCACTAAATTCAAGTCGCGCCCTACCTGCCGTCCTTTCGCCTTTGGAATGAGTTCTCATTGAGGCATCTTGTCAAATAGTTCATCGCGCCCAGTCATGCTGGACGGGCCGAGCATCCTGCTGGGTGTCCGTTTGCCTTTGCAGCATGTTTGGAGTTTAGGTTACAAGATTTCGGGTATAGATAATTTGAATTATGATTCCACTCTAATATAATGTATATCGATTGATTTAGGATTTCTTTTCTATCGATAATAAGATTTATCTCGATTGGATATTGATAATGTTTATTGCCATTGTGTGATAATATATATATATATATATATATATATATATATATATATATATCATATTATATAAATTGTTTATTATGATTACATTTTATTGATAATCGGATATATGTGTATAATTGTATCATATTATATGAAGGTAAATAGTAAAGGATTGGTTGCTGGTATGTGAAAGAATATATGGTAAGTGAAGTAATAAAATGTTATAAAGAATTTTAATTAGATAGTTGATTAGTAAATAAAGTATTTAATTCACTTCAAAAAAATGAATTGGGTAAATAATTAAAGTGAAAATGGTTATTTCGATAGGTTATTTAATAAAGGATTTTAATGGGATAAACATTATTAAAATAGGTATTTAATTTTGTTGTAGATAAATGAACTGTGCATTTAGTTAAAGTAAATTGATTTATATGGTTAATTAAGATTTAGGGTTCGTTAAAGGAGATAAGTGATTCTACGTTTACATAGTTTCATTTACTTGAAGGTTAAATGATAAAGTTAATTTTAAGTGAGGTTAGATACCGGGTTCATAGGTTAATTAATTTAAATGATACTAACTAAATGTTAAATGATTTTATCTACCCTCTGTTAACTAATGAGTTTGTGAATGATAATTATTTATGAGAACTACTATGTGAAATAATTCATTAGTATCATCACTTTAGTATTATAATAAAGTTGTAAATTTTAGAATTGTCATCTTAATATTACATTTTAAAGTTATAATTAGGATTCGTATTAAACAGTCGATAGAGATGGTTATCTTATAAATGATATAGTTATTTTAAATATAATTATTTGTAGTAAATACTCTCTTAATTAAACTAAGTGGATACGTTAAAATAAGTGATAAGAACATTGAAATAATCTTAAATTAAAGGAATGTCTTCATGGTTATAACATGTGAGTGATTGTTGTTTTAAACAAAGTGTCTTGAATATTGGTTTAAGTGTTATGTAATTGTTTTAAGATGGGTGTTATCTATGGGAAGTACGTTGGGGAGTGTATTTAGTATGTTTGGTTCCATCTAGGCCTTGGAGGGGGTATATTTGTGTGATTGGTCCTTAGGTTTGCCTAACCTTGAAAGTGGTTTGACTAGTTGTGGGACATGTCTCTGTGTGAAATGTAAACCCTAAGGGTGATGCCTCCTATTTATGTATGGTTCTATGTGGTTATGGTAAGTGTGCAAGATGGTCAATACCTTGTTAGATGTGTAGGGTTTACTAGTTGCAAGAAGAGGGAGTTGTGTGAGGGTCGGGGATCGAGAGAGGTTGCCAGGATAACCTAGGACAGGGGACCGGGGCCTAGGAAGATCTACCAGGATAACCCATATCAAGCTATGTGATGACACTCCTCTCTATTGCAGTCTAGCATTCCCTAGTTGTATTTCATCATTTTGTTGTGTGAGTACCCTTAGAGGTGAAGTAAGTGTTATAAGTAATGTTGGTGTTGCTAGTAGTATTATGTTGGAGTCATGTATAATCCCTTGTTTATGTTAGCCTGTTGCTCTCCTGATTGCCTATTGGATGTGGGACCTTGTGTTATCTCCTAGCATGGGGGGTGGACCTTAGGGTTCCACATGGTTGGGAGGTTGGTCCTTTTTCATCCATTGGGTATTCTTGCTATATGTTCGTGAGCGTGGTGATTGAGTATTGCACTATGGACTCTGGTTTTTGTTTTAGTTGTGAAGACATCCTATCATGCATTTGTGTATTGGATTTTATATCCGTTTGTCTCTTAATCTAATCTGATGTAATCTTCCTGCATGAACTTGAGGAAAAAATGTTGTAAATATGAAGATGATGTAACAATTATCGATATCTTCTTGTGAAAAGTATTGTAAAGAAATGCATCTTTCATATGATAGTTAGGAAAATGATCTTTAATGATAGGTTATTAGTTGTTATGTGATGAAAGTAAATAATGTAGAATCATTTAATATGATGCCTTAAAATGAACCTTGTATGTTAGATCATTCTTGTATCTTTTATTGTTGATGAGATGCTTCTAGTAATATTGATGTTAGATTGTGAGTAGTCTAGTCGAGGAACCTTAGAGGACTTAGGCTTAGATTAATATGTTACATTATATTATGTTATGCATCCTATTGTTAATTGCTTAAAAAAAAAATGTTTCGTTATTTTGGCATAGTTTGTGTTGTCCTCTGAGGTTCCTTGGTGGGGGTGTTACAAATGTGATCTAATCTAGCAATAAAAAGTATACAAGTTTGAATAATTATCTCCTTTGACAAGGAAACCTACAACACATGTTAGTAATTTCAATTATTTAACTTGGACCTATCAAAACCCTACACCACGAATGAGTCAGTAGTTCCACAAGTTATCTTATCCCAATGAATGCTACATAAACAGGTCAAATTAAAAAACACAAATAACAAACATAACACATTAGGGTTAGGGTTAGGTAAAACCAAATGATTGCAAAAATCCAAACAATAAAAGTACATAAAATAAATGTAGAAAAAGATAGCCAGATGCATAAATTACCTCAAACATGACACTGTGACCCTCTGTAGATGCAGTGATGTGCATCAGAGGTGGTAATAGGTCCAAACATGACACTGTAACCTTGCCAGACGTAGTGAAATAAAAAATTCCAGCAAAAAAATAGTCATAGACCTGCAATCATAGAAAAAAAACCCATCCAATATGCTAATGTCAAATGTGCTAATTATATCAAATGTGCCATTGTAACATGTTGATCATCAAAACTTGACAAAAAATGTTATATTAGGGACATGGGTCCCATCGAGCGTGCCAAAATATGAAGTGGAAAATGGAAATGAAGCATGAATTATTCAATTAGGGTTAGAATTCAAGATACTCAAAACAAGAAAATTATCAAGTCCCACTTACAAATGAAATTGAATGCAAACAAGTTAGAAATCAACAATAACAATGAAAACCCAATTCAAACATGAAACCAAACATGTGCAAACCTAGCATTCCATTTTGAAATTGGCTAATGGTGTGTTGGATCGCTCAATAATTAGCTCCCATGATAGAAAAAGCTTCAAATGACCTAGATGATGATGAAATTGCTCAAATACTTAATTGCTAAAATTATATGAATTAGCTCACATGATTCTAGGTGGTGATAATGGAAGGAAGATACTTGTTTTATAGATTTTCAAATTTTAGATCAACGATTGAGATTTATTCTTGAGATCAATGGATGAGATTAGATCAAGGAGGATCAAGAGTCAATATTAATTTGAATTCAAAATATCTCCACAATTTTAGGAATTTGGTTAAGATATTTTGAAATGGAGAGTGGAGATCAAATCAAGATTTGAAGGGTTGAGGATGAATGAGAAGGTTGAAGTTGGTTAGGATATTTTGAAAAAAGAATATTCCATGGGAATATGCCATTGAGAGGGAAATTTGAATAATTAAATAATTCAAGATTATTTAATTATGGGGGATTAGGATATTCCTTTTTAAAAAAGAATATTCCATGCAAGTGAGAGTGAAAGTTAGATAATTAAATAATTCAAATTATTTAATTATGAGACATTAAAAGAAAATTAGATTTTGCTAATTAAATATTTAAAATTATTCAATTAGAGGTGATAAGAAGAAAATTAGTGAAAAATGATGAATTAATTAAATAATTCAAAATTATTTAATTAATAGACGGAATTAGGTTAATTAATGAAAATGATATTAAAGGGGGAATTAGTGATGAAAGTGATAAAAATGATGAATTATGCAATGCTAATGATGGAAATGATGAAAAATACAAGATTAGGGATGTGTGATAGGAGTTAGATATTTTTGCATGTCTACAAGTAACAACCCTAATATCTTTCCTTGATTGCATTTATGCCATGCACGTTGATGTTCATAAAAAATATTTTGATTAAAATCAATTCTAAATAAACACAAAATAAATTTTAATTTCATGGGATGATATCCAAAAAACAAGACTATAATAGTATATGTGTGTTCATAACTTGATATAAATATTTAAAAGAATTGCATATTTATCAAATTTATAGTGCATAGCTATTAACAAATGTATTGAATTATAAATATTGTTTCTGATTAAATGCCATCATGTGGTTTCCATAAATTTTAAATTAATGAACACATTACATTATATTTTGATTGATAGTACAATTTATATAAATTAATTTTTAAACATATTTTAATGACATTGATTAACTATGAGTAACATCTATTATATTGAGAGGCATAAACTATAGTGGTAGCAAGGGGAGAAGCATATAATGTTGTGACTATGAAAGAATAATTAAAATAAAAATAGTTTTTAAATATAAAGACCATAATTCTAAAGTAAATAAAATATGTAGTAAGTAAAATATCTCTATAGTAAAATAAAGACACCAGATATATTAAATATGTAGTAAATAAACTCACTCTTAGTAAAATAAAATAAAAACATCAAGATAAAATACAGTAATTCTTATATAAAAGACATCAAGAAGTATAGTCTCAAGGTGTTTATCCATCTTAAGTAATAAATTTAACAAAGATACTTTGAGAAGTATTTCTCTTAACATCTTTTACATAATTGTATTTAAGATATCTATACTAGTTATTATTTTAATTATATTTTTTTCACAAAGACATGATTAATTAGAATATGACCTTTGTATTAATATGACCAATCCAAATTGTTTTTAAGTCATTAAATTTCTATTATCAATCATGAATTAAAAAATATATTATTCAATATTTTAACTTTACTAATTAATCCATCATTAAAATATAAACAAGAGAATTTTGTGAAAATTAATATTTTATTAAAATAGAGGTTGAAAATAAAATTGTTCTATACAATTTAATTTAAGTAGTTTTGTATGGTATGTTTTGTGTATACAAACTAATACCAACTCCTCCTACCAAGAAGAGATAAAAAATGCATAAACAAGTTAATTTCTTACCTTTTGACACATTTTATTTTGTTGCCACATTTTATTTTATGGTCTTCTCAAGATCAAGCTAGCCTCGTCAAAGGAATATAAATGGTCCTATTTTTCTCAAATAAGAAATATTGTTTCAGTTGATTAAAGTTGTTTTTTCCATTTCAATTTGATTGTGTTATCACAATATGTAGAAAATACATGATAAAATTAAGCATCCACTTTTAACTAAGTAATAGAGAAGAATAATACAAATAAATTGGTGTTGGTATTATTGTTTTAGGAGGGAATATTGATCACATTTTTTACTTTATATTTTACATTAAATATATATTTTTTTAAAAGAAATGTATTAAATATTGAATTAATTGCTTGTAATTTAGTTTGTTGGAAAATATTATGAGAGATTTGATAGAAGACTCTAATTCTTACTAATGTTGTTTATAAGGGGTTGATGAATTGATGCAGGAGCATATGAGCAGACTAGTGATTTGCATGAATAAAAATAGTATGGTTTTAATTTTGTTGCATTTTTGGTGTGCAACCAGTTTTCATAGTTACATTTTTGGAGTTGTGGTTGATTTCAAAGTTAAAAAAAATTCGGTTGTGGTAGTCGAGTTTGATAGAAGCTAATGACATTTTTTTGTCATTGGTTGATAAAATTTTGTGTATCAATTTTAATTTTGAACAATCTACCAAATGATTTCTCCAATAATTTGGGTGTCAAAATGACCATGGCGAGCATATGATTTTTGAAAATTGTTGAATAAAACAAGTTCATTTTTATTAATTTATTTTATTTTATTTTATTTCAAAAGGAAGATAGTATGGATTTTGGTGTGGGAGAAAATAAATCAATATATAGCTGAAATGTGATGGGACACAAGGAGGAGTATGAGACAAAATAATTAAAAGAAGTTTGCAAAGAAAATAATTACTATAGGAAATTGTATGGTATGCAACCTTAATAAAATTCAAGAAATAAAAAATGCAGAATAAGGAAGAGGAAAATATAATGCTAACATGGAAGAAAGGTAGAGTATAGAGAATATTAAAAAAAAATGCAAACAGGGAAATCATGGACATGCCATGCAAGGAGAGAAGAAGAGGAGAAAGTAATAGAATTTTGAAGTAAAAAGGTGTAGATAACAGAGAAAAGGTAGACAGTTTTGAAGAAACTACAAATAAATCTCATCAAATTTAGTTGTGCAAACTCATATAGGCCATGGATAATAGTGGAGAGGAAAAATGCTAATGAAATGAATTGTAGAGCAGAGAGGTAAAAGGAAGTTGTGCCATTTTGCAGGAATGCTAAGGAGGAAAGAGGGGAAAATTGTGTGGGGTATGAACAAGGAAAGAATTCTATATTAAAAATGAATGGAAAAAGATTAATCTAGACCATGCCATATCTAAAAGAGGATCTAAAAATACAAATTATGTTGTGAGCTAAGAGGGAGGTAAGGAATAAGAAGAAAAGTTGCAGGTAGGAGAGTAGAATTTGCAAGGCAAATTAAAGTTGCAGATTATACTTGCTTGCAACTTGCAAAATAAAGAATTTAATAGAAATTGATTGAATTTCCTTGTGATTTTAAAATCATTTTAATCTAGATGGAAATGGTATGTGTGCTAAAATTGGTGAATTGAATTGTAAATTGTTTATAGACATGATTTATCAAAGGAATTGAATAAAGTGATGAATGTTTGGTTGCAATATTTGCTTGGATGATATTTAATTTTGGGCAAAATCTTATGAATTAAATTATGTTTTGTTGCAATCTTATTATTGCGAGTTGTGTTTTTTGTGTGAGAGAGTACTCCTCTGCATCATGAATTGAAAAAGCTAGGGAACTTCACATTCTTGGTAGCAACTATGAACTATGTTTTGTATGTTACTATAATGGTGTTTGTTCTAATTTTGGGAAAGCTATTAAAGCATATAATTTTTTTAAGGAGTGTTTTTTATTAGATTCACCAACTTTATTGGCTATCCTATTCTTTCTAGGTTACCATAATAGATGGAGCAATCAATGTGAAACTTTGTAGAGGTTTTCACTTGCTAGATGTAGGTAATTAGAATAAGATAGGAATCAAACCCAGGGAAAACTTTAGTGGTGAATCTTCACGCCAATTGGTGAATATTAGATATCGGTCAAGTCAAAATTAGTGAATTAATCACACCCAACAAGGTGTCCAAATCGCCCAAATTTTACGAATTATTGGTCCAATGCATGTCCATTCGCCATCGATTTATTTTATGAGGCATATTTAAGTAATCAACTCACCATAACAAACTAAACATTTCAAATGGATCGATTAATATTTTTTCCTGGAATCTTGAAAGCATGTAATAAATCACCTACATATTCACTAATACTTTTAAAACAACATTGTGTATCAGGACCCATTTCACCAATTAAAATTTACAAATAGTTGCTTGTGAGGACCCATTTTACCAATTAAAATTTACAAATAGTTGCTTATGAGGACCCATTTCGCCAATAACATTAAAAAATAATTATATTTGAGGACACATTAAGCCAATTTCCGTGACACCTCCATGCTAATCGTAGGGCCATAATTGCCTTTAAAATTACAACGTATCATTGTATAATCACGCAAGATTCACAATTTTTTTAACATACCATTTAAAAATCTCATGGGATTCACCAAATATGGATTGATATAAATACAATCAAAATTGTCATTTATTATTACACATTTTGTTCAGTTCTAAAATTGTGAGCTCTCGATTCAGAAGTTGGACTTGGAACCTTGAAGTTGATCGTAGGCAAGTTACAAACTTACAACACAGGCATTCCTGCATTAACGAATAGCAAGTTAGTGAAAACATAAACTTAAAGGTGATGATCATTTCTTCATAGTGTTATAAGATTTCTTTATCTCTTTTCCATTCTTGCTTCAATATTAAAGATGATATTGAGTAGGGAAAGGGATCTATATTCTCTGTCCTTAAACAATAATACATTTTTTTCTAGATTTTATTCGAAGTGAGAGATAAATATGTCGAGCAACAAGGGTAAGAGTCATTAGGGTGGTGAAGGGACTGGTAGGCCATCAAAACACCTAAAACTTAGAGTTATCATACAATCTTACTTTGGAATTGGAAATGCTTTTGATCCATCAGATCAAGATGGAGCTACATCATCAACTCTTCCACCAAATATTAATGAAGAAGGCATTCAAAATACATCACCACCACTAGAAGGTCAAGGTGAGATTGTCATTGAGTTAAATAAGTCAAATGAGGATGAGAATACCGTAGAAGATGTTCCAAGGGATACCCTGGTTAGCTAAAATGAGATAATTGACTTGGATGATGTTGGTAGCAAGAAAAGAAAAGGAAAATCAAAAGTGGGGCGCGAGTGGGAAATGACAAGGAATTTTTAGCTTGATTGGGTGTCAAAGCACCCATTCATTATACTAGTGGATAAAGCAAACAAAGATGAACCTCTAACAAAATGCAAGTGTATGATTTGTAGTTGGAAATGTAAAAGAGACAAGAAGTTGTAGCTAAATCTTGACACTATAGAAAAGCATATCAGTAAAGTTTATGAGAAACAAATCATAGATGGAAAGGAATAATCAGTAGTACGATAGAAATCAAAGGAAGAATGTCTTCATGTTAAGTATATCGTGGAATATGAAGAACATAAGAAAATAATATTGAAGCTTGCTACATGTCGAGGTACAATTGAGGCTCAATTTAGAAAAGCAATGGAAGGAGCACAACTGAAAAAAACTGTTCAGATGAGTGTTGTTTTTCATATTTTATGTAGAGGGTGTCCTATGATAGACTACCCAGAATATTTTAATTTATTATCTTTTTTAGGTGTTCCTCACTTTCTTGGTGCACATTGGTCAGTAAACGCTGGATGGGAATGGGCAAACTATCTTGCTGCAATGGAAAAATAAGATTTAAAGGAGAAAGTAAAAGAGTCAAACTTCATTGCATTATCTTTAGATGAAGTTACTGCGGTAGATAATACTTCTTAGGTCTGTATGCATGTGTATACTATAAAAAAAGTCCACCAAGCTCATCTTCTATGTGCTCATAAAATGAATGATAGTTCAACATTACAAAATCTATTTGAACTAGTCAAGAAATATTTGAATGAAATTGCAGGTATGGGTGACTTAAAAATTGCCAAAAAGTTGGTGTGTGTAGGAGCTAATGGAGCTGTAGTAATGCAAGGTAATTGTTACCAAATTTCACTCACAACTCAATTTGGTAGAGTTGAAATAGTTTCTTGCATTTAAAAGAGAAGGGTATTCAAATATTTCTGCTAATTTAAATTATTGCACAACAGAGATGCTTTCAAATGGAATTCAGTTATGCAAAGTTTTACAACATTAAGGAATTACACAAATTGCATAATATTGTTGTCTTTTATTCATTTGGTGATGAAAATGTATACATGATTGCATAAACATTGTTGTTTCATACATTGAGGTCAAAAGAATGCTTAAATGTCCCACACAAGCCGTGGGAATAACTAAATGTGATAGAAGTGCAATAAAAAGTACATAGAAAGTAAGAAAAAGCATATAAAGTAAAATGGTCCGACCTGTCATTTCCTGAGTGAATGACGAATCCCATTGTCCACATCAGCATCTCTAGCTCTCCTTTTAGCTCCAAGGGAAGACCTGTAGGGGGAAGAAAACATTTTGTTAGACCTCAGGGTCACATCTCTACTTCTATATGCAGTAACTTAAAACATGAAGATTTGAAATTTCTAGATTTTTGATTGTGTTTGAGTTTTTTCATCAACGTTTCGGATCACACTCAGTGATCCATCATCAGGATGATAGAGAGAAAAGGAGATGAGAAATGGTTAGATGCAGACCCAATTTGCTTAAAAGGATGAGAGGTGAGAAGTTGAGGAGAGAAAAGGGTACAAAGACCAAGACAAGAGAGATAAGGCAAGAAAAGAAATTGAAAAAATTAGAGGAAGAGAATAAGAGAGAAAAAAATATAACAATGATTTTTTTAAAAAAGAAAAAACATAAAAGAATTGAAAGACTAAAAACTAATGAGAGAGGACGACAACATAAAGAAAAATCACAAAGAGAAATAAAAGAGGAAAAATAAATATGAAATAAACAGAAAGAAAATATAAATTAATATGCAATATTAAATTATAATATTGAAATTTTTTATAATATAAATATAGATTACTAATATAATGATACTATTAAAAAATCCAAACTCAATTAATAAGTAAAAGTGACTAGAACACCAAGTATATGTGGTGAAATGAGACCACGAATAAAACAAAAAACCAAAGGCACCATAATAAAACTAAAGAGGTAACAAAATACAATTAAATAAAAGGACGAGAAGACAAAGGCAAACATACACAATAAAAATTAACAACAAATGCAATCAACGTTGAGAAGGCAAGAAAATAAATTGAAAAAATTAGAGAGGAAGAGAATAAGAGAGAAAAAAATATAAGAATGATTTTTAAAAAAAAAGACAAAACATAAAAGAATTGAAAGACTAAAAACTAATGAGAGAGGACAACAACATAAAGAAAAATAAAAAAGATAAATAACAGAGGAAAAATAAATATAAAATAAACAAAAATAAAATATAAATTAATATGCAATATTAAATTATAATATTAAAATTTTTTATAATATAAATATAGATTACTAATATAATGATACTATCAAAAAATCCAAACCCAATTAATAAGTAAAAGTGACTACAACACCAAGTCTATGTGGTGAGATGAGACCATGAATAAAACAAAAAACCAAAGGTACCAAAACAAAACTAAAGAGGTAACAAAATACAATTAAATAAAAGGACAAGAAGACAAAGGCAAAAATACACAATCAAATTTAACAACAAAAACATAAAATTAAGTTATAAAATAATAAAATAAACACAAATTAAACACAAAAGAAAAAATTATAGATTAAGTGAAAATTAAATATAAAATTAAAATAATATTGCATTAATATTATATTTAATAATGTATTAATAATATATATTTAAACACCAAAGCAAAATAAGAAAGAATATTATATTTGATATATATTAAAATCAAGAGCATGAAGGGAAATAAGAAACAAAGATCAAAAAATAATAGAGAGGAGAAAATAGGAGTATACCGAAGGAATAAAATAGAGAAGCCAATAATTGAAAACCAAAAATATAAAAACATATAAAAGATAAAGATGTAAGAAACAAAATCAAGATCAAAACTGAAATCAATAATAAAGGCACAATAGAAAACTAAGAAAACTCAAAAAGAAAAATAAATGCACAAAAGAAAGGAGAAAAACTTCAATTGCACACTTCAAGACCGAAAAATAGTAACAAATACACAAAAGAGAACATAAGAGAGGAAAAGAAAGAAAGCACATTTTTTTTTGAAGAAGACAAGAAAAGCCAAAGAAAGAAGATAAATAGGAGAAATTAAATCAACTAAATGAGACAAAGATGTTTGAAAGCAATAAAAGAAAAAGGAAAAAACACTTAAAAGCAAAAAGCAACAAACCAGGAACATTCAAAGGGAATGGAAGAACTACCAAATAAAAGAAAAGAAACAAAAGGGGGGGGGGAACAAGCAAGCCTCGAGAGGAAGAGGGGCATAGAAAGAGAGCCAACATGGGAAAAACAAGGCATGAAGGAAGGAAAGGGATGAAGGAAGGGATTAGGAATGGGGGTCACGGTGGTTTCGTAAGTTCAAAAGAATGGGGTGCCAAGAGAGGCTTAGATTCCAACCTTCATCACGGTTGAGGCTAGTGGGATGGTTGATGATTCCTATGGCTTCCTTTAGCTTCCTCTTATAGAAGTTTTCTTCTTTGAACAAGATTTGAGAACTTTCTAAGCAAATGTGATGCTTTGTGTAAGATGAGTGCTCAGCTAGGGCGGATTTGAAGACACGCTCATGCTTGATGTTAGCACCATGTTCTTTAATTCTAGTGTTGAACGAGCGACCCGTTTCACCAATATAAGGAACACCACAAGAGCAGACAACCTTGTAGACACCTGAATCATGAAAGTTGTCTCTAGGGTCCTTAAGAGGAGGGATATAGTTTTTCAAGGTGATGCAGGGTTTGAAAGCACAACGCAGGCCTTTCTTAAGGAGGATTTTGGAGAATTTGTGAGAGATTCCTTCAACAAAGGTAAAGAAGCAAAGGGGAGAGACACGGGTTGGGAATAATTAGACTTGGATTTGGGGAGGAGGCTCGGATTGGAGTGTTTAAGAGCTCTCAAAATTTTCTTGTTGGTATACTCGTTTAATCTGAAGACACAATGAAGATGGTCTAACTCCTAATCTAAGTGGTCAACATCACAAATTCGGTAAGCTCACATGGCCAAGGTTTTTAAGATCCCAAATTTTTGGATGGGGTGGTGATGGGATGAGGAATGGAGGTATAAATCTGTGTGGGTTGCTTTGTGGTAAACCTGACATCCAAGGGATCCGTCAGACTTTTTGAGGAGAAAAACATCAAGAAAAGGTAATTTGTTATTAGATTCAAGCTCCTTGGTAAAGGTGATGCAAGGCACTATGTTGTTGAGGTGAGTATGAAATTCCTCTAATTTTTCAATGCCATGGGGCCAACAAACATTAGTGTCATCCACATACCTCTTCCACCACCTTGGCTTAAGGGGGAAGGACATGAGGGCAACTTGTTCGAAATGCTCCATATAAAGGTTGGCAATGATAGGAGAGAGAGGGGAGTCCAATTTATCCAAGATGTCAAGTTAGAAAGTAATGACATCTTGGTAAGTTTTGACGTAGTCTCCCTCTTCACCAAGGTTCCTATCCCCAATTCCATTGAGATTGTCAAACACAAGGTAAGTGCTGAGATTGCTTCCTTGGTTGAGTTATGCCTAAGATCTACATTTTTTTCTTTCCAAGAAGTCATCTATATTGAGCTCCCCTCTCTCTCCTATCTATGGGCTCATAGATAGGAGAGAGAGGGGAGCTCATAGATGACTTCTTGGAAATGATAGGAGAGAGAGGGGAGCTCATAGTGACTTCTTGGAAAGAAAAAAACGTAGATCTTAGGCATAACTCAACCAAGGAAGCAATCTCAACACTTACCTTGCATTTGACAATGTCAATGGCGTTGGGGATAGGCACCTTGGTGAAGAGGGAGACTATGTCAAAACTTACCAAGATGTCATTACTTTCTAACTTGACATCTTGGATAAATTGGACTCCCCTCTCTCCTATCATTGCTGACCTTTATATGCAGCATTTCAAACAGGTTTCCCTCTTGTCCTTCCCCCTTAAGCCAAGGTGGTGGAAGAGGTATGTGGATGACACAAATGTTTGTTGGCCCCATGACATTGAAAAATTAGAGGAATTTAATACTCACCTCAACAACATAGTGCCTTGCATCACCTTTACCAAGGAGCTTGAATCTGATAACAAATTACCTTTTCTTGATGTTTTGCTCCTCAAAAAGTCTGACGGATCCCTTGGACGTCACGTTTACCGCAAAGCAACCCACACAGATTTATACCTCCATTCCTCATCCCATCACCACCCCATCCAAAAAATTTGGATCTTAAAAACCCTGGCCACGTGAGCTTACCAAATTTGTGATGTTGACCACTTAGATAAGGAGTTAGACCATCTTCATCGTGTCTTCAGATTAAATGGGTATACCAACAAGAAAATTTCAAGAGCTCTTAGACATTCCAATCCGAGCCTCCTCCCCAAATCCAAGTCTAATTCTTCCCAACCCATGTCTCTCCCCTTTGCTTCTTTACCTTTTGTTGAAGGCATCTCTCACAAAATCTCCAAAATCCTCCTTAAGAAAGGCCTGCGTTGTGCTTTCAAACTCTGCATCACCTTAAAAAACCGTATCCCTCCTCTTAAGGACCCTAGAGACAACTTTCATGATTCAAGTGTCTACAAGGTTGTCTGCTCTTGTGGTGTTCCTTATATTGGTGAAACGGGTCGCTCATTCAACACCAAAATTAAAGAACATGGTGCTGACATCAAGCATGAGCATGTCTTCAAATCCGCCCTAGCTGAGCACTCCTCTTACACAAAACATCACATTTGCTTAGAAAGTACTCAAATCTTGTTCAAAGAAGAAAAATTCTATAAGAGGAAGCTAAAGGAAGCCATAGGAATCATCAACCATCCCACCAACCTCAACCATGATGAAGGTTGGAATCTAAGCCTCTCTTGGCACCCCGTTCTTTTGAACTTACGAAACCACCGTGACCCTCATTCCTAATCCCTTCCTTCATCCCTTGCCTTCCTTCATGCCTTGTTTTTCCCCTGTTGGCTCTCTTTCTGTGTCCCTCTTCCTCTCAAGGCTTGCTTGTTCCCCCCCCCTTTTGTTTCTTTTCTTTTATTTGGTAGTTCTTCCATTCCCTTTGAATGTTCCTAGTTTGTTGCTTTTTGCTTTTAATTGTTTTTTCCTTTTCCTTTTATTGCTTTCAAACATCTTCTTTGTCTCATTTAGTTGATTTAATTTTTTCCTATTTATCTTCTTTCTTTGGCTTTTCTTGTCTTCAAAAAAATTGTGCTTTCTTTCTTTTCCTCTCTTATGTTCTCTTTTGTGTATTTGTTACTATTTTTCGGTCTTGAAGTGTGCAATTGAAGTTTTTCTCCTTTCTTTTGTGCATTTATTTTTCTTTTTGAGTTTTCTTAGTTTTCTATTGTGCCTTTATTATTGATTTCAGTTTTGATCTTGATTTTGTTTCTTGCATCTTTATCTTTTATATGTTTTTATATATTTTTGGTTTTCAATTATTGGCTTCTCTATTTTATTCCTTCGGTATACTCCTATTTTCTCCTTTCTATTATTTTTTGATCTTTATTTCTTCTTTCCCTTCGTGCTCTTGATTTTAATATATATCAAATATAATATTCTTTCTTATTTTGCTTTGGTGTTTAAATATATATTATTAATACATTATTAAATATAATATTAATGCAATATTATTTTAATTTTATATTTAATTTTCACTTAATCTATACTTTTTGCTTTTGTGTTTAATTTGTGTTTATTTTAATATTTTATAACTTCTTTTATGTTTTTTATTTTATGTTTTTGTTGTTAATTTTGATTGTGTATTTTTTCCTTTGTCTTCTTGTCCTTTTATTTAATTATATTTTGTTACCTCTTTAGTTTTATTTTGGTACCTTTGGTTTTTTGTTTTATTCATGGTCTCATCTCACCACATAGACTTGGTGTTGTAGTTACTTTTACTTATTAATTGGGTTTGGATTTTTTAATAATATCATTATATTAGTAATCTATATTTATATTATAAAAAAATTCAATATTATAATTTAATATTGCATTTTATTATATATATATTTTTTGTTTATTTCATATTTATTTTTCCTCTCTTATTTATCTTTTTTATTTTTCTTTATGTTGTCGTCCTCTCTCATTAGTTTTTAGTCTTTCAATTCTTTTATGTTTTGTCTTTTTTTAAACATTTCATTCTTATATTTTTTTCTCTCTTATTCTCTTCCTCTCTAATTTTTTCAATTTATTTTCTTGCCTTCTCAAAGTTGATTGCGTTTGTTGTTAATTTTTATTGTGTATGTTTGCCTTTGTCTTCTCGTCCTTTTATTTAATTGTATTTTGTTACCTCTTTAGTTTTATTATGGTGCCTTTGGTTCTTTGTTTTATTCGTGGCCTCATTTCACCACATATACTTGGTGTTGTAGTCACTTTTACTTATTAATTGGGTTTGGATTTTTTAATAGTATCATTATATTAGTAATCTATATTTATATTATAAAAAAATTCAATATTATAATTTAATATTGCATATTAATTTATATTTTCTTTTTGTTTATTTCATATTTATTTTTCCTCTCTTATTTCTCTTTGTGATTTTTCTTTAATATGTTGTCGTCCTCTCTCATTAGTTTTTAGTCTTTCAATTCTTTTATGTTTTGTCTTTTTAAAAAAATTCATTGTTATATTTTTTTCTCTCTTATTCTCTTCCTCTAATTTTTTCAATTTCTTTTCTTGCCTTATCTCTCTTGTCTTGGTCTTTGTACCGTTTTCTCTCCTCAACTTCTCACCTCTCATCCTTTTAAGAAAATTGTTGGAATATTTGCCTCAATCCATACTGACATGTAACTCCTGGAGAGCAAAGTCGTTGTGACATTAATCATGTCTGGCCGACTAGTTGTTCTGAATTCTCTTGAAATGTTCATATCGCCGAGACAAAGTAGATGTCTTGCTAAATGATGTTATCGTTGTGACTAGAAGCATTCGCTGTGACCTTTTGTCGAGTAGGAGACCTCTGGCCAAAAGTGTTGTTTCTTATCGGGTGTCGGTATGAGGTCCCAACAACTGGGGTCTTCAGGGTGACTTGATCGCTCGGTATGAAGTCCTAGCGACTGAAGGGAGTCTCACCGATAGATCATCGGGCTAACACAAGGGCTTCGGTAAGATGTCCTAGCGAGAATGGAAGGTCACGTTGACGGGGATACAACTGAAGTTATCGGAGTACCTCAAGGCGATCGATATGAGGTCTTGGCGAAGGTCAAATGTCTTGCCAACTCGGTAAGACATGAGCGCTCGGTGAAATTTCTTGGCGAAAGAAAAATGTCTTACCAACTTGGTAAGACTTGGTTGCTTGATGTGAGGCCTCGGCGAAAGACGAATGTCTTACTGACTAGTGATTGGAGCGCTCGGTATGACTTAGGACCTCGGTATGAAGTCCTGGCGAAAGCGATAAGTCTCACCGACTAGTGGATGCTTCAGAACAACATGAAGACTCGGTGGGAGGTCTTGGCGAGAGCGAAATGTCTTGCTGACAAGTATGACTCTTCTGTGTGACATAGGATATCGATATGTGGTCTCACCAAAGAGCGATAGTCTTGCCTAAAGGAAAACTAAAGTCGATGCAACTTGTGAGCTCGGTAAAATGTCTTATCGATGGAGAAACTCTTGCCGATAGAAATGCAATGGATGTCGATGGATTCGGTATGACTCATGGCGTTCTCTATATCATCTTGCCGACTGTTGGGACTTACGCCGATATCAATATGAAGACTTTGTGGCATCAGGGAGACACAGTTAGTGTCTCACTGATATGCTAACAAAGTTTGAACGCCTTTGACCAAATTGACCATCCTATGTGGAGCCTCATGGACCAATCAGAGGAAGCGAATTTAAAATGGATGGCAGTTTGATTTTTGCAACAGCTGCAACACTGGAGTTGAACTGCATGCAAGGAAAAATCAATCACTCAAAAGGAAATTCTATATGATGGGTAATGGCGGATAAGGATGAACATAAGGCAAAAATTAGAATGTGTTAGTATTTAAAGGATAGCATTCTGAGTTGAAATGATATGGAGAATCAGATTGTTGAGAGAATTTATGTAAGAGATTGAACAGTGAATGAAGCTACTGTGAACTGATACCAGAGAGTTGTATCTCTGCATTGTATGTAATTGTTGTTACTACAATACAAAGAGATTCAACTTGGTGTGGTGGGTTTTTTCCCAAAAGGGTTTCCCACATAAATTTGTTGTTCATTGTCTTTGAGTATCTTCTCTGTTTCTGTAAATATTTCATGTGTGTCTTAATTGGATTGTAATTTGAAAATTAAAGTATTGTCTACTTACTTCCATGCAGTTTTGACGTTAGAAAAGTTGCTTCCACACCTCTACTTTCCTTACAAGTGGTATTAGAGCCTGGCCAGTTGTGTTATCCTTGTGAGAGGGTTGGGTTTTTTGTGTCAATTCTTTTTTAGTGGGAGTTTGGTAGAGGTCTGATAGTTTAATTACAGATTAAGATGGCGAGGACATCCGGGAAGATGGAAATAGAGAAATTCAATGGTAGCAATTTTGAGTTGTGGAAACTCAAAATGGAAGATCTGTTAGTGGATCGTGATCTATGGCTTGCTGTGTTTGGAACGATGCCTCAAGGCATGAAGCAAGAGGATTGGGATCTTGTAGATAGAAAGTCTAAGGGGCTGATAAGGCTCTATTTGGCAGACTCTATTCTTCTGAACGTGCATGAAGAAAATACTGCATCTTCCTTGTGGAAAAGGCTGACATCTATTTATCAGGGCAAGTCCTTGGTGAATAAATTGTTCTTGAGGAAGAAGTTGTACTCCTTGAGAATGCAGGAGGGAGGATCTGTTGCTGATCATTTGAATGCATTCAATATGCTGATTCCTCAGTTAACATCTATTGGTGTGAAGATTGAAGATGAAGATCGTTGCATGCTACTGCTATGTTCTTTGCCAAATTCTTGGGATCATCTGGTGATGGCTATTAGGAGTACGACATCCACTTTCAAGATGGAATATGTTATTTCTTCTTTGTTGTTGGAAGAGATGAGGAGAAAATCTTCTAAGATGGAAAAGGAGGCTCTGGCTGTTAGAGGAAGATTGAGGGAGAAAGGCAAGAAGAAGGACAAGAAATCCAGATCAAAATTAGAAGGGAGATCAAAGTCTCTTGGCAAGAAGTCCAAGGTGAAATGCTGGAATTGTGGGTAACCTGGTCATGTCCGAAGGGATTGCAAGGAGGAGAAAAAGAAGAAGAAGAAGACCTCTTCTGAAAATGATTGTTCTCAGAGTGATGCAGACGCCTTCATTGCAGCCTTGGCTACACGGGCATCTGATGATGTCTGGCTGATTGATTCTGGAGCATCTTTCCATTTGACATCTCATAGAGATTGGTTCACGAAGTATGAAAACTATGATGGTGGAAAGGTGTATTTGGCAAGTGATTCATCTTTGGAAATTGTTGGCCGTGGAAGAGTCAGAATTCAATTCCCTAATGGAAGAGTGAAGGGAATCAATGTTGTGATGCATATACCAAGTCTGGCTTGTAATTTACTTTCTGTAAGTAAGCTGAATGATATTGGAGTGCATTTCATGTTCTCTGGAAATGGCTGCAAGATGACTAGAGGCTTTATGGTGCTAGCATGGGGTGCTTGTATTGGTACCTTGTATAAGCTGGATGCACAAGCTATTCAATGCAATAGTGTCTCTGTAAAGTCACTTAAGGTTACTCATGGAGGAAAAGAGGGAAACGTTCCTGATGGTGTAAAATCCATGGAGGTTAAACTTCCAGCAGAAAAGACAATGCTTTGGCATCATAGGCTAGGCCACATTGGTGAGAAAGGTTTAAAAACCTTGAAAAATAAAAACCTGGTAGAAGGGTTTGAAGATTGTAACCTTGAGTTTGAGTTTTGTGAACATTGCATATATGGTAAACAACACCGTGTTTCATTTTATTCCAGTCCTCACAAATCTTCTGGTTTGCTTGATTATATACATTTTGATGTGTTTGGTCAAGTGAATGTTTCTTCTTTATCTAAATCAAGATACTATGTATCGTTTATTGATGATTATTCAAGAAGAGAATTTGTATATTTTCTAAAAAGTAAATCAGAAGTGTTCAGTTGGTTTAAGGAATTTAAAAACCATGTTGAAAATCAGACTGGTAGGAAAATAAAATGTTTAAGGACTGACAATGGCAGTGAGTTTTGTTCAGATGAATTCGAAAGGTACTGTATAGATCATGGGATTAAAAGAAATAAGACTACACCTTACACTCCACAGCAAAATGGAGTTGCTGAAAGGTTCAACATGATAGTAATGGAAAGAGCACGAAGTATGCTGAGCAGTGCTGGCTTGGAGGAGAAGTTTTGGGCTAAAGCAATCTCTACAGCATGTTACTTGGTAAATCATTCTCCTAACTCTGCTCTTGTTGAGAAGACACCTTTGGAAGAATGGTCTGAAAAGAAGCCCTCTCTGAGACATATTTTGTCTTTGGCTGTGAGGCATATGCATATGTGCCATTTGAAAAGATCCAAGTTGGAAAACAAAGTTGTAAAGTGTATTTTAATTGGCTATAGTGCTAGCATAAAAGGATACAAGCTTTGGAATCCCTGAGACTAAGAAGGTTTTGTACAACAGAAGTGTTATCTTTCGTGAGCTGAAGCCTTCTACATTGGATCCAGTAGAGAAGAAATCAGAAAATGAAAAGGATGTAGCAGATATTCCTCCGACACCAGATAAAGAGGAATTGAAAAATCAAAATGTACCGATCGAGAAAGCTCAAGTAGCTCTGAAAGTTTGAAGAAGATGAAGAACCACCTCACTCAGCCTATGAGGAGGTCAATCGTGAAAGCTGATAGGTATGGGTTTTCTTTAATAGAGTCTACTTGTGCCTATGCTTTAATTTCTAGCCTTGATGAACCTAGTGTGAAAGAGGCATTTAAAATGTCTGATTCAAACTCTTGGTTGGAAGCCATGAATGAAGAGATGGCATCATTAGAAAAAAATGATACGAGTTTGGTGCCATTGCCTAAAGGTAGAAAAGCTGTGGGTTGCAAATGGGTATTTAAAAAGAAAATTGGTCCGGATGGCGTGTAGAAAAATATAAAGCGAGGCTAGTTGCAAAAGGTTATTCCCAAGTAGAGGGAATTGATTATGGAGAAATATTTTCTCCTGTAGCTAAGCTGACATCTATTAGATTTCTTTTGTCACTTGCAGTGCGTATGACTTAGAGATTGAACAGATGGATGTGAAAACAATGTTTCTTCATGTGATCTTGAAGAAGAAATTTATATGTCCCAGCCGGAGCACTTTGTGGAAAAAGGTAAAGAAAGACTAGTTTGCAAGTTGAAGAAATCTTTGTATGGGTTAAAACAGTCTCCTAGAATGTGGTACCAAAAGTTTGACACATTTTTTTTGTCATTGGGATTTGTAAGATCAAAATCTGATCACTGTGTGTATTACAAAGCTGAAAGTGATCAAGTCCTTATTATTGTGCTCTATGTTGATGACATGTTGTTCATAGGAAATAGTAAGCTAATGATTTCTGATCTTAAGTCTTAGTTGTCTGCAAAGTTCGAAATGAAAGATCTTGGTGTAGCAGGGTATATTCTAGGAATGGAAATAACTAGGGATAGGAAGAATAGAAAACTTTGGCTTAGTCAGAGTAAGTATATCAAGACTATTCTAAAGAGATTTTGCATGACTGATTGCAAGCAACTAGTTGTTCCAGTTATGCAAGGAACAAAGCTATCTATTGAGGATTGTCCAAAATCCCCTAATGAGATGGAGGACATGACCAATGTGCCATATGCTAGTGCGGTTGGTAGCCTTATGTATGCAATGGTCTGTACAAGGCCAGACATTGCCCAAGCAATGGGAGTACTTAGTCAGTTTATGGCTAATCCTAGAAGGACACATTGGAATGCTATGAAGAGAGTGGTTAGATATCTGAAGGGAACTTCAGACTATGCTTTGTGTTACCATGGGAACTTGGTTGAATCACAAAGGACTCTCAATATTCAAGGTTATGTGGATTCTGATTGGGCAGGGAACATTGACAGCAGGAGATCCACCAGTGGATATATTTTCATGATGAATGGTGGTGCAGTGAGTTGGATGAGCAAGCAGTAGGCTATAGTCACTTTGTCCACTATAGAGGAAGAATACATGGCAGCTAAACATGCCTATAAAGAAGCAATCTGGTTAAAACTTTTGTGTTCTAACATTGGTTTTGATGCAGGAAAAATTACAATTTATTGTGACAGTCAGAGTGCTATATGTTTGGCGAAAAATCCTACTTTCCATGCTAGGATGAAACATATAGATGTATAGTATCATTTTGGATGGGATATGGTGGAGGATGGGAAGGTCTCTTTGGAGAAAGTGGATACTCTGGAGAATGTTACAGATGCATTGATGAAGCCTGTGAGCACAGACAAATACATATGGTGTGCCAGTTCGATGGGCCTCTTGGCCCATGAATTTTAGTAGTTTTATTATGCTCTGGAGGTATCAGTAAGATATTTGTCAAGTGGGAGATTGTTGGAACATTTTCCTCAATCCATACTGACATGTAACTCCTGGAGGGAAAATTCGTTGTGACATTAATCATGTCTAGCTGATTAGTTGTTCTAAATTCTCTTGAAATGATCATATCCTCGAGACAAAGCAGATGTCTTGCCGAATGATGTTATCGCTGTGACCTTTTGTCAAGTAGGAAACCTCTGGCCAAAAGTGTTGTTTCTTATCAGGTGTCGGGGAGACTCACAGTGACTGGGGTCTTTGGGGTGACTTGATCGCTCGGTATGAAGTCCCAGCAACTGAAGGGAGTCTCACCAATAGATCATCAGGCTAACACAAGGGCTTCGGTAAGATGTCCCAGCGAGAATGGAAGGTCATGCCGATGGGGATACAATTGAAGTCATCGGAGTAGCTCAAGGTGATTGGTATGAGGTCTTGGCGTAGGTCAAATGTCTTGCCAACTTGGTAAGACATGAGCGCTCGATGAAAGGTCTTGGCGAAAGACAAAAGTCTTTCCGACTCAGTAAGACTTGGTTGCTCGATGTGAGGTCTCAGTGAAGATGAATGTCTTGCTGACTAGTGATTGGAGCGCTTGGTATGACTTAGGACCTCGGTATGAAGTCTTGGCGAAAGCAATAAGTCTTGCCGACTGGTGGATGCTTCAGAACAACATGAAGACTCGGTGGGAGGTCTTGGCGAGAGCGAAATGTCTTGCTGACAAGTATGACTCTTTAGTGTTACTTAGGATATCGATATGTGGTCTCACCGAAGAGCGATAGTCTTTCCAAAAGGAAAACTGAAGTTGATGCAACTTGTGAGCTCGGTAAAACGTCTTGCCAATGGAGAAACTCTTACCGATAGAAATGCAATGGATGTTGATGGATTCGGTATGACTCATGGCATTCTCTATATCGTCTTGCCGACTATTGGGACTTACACTGATATCGATATGAAGACTTTGTGGCATTGGGGAGACACGGTTAGTGTCTCACCGATATGCCATCAAAGTTTGAATGCCTTTGACCAAATTGACCATCCTATGTGGAGCCTCGTGGACCAATCAGAGGAAGCGAATTTCAAATGGATGGCAGTTTGATTTTTGCAACAGCTGCAATGCTGGAGCTGAACTGCATGCAAGGAAAAATTAGTCACTCGAAAGGAAATTGTATATGATGGGTAATGGCGGATAAGGATGAATAGAAGGCAAAAATCAGAATGTGTTAATATTTAAAGGATAGCATTCTGAGTTGAAATGATATGGAGAATCGGATTGTTGAGAGCATTTCTGTAAGAGATTGAACAGTGAATGAAGCTACTGTGAACTGATACTAGAGAGTTGTATCTCTGCATTGTATGTAATTGTTGTTACTATAATACAAAGAGATTCAGCTTGGTGTGGTGGATTTTTTTCTGAAAGGGTTTCCCACGTAAATCTGTTGTTCATTGTCTTTGAGTATCTTCTTTGTTTCTGTAAATCTTTCATGTGTGTCTTAATTGGATTGTAATTTGAAAATTAAAATATTGTCTGCTTACTTCCCTGCGGTTTTGATGTTAGGAAATTTGCTTTCGCACCTCTTCTTTCCTTACACAAATTGGGTCTGAATCTAACCATTTCTCATCTCCTTTTCTCTCTATCATCCTGATGATGGATCATTGAGTGTGATCCGAAACGTTGATGAAAAAACTCAAACATAATCAAAAATCCAGAAATTACAAATCTTCAGCATTATGGATTGTGGAAATCTCATAGCATTAACTTAAAATATACTTTTTATTCTACTTCTGATAAAAAAAACATAGAAGATAAACAAACATCAGATTAAGTTCATACAATCAAGGAGAGACAACCAGTTATTTGTTTTATCTTAACTTGTTTGTTCACTGTGCAGATATAGGTTCAATTGCCATTATAGGTTCATCTTGTTCAAACATTTCAGCATGTGGAGCAAAATGTGATCCCACAAGGGTTGAACCCAACATGATTCCCTCTTCTATTTTGAGAGGGATGAGAATGTAAAAGCATCATATTTATCAACCTTGAAGCAAAAATGCATCACCTATGATAGGGAGTTGGTAAACATCATTGTCATAAATGAAAAATGTTTGCCAAACTGGGAGCACAGTAAGAAAGGACAACCACCTTATTTATGAGTGGAGAGTAGTCACATACTGAGTTGATGTAAGTGTTATGAATACCCATGCAAGATCACATTGTCAAGAAGAACAAAGGAACTTCATGGTGGATTCCCATTTACTTGATAGGGAAGCATATAATAGAAGATCTCATCTAAAAAGAATGATGAGGTCAATTTGAAAGACACACGTGGGATGAAGTGAGTGTAGCATAAGAAGTGATGGAATACACATCGCCACAAGGTGGGGATTTGGTTCATGTGAAAGAGAATATTGACTTGGTTGTTGCTAGTTAGAAGATGGGAAACGAGCCAGGAGAGGAGTGAGAAAAAGGGGCGATGACATAGCAGATTGGACATAAGACAAAGCAATGTTGTTGTTCGCAAAGAGAGGTCACACTACATCAACAAAGAAAAATAATTTCAAATAGAATTGGGGTACAAGAAAGCAGGGGAGAGGCATGTGATGCCAAAGTAAGCAAGAGGAATTTTTCCTTATGCAAATTTTAGCCTAAGAAGTGGGGCACAAAATGTCTATGTGGAACAAGATATGCACAGGTGGAGAAGAAGAATGTAAAGTGAGACACACCATTTCATATTCAATTACAAATTGCAGACCATGTGAATATTGGCATGGGAATAAGAAAGAGTTATGTAGAAAACAAAATCAAAGTGGCAGATTCCAAAAATTGTGGATGTGTATGCACCAAACAACATAAAGAAAAGGGGACACATTCTGTCGATGGGGAGAGGCGGTTTTAATAGGATTTAAGACAAGTCCCTTATGTTGGATAATAACGAATTTTAGTAAAGAGAAAGATAACCCGCACCAGGGAAAACAAAAGAAAGCCCTTATGCTAGGGGAACATTTGAGAGTATAAGAAGAACCCAAAAAAAACTCTACAGAGGCCACAACTATGGAAATATAGAAAGGTTGCAGAAATAAAGAAGATAACCAACTAGAATACAAAGAGTTCTTTATTTTTAATGGAACCCATGAAATTGTTTTTTCCCATAATGCACAAAAGAAACAAACATATTCATTATTTTTTCTCTTATTGAGCTCAAAACCAATAGAGCGTCTTATCAACAGGAAATAAGAACAATGCAAGGTCCGAGAGATGGAGAGCTTACCCATGCTTTTGTGTTGATTTTTCTATGTAAAAATGCATTCGAATCTGCAAAGAAGTCTTCTATGCAAGCCTCATACAAACCCTGGTCGGCTGTGAGAGCTCCAAGTTCTTGAATGTTCAATCAAACACTAGCATGACGATGCCCTCCAAGTGTAGAGAAAAATTCTAAGTGAATGAAATGAAATGAAATATGCTTTGGAGTCGCGAGTTTTTTCACTTAGGGTTTTCTTTACCCTAAGTAACCGACCTCTACATAAGGTATTTTTTGCTTTGTTTTAAAAAAAACCTTTGCATAAATTAAATTGCTATGTATTAGGTGTCTTATATACCTTTGCATATATTTGCAAACTTTGAAAATTTGTAAATCAAACTCAAGGTTTTCCCCTTAATTCTTGTGTAATTTTGCATGGATTGAAATGAAATGAGAATGTAAACATTATTAGAGCAATCAAATTATAAATTGCTTTAATTAATGTCATAAAGATGTAGAATAAAGGAAAATCCATAACACAAATTAAAGTAATCCTTAGCCGATTGCTTTAATATTTATTCAGATTGTTCACCCCAATACCAAGTCATGCAAAATCAGTAGGGGAGTTAACTTGAGTCGTTTTGGAGCAAACTAAATCATGCAAAATAGTGAAGGGTGGTTAACTAATCATGCAAAGTCAAAAGGAGGTGGAATTGAAGGTGTTTTCATGCATTTGGAGTCGAATGGAGAGTTTTGTCCTATTTTTTAGTTATCTCTTATGGTTTCGAGGTCAAATTTGGTCAAACTGATTGTAATGGGGGTTTTGAGCCTATTTTTGCTCAAATTACTTCAGTTTTGACCGCTCTTTCTGAGGCTTTTCTTCTTTGCTCGTGGATCACTTTGGAGGTGAAGATATTTTCACTTTTAGTTAGCTGTTAGTGCCACCTCTTGGCACCTTGGAGTTACCTATTGTATATATTGAAAAAGAATTAGCCTTTTTCTCAGTTCTTGCTTCTTTGCCTTTGCATTCTGCAAAGAGAGATTGGTCTTGTAACTCAGTTTTTTCCAGTTATTAATATAGAATAGCAAATTATAGGTTTCATGTTATTTATGTAGTATTTTCCTACTATTTTTAGTTAGAATTTATCAAATTTTCCTCTTCAGAATTATGCAAAGTGTCTTTGTGAATGATTTGATGAAATTATCATATTTTAGCCATCAAAACCTCTAGTTTTGTCTTGTTCATAATTGTACATCACATCACAGGTCTTAGGTTGTGCTTATATTCATTTTGTTCTTCAAGTTGTGAAAAGTTATTTTCCTTTTGGAAAGACAAGTTGTTTGGCCTTCTTCAGAAACATTTTTGTGATCATTTTTGAACTATGTAAACAATTTTTCTGAGAATAGTTGTGAATCAGTCTGCAAGTTTTATCATCATTTCCATTTAGGTGCATCACCATACTTTAAAATTTAGTTTTATCCATTTATTTCAAAGCCTTCTATACCTTTACCTTTAAATCACCATTTCATTAGAAAAATAAAAAGGTAACCAACCCATAATCTGGAGATTCATCTTCGCTATGAGCATACCCACAGGCTCGAAGGTGTTTCCATGTTTCACGAGATTGCTAAGCATTTAAAATTTGCATCTGAGTGCAATCTCTGTGACAACAGTAACAAGAACGGTTTTTGCACAAAGTTACAAACTACTTGTGCACCACACATGTTTGGAATTCATTGTATGGCCCATAGAATGAATTTAGCATTTAAAATTGTAAGAAAGTTTCCCACAACATCAAAAGTTGAAAATCTAGTCCATGAGCTCTATGCATACATTTGCCAAAGTCCCAAAAGTTTTGTGGAATTTTAAATTTTTTCTAATGGAATAAAAATAGGAAACAAGCTTCTCAAGGATGTTGATACCATATGGATCTCCTTGCATGAACCAGTGCAATGAGTCCTTTTAGAATATCAATCCTTGATTGGAGTAATGTACAAGCATCGCAACATAGTAGAAAAAGATCCTGACCTCTTACATAGGTTAAGCGATATAGAGACACTCTTGAATTTAGCTAGTCTTCTCCCCATGCTGGATGAAATGAACAATCTTGTGAAGAAATCCCAAGATAGAACTATGTATATTAATGAATATTCCAAACCACGTAGACATACATGTGTGTGCAAGTGAATTCTATCGTAGGAATGCAAAAATACAATGGAAATGCAAGATAGAACACACAAACAAAACACTTAAGATTGGCCTAGTTGAATCTAAACAAAGACACAAGAAATTGGAACTTTTTACCTCTGTTAGATTGATAAATTGGTTGGCCCTTTGATCGCTTGATATGTGTGCTCCTTGATGGAAAAATAGCTTGAAACCTAGTGCAAAATGTAGCTAAGATGATGATGGATGCAATGGAGATTGTGGGTATTGTGAAGGATGGAATATGAGAGCTCAAAGATGTTGCAACAGTGGAGGATACTTGGATGCTAAGTGTATGCTTGCTAAGTGTGCTTTATTGTGCATGCAAAAGTGGATTCAAAAGTAGATTGTTCAAATGAGGGAAATTCCACCATTTTTAGGGGAAATTCCTCTAAACAATGGAGGGCTAGGATCAAGCCAAGATGGACAAGATCAAGGGCTAGGATGAGTTGAGAACTCACAATCCCTCACATCTTGACATGTGGCAAATGAGATGGTAAGGAGGAGGTGATGTGGATATGACATGGAGGTACTACATAGTACCTTGGGATTGGACAAGATCTCCTCATAAAGGAGGTCCTTGTCCACATGTGGGTGAGAGGACATGTGAGGAATTAAAAATTCCTCAAAAATCCTCATGGGGATGGTAGAAGGAATTTTAAATTCCTAAAAGTGCATTGAGGAAATAAATGTGAATTAAAAATTCACATAGGGAAGGGGTTGCCTTCTCCAAATAGAGAAAGCATTTAATGAATGTTGACTAAGGACATATGCCATAAATGGCATGAAGATTAGGTTGGCCTAAGCAGGTGATTAAGGTTGTGCAAATGCATGATTAGATGGATTAATCAAAGATTAGAGGAAAGTGGGAGATTATGGAGGATGTGACCCTAATGAAGATTAGGGGTGTGCACATCCCAATCATAGATTAATTAAATTAATTTGGATTGAAGAGGATTATGGAGGATGTGATATGAGGAGAGAGAAGAAATGAATTAAAAAATTGATTTAATTCATAAAGGATAAAATGACTAAATTAAATAAATTGGGATATTTATTTAATTTAGATTTGAGAGGGGATAAGGTATTTAACTGATTTATTAAATACCTTAGGGACATTAGGCTGCAGGGCAACATTAATCAAATAATAAATTATTTAATTAATGGTTTAAGGATGCAGGATAAAGGAATACGAAGGGTGAATTTGACTATATGAGGATGGTCAAATTCAAGTGTCTACATTTTTCCCCTCTTCGAAATATTGTTAAAATAACAATGTTTCAAAGAAAAATAAAACACAGACGACTTGATAGAAGAAAAGAATGTTAGATGATGCCTTGGTATCACAGGGAAGTGGGAAGGATGGAAGAATGGATAAAAATGGTAGGGTATGCCCCCTCGAGAGGGTGGGTGGGAAAATAAGGGGCCTTGGGCGACTTCTCGATATGGAGAAATGGAGGGTACCATGCGATAGAGCACAAAAAACCATGAAAAATGGCTTTTGAACAAAGGAAAATGGACAAACGGGGTGTGAATGGAAGCTCATAGAAGAAAAGGGGGGAATGAATTAATAAAAGGTTAATTAAAGGGTAAAAATTACCCAAAAAATTAAAAGGATAATTAGGTGCAAAAAGTGAAAATTATAAATAGTAAATTTGAAAAATTACTATTCACCTTTTGCATACTTGGCAACTGACTAGACAAGAGAGAGAAAGCAAGTGACAAGGATGGTTGATGGGAGCGGTGATGAGGCATTCGTGGATGATGAGCTGATCCACTAAGGTGAGGAGGTGTGCAAGTTTTACTACTATTGAGTAGTATCGCGCCAGGTAGACCCCAAATCTCGCTTTGTGATTTTGATTTGAATTTTTAAGCATAATTTGAATTTGGGATTAGGTAGATTTAGGGCATAGATTCACCACGGATGGTCAGATTCACTCGTTCGGAAGGAAAATATTCCCATCTAGAAGGATTGGAAAAGAAATGGGAAAACACGCACTCCGCATGGGTGGATGCGCAGGGGAGGGGCAATTTTGAAATCACCTCTCTGAGGAAAGGGGCAAGATTGCACAACATAGGGCCGAAGGGCATTAGAATAAATGAATGCGAATTTTCCAAAACTTGGAAGAGGTGAATGCGATTTTTCCAAAAGAGCAAATAGGCGGATGCGAATCCGCCCTTCTGGGAAAAAGGCGAATGCGAATTTGCCACTCGGGGAGGAAAAGACGTAGGGGCAGATGCGAAGTCACCCCTTGGGGAAAAAGGGTGAATACGAATTCACCACTGAGGAAAAGATGGGTAGATTCACGTTAGCTGGACAGGCGAACACACTGTGAAGGGAAAAGGGCTAACTTTCCTTGCACAAAGGCGAATTCGCTAAACCTGGGGCATGTATGAAAAAATGATAGAAATGAGATGAAACTTTGGAAAACTGACAGAATGTTGTGTATGGATGCAGAACTTTGAGACATTAAGGACTCACGAGAGGCACTCAGTGGTTTTGGAGGTGACATGTGGGGCAATGAATGCCCATGACCACGAATCTCTTGCACAGGCGAGATTGCTACACATGTTGGGGTATCCCAACATCCAAGTGCACCGGGGACTACTGGCATCGTTGATGGAGAGATGGAGTTTAGAGACTTCTACCTTCCATCTCCCAATAGGGGAGATAATGATGCTAGAGGACGTTTGGAGGATTTTGAGATTGCCCATCCAAGGGCACTTGATCAGTTGGACTCGCGATCGATCGATGGAGGAGAGCCTACAGGTTGTGTTTAGACCAGTGGAGCTACCTATCTAGGGGAGGGAGATAGATCTTGATGCTTGCTTGGGATTGCATGTACCAACCCTACCATTGTACCTCTATGTCTTGATCAGTGGGATTTTGCTGCTAGATAGGAGTTGACACTTCTACAGCCTTAAGGTGATTGAGGTTGTTAGACACATTGTGGAGAGGCGAGAGGGGGAGTTTGCATGGGGAGTGTGCGTATTTGCACAATTATACTAGGACATGAACGTCGTTTGTTACAGATGAGCATTGAGCATCACCCATGTGACTCTGCTTCAAGTGTGAGCATGGGAGCATATTAGTGTGGCTAGGAAAAATATTTTAGTTGTTGGAGTGAGAGATGAGTCATTTCTGCTAGCATACTGGTGGGGGAAAAAGTACGACTTCAGGCTCCATTATCAGGTAGTGGGTGATTTGGAGGGACGGCGATAGAGACTGGATGGGCTAAGACTAGAGGATATCACATGGAGACCCTACATGGCACAATGATTTTAGTGCAGGAGAGACGATGACAGGAGACATAGGAGCTATTTCTTATTGGTTTGTTATTTTATTGGACGAGATTTGTTCATTGTAGAGCTACACAGACCAGACAGGGTCATGAGATAGTTTGGGATACAAGATATTCCTGTGGGACCCCGGAGGTTCCTGCGAATTACCAGGGAGCCAACAACATTATGGGGAGAGCCAATTATGGTAGATTATGCATGACAGATGTGGGATACAGTCCCATTGACATAGTACCCATGGAGGTGAGAGCCAGTAGATGCAGGGACCACAGTACGATACTTAACATGGTGGGTGGAGGGGAGACCAGGGCGGATCATTATAGTATAGCAGATTGTGGGGGCTCTGGGATATGGATTTGACGATGAGAGGAGGCTAGTTGGGTTATAGAGGAGGAGGAGGAGAGGGAGTCGACAGAGGATGGGAGGTGATGGGGATGTGGAGATGCCATAGGTAGGGGGAGAGGAGCAGGCCATGGACGTGGAGGAGGATGCCCCATAGGTGCATCCACTAGCGATGGTGTCCTATGTGCCACCTCCACCCGAGGATCCCAAAGTGTTGCTGATAGGAGCCCTAACCAAGCTATGCATTGCAGAGCAAAAATTGAGAGAGTCAAAGGCAGATAGGGATAGGCTACAATAGGAGGTAGACCGATTATAGGCCTTGCAGAGGGATGGAGACAGGGACTACGGAGCTCTGGCAGATGAGGCATCATTGAGGGTACATGAGGCCCACACAGAGAGGGATGACTTGAGGAGGAGGGTGTCAGAGCTGGAGAGGGGATTGGAGGAGATGAGGAGGGAGAGAGATGAGCTCTGAGATAGGGCAGAGTGTGCTAAGGTGACGATGGGGGATTTCAGAGGACTATTGGAGAGGGCAGAGGCAGTAGAGACACATGTACAAGCCTTGCAGGGTGAGTGGGATGTAACAGTGTAGGGGATGTTGCAGCTATAGGCACAGGTGGACCAGATGAGGCTAGCCCTTGATGCTTGGGAGCAGGAGAGGAGGTATATCACTGGGTTGTGGGACCAATATAAGATAGAGCGAGATCTTTCGAGAGGACAGGAAGTGGAGGTGGTCGATGCTAGGATAGAGGCCGCTTATTATATGATTGCTTATCATCAGGTTGTCCTAGATCCTGCATGAAGAGTATCTCCATATGTTAGAGCCGCACCCTAGATGCCAATGCCGTCACACTCAGGGGCCACACACACACGAGGATACAGTAGCTTCTGCGAGACTCCCCCCAAAGATAGAGGTTTAGTATCAGACTCCCCCAGAGGTCAGATGCAGGAAGTTCCGGGTAGACAGGAGAGAGGAGGAGACATGATACATGTTTTTGATAGGTGTAGAGTGGATGAGCAGTATGCAAAGACAATGACCGCAGACTCCTTAGTACATATTAGATATGGATTATTTGATTCATTGATTCTTTCATTCTTTATTCTTTATTCATTCAAGAGATGTAGTCTCTGCACTAGATTAGAGCTCTATACCTGTATCGTATTTAATGGGTTTCAAAAGACATTATGATGGACTCGTTATGTTATGTTATTATTATGGACTTGTCATGGAATCTTATGGTTTTATTGTGGACTATGGTGGATATGATGGACATGGTATATATTTTATGATATTTATATGATATGTGATGGACATTTCTGACACTACATGGTTATTTTGTGATGGCATGGATGTTTATTATGATCATGATATATGTATGTGACTATGATGATTTATGCTTATATTTATGTGGATGATATATATTATATGCATTATGTCTAATGCTTTGTGATGTAGGATGTGATGAATGATTTATGAGTTTATGAGATATGCTATGGATGTGATACTAATGGTGTGTGATGCAGGTGGTGATGAATATGTGTAGACAAAAAACTTATTCCCACGATGGATATGTTTAGAAATCCTTGTGATTGATTTAGAAAATGTGATTTTACATGGATATCTATGTTGTACACTATACAATCAATTTTCTTTTAGTTTTAGTAGGAAAAATTTCTAGGCATATTATTATGATTTTATTCTGGCATGAAAATGTAATGGGATGCAATGAATGAAAAATGTGATGTATGCATATGTGATAATGTTATGGATGGATTTGATGAATGCAATGTATGCAAAGATATGAACTAATATTTTTTGCATAATAACTCTAAACAACCTAAAATGATAATGCAATGAAATGATAATGAAATGCAATGAACTTAAGATGCTTAGAATAACCAATCTAGATTAGTCTAAACAACTTAAAATGATCATGATAATGATAATGAAATGAGATTGAATGATATGAAATGCACTTAAGATACTTAGAATAACCAATCGAGATTAATCTAAACAACTTAATATGATAATGCAAATGGAATGAGGTGATGAAATGAACTGGACTTAAGATGCTTAGAATAACAAATCTATATTAATCTAAACAACTTAGAATGGATATGCAAATGATAATGCAATGAGATGAAATGATATGAAGTGAACCTAGATGAACAATGATAAATGTGACAATGCATCGCATAACAAGATAGATGATAATGGGTGTGATACTACACCTGTCAAAAACTATAGGAATCCTAAGAAGAAGGATGGGTGGATGAGGAACATTTGCACAATCAAAATCACTAACCATAGGCCAGGGGAAGAATAGGATGGGGGAAATGCAATGCAATGGGATGATAGATAAAATTCAATTCTAATACCATTTTTCCATTTTAGGAGCATTGATTTTCACTATAGCATGAGATACGATATGCTAGGGTATAAGGAACCAAGATAGATTAGTGTCAAATGCATAAGATAAACACAACAAACAAGGAGGCTATCCCAACACCCCAAAGCTACAAGGGCTTTGGTCGGGCTAGGTATTGGGATAACCACAAGCATAAAAGGATGCCCCAGTGTAACACAAGACCATAGGGATCTTGGTGGGTACCACATGGGACAACCGAGAAGACAAAAATAGACAAAAGATCAAGATATGCCCCTATGTTTACCAGTCAAAGTGCACCATGATATGATGGATCATAGCGACCTTGATAGAGTATAATAGGAAGTTCAAATGATAAAAAAAATGCCAAAAGCATTAAAAGATCACAATAAATTTCAAATGTCCTTTGCCATAAGATCAAAAGGGTGGATGATATTGATGCGGTCTGATTAGGAAGGATGCATCTTGTTAAGACCAAAGATGGAGGATAGACCAAATGATCAACATGACTTAGGATATTCAAGACTAATTGGACCTTAAGATACTAATGGATTTTGTTTGTTAGGAACCAGCTAGGTAGGGACACACTTGATGACATGAAATGACAAAAAGACACACCCTAAAGACCTAGGGGCTCAGGGGTTGATAAGAGATTATCCTTGCCTACGTGAAAGCCCAGAGCCCTCATTGTTTGATAAAAGATTGATGACTAACCATGGATAAAAGTGGAAAGAGGACAATGGAGACCTTGATGGATGACAAAGATAGGACAGAAAAATGCCCCGGGGGCTGATCAAAAGATCGACCTTGCCTACGTGAAAGTGCAGGGGAAACATAGTTCGACAAAATGGACGAAGGACGGGATAGGACCTAATGATGACTGACACGATAGAGAACCCTAGATGAAGACACAAGACTGACAAATGATGTCAACACATAGGTGACACAAATCTCAGATTTAGGATAAAAGCTCAGGATTGCGGATAGCCGATTGGAATTGTCCAATGCTCAACCAAAATATACCAAGCGACCAATGATAGGATGTCGATGGAAGGATGTGATCGATAGGATGTGAGGATAGGATGCGTGGGTAGGATGGAAAAAAGCACAAAGTAACTAGGACACAAGGTAGATAATGATTAAGCCCTCTACGAATGACGCATGTTTCTAGGTTTTCATCAAACATACTTATCCAACACACCACTAGGTGTGGTTTTCACCATAGGACAAATTATTTCTCTTTACTATTTTTTAAATTTTTGGAATTTTTGATCTTTTTTTTTGTGTTTTGGATGATTTTTTACTTTTTTTTGGATTTTTTAGGATAGGATAACCCAACTGACTTAGGTGTAAAACTTCTTCAGATGCATGATGTTGATAGGCTCCTCTAAGGGCTCACCTTCAGGTGTAGCAAGCCTATATGCCCTAGAATCGTATCTTGTTGTGACAACATAGGGACCCAACCAATTTGCCTCAAACTTTCCTTTCTTTTCTCTGTCTTGTTGGGTGCGATGATTCTCTTTCAAGACCAAATAGCCAACATTGAATTGACGAGGATGAACCTTTTTGTTGTAGCTCCTCTTAAGACGATGTTGATATGCTTGAAGGTGATTGAAGGCCTTGATGTGCTTTTCATCCAGGAGTTCAAGTTGACTTAAGCATGCAACCCAAGTATCTTCATCACTAATGAGATTCTTCAGAGATATTCAGAGTGATGGGATCTCGACTTTGATTGACAAGATTGCATTGACACCATATACAAAAGAGTATGGGGTGGTTCTAGTGGGAGTGCAGATGGATGTACGGTATGCCCAAAGGGTAGGATGGAGATGAAGGTGCCAATCTCGACCAGTATTATTGACCACCCTTTTGAAGATTTTGATGAGGGTCTTATTGGTTGCCTCTGCTTGACCATTACCTTGTGGGTAATAGGATGTGGACCAACGATGTTGGATATGGTATGTCTCACAAAGTTGTTTCATAAACTAATTTTTGAAGGGCTTTCCATTGTCTGTGATGATGGTGGAAGGGATTCCATATCTCTAGAGAATGTGGAAAAGGATGAATTTGGATATCTGAATACACATGATTTGAGAGAGCGGAATTGCTTCCACCCACTTGGTAAAGTATTCAGTGGTTGTGATGATGAAAGTATGGTCGTTAGAGGATGGAGGGTAAATCTTGCCGATCAAATCAAAATACCATTGAGAAAAAGGCCATGGTGCTATGATGGGTTGTAAGTCTTGTGTGAGAGAATGGATTAAATCTGCATGTTGCTGACAAGGTAGACACTTCTTCACGAAATCGCAAGAGTCATGCTCCACAGCAGGCCAATAATAACCAGCTTGGAGAATCCTTTTTGCTAAGTCCATACCATTGGAATGGGACCCACAAACACCACTATGTACCTTGTTTAATGTAGTGTGCGCTTCTAATTCATTGAGAAACCTAAGTAGAGTTCCATCATACCCTCTTCAATAAAGTGTATCTCCTACGATGGTATAGCGGGAAGTTCGTTGGATAAATGATTTGCGTTGATTTTGGGTAAGGGCAGGTGGTAAGATATTATAATGGAGGTAGGTGTAAATGTCATGGTACCAGGGTGATTTGGGACCTACGATATCGCACACCATATTGCTATCAGGGACATCGTATGCTGGGATTAGAAGTTGTTCAATGAGGAACTCACAATTTGTTCGATCTTTGGGCATGCCGATGAGGGAACCGATTGCAGCCATTGCATTTGCTACCTTGTTTTAGACTCTGGGAATCTGCTCAAACTGAATGAAGGTGAAATACTTCTTGAAGTCATCCACCATGCGTTTATAAGGCAACAACTTGTCATCCTTTTTCTAAAACTCATCATTGACCTATTTGATAATCAGTTGGGAATCACCAAAGACTTGTAGATAGGCGATATTCCATTGGATGGTGATTTTGAGGCTAGTGATAAGAGCTTCATACTTTGGTATATTGTTGGTGCATGGAAATGCTAATCAGAATGGCTTTGGGATGTAGTCACCTTGAGGAGTGACAAATAGGACACCTACACTAGCTCTATTATGTGTATATGACCCATCAAAGTAGAGCATCCATGTATTTTTTTATGCAACTGTAAAGACCTCTTCATCAAGAAATTCAACTACTAACAGATATGCATCCACTAGGGGACCGTCGTCGAACTGATCTACTATTACCTATCCTTTGATTGCTTTTCAATCCACATACTCAATGCCAAATTCACTTGGTAACATGACCCACTTGGTCATGTGGCCAATTAAAGAAGTTCTAGATAATAGGTACTTGAGTGGGTCAACTTTTGAGAAAAGCTTGATGGGATGACTAAGCATGTAGTGAATTTTTTTTTGTGAACTGAAGACCACTGCCAGGCAAGATTTTTCCACTAGAGAATAGTTAAGCTCGTAGCCTACAAGTGTTCAGATGATGTAATAGATATCACACTCCTTGGAGACCTCACCATGCTTTGCTAGTAATGCCCCTAGTTCAACAGATGTAACTGATATGTACAACAAAAGTGGTTTTCCTAGAATAGGAGACATCAAAATAGGTGGATGAGCCAAGTACTCCTTAATTTTGTTGAAGCCTTTCTGACACTCTAAATCCCACTTGAAGGTGGTGTCTTTGTGTAGGAGATGTTTGAATGATTGACACTAGTCAGCAAGCTAGGCTATGAAGCGTCTGATGGACTGTAGCTTCCCTTGAAGACTCCTTAATTGCTTTAGATTACGTGGCAGGGGAATTCCCATTATTTTTTTAACCTTTGTTGGATCTACCTTGATACCCCTTCAGGAGACTATGAAGCTCAACAACTTTCTAGATGTAACTCCGAACACACACTTTTTTGTATTTAGACATAGCTTGTATTGCTCTAGTCGTTCAAAGATTTTCTTCAAGATAATGGGATGCTCTTCTTTGGTCTTGGACTTCCACAATAAGTTTGCATCGACATAATCTTCCATTATGATATGGATGAGGTCATGGAAGATAACAATCATAGCACGTTGATAGGTTTCCCCCACATTTTTGAGACTGAAGGGAATGACCTTATAACAGAAGGTACTCCAAGGAGTGGTGAGGGCAGTTTTATGTTGATCTTTTGGTGCAATTCTGATTTGGTTATAGCCAAAAAATCCATCCATGAGGGATAGCATTTCATGCCCTTCTATAAGATCCACCAGCATGTCGATGTTTGGAAGAGGGAAATCATCCTTTGGAAAGGCTTTATTGAGATCTCAAAAATCTGTATAGATTCTAATGTTTCCATTTGGTTTGGCGACAGGTACGATGTTGGATATCCAGTCAGAATAGTCAATAGGTCTTGTGAACTCAACCTCTAACAGTTTCTCTAGTTCTTTCTTGATGAGCAAAGCCACTTGGGGATGCATTTTTCTTAGTTTCAATTTAATAGGTTTAGCATCCAGATGAACATCCAAATGGTATACAACTAGTGTTGGGTCTAATCTTGGCATGTCTAAATAGGTCCATGCGAAATTGATGATTCCTTCCTTTAATAGGTTGATGATGATAAAATGCTCTTCCTCTGACAATGATTTGGCTACGTACGTGATCTTAGGATCTTCTTTTGTTCCCAAATTGACTTCTTGCGTCTCTTTGATCAGGATTGAAGACCATTCAGACAAGTGAGCTCCTACAAGGGGAAGATGAACATCCCCATCCTCCAGTGCCTCATTGACGTTTTCATGGTCAGATACACCCTTTATTTTGACTTTTGATGAGTCAGGAAGTGCCTCAGAGAGGTTTTCGCTAGATGACCCTTTTTCTATTTTGATTCTTTTTACTTTTGTGGTTAGGGTGTTCATCTTCCCCCAATCCCATGAGATGTATGTAAGTATCCAATGAAGGAAAGGTATCGATAGGTGCACTACTTTGTAGATCCCAATCAATGAGGTCGGGATGGCGAAGGGATAAGCTAATGGTAAAGATGGATGTGGAGTCAAATAGGGAGGGGAGATCTACATCATCATAAGAGAGTATGACAGTCTCTTCCTCGGGCATGTCCTCAAGGAAATCATTATCTGCATTGACATTATTAGAGGTACTAGTTGATGGTGTAGGAACCTTTTTCTTTTTATCATAGCCTTGGCCCAAATTTCTAGGTCACACAGGAGTGTCAATAGGCTGCAATATTCATTGTTTGTCTACACCAAGACCTCCCCCCTAATAATTGTATTTTTTAGCTAACTTGGACACATGAGGATACGTCTCTTGAAAGTACTCAATAAGAGGGGGTGAAGGTTCATGTTCTTCCCTGTATATCCATTGATTGATATCATCATCTAGTTGATCTTGTCATGTTCCTGGGGATTGGAAGGTGTTAGAGCCCATGTTCTTAGAGCTGAGTGTTATTTTCTTCTCTTCTTCTTTTGGTGCAGACTGAGAAGGTTAGCCATAGGTACGAGGAGATGGAGGCATAGTTGCCACATTTAGATCCGTGCACATCTCGTATTCCCTACAACCTTTATCTATGATCTAAACCTTGGTGATTGTGGATTCAAATGTAGTGGATGGAATGGATGATGGATTGGAGGATGGGTTGGAAGATGATGCTTGAGGTGCCCCCACTTTAATGCTTGGAAAATAGTGGGAGTGGGGGAAGGAAGCTTCTAAAGCACAAAAATATTGAAAGGGTTGTGGATCAACATGTATGGTTACTTACATCCCATTGAATGTGAACTTTAGGCATTGATGGTAAGTGGATGAAATAACCTGCATGGGGTGGATCCATGGGCGGCCAAGGAGGAGATTGTATGGGAGATCCAGATCAAGGACATGGCACGTGGTGTACTACACTATGAGGTCAACCTGGATAGGAAGACAAATGATTCCTTTAGAGTCTCTTTCGCGTTATTATAAGCTTTGATGGTGATAGTCTAATTGTTCAAGTCAGTGTGGGTATACCCTACCTATTTTATGAATTTTAGCATACAGAGGTTGAGGGAAGAGCCATTATCTACCAGGACCCTTTTCACTTTATGACGAGCTACAATGAATTCAATGTGCAGGGGGTGATTATGGTTTGAATCGATGGATGGCATATCATTTTGACTGAATCCTAGCTAATATGTTGATGACAGGTGTCCTACTAAAGCTTGGAATTGAGTAGGATCTATATCATTAGGCATGTGGGTATCCTGCAAAGATTTGGTCAAGATTTCTTGATGGATGGGGGAAGACTTAAGTAAATCCAAGATGGATATTTGAGCGGGAGTCTTTCCAAGATGATCAAGAATATTATATTGGGAGCTCACCGGAGCTAGTTGGGATGACATGGAAGGACTAGGAACGAAGATGCTGGTATGATGGGTTGTAACAACACACTGTGGATCTTTACCCTTGATGCAGATCATGGAAACATGTGGTTCTACTTGAATGATGCCCATGACAATGCTATCATAGTTAATAGGGTTCATTCTTGTAGCTGATGCACATGACAATGCTATCATAGTTAATAGGGTTCATTCTTGTAGATGATGCACATGACAATGCTATCATAGTTAATAGGGTTCATTCTTGTAGCTGATGTTATTTGTGTTGTTATTTTGGTTATTGTTATTACTTGGCCCGGGATTAGCATTTGACAAACTGGCACCCTAGTGGTGCTTAGGGAAAGCATTTTGATATATCTACAACTGAGCATTGGACGACGTTGCTTGATTAGCATCCACTACCATATCTCCTCGATCTATAAGATCTTGAATATACGTTTTAAGTCCCCAACACTTGTTAGTGGAATGACCTTTAATTTTGTGAAAGTCACAATAATCATTTTCCCTATACCAGGTTGGTTTTGGTTTGGACTCCTCAAAAGGCTTAGTCACAGGATAAGTGATTGGATAGCTCGCTTGGAGGAGCCTCTTGAAAACGACATCTAAAGATTCACCCAAGGGAGTAAATGAGCATTTATTGTTCCCTTGATTATATTGATTAGATTACTAAGGAGGACGAGGTGCACCTTGTGGTATAGACATGACATTGGTGATTGATTGTTGATGAGGGACATATTGTGGCCTTTGTGAGGTGTTGGCTACTTGGTGTAGACACTAAAAATTGTCCTAGGCCCACGACTCTAATTTTCTTCATAATTCTTCCATCCTTTTCCCTTTCATTCTTCATAATTAAATAATATTAATTATTTAATTATTTCCTATGACCATATATCCTCTATTAATTAAATAATTTCAATAATTTAATTAATTCATTCCCATCTTTATTTCCCTTTGACTAATTAAATAAATGTTATTTAATTACGTCACTAATTAAACTTATTTTCTTTCCAAAATTAGATAAATGTTTATTTATTTAATTTCCTATGTCACTTTCCACTATAATTAAATAATTATTTTAATTATTTAATTATTTGTTGGCCTTTTCTCTCTTTAATTAAATAAATCTTTATTTATTCAATTTAATCCAATATCCTTGAATTTTGAATTAAAATCATTATTTAATTCAAAAAGATGATTCCTCCTTATCACAATCTTCTATAATTAAATAATATCTTTATTATTTAATTAGTCATTAATCACTTAAGTCTAGATCAGATTTGATTTCTCTAATAGACAGTTTTATCTATGTCAATCTTATCTTCTACATGCAATCCTCTATTAATTAAATAACTTTAATTATTTAATTAAATCATTCTTACCTTTATTCTGTCTTGATTAATTAAATAAATATTATTTATTTAATTACATCACTAATTTAATCTATCTTCTTTCTAAAATTAAATAAACTATTATTTAATTAATTTCTATGACACTTTCATTATTTAATTATTCCTTAACCTTTTCTCACTAATATTAAATAAATCTTTATTTATTTAATTTAATCCCAAAATCTTGAATGTCGAATTGAAATCATTTATCCTTATCATATTCCTCTATGATTAGATAATCTCTTTGTTAACTAATTATTCATTTATCATTTATGTCTAGATCTAATCTGATCGTTTAGTTATCTGGTGAGATAATATCTGATTGTCTCTAATGAACAATCTTTCTGTGTTGATCACTTTGTCAATATTATCTTATACATGCAATCTTTATCCTTCTGTGTCTCAACTAGTTTCCACCAGTGATTAAATTATTATTTAATTTAATCTCCACCATTTATGCTTTATCACTTACACTACTTTAACCCTAATCCTATTGCATGTCACATCTTTTAATCTCAATTGTCGATTTATCTTTTAATCTGATCTTGTCATTCGAAAATCGTATTTTCTATAAATTGTCTTTACCTCTATCATTATTACTCCTCTCAAAATCTTATGAGTTTTGGAAGAAACTTTAGAATCTTCAATGTCTCGCTATTATCATGATCATGAGGCCATATTTGCATACTTAATTTGAGGGCAAGTATCATACTACAACGAAATGGAGAAGGATAATGGAGGTGATTCATGAAGTTACATCGATGTTTGGTAAAATTGGTCATTTAATTATGTTTTTATAGTTTTTCATTGTTCTCGATTATTAGCTTAGGTTCAGTTTGCTTTATGCATGTATTGCTAATCCGTGAATTTTGCCTGTGCTACATCTTGTGAACCCGACGCCAAGGACATACTTTATGCAAATTTCGTACAGTTTTCTATGTTTTGCAGGTTTTTTGTATGATTTGACACAATCACCAAGATAGAGTGACGCATCCACCAGTATTCTTTACCGCAACCACCAACAACATGAGCAACATCTGTTGTACTGTACCACAATTTCCATCTCGTAAGCCCTAATTGATTTTCCTCCAATGCATCTAAAATTTCCCATGCACCACATCTGTCATTTCGTGACACAACTGCTTGGATTGGGTTTTGTTTTAAATTTCTACAAGTAATATTCAGTTTTCTGCATTTTCAAATCAATAAGTTAGGATTTTCTGGTTACTGATAATCTGTTTGTAGCATGTGGCAAGATAAATTTAATGTTTGTTTTGCAGGTTTGTTTGGCCAAGATATAAAGCTACAACTCTCGTTTGTCGAAGGTTGAAATTGAAACTACTAATGAAATCTAATGTAGGATGTTTATCGAAGAATTGATTTTGAAACTGATTGTATGATTAGCTTATATCATACTTCATTTGGTGCTTAAAATAAACAACTATCTATTGTGCTTGGTGCCTTTGCACACTTTGTTTAGATTAAAACCTAGTTTAATAATAAAAGTATCCTTTCCCCTTGTGCACTTGTCTGATCCTGGGTGTAAGAGAAATTGTTATAAACTCTAAATCTGGGCCTTTCTTGGTGGGAAAAAGTACTCACCCCAAGACGACTCAAACTGGCAACGAGCTAAAGCCAAGCTACTCCCAACTGATATATAAATGTGAATGCTAATGGAAAACTTAGCATTACAGGTGCATATGTGTTATATAGACAAGTTAATCTTGCCTCACATATAACCACCTGAACGAGTTCCCTTATTAAAAGCCATTTGTTTTTAGATTGTAGCAAAATCCCTCTATTTGTTGGTATAGGAGGTCGGACCTCTGAAGTCATCCCACATACTTGCGGTTCTTAGTAGAGATGAAGGGTTTGTCATGGGAGATTCATGAGAACTTGAAGCTTGGCTGACCCAGAGAAGTGAGTGTCATGGAGGGGAGACAGTGTGGTCAAGCTTCTAATCATCTGCTTTGAATAAGCATAGCTGGAGAAATCCAAGTGGGAAATTAGCAGATATTATCCTAGCCAACCATAGGATTGTACTTATCTATTTGAATTTAAATGTTTTCACATCAAAACCAAACCAAAACAAAGTGTTCTCTAACTATCTTCTATTTTTCCAAAATTTAATCAAAATCAGACTGAAACAAACCTGCAAAATTTGCCAAAATTTCAAAAAAATTAGATCATATTTATAGTAAACTACATTTGCTATTGCAAACCACATCTGCTATTATGAACTACATCTTCTATTATGAACCACATCTTCTACTATGAATCACATCTTCTATTACGAACTGCATCTGCTATTACAAACCACATCTGCTAACCTGAACCACATTTTCTTGACAATCAGAAGAAAAAAATTCCATTACCACAGTTTGAAGTTAAACAGCCAAAACCAGTCTCTAATTATGCTTTCATAGTGATCTTTGAATAGAAACTAGAGATATTTGCTCACACTTTTCATCATTGCACCTTTTAGTATCATTTAGCCATAGCCATAGACATACTAGTTGCAAACCTTAGTTACATTTTAGGAGTCCTAGTTATCTTTAGATCAATCAGACTTTTTTAGGACAATCACCTTTGGATATTTTAAAATAGGCCAACTTTCCATACTTTGGATAATCCTTGGCTTCAAGGAAAATTTTCATTGAACCTAGTCACTTGTCACACTTGTTATCTTTTGTCATGTTGGTGAGTCTTTTCCAGTTTGTCAATCTAGTTTGGGAACTCACTTTGTCTCTTGGTATTTTTCTTTTACAAAATGTACTTTGACAAACTAAATTGAATCGTTGGTTAAACTTTGGATGCTTAGTAACCTATTTTCAAATCTCCCAAAATTGATTACCTTTAAAAGCTTGCCTCCACTATCGCATACTTAGACATAGTCATTTTAGGGCACCATCATTTTAGACATAAGTTAGCACATTACCGTTAACATTCCTTATTTTCCAGAAAAGACCAAAAAAATAATTGCATTAGCATTCATTCCTTATATCTAAAAAATCCAAAAACATAGCTTAGGTTGCATACCTTAGACTTAAGTCACCCTCTTTGGATTGTCATACTGTAGTCCTCATATCACATACCTTAGTCATAATCCACCTTTCATCATAACCTCACCACCATTTATTCCATTCACCTTGATATGCTTGCTAGTCAAGTGGAATACCAATTAATCTGCAATGGTCAAGCCCAACACGCCATAGAATTCAAGAGACAATGGATTAATTCTCTATACCAACAAATCATAAACCCTAATGCTCCATGGAACACCTGAGTTGGCCTAATGGTGGCGAAATTGTACTCTTGAGAGAGAGGTCACAAGTTCAAATCCTATAGGGGGTAAGGTATCTACACCTCGTATTGTGAAGCACAAATTAGGTGCCTCCCTCATATTGGGAGTACGAGGAGTCCCATATACTGTAATCCATCTGTAGACCCAAAAACAGACCACCCGGTATCGTGGACTATAAAAGGACCTTTCCTTTCCTTTCCTTTCCATCCATCTACCCTCACTATCAAGAGTCCCTTAGCATAATCCATGCTATTAATCCACGACAAACATCTATTAGTCATACCTATCTTGACCTTGACAAGGGAAACCAACTTTCCACTAATCCCTTCCAAGCCTCCATGTCCTAGCCTAGTCTTTCATCCACTAATCCCTTCCAATCCATTCCATCTCACTCTACATCTAGTCATGGTCTCCAAAGTCGCATCTCATCTACTAAACTTGAGGATAAATGTCAAATGGAAAGTCCAAAGCATGACATCATGGCTTCATCTTCATGTCAAGATCAAATTAGTCCTTCCCATGACCCTATCTTTAATTCTATCTAGGAAGTCCTTTTAGGTAATCATGGCATCCAAAATACACCTATCCTTGATCAAGATTACATCCCTATTCCATCCTATTCATAATAAATTGGTCTTATACCCGACTGGGGGCAGGAACTTGACTTACATCATTTGGTTCTTATAGTGGTTGTTCTGAGGACGTAAAACTATTGAAAAAATCTTAAAAAATCACAAAATGTCTTGAAAAAATCCAAAAACATCATAAAACTTCAAAAAGACAAAAAAATCAAAACATGCCAAAAACAGAGTCAAAGTCAGTCGCACCCGTCAGTCTTTATCATTGTTGAACTACATCTCCTTTGCAACTGGAGGTAGGAAAGGTCATCTATCGATGTGCCCCCAAGGAATTAGGTCAATCCGTTAGGTTTTTCAAAATAAAATCGTGACTGAATCCTTAGTCAATAAGAAAAAGTCATTGGTCATGTCGAACTATGAGGTCTCTACATGTATAACATAGGCAAGGCCATCAATCGATGAGCCCCCAAGGCCACACTAGGTCAGTCCATTAGGGTTCATCATATTCACTATCACACACATTAGATATCTTCAAATAAATGAAATCATGAATCATTCCTTTGTCCATAAAAAAAAGTCAAATGGTCGTGTCGAACTACGAGGTCTTTGCATGTATAACGTAGGCAAGGCCATCAATCAATGAGCCCCCAAGGCCACACTAGTTCAATCCTTTAGGGTTTGTTGTGTCAATCAAAATAAGTCAGACATTGTCATAATTTTTTTTTTTGTCAAAACATCAAGACAAGTCACGCATCAACATGACAAACAAGTCAACAAGGTCATCAAGTCAAACCAAACAAATTGTCGAAACCCTCAAATAACCAAAACAATCAACCTATGTCTTATACAGGATGTGTCCGTCCTGAAAATAGACATTGTCATTTAGTCAAGCTTCATCATTGCCTTATACAGGTGGTCACATGATCGAAACTAGACTCGACGTCTTATATGATATGTGTCATTCCTGAAACCAGGCTTTATCAAACATCATCTTATCAAACTCCTAGATAATTAAATAACAAGTAGATCAAATTTTGGCAAATATTCTTATTGGTTGTTGACATTGTGGCTTGTTTTGTCTTATCTTTTCATTTGGATTTGTCCTTGAGTCCGGTTACTAGCTTCCTCGAGGATGTCCCATGAAGGATTTAGAGAAGCAAGGATGTCTTAGGACTTTTTTTTCTTTGACTGTTGTTTGTTGATTGTCTTTTTATTTTTTCTTCAACTCAGGTTACTAGCTTCCTCGAGGATGTCCCACGAAGGATTTAGAGGAGCGATGATGTCTCATGACTTGTCTTTTATTTGATTGATGTATATGGTTTTTCTTGACAAAAAGACTGGGGCAACTTTTTCCTTAGTATGAGTTAGGACATTCCTTGTTTGCGACTGTCTGTTTTCAGCAGGTGGATGACCTTGCACACCTTGGTCTATCTCATATCATGGTGTTTGTTATCCATTTGTATCATTTAATGCCCAATGATGATTAATGCAAGCCCTATTATGTTTCGACAAAATATTGAAGTCATTCTAATGCTAACATCCATGTCTTCTATGATACTATTCATCTTTTCCACTCTAACATTTCTTCTTTTCTGCATCTTCAGCACCCTTATCTATTTTCCTCTATCCTTTTTTCCTTCAAATATTATTCATTTCAAGAGAACACTCCTATTCTTTGAACCCGCCTATCCTCTCGAGGGGGCATACCACTACCTCCTCATCATCCTTCCTCATCCTACTTTCATTGGGGCATATCTTTCTCTTTGACACAATGTGATAAACTACATTGTATCAAAGAGGGACAAAATGTAGACACAAAAAATTGTCCTAGGTTTGCGACTCTATTTTTCTTCATAATTCTTCCATCCTTTTCCCTTTCATTCTTCATAATTAAATAATATTAATTATTTAATTACTTCCTTTGACTATATATCCTCTATTAATTAAATAATTTCAATAATTTAATTAATTCATTCCCATCTTTCTTTCCCTTTGACTAATTAAATAAATGTTATTTAATTACTTCACTGATTAAATAAATGCTATTTAATTACGTCACTAATTAAACCTATTTTCTTTCCAAAATTAAATAAATGTTTATTTATTTTAATTTCCTATGTCACTTTCCACTATAATTAAATAATTATTTTAATTATTTAATTATTTAATTATTCATTGGCCTTTTCTCTCTTTAATTAAATAAATATTTATTTATTCAATTTAATCCAATATCCTTGAATTTTGAATTAAAATCATTATTTAATTCAAGATGATGATTCCATCTTCTATAATTAAATAATATCTTTATTATTTAATTATTCATTAATCACTTAAGTCTAGATAAGATTTGATAAGATTTGATTTCTCTAACAAACAGTTTTATCTATGTCAATCTTATCTTCTACATGCAATCCTCTATTAATTAAATAACTTTAATTATTTAATTAAATCATTCTTACCTTTATTTTTTCTTGATTAATTAAATAAATATTATTTATTTAATTACGTCACTAATTTAATCTATCTTCTTTCTAAAATTAAAGAAACTATTATTTAATTAATTTCTATGACACTTTGAACTATAATTAAATAATCGCTTTCATTATTTAATTATTCCTTAACCTTTTCTCACTAATATTAAATAAATCTTTATTTATTTAATTTAATCCCAAAATCTTGAATGTCGAATTGAAATCATTTATCCTTATCATATTCCTCTATGATTAGATAATCTCTTTGTTATCTAATTATTCATTTATCATTTATGTCTAGATCTAATTTGATCATTCAGTTATCTGGTGAGATAATAACTGATTGTCTCTAACAAAGAGTCTTTCTATGTTGATCACTTTGTCAATATTATCTTATACATGCAATCTTTATCCTTCTGTGTCTCAACTAGTTTCCACCAGTGATTAAATTATTATTTAATTTAATCTCCACCATTTATGCTTTATCACTTACACTAATGTAACCCTAATCCTATTGCATGTCACATCTTTTAATCTTAATCATCGATTTATCTTTTAATCTGAGTCTGTCATTCAAAAATCATATTTTCTATAAATTGGCTTTAACTCTATCATTATTACTCCTCTCGAAATCTTATGAGTTTTAGAAGCAACTTACTTTAGAAATCTTCAATGTTTTTCTATTATCATGATCATGAGGTCATACTTGCATGCTTGATGAAAATATGATGACAAGTATCATACAAAGGCGAAATGGAGAAGGATAATGGAGGTTATTCATGGAATCAAATGTGTGTTTGGTAAAATCCTTTGTTTACGCATATTTTTATTGTTTTCCATTGTTCTTGATTATTTAGATTGGGTTTAGTATTGTGTATGCTTTGAATTGCTTAACCTATGAATTTTCCCTGTGCTACACTTGGACATGCTTGGTATTAGTGACACCATCATTGACAATTTTTTTTTTTTTCCAATAACATGAATTAGATCTCTAGATGACTTATCCTTATCAGAGTTATAGATTTTGATTTGTCCCTTGGCAATAAGGGCCCTCTCAATGGTAGTGCCCTTTTCTATGACCTCTGAAAAGGAGGTGACACAATGAAGATTAAGGCTATGTGCCATGTCTAGATGAGTGTTTGCTACAAAAATGGTCACCATGTCTTTCTCATTGAGATGAGATTTTAGTCAACTATCCAAGGCATGCCACCTTTGTAGGTAGCTTGCAAAGGTTTCTCCCTCATGTTGTTTTTCTTTCAGAAGATCTAAGGTATCAATGTCCTTCTCCAAGTTGAAAGAGAAGTGTGCAACAATTTTTTTTGAAAGATTCATGAAAAAAGAAATTGACCCCTTTGGAAGACCCATAAACCAATCTAGAGCTATCCCCATTAGGCTCCTAAGGAACAATCATAAGAGATAATTTTCATTGTGTAGGACTTCTTGGAAATGTGTGTAAAATTCTTGCAGGTGGTTTCTGGGATCCTCTGTTCCTTTGTATTTGTCAAACTTTGTCATTTCATAGTGTTTAGGAAAAGAAACAAGTGAAATCGAGGGATCAAACGGATAAGGGAAAATCTCTTTAAATTTGAAAGACTTTTTGGATGTCCCTGCTTGTAAGTCTTTCAATGCAACTTTTATCTCTTCCCACTCCTTGTTGACAGGTGTCAATGGAGGAGGATTAGATGGGTTGGACTGATTGTTAGAAGCATATTGTTGATAAGATGAATATGGAGTCAGAATGGTTTGATCATATGATGGTGCAGGTGGATATGAAGGAGTTTGTTGATACTGATTGGGATAAGTGGATTGGGGAGTGGCATAAGGTTGTTGATATGATGGTGGGTTTTGATAATGCGAAGAGAATTCCCCTTGCTAGTATGATGGAGGTGCTTGGTAATATGAGGTGGAGGCACCTTGTTGATATGATGGCTGTTGTTGGGAATAAAATAGATTTGATTGGTAATTGTAAGCAACATGTTGTTGGGAAGCATATGATGGCTGTTGCAGATTGGACTGCTGATAGTGGATGTTTTGTTGGGGCTGCAGAGGAGTAACATAGGATGGTTGTTGTTGGGATTGTGGGGAATTGTGGTAAGAATAGTTGGGGTTAGGATTGGATGCAATAGGATGCGTATAGTAGGTGCTTTGTGGGTGGTATAGGTATTGAGCAGCAGGGTTGTCAGGAATTTTTTGGTGGGATGACTGTGATTATGTTGGGATTTGTGAATGTTGAGGAGGTTGTTGGTAAGATGGTGGTTGTTGATAAAGAGGTCGAGATGGAATTTGGGGTTGCTTAGGGATCTACGGTTGTTGGTAGGATGGGATTTGTTGTGATACTTGTTGATGAGTGGTACCTTGTGATTAATGGGGAGGTTGCGACGGATTACCCTGCGGATGATGTGGGGGTGGTTGTTGTTGTTGTGACGAAATTTGGAGATGCTATGGAGGTTCTTGGTGAGGTGGTTGAGATGGGATGGGAGTATGATGTGGAGGTTGTGATGGGGTTTGTTGTAGGGGTTGTTGTGGATTTCCCTGTGGTTGGTGCAAAGGCGGGATATTTCCTGAAGGAAATTGTTGGGATGTGAATGGAGGTTGTGGTAAGTTTGATGCAGGTGTAGCTCCAGGAGGTGGTGGTGGCACCACAAAAGGATCGCCCCCAGTATTCCCAGGTAGTTGACTTGATTGATTTGGTGGAAGAGGTGGAGCAGACGGTATGGTGGTTGAGCTTTGTGGGATATTCATGCTTGGTGGATTGGTAAGACCCTACGACATACCAAGACCAAGAGGATTGTTACGATTAGGTCCTTGAGGAATGTTTGGATCGGGTCCACCCATAACCAAAATTGGAACCTGAGGAGGTGGTACAAGGGGAACAACTTGATAAAGCACAAAATTTTCAAACCTAGGTTGATACCAACCTTCTTATGGTGGACCCTCATGGATGTATGAATCTCCTGGATTATTCTATGAATTTTGAGGATCTTGTGACACTGAGGGTGCAGGAGGTGTAATGTTGACATAATTGGACAAGTCGAACCATGATGGTGGTTTGATACCTTTCAGGAGCAATGTGGCAAGGATTTTATCCCCACACTCATTAAGGAGACGATATGTCGTTTGGAAAGTGGTGGGATTACTGAGGTATTCATCAATTGTGACCTCAGGTTGGTTGACCATGCTCTCATCAACGGGAGGCGACACAATGTGGATTTCAGTATTGGATTGCGATGAGCCACCATTGTTGGGTTGATCTTAGGGAATGTGAGGCTGAGTACCTTGGGCCTATTGTTCTGCCATGAGTTTCTTTGCTTGTAGTCAGGTAATGGGCATGAAAATGCAAAACTACCAGGTAGACTAAGATGACGCTAAGCTCTAGGATGCACCTAAATGATTGACCTAGGTGATGACTTAAGGATTGAATAGATAAGATGATGGATTGATTAACTGATCAATTGATTGGGTGAAATGATTTGGATGTTTGATTGGATTGGACAGTTGATAGGATTGGATGATTGGTTGGACCAGATTAATGAGATTGACTCTAAACCAAGTTTAGGGGTTTGACTAGAGGACGTTTGATGTTGATGATTGGATTGGATTGTAAAAAGGATGATTATGACACCAAATCTACCTCAAGATGGAAGTATATTGATTGGGTGGTGGATGATTATTGAGTCAGGATAGATGACAATCCTAAGTAAGCATGAATGATGACAATCAAAACCAAACACCTAAGCCAACCTAGATAAAAACCCCTAAAATGAAGTGTAAGAGACTCAAATTGATGAAGCGATAATGAATATGCAACCTAGGGATGTCCTATGATGAATCTATGTGATTTGATTGAGGATTCGATGACTTTCAAAAAATGCAGACGAACTTAAATGACAATTACAGGCGGATAAATGGTGATAATTTTTTTTTGATTGTGGCAAAGGACTTGGAAAATAATAGGCTTTCAGTCTCTCAAAGGATTAAGTCTCAATAGTTTCTTATGGGAAGCACATACTACTCTTTTTAGCACAAATTCTCCCTCCTAGGTGATAGGATCGCCTATCTTAAGGACAACAAAATCACCTTTGTGTCTAGCAACTTCGCCTGTGTTGGGGACTCAAGTTCACCTATATCTTTAGAAGCCAACAGGAAGAGGCAGACTCAGAACGCAAATTTTCCTATATAAGGATAGGATCACCTAAGTCTTTTGGACACCAAAAGGGAACAGGGGGACACAATTTGCAAAATCGCCTATTTAAAGATAAAGCTCGCCTCTATCATGGGATGTACGGACAAGGTCAAAATTGCTTATTGGGATGAAAAGTTCGCCTCTTCTAAGGATCATGATCACCTATGTCTTGAACAGTATGGAATCAAATGAAAACACCTACTACAGGATCGTCTATCAGACAAGCAAGATCGCCTAAGTCTTGAATTGTACAGATGAGGATAGTATAGATGGACATGGGATCGCCCTAGTGGACAATAGGTTCACTTAAGGAGGTGACAAGATCACTTGTTCTAAGGAAATAGGTAGACTCGAAGGGTATGAACTAGACACATAATCTCCTAAAGGTTGGATAAGGTCGCCTATTCCGGGGAACATGTGGATGTGGGGTCACCTAAAATTAATGTAGGCCCACCACCCTAGGTGGAAAAACCAAGGTTAATACTCCATGATACCGGGGTGGTTCTCTAGATCACCCTTTCTCGCGAAGGTGGATAGCTAGCAATTCAGTGGCACAGGGTCATCAAAAAATTCCATGGGCTCACCTTTACGCCCTCTCTTAGAGACTATCATACTCCACCACGAGGATTTCTATCTTAGGAATACGTGGTGAGTAACTTCAGGGTATGGTGGACATCCCCTACACTACACCAAGCCGTGGATAAAACACGAGTCTCTATCTAGGCTGAATAAGGCTATCTTGTGCGTCCTCGATATATGATAGGTACGAGGCACAACCATGAACACCAGCCCGTCACAAGCATGGATCAGGAGCCCCAATGAGATACTAGAAACTCAGACCAACCTTGCACATTTTATCTAGGTATCACCCTAGCTTCGACGCTTTGCTAGACACGACGTGACTGGATTGGGGTACAACTATAGTTCTCCCCCCTTTATATACCCCACCTATAACACGTGGTTGGGATTGTCCCCTAGGTGATGGAATCCCAGGCAGGTCCCACTAAGGGAAGGAAATACTAGACACTTCGGCTGGTCCCTAGGCTCTCATGTAGTGCAAGGGGAGAGCTTAGACGTACTAGCACTTCCTGGGTAGACTGGACTGGACTGGAACAATTTTTGATTTTTCATCACCTAGGATCACTGAGAGGTGCAAGGGGAGTGGATTTGTCAACAACTTGCTCCCACGCATAGAAAAAAAGGTTAATTGACCCTTTAATTAAGCTACATGTTCCTAAATTAGTGCGAAAAACAACAAAAAAAGCTAACTTATGGGTCTTCAACCGATCATCCTACAGAGAATAGATTAGTAGTTTCAATCACTGGTAGTTGTCAAACGTGGGACAATGCTACATAAATTGCTAATAAAATACCACATTTACTGACTAACAAGTTAGTTGGTTAGTACCCAAAATCGAAATCAAATTATAACTCAAATAAAAAAATTAAGGGTTCTAGAGAATTACTAGTTCGCCTCTGTGTGAGACAAGTTTTCCCATCTTTATAGGTCAAGATCGCCATTTTGAGGGGATGGGAAAAGTCGCAGTTTCCTATCAGGTGGAGAGGCGTATAAGATTCTACCTCTGTAATTACTTCAAATTTTCCTTTGTAATAAAAAATATCGCCTGTTCCTGGTAGCTCTCCACGTATCTGCCTCTGTGTCGAGCGATCTCACCTATAACTACAATTCTACCCCTTTAATAGAAGGGTAGGATTGTGTTCGCCTGTTTTTGATGTAGATCAACATCTGTAACTAGAAAATTCACCCCCCGAGGGTAGATTCGCTCTTGCGTGTGAAATTTGAACCTACAAAATTAAAAAAAACAACAAAAAATAAAATTGTCCCGTGACATGGGTCCCACCAAGTGTGCCAGAAATGTGTGCAAGTGAATTCTATCCTAGGAATGAAAAATTATAATGGAAATGCAAGATAGAAAACACAAACAAAACACTCAAGATTGGCCTAGTTGAATCTAAACAAAGACATAAGAAATTGGAACTTTTTACCTTGTTTAGATTGATAAATTGATTGGCCCTTTGATCGCTTGATATGTGTGCTCCTTGATGGAAAAATAACTTGAAACCTAGTGCAAAATGTAGTTAAGATGATGATGGATGCAATGGAGATTGTGGGTATTCTGAAGGATGCGAGATGAGAGCTCAAAGATGCTGCAACAATGGAGGATACTTGGATGCTAAGTGTATGCTTTCTAAGTGTGCTTGAGTGTCCATGCAAAAGTGGATTGTTCAACTAAGGGAAAAAACACCATTTTTAGGGGAAACTCCTCTAAACAATGGAGGGATATGATCAAGCCAAGATGGACAAGATCAAGGGCTAGGGTGAGTTGAGAACTCACAAGCCTTCACATCCTGACATGTGGTAGATGAGATGGTAAGGAGGAGGTGATGTGGATATGGCATGGAGGTACTACATAGTACCTTGGGATTGGACAAGATATCCTCATAAAGGAGGTCCTTGTCCACATGTGGGTGAGAGGACATGTGAGGAATTAAAAATTCCTGAAAAATCCTCACGGGGATGGGAGAAGGAATTTTAAATTCCTAAAAGTTTATTGAGGAAATAAATGTGAATTAAAAATTCACATAGGGAAGGGGTTGCCTTCTCCAAATAGAGAAAGCATTTAATGAATGTTGACTAAGGACATATGCCATAAATGGCATGGAGATTAGGTTGGCCTAAGCAGGTGATTAAGGTTGTGCAAATGCATGATTAGACAAATTAATGAAAGATTAGAGGCAAGTGGGAGATTATGGAGGATGTGACCCTAATGAAGATTAGGGGTGTGCACATCCCAATCATAGATTAATTAAATTAATTTGGATTGAAGATGATTATGAAGGATGTGACGTGAGGAGAGAGAAGAAATGAATTAAAAAACTGATTTAATTCATAAAGGCTAAAGTGACTAATTTAAATAAATAGGGATATTTATTTAATTTAGAGATGAAAGGGGACAAGGTATTTAATTGATTTATTAAATACTTTAGGGACATTAGGCTGTAGGGTAATATTAATCAAATAATAAATTATTTAATTATTGGTTTAAGGATGCAGGATAAAGGAATATGAAGGGTGAATTTGACCATATGGGGGTGGTCAAATTGAGGTGTCTACAACATGCATGGCCCTCGATCATCTATATCTAGATCTAACTTCTAAAAGCCCAATTTTTTTCACTGGTAGAAAATTACTGATTTGGATCAGCCTGATAATTATTTATAGTTTAATGCAAGTGAGAACTTATGTATCTGTGTACGCGGATTTGAGATACCAATGTACCATTGTACGACAGTCAGGCGCTCTATCAAAGAAGTACCTATTAGAAGGGAAGCTTTTAATGACATTGTTAAATCTATTAGTGATAATTTGAAGGAAATTGCAAGATGTCTTTCAAAAAATATTTATGATAGATTCCATTGACAAGAAATACTTGAATCCATGGGTATTGTGTATCCTCAATTTTGGGTTAACCAAGATATCCCAACCTATTTTCTTTGATCATTGTATTTTACACTTTTTGAAAAGTGTTCGATCAAGATATTTACTTTATCATGATGGACCAATTTGATTCTATGGGAGTGGAGAAGTCCTTTGAACCGGGATCAATAACAACTGCTTGGAAAAACTTAGGTTGGAGTGAAATATTGTGTTGTTCAATATCAAAATATTTCAAAGTTCCTGATTTATGTCAAACAATGATATTGGTGTTGGTGGAGGATGAAAGATTTTTCAGTTCATTGGCATTTTTAAAATCAAAGATAAGAAACAAACTAGAGAAGAATTTGGAAAATTGCTTGAGGGTGAAAGGAACTGCATATAATGTCAAAAAATTTCCTTTTGAAAGGGCACTCACAATTTGGAGGTCCATATGCAAAAGAAGAGGGTTGTGCAACACTCCAAATGCTAGTGTTGGTGGCACTGGCAATGGGACAAATGATAGTGACACAATGAATGTTGAATTTGAGATGCAGGGTGAAGAAAATGAAGACTAGACTCAAAATCAGATGACTCTTTTACTTTATCTCAAGTTGAACATCAGTTTAAGGACCCTAACTCCATTTTGGAAATGGAAGTGAATTAGCAGCTTTTAGGTATTTATACTGCACTTCATGAATCATTTTCCAATTTGTAGTTGATGATATTTTATATTGTATTCCATGAAATTATGAATCATTACACTTCATGATATTTTATTTTATATTGCACTTCATGAATCATATTCCAAACTATAGTCAAGATGATATTTTATATTGTATTCCATGAAATTGTGATATTTTATATTTTATATTGTATTCCATGATATTGAATTTTGATATGTGATTCTGCATCATTTTTAAAGAGCAACACTTTTCACACTACTTATAAATTCGTATTGTATTTCCATTCACAGAATATTTGATAAATAATTGAAAGGAATCTTAATCCATTCCTTTAACAAAAGCTAATAGTTCAACATCCATAGCATAAACACATGATAACAGTACTGGAAAATGAATATAGATAATGGTGCAAATTCAAAGCCATTTCTCTCCTAGTGTATTCGTTATATGAACTATGAATAAAATGATCAAGGTTTGTTTTGTTGATATTCATTGTGTTCCAATGATGTATGTATTTTATCTTTGTTTTAATCCATAGGTATTGGTGGAACCCTTCAATTTTTTGTGTTCCACTGATTATTATTGCAAAACCCCTTGAGCCTAATGTTTTCGATTGCTACTCGTAGAATCTCTATAAGTCTTCCCTTATCTTATGCGGGTAAAAAATTCTCTTAATTATTGTTATTTCCCTAATTCTAGGTTTTAATATTTTCTCAATTTCTTTTATGTTCTAAACCTAGGAAAGTGGTGATGCAGAGAAAAGGAAAACAAAACACATTGAATGACTGATTCTTCAAAACATTGACAGGACAACCCTGGAATGAAAGGAACAGTCATTAATAACTTTCAAAAAAAAAAAAAACGAAGCCAATAACTCCAATTGGATTGAATATAACATAATTATAGACTTTCCCTCCAATTTTCATCAAGATCCAATGGTGGAAAAGAAAGTTATGGCATTTTTCCCAAAACTGGAAATCCTAGTTAGGGTTCAGACTTGTCCTCACAAAGATGGTCATAAATTATTCAAATCTCCATGAAAATGACCCAAACAAAAAAATTTGAAAGATAGAAACATATATTCATCCATTCCAATTAGTTTCATCTCCATATTGTACTGTACATGGCCGTACTAGCACACTTTTAGATTGCAAATTCTGGAAAACATTGTTAGAATAGGGCAGCCTTCACCAAAATGGCCATATCTCACACAAAAATTAATGAAATTTAATGAGACAAAAAGCATTGTAAAATAGAAAAAAATATCTTCCCATCCATATATTATAGTCCTTTATTTGAGGCCGTAATAGGCTGTCCAATGCATGACTTCAGCCTGAAAACAATGTAAGACTCATAAAAATGCACACAAAATTGAGGTTTTCACTCATCAAACTTCAAAAACAATGTCTCCAACCCCCCAATTCGAGTTTTAGAGGGTGTATTTATAAATTACCAATCAAAAAAACTCTTTGAAATGGTTTCTTGATTTTCATTGAACTATTTCTTTCTTTTTGACACCTTTCCAAAGTTGCATGACAACTTTTAGCAACATTTGGAAACTTTTACAATTTTAAAACAAAAACCCAATTAATCACTCCAAAATGAATACATATGATTCCAAATTTTCATAAATGAACTTATGAGACTCCAAAACACTCTAACAAACCTAAAACCAAAAAATAACAAAAATAAGCTTATGAGGCTCTTGATGCCCCTACACCAAGCGATCCCTTTTAAGTCATGTAATAAGCACGCATGCTTATTTTTAATCCTTTTTTATGCTTGGTGGGTCCCATTGAATGCTTTCTATTGGTTCTCCTCCATCCCATGAGATTAAAATAATTAAATTAAGGAGCCAAAGGGATAGTAGGAAGGCGACACCTGGCCACCCTTTTGGAGGGTCCTACCATTGCTCGAAGGTACAGATGGATAAAAGTGATCTAATCAATGGTTATTATGGTTTCTAACAAACAAATCTTAGTCGTCCCCCACTAGCCCATGAGGGACCCACCTTCAACTCCCGTTTCTTAGAGGGGAAGCGAGGAGGAAACACATGGCACTATCACCACTATCTGCTGAATGATTGAAGACAAATATTTGGTGAAATATTTCTCAGCAAGTATTGAAGAGTTAAACAACGTACTACTAGAGGGGTTTGTAGGAACGTGCAAAATTGCTCGTCAAGATGTTGTGATCGTGGCCATATATTAAGTCCAAAGGTTATGTACTCAGGTGGACAATGTAAAAGGTAAGAGGCTTGCATATTGAAGGCGCTAGATTTAATGTGGGTTGTTCCCCATCTCCCCGCTGTCATAAGATGCACATGCTTTAAACCCGAAGGGGAAGCAGGGAAGTTGACACGTAGACAGTTTCAACGCTTGTGAAGATGGTGGAGCCCGCGAAATGACTTAGAGATGAATCCACATGGAATTTTTTGGTTGGTCAATGGCAACAACCATTTGCACTTTGTACTCTGATTTTCAAACTTATTTGACTGAATCTAGTTTGTCCATCAAGCCATCTCACTACAAGATCAACGACTGAGATTCAAAATTGAGATTAAGGGAAAATGAGCCGCTCTATTCGCATGAGTGAACAATAATGGTGGATACGATGCCCAACTACTGAATTTATCTATTTTAAAGCCATAATAAATTTCTTTAAATTAAGCACAATTACAAACTGTTAAAGCATTTTGTGCATCTAAGGAGTTCTCGCTGCAAATTTCAAGCTCGTACGACGACCAAAATTAAGGTTTTCAAAGCAACTGTAAACGAGTAAGTAAAATCGCTATCCTGCTTCTCAATTATTTGAAAAATTGCTGAAATTGCTCGCTTTATCTTTTTGTTATTAGAGTTTTCTGGTTTGTTGCATTTCTTTTAAGGTTTGATGTTCAATTCAAATAGTTAGCATGTTTAGTCTTGTTATTGCCTTGTGTCAAACCCATACCCTAGTTGTAAGCTTGTAATTTGTTGAGAAGTACACCCTATTTTTCACAAACTCTATCACTATGGAACCCAAAGTCAAAGCATCTACGTCAAAAGGTCAATCTTCTGAGTCAAAGAATGCAGCGAGATCCCTAATACATGAATTAACTGAACAATTGGTACCCTCAACCTCTGAGAAACCAAAGGGACAACTTGTGTAACATGGCCCTGGAACTAAATTTGGTATCACCGATAGATATTGTACAATTAAAGATGTTTCCCTACCATACTTCAGATGGAGTCTTTTCTAGGGATGGTTTAGAAATAGGAATGTTGGTATCCCTTTTTGCAACCCATGGAGGTTGGACATGGGTAAATTGGTTGTTCCCAACATGTTCATATATGTTGATCTCCTCAAAGCAATCACTGCAAACTATGATCCTCTGGTTAGGGTTTTTAGAGCTCATGATGGATAGAATCTGGTATGGGTAAATAAAGAGGAAATTGCATATGTGTTCAAGTTGAACACTTGGAGCATAGACATGGTTAAGATTGATGAGCAAAAATTGAGGGAGGAATATTTGAAAGTTAAACACAATTTCAGGGTATCAGTGTTGAAATTTTTTATGATATCAATAGGGAAGGGGAAAAAAAAAGATTACTTTGGGACCCTTTGATGTTGAGCCCCTCCCTATTAAGTATTTCCAATCATATTTTCAAAAGACCTTTTATTCCATCTGCCAAATTCTAGGTTTTGATCCTGGTTCAAGCATGCCAGTGGCCTATATGTATATGGTTGCAAGTTTTTAACACCTCAACATTAATGCCTTATATGATTTTTCCACCTATATAGCAAAGGAAATTCACAAATGATTGGTGGCCTTGAAGAATGGGGAACTTGGTGTTAGGTTTTGGTGGTTTTCACTGTTCATGCATATGTTTCTTTTCAAAGGTGCAAATTACTTTGGTAAGGAGATGGAGCTTAAAAGGGTTGTGGATAGTATTGAAATTTTGATGCAGTCATGGACTCCTATAGTGGATAGGAATGAAAAAATACCAACTATGTGACTGCTACAAACATTTTTTCCACCAAGTTAAGAAAGGATTTAATGGTGGATGTACCTACGATCCCCAAGGAGTTACATGATTTTTTGAGGCTTGCTAAAAGAAGGCCTGACTTGAACATTGCACACAATTAGGGGGATGCAATTTCCTATAAGGATTGTACAGTTCTAAGGGTATTTGGCACACAGTTGACACCCCACATACTCTCGAGGGAAGTTCCTTTGAGGATTGGGTTTTGGAGGTGATATGGAAACTAGGGAATGTGGATGTTTTCTTCTTGGATGAGTAGTGAAAGGGAACTTTCTTCCCTACATACATTGTGTTTGCAGATTTTGTAATTATAACACATGGATGGAGGAACATTGTGGACCACTATCTTAGGCACAACAATATGAAGATCCGAGTAGACAAGACATATGATCCTGAGGAGTTCATAGTATGGTTGATGAGGAGAAATAGGGGAGGTCAATATGTTCACATCCACACTATTCTTGAAGATATCATTAGAAATATTTTTGACCTTGATGTCCAAGCTGACAAGATGAGGAAATGAGGTGCATTTGTAAAGTTGGAGAGATAAATTAAGGCTAAAGAGCCTGATTTAAAAGTTTTGTCTGATATTACTGACCCAATTTTGAAAATTGAAACTGTGATTCAAAATTTTGACAAAGTTGTGGCAAGAATGATAGAGGTGAAGATAGTGCAAGTTAAGGGGAAGGCCCCTATGACAGAAGGAGATTCAATTGTCCAGTCTTCCAAGAAGATACATATTTATTCAAGGAGAAAGAGCACAATAAAAAGGCAGAAAAAAGTTGCAACTCTTGCACAATTTGAGGAGTTAAAAGTGCATTCACCATAATAACAGTTACCTCTATTGTCACTGCAACATTCTTCTACCCCTGAAATAATTGAGTTGGATTCTCCAATTAGAGAATCATCTTCTCCAAGGGAGCCATCAATAAAGAAGAAAAAGGTTGAAGCTTTCGATTTGGTTGACTATCATGTAGAGGAGGCAGATGATGAAATTGCTATAATTGATGAGGAAATAATGCAAGGGATGTCATCCCCTTAAGGGGAAATAATACCAAAAACTTTGGGCCTTAGGTTGAGAAAAGCTAACCTAAGTGGAATAAATAACTCTGAGGATGCTAGATTCCAATCCTGTGAAATCTTTATGGAATAGGACAGATTCAAGACACAAGCTTTCTAGGAGTATGTATGGAGAGCAATGAAGGATGAGTATGCAACATTGGTACGAACAAGGAGAAGTGGAAGCCCCAAGAATTCCCAAGAGGTTATTGAAGCTAAGGTCCGAGATGAAATGAGGGCCAAGTATTTGAATATTTTTGCAGATGATGGCAAGGCATTGGTGAGGAAGAGTGGAGTGTTATTACTCCCATAATGGGACCTGGCATCAACAATTGCTTTTGACACTATGAGAAGAGAGGATGTCCCCATTTTTACTATGAAGAAGAAGTTACATTGGATTTGCAGGGGTCAGTTTTTAGTCAGTAGTGGGATATTCTTGCTATTTGGGCTCTAGCCCCAACCACCAAAAAGCCTAAGGTTGTAGAACCTACCCCAGGTGTAAGAGGAGGCTTAATTATAAAAAAGAGTTTCAGATACATCTGACTTGGAGGCAACAACCATGAGTGTTAATGTGGTACAATTCACCAAGGCCACAATTGAGTCACTAATAGTGGAAAGGGACAATTTTAGAACCAAATATAATGAGGTGGTTGTTGAGTATAACTTGAGCCAACAAAAGATGGCACAAATGCAAACTCAAATGGCTCTGTGGAAATAACAATTCTAAGCATTGTAGCCTATTACCTTACATGCTGTAATTTTTCCTCCTCCTTCCCTAATTCTTTCAAGAGGAGGCTACCCCCATTGAATCTGAAGATGTAGAAATGACACAATCAACTCTTGAAACATCAAATACCCCTCAATTTGAGGAAGTTACTAAGGAGGAGCTGATGGAAAAGCTCAAGACTTATGAAGATAGATGGATGATCTTGTTCATTTTAATAATATGAAGATTGTGACAACAGTGCTTGAGCAATTGAATAAGGGGGTAGAGAAAAGGTTAATTAGTATTCATTCCAATTATTCTTTAATGGTTGATTCCATTAAAAACCTTGATAGAGATAAAGATATTTCTATTCATTTAATGGATAAGTGGATTCCAATGGCTCAAATGCTGAGGGATATGGATGTTGCATCCTCTTGTATGTAGATAAGCCTCCAAAGATACTACCAACTCTAATATTTGTAACAAACATAACTAGTTCTCAAGGGTTGATTGAACCCTTGGAGGTGAAGATTAAGGAATTGGTTAAGAAGTTTGATGATTGGAATTTTGGTCTTCTTCTAGAAATTCTGAATGAGAAGGGTGAAGTTAAGTCTTTGCAGGAGTGGATAGCCCAAGTAGTTCAAGTGATAACTTCCTAGGCTAAAATTTTTTGTGATGAAATGGAATTAGATATGCTGAGGAACAGTATGGACAAGCTCATGCATACAAGGGATTTCCTTGAAGATTTTGATGAGGAAAATCAAGTGGCAGTTAGGTATATCCCATATAGAACAAAGGTAGATGGTATTATGGGGTTTGACTAGCCAACAGAGGAGGAGTTTGCACTATGGAAGTCTAATTATATTGACATATTGGACATATAAATTGTTGCAAGTTGGAGTGAATGACAAAAAATTTGGTTGGTGGTCTACAACAATAAAGTTCAACAAGAAGAGTGCAATACATGGCCTTGAAATAGTACATATAAGGCCTTAGATATATCAACATTCATATGTTGCACTTTTTTAGTTTTAAATATCATGACAAGGACTGCAGACGTGGAATTACTTTGGTGTATTCTCTCTTTCACTTTATGCTTTTCTTCTGCAAGATTTTAAAACATGTGGACTACAATGTTTGCTTGTGGAAAATATTATTTTGCACCGACTAAAGGATCCTTTTGGAAGGTGGGGAAATCTTCATCAACAAATAGAAATGAATTTTGTCTTATATGTATTCCCCCTCTTGGAAATGCAAATATAACTGCTCAGGGATGTTTTGAAATTAAAATTGAAATGTAAGTCAAATGTAAATGTGACTAAATGTGTAATTCAGCCTGAAGCTTGTTGCTCCCTTATTCTTATAAAAGGGAATTCAAGGCCAATTACACAGGTCTTTGGTTGAGAGAGCTTTTGTACTCATGTAATGGATTTTGAAATACAAGCACAAAGGAATAGGGTTATTGCTGAGTCTTAGGTTGAATTTGAGTATGTAATAAGCATAATAGTATTACAACATTAATGGCACTTGAATGAGAAGTGCAAATTCTGAAGCAGGTTCTCTCCTTTTGTATCTTGTCATACAAATTATTAATAAAATGATCAAGGATCCTTTGATTAGTCTTCAATCAATGATATCAAGTTTCCACAATCCATAATGTAGTTCAATCATTTTCATTGAATCGTATGATTTTGTTTCTACTTTAATTCAAAGAATTAATTAAATTTGTTTGATGAAATCATAGATTCATGTGACCAGGTAGGAGGATTTAATAATTTTATATTTTAATTGTGTTAAACATGTACTCAGTGATTCATCACTCAACTCAATTCTTAATAACATATTAACAATAGTAGCATATACAACAATGAACATCAACAATCGTTTAATGTGTATCTAGTAGTTGAAACCAAACTTTTTCTTCAAATGATAAAATAAATAGTATAGATAATTGAACATCAACACATTACTGAATTTGAGCTTTTTTATTGATTTTCACATGAAGGAATACATAGAGGCATTGGAAATACAAAATATTGCTCAAAGAAAACTCTACACAGAACTGAGTTGGAACTTGTAAACTTATATTATCAAATATCAAATCACTGTATCACCTTTTTCTAGCAACTTCCACTGTTCGGGTGGTGGAATTGTCATTTGTTCTAACTGATTTTGTTTGACTTGAAGATTTTTTAACAATTCATGACTGAAATTGGAACCTATCTTGAATTCTTCAGTCAAAATTGTATTCAAGGTTATCAGTGGTTTGATGTAATCCAAATAGTTCGCCACATCTGGGTTCTAAGGAAGCTGGTCCAAATCAATCTCCCTTGCACCCTCCATCTTCTTTCTAAAATCATCCTTTCTAATGAATCACTCATTTGTGTCAAAATCCTCTAGCAAACCAAGCTTTGTGAAGTTCCTTACCTTTTCATCTAGCTTCTTCATCTTGTTTACAGCTAGATGCACAAATTCCTTTATTTCACGTATTCAAAAACACTTTTGAATAATAGATGACAACATCATTGAGGCAACAAGCCAATTATTAATCCCTTTTAATTTCAAATCATTCTCACTGGCTTTGTAGACTGTTTGTTGAACTTGATTTGTAGATTTCTCTAATGCCAACACATTTTTGTTGTCCACTAAATATTTGTTGAGCTTCTTATACTATAGTCTAATAACATCAATCAATTGAAACAATTCACACAAATGATTAATCCTCTACATTATTTCATCCCAGATCTTTTGTTTCATATGCCTCATTATTTCTCTACAAAATGCAGTTAATTTATTTTGATAAGAGTTAATTTCACTTTTTGCTTTCATCAGCTTTGTAGCCAATCTTTCATTTCTTTTTCTCTCTTTCTCCAAATTTTTTTCCTACTGTTCATTTCCTTTCCCAATACTTTTTCTTTATTTTTCTGAAGTGGATTTTTTCTCATCATATTTATTTTTTCTCTCATCTAACCTTTTCTTCAATTCATTCACTTCTCTCTCATTTTGTTTATCCTCTTTGCTTGTTGATGTAGAGACAGATTTTTTTATTCTTTTTTCTAATTCATTGCTCTTGTTATCTGTTGCTTTCTTCTTTGCTTTCTCATTTGCTAGGTCTGCCTGTAACTTTTCTATTTGAGTTTGCAACCTTTCTCTCTCTCTCTCTCTTGCTTTAGAAATGATGTGTGCACCAATTCATTGTTCTTCTTTGATACATTAATTTTGTCAGTATTTTTGAGTCCAGAAAAATCCAATTGTAAACTGCTCACTTGAAATTCAGATCGATCCATCTGATTTTTTGGTTTACTTTGAAGTGTGGGAACAAAAATTATGTACTCCATGATTTCTTTATTTGTGTCAAATGGGGGTAATACCATGGTTGTTGCAGGCTTTGAAGTTATAGAAGATGCACTCTCCATCAGTTTCTTCTTTTCTTTTTTATACAATTCTGATTTCTTTTTAAACTCTTCAATGTAATCAAAACCTGGGGATGCAGGAAAAGTGGAATGCTTGAATGGTGAAGGAATAGGAATACTTGCAGTTGATAATGTTGTTGCAAACACAGTAATTGTGGGACTGGGAGTTCTTGTAAATAAATCCTTTGTGGTGGAAATGGTAGTTGCTATTGGACATGGACCTACCAAAATCCTTTGCCTCTTTGGTGTGCCTTGATCACTTAGTGTTTATGTGGTATCTTGTATTGTTGTTTTCTTGTGTGTAATTTTTTGTTGTAGCACATGTTGACCACTAATAGTACTACTACCCATACCATCGCCACCAGTGGCAGTGGAAATTGCACTAGGTTCTCCACCATGGGCATGTCTAAGTTGTGATTGTATCTGACCTTGAGGATTAGGATTTGAAGCTCTAACAAAATGAATTGTTTCAGCTGCACTTGTATGCCCTTGGTCTACTTTATTAGTTACGAGGATTCACTTATCAACAAGTTTTCTATAGTTTACATCTATAACCATACAAATTCCTTGTCCTTGGGACCCCAAACCACCACCTTCATAACCCATTTTTTGGCTATGGTTGCTCCTAAAGTATATGCTTCTTTTGTGGCCTCACTTAAACCAAGTTTGACATAGCTTTGTTCTTCCCTATCATCATTAGATTCATCATTAGTTTCTTGATCTTCACCATCATTGGAATGCTCTATATTCCACAATTTTCTAAACTCACGATCATTTTTGTTATCTCCAAAGCATGCAAGAGTTCTTGGTTCACCTAGCTTCTTCCTCATAAACCAAAAGGGATTAATTTTTTATCATGATCAATTTTTATCTGTAACTTCCTTATCTAGAGAATCTAGAATTTTTAATCTACTATATGGTTTATCACCTTTTTCATAAAAATTGGTGTACCTCCTGATTGTCTTTCGATGCAATGCCATAATTTATGTTGACAATTGTTCAAAAGAAATACCTTTCTCAGCAATACTTTTCTCCATTGCTATTTTGACCTCATGCCAAGAATCCTTGTTTCTCAAGTTTTCAAGCAAGGGTTTACTTTGATGTTGAATTCTACTTGAAACATTCCTATTTGCCACAATCACTAATTTAATGGTGTCACATGGATCATACTACCAGTGACAAACAACATCCAAATTCAAAAAATTCAAAAGATCATGTGCCACACTAAATGCTTTTCTCTTGAATGTGAACCCTCCACATGAAAAAGGTAAAGAAGGAAATAAGGTCTTCTTTTGCTGACCGGAAAAGTGTAGTTCATAAGTACTTTGCATCCCTTACATATTCCAACGCAAAAACCCTTTCTGTCACATGTATTGGAAGTTTGTATGGCTCTACTCCCAATCCATAAAATCTTAGCATAGTATATTCTTCCATTAAGTACCAATCAACCAATTGTATTTCTTTTCCTAGTTGAATGCAATTTCTACATGGCATAGGAAATCTAGGAATTGGAGTATTAATTTCTTGATGCAATGGAGCCAAAAAAGTAGTCTACAAAATGATTGTAGTTCCTTCGAGAATCATGCATCCTTATCTCAGTGGTCCAATCGTATACTGGAGCCATTTTCTTTTCCTCATCATTACTATAGGGTTGAATATGAAGCTTATTGGTTTGAAACATTCCACTAAATTTGAATAGAAAAAAATAGCAGAAGTAGGTTGTGAACCTAAATGTCTTAGTGGAATTTGAGTGTGCACCTCCTTTAATCATTAAAAATTGTTCATGCATGGATTCTACAATGTGCTCAATAAAGTTATATTTGGCAGGTTGAGATGGAAAAGAAAAATGGATATTATATACCATTTCAAAGAGGCTTGCACCCACTTCCCAATTGCTATGTAGTCCAAGAAAAAATGCTAGCATGGAAATAGTATCCTGAACCCATTGTCTAGAAATATCAAAATCATAAGGAGGCTTATGATTACCTTTCAATTTGTTTCTAACTTGTATGCTATCTTGAACTATTTTATTTATGAAAGAATTTTTCCCCCTTTCATCCACTGCTTCATAATCATTAACAAGCTTTTCTAGGTAAATGTGAACGTTTCCAAATTCTTCGGTTGTAAACCCCAACACTTTTCCAAGTTCTTTTGCATTAATGGATAAAAATTATTCTTTGCTATCTTTATTAACAATTGCTCTTTTATTATCATCATAATTTTGGGCATAGACCATGATAAATTTTGGGCAAGGGAAAACCTCATATAACATCATGCACCCTAATCTAGTTACCCACGGTGCAAATTGTAACTATTAACTTGCATTTGATTTGTAGTCTTATTCTCATATGAAAATCTAAGTTCTGAGGTACGCCTACCATGGATTTCAGGATCATAAATATCATGGTATTCATTAGTGAAACCTAGTGTTTTAAGCAATCTAACATAATGTATTTTTTTATCTGATTTTGCTCTAGTGGTACTTGTGGTAGACATGCTTATACAATGTGAAATTGTGAATTCCCTCTTAGTCCTCCTTAATTTTTCTTAATTCTTAGTTTGAAAAAATAAGATTTTAAGAAACGATGAAGCGTAGCCGTAGGAATTGTGTTTTTCACTTACCCAGATTTTGATTATTGAAAAGATTAATATTGATAGACATGGAACCTAGAATCTCTATGGTGCATTGCAATAAGCAATCTGAAATCTCCCCATGTGTTGACCCTCTCACTTAAAAATAAAATCACTTAGTAGTAGAAAGTTTTTTTTTTTTTTCAAACATTAAAGTGAATGAAACGTCAACATGTTACTTCCAGACTACACAATTAGTACATGGTTGTCCTACATTGAAAACAAATTCTAAACTATTGATATTTATAAATCTAACGGTTATAGGGTGATTCCATAGGTTTAAGTTTGCAAGCCTAGCGCTCTGTGCATTTCATTCTAGAATGCAACTACAACCATCCATCAAATGTTCATTGAATGGTTGAGTAATTTATGATATAAACAATAAAAATGTGTTTTAAAGTTGTTTTAAAATTTAGTGCACTAGGATTGACATCAAGGCCAAGGGGCTGGTAACTTAACGTTGCAAATGAATTAATAAAATGAATAATGATACCGAGAACCGGGGGAGAAGGTCAGTGGAAAATTAGAAATCAATAACATTTTTGTAAACCCTAGCAAGAGTGACAACTTTTATTGTTTATAATGTTTTTTATCAATTTAATGTGTATTGTGGGGCTTCTATTGTGTATATAACATATTTTTATTGGCAAAAAGTTGGATGGTATAGTTCAAGGTGGTGGATCATGAGATTATTTTAGTTTGCAATTTCTCCATTTCATTGATCCTCTATACATCAACTAATACAAAAAAACATTGTAATCAAGTGAAAATACAACAAAATTAACATTCACCTAGCCTTATCATTGTAAATCTATTTAATCCACATTAATGAAGACTCTCCATGAACAGTTTTGATAGTATCACTTGTATTCTTAGATGTCCATTTTTGGAATATGACATTATTTGGATTTGAATTTTTTTAGATTCTATAAATAATTGATTGACTAACTGATAAATACAATAACTACAATACTAGATAGGCAAGTAGTCGCCACTATGTGGCACTTATTTACTATATAAATGCATGTGTATCATTACTTATTCTCTTTAATTTTTTTATTTGTAGAAATTCATTGGCATGAGTGTTGGGACATGTTTACAACCAAGATAGAGTTAGATGAGGTAGATTTTGGGAGGAGTGGTCAAGCCAAGGTTGGAGAGCTGAAAGATTAAGATGCATGGGTTGGGGAGGCACATTTCTTTTTGTTTGTTTTCTTTACTGGTGGATCTTAATATTATTTAAAAATCTTAATAAAAAAAAAACGTTTAATAAAGTTTAATTTTAAAAATAAATAATTTATAATTATCTTTGTTCACGTTGATTCTTATATTTGTATCTTAGTTAATCTTAACAATTTTTGCATCCTATTTACAATAATAGAGAAGCTAATTTTACTTCACAAAATATTTTGGAATTTGTGGTAGATTTGGATGGTGATAGATGTGCATTAGGTTTGGTCTTAGGAATTTACACTAAAACATATAATATTGCTACTCATTTGTCATCTACTTCCTAGTCCTCCCAAAATTTTAGTGTGCCTTTTCAATCTAAACTTTCATTTTTAGAATCAATTCTAAAGTTTTAAATAATGTACATAGGGTCTATGTGCTTCACACCACAACCCCTTACTCCAACTCAAGAAAGAAACACCTTGAAATATGTGAGCCATGCCTTTCTCTAAGTCTACTTCCTTTCTATGTGAGACCTCTCTCTAATTTTTCCAATTTTCTCACATTCCCAAAATCTATATTGATGAGGAGGTTGTTGATCTCAAAGGATATTTATAGAAGCATGTGGTCATCTACAAATTTTCTAAATTATGGCCCAAGCTATGTGGTCTACACAATTGGATTCACAAAGAAATGGAAAAATTGAATGGAGAATAAAATTCGCATCCATCCTTGCACGTCACAAGTTTCTTTTTTCTAGAGTTTGAATCTCTCAAAGAAATTGATTCTATAGTAAAACTAGGAACTTTTGTCATGAATTTTTTTCTCCTCTACTCTTGTGTGGGTTCATCTAACCTATTTTATCCTATAGTTTTAGGAGATAAGTTGTCTTAAAACCATTGGATATGGGTTGAGGAAGTTCTATGGAGAATTTCATAAGAATTTTGACTATTGTTGCTTCATTTATTCCTATGACCATGTGGAAATGGACTTAACTAAGGGGTTATTGTACAAATTTCTTTGATGGTGGGGAATAGGAGATGGAGGCAATTAATAAAAGTTGGCTGAATTTTTTTAGTTCTAATGACTTGTGAAGCTAATATTGAATTAGAGGTAGAGATTTCAAAAAATATATATAATGATAATTTAAATAAAAAGGATCTATATTATGAGGCATCTCCAAGACCAAAAATGCATCTATTTCCTCTAATTGATAAAAAAAACAAATAATATTTTATTAGACTTTTTTGAATCAATTAAATCTCCATGTACCATCATCCATTTACTCCAAGACAATATTAGTTCATGGCACCCTTCATGAAAACATTGTGGGAAATTTAAAATAAGCTCAAATTCTTAAAACTTAAGGTCTCACGATGTTGGCTAAAAATACACCAACCAATTGTGGATCTTGAACATGTCATACTTCTTTAAGATTTCAAAGTAATATTAGAGTCATTGTATTAAAACACATTGAAGGACTTTGAATATCCTATTATTATTCACAATTTTTTTCTCGAGAGATTTCCCAACCATATTTCCTACAAGATTAGTAAATGATTAGTGACTAAGTGTACCTTTTGGTATCATCCCAAAATACTAAGCATTCGGGAAATTCACACCTTTACACTAATGCAAACATTATGGGAAAAAAAATTAAGGTTACACAAACACATAATAGAGCATCCCATAACTAGTGACATGAAAATAAATAAAAAATGGTGTAATGAAATCCTAAAATATTTTTATTAAACCCTCAAGAATTTCATGGATGCACAAATTTTACTTTATTGTCACAAATCATTTCTCACTTATTAACAATGTTTTCAAGAATTATAAAATCATTCTAATTTGTGCTTAGCACAAAATCATACACCATATTTAATTAATATTAATTGATTCCATGCAAGACAATCTTTACTAATGTAAGAATGTGTTCCAAAAAAAGAGATAGTGGCCCCATTAAATGAAGACATAGAAAACTAGTAGACAAATTGCACAACATGGGCCTAACATAAATTATATGGGTGCACAAGACTTATGTCATGTGATTAGAAAATTCAGAGTTCCTATAAGGATTATTGCTAACAATGCCTTGTGTTTTAGATCCCATTGAGTTTTCTAGTTTGTGCTTAAAATATTGAATAATCTTATGTTTTTCTATCATCCACAAATGAACCGGTTAGATGAGTCTAATGATAAAGGCCTAATGAAGATAATAGATATGACATTTGAGTGTAATAAAAATATGTATAATGATAAAACTAGGTTTTTTACTTGTGTGGATGAAATTAATTAAAGAAATCCATTCCAGGAAGTCCATTTTAATTGGTTTATGGTACACACGCAATCTCAAAATTAGTTTTCAAGCAATGTTTTTTGGTAATTGAATTAATCACACATCATTATTCTATCAATATCTTTCCATATATTTAGAATGAGTTCAAACGATGTGTTTGTTGTAGCTACTAAGTCTTGTCATGAAAACATAAGATGATGCCTTATCTCCTTTCTGTTCATTGGCAAATTAAAGCTCTGCTATGCGTATTTCTAGTCATGTATATACATTTATTTGTGAATGCCAACCTTTGATTAACTTGCACAGACTTCCTTTCCTAGAATTACTTCTAGATAATGTATATTAATACGTGTGGTGATTTGAGGTTTTTAGTAGGTAGACATTATCAATCTGTAAAAGGTGATCTTGATTATTTGGTGATTTTAATGTATATAGCATACACGCAAATGGTATGTGACATTAATTCGCTGTAGATCTAGTATATTTTCCATGTAATCTTGTATTTAAGGGCATTTTTATTTTTCATGCAAGCAAATTCAAAATGATTTCACCAGCTATGAAAAATCATATCGCATGCAGTTGAAACCTATATTTAGGTCTTTGGAGAGCCGCAATGCTACGTTATTCATTTTAGAAATATTTTAATAACTTTAATTCTCACAACCACATCACAATAAGGGTGCATCAATGCATTTTCTATTTTATATGATTATGGCCAACGCTTGTGATAATTAGAGATTTTTTGTTTCTATTCAATTTTTATTTTTATATTGATGAATAAAGATTTATTTATATGTAAATAGTATATATTAATTTAAAAAATAAGTGGGTGGTATGGTATTATATTTATGAGAATTAGTATATAAAAGATAAATTTAGTTGAAAATATTTAGATATAGATCTTTCAAGTAATTTTATGTTTAATATAGATAAGTTGAAGTCATAATTTATATAAAAGAATGCACTGGTAATGATAATTAAAGATCACACAATGATACAAAAATAAACTTAAGTGAATGCAACTAAAATAAACATTAAGATCTAAAATCATAAACTAACAATAGAAACTTCATAGTAATCATTTAAACTTATTAAATATTGATAACTTGATCTCTCTAAAAATAAACTATTTTTATTGTACTTTGAAAACTATAATATAAACTTAACAACCTTCAAGCATGATGCCATGTAGAGTTTATATAGAAAATAGAGAATTTTATTAATTTGGTAGTTTAAGAATTGTAAAAGATTTAAAATTTTGTGTAGATTAAATTTGTATTGTATGCATCAAATTTATGTGCTATAGAATTTTCCAACATGATTTATCTTTATCTCGATTATTTGTTGAAGAATGAGGATTAACACTAGTTAAAAAGTACCTAAAGAAAATTGTTCATTTGCAATTATTCACATTCTTCTTGATCAACCTTCTATATCCTTGGATAAGAAATCAAATACAAAAGATTCAAGTATGCAATGTCATGAATGATTTTGATGTAAATATTTGTTCCCTTTAAAACTCCATATCAAAATATTCTTATGAATGAATACTTCTTCAAGTGAGAATGGTCAAGAATTCATAAGGATTAAATGATCAAATATATCATTAAATACCAATAAGTAATAATCTGTTACATAAACATGTGCCAAGTTAGCTCCCAACAACTAGTAAGAAAAGGTGGGAGTTGAATATTTAAATTTTAAAAACTTTAAATTTTGGTTCATGATTACATTTTGTTAGATTGATCCCACAAATCATTGGATTGACCCAAAATCAAGAATGTGAGATCTTAGAATCAAGAATATACACATGGAAGTATGGACCATTAAATATGGGGAGGTGGGAAATTAGGACTAGGAAAAGGTCAAATACATAGAAATTTGTGAAGGTGTGCATAATTGAAGATGAATAAACATAAAAAAAATGAATCAAACTTAGCGCCAGAGAATGCCACATGTCCTTATATAATCCTATCAAAACATTCCATCAAAAGGTGTTAATAACAATGGAAATTATTCTATTACTCCTAAACATAGGAAACTAGGTATTTATACAATTATATTTCCCAATCATATTAATAATGTTGAGACATATCATACCATTATTATGGATGATCCAATTAAGGAAAATAATATAAATTATTTTCATGTTGACTATAATGATGCATCCATCTACATGCAAATGCGGGACTAATTAATACTAAGACAAGATCTTATTTGTCTCTTCCTAGTCAATTTATTACTTTTTACAATGAGGAGATGCCATAAATATCCATCATTGTGGGAATAAATAAAACATTCATTACCAATATACTTCTAGTGTTTTAGATCCCATCAATCAATACAACATATGCATGAAATAGTTTTCAATTATAATCATATGGAACAAACATATTCCTCACATTAAAGAGTATCACTATCGATTATTAATAATCACCAAATAATCAAGATCACCTTTTACAGATTGATAACGTCTACCTACTAAAAACCTCAAATCACCACACATTTTAATATACATTATCTAGAAGTAATTGTAGGATAGGAAGCTTGTGCAAGGTAATCAAAGGTTGGAATTCACAAATAAATGCATATACTCGACTAGAAATACGCATAGTAGAGCTTTAATTTTCCAATGAATAGAAAGGAGATAAGGCATCATCTTAAGTTTTTTTGACAAGACTCAAAAGCTACAACAAACACATGGTTTGAACTCATTCTAAATATATGGAAAGAGATTGATAGAATAATGAAGTGCGATTGATTCAATTACCACAAAATTTTTCATGAAAACTAATTTTGAGATTGCATGTGTACCATAAACCAATTAAAATGGACTTTCTGGAATGAATTTTTTTAATTAATTTCATCCACACAAGTAAAAAACCTAGTTTTATCGTTATACATCTTTTTATTAGACTCAAATGTCATATTTATAATCTTCACTAGGCCTTTATTATTAGACTCATCTAACCGATTCATTTGTGGATGATAGGAAAATATAAGCTTATTCAATATTTTAAGCACAAACTAGAAAACTCAATGGGATCTAAAACACAAGGCATTGTTAGCTATAATCCTTATAGGAACTCTGAATCTTCTAATCACATGACATAAGTCTTGTGCACCCATATCATTGATGTTAGGCCCATGTTGTGCAATTGGTCTACTAGTTAAATTATATGTCTTCATTTAATGGGGCCACTATCTCTTTTTTTGGAACACATTCTTACATTAGTAAAGATTTTCTTGCATGGAATCAATTAATATTAGTTAAATATGGTGTAGGATTTTGTGGTAAGCAAAAATTAGAATGATTTTATAATTCTTGATAACATTGATAATAAGTGAGAAATGATTTGTGACAATAAAGTAAAATTTCGTGAATCCATGAAATTCTTGAGGGTTTAATAAAAATATTTTAGGATTTCATTACACCTTTTTTATTTATTTTCATGTCACTAGGTATGGGATGCTCTATTATGTGTTTGTGTATCCTTAGTTTATTTTCCCATAATGTTTGCATTAGTGTAAAGGTGCGAATTTCCCAAATGCTTAGTATGTTGGGATGATACCAAAATTTACACAGTAATTAATCATTTACTAATCTTGTAGGAAATATGGTTGGAGAATCTCTTGAGAAAAACTTTGCGAATTATATATAGAATCTTCAAGGTCCTTTAATATGTTTTAATACAATGACTCTAATAGGTACTTTGAAATATTAATGAAGTATGACATGTTCAAGATCCACAATTGGTTGGTGTATTTTTAGCCAACATCGTGAGACCTTAAGTTTTGAGAATGTGAGCTTATTTTAAATTTCCCATAGTGTTTTCATGAAGGGTGCCATGAACTAAGATTGTATTGGAGTAAATGGATGAGGGTCCATGGAGATTTAATTGAGTCAACAAAGTCTAATAAAATATTATTGATTTTTTTTATCAATTAGAGGAAATAGATGCATTTTTGGTCTTGGAGATGCCTCATAATATAGAGCCTTTTTATTTAAATTGTCATTATATTTTTTGTCTAAAATATCTACCTCTAATTCAATATTAGCTTCACAAGTCATTAAAACTACAAAATTTGGGCCAACTTTTATTAATTGCCTCCATCTCCTATTCCCCACCTTCAAAGAAATTTTTACAATAACCCCTTAGTTAAGTCCATTTCCACATGGTCATAGGAATAAATGAAGCAACAATAGTCAACATTCTCATGAAATTCTCCATAGAACTTCCTCAACCCATATCCAATGGTTTTAAGACCACTTATCTCCTAAAACTATAGGATAAAATAGGTTAGATGAACCCAGACAAGAGTAGAGTAGAAAAAAGTTTTTTGGTGAGAAAAAATTTCATGACAAAAGTTCCTAGTTTTACTATAGAAACAATGTCTTTGAGAGACTCAAACTCTAGAAAAAAAGAAATTTGTGACGTGCAAGGATCGATGTGACTTTTATTCTCCATTCAATTTTTTCATTTATTTTTGAATCCAATCATGTAGACCACATATCTTGGGCCATAATTTATCAAATTTGTAGATGACCACATGCTTCTATAAATATCCTTTGATAACCTCCTTATCAATATAGATTTTGGGAATGTGAGAAAATTGGAAAAATTAGAGAGAGGTCTCACATGGAAAGGAAGTAGACTTAGAGAAAGGCATGACTCATGTATTTCAAGGTGTTTCTTTCTTGAATTGGAGTAAGGGTTTGTGTTTTGAAGCACATGGACCTTATACATTATTCAAAACTTTAGAATTGATTCTAGAAATGAAAGTTTAGATTGAAAAGGCACACTAGAATTTTGGGAGGACTAGGAAGTAGATGATAAATGAGTAGCAATCTTATATGTTTTAGTGTCAACTCCCAAGACCAAACCTAATGCACATCTATCACCATCCAAATATACCACAAATTCCAAAATATTTTTGAAGTAAAATTAGCTTCTCTATTATTGTAAGTAGGATGCTAAAACTGTTAAGATTATCTAAGATACAAATATAAGAATCAATGTGAACAAAGATAATTATAAATTATTTATTTTTAAAATTAAACTTCATTAAACATTTTTTTATTTTAAAAAATATTTTTAAATAATATTAAGATCCACCAAGTAAAGAAAACAAACAAAAATAAATGTTCCTCCCCAACCCATGCATCTTAATCTTTCAGCTCTCCAACCTTGGCTTGACCACTCCTCCCTAAATCTGCATCATCTAACTCTATCATGGCTGTAAACATGTCCCAACACTCATGCCTATGGATGTCTACAAATAAAAAATTTAAAGAAAATAAGCAATGATACACATGTATTTATATAGTAAACAAGTACCACATAGTGTAATACCCCCATGTTGCTGATACTCTTTGCTACTATTTGTTACTCTTATGTGTTAGCATGATACTGGTTTGTGATGGTGATTAGTTTACCGTCTTGGTGTGTGTGGATGCATAGTTTAGATTGATTGAGGATTATGTTACTTCAATTGATGACATTATGATTACATTGATTCTATGATGTTTAATTTGATTTCAGTTATATATTTTGATGCAGTGTTTTAGTAATTTATATATGATGTGATCAGTTAGTTAGAAATGTTATTTTATAATTGATATTGTAATTGTTAGAATAGATGTGGTGAGAGGACAGTGTAGCACCACTCATTTACGAGTGCCCTGCTACGCTGCAATTCCTTCTCACAATGTAATGCTTTGATTATATATATATGTACATGTACACGATCTTGTTTGTATGCAGGGATTGCAGGTACAGAGTCTCAATTCCACCTGCTTCGGTAGGACAGGGCAAGCATCAAATTACCCAATGGGCATAATGTTGAAACAAAGATGACAAGGAAGTCACCCCATCCCATGTTGTCAAACCGTCCTGATTGAATGGTATTGTGCGTCTTTGTGTTTGTCATTTTTGTAATTTATTATTGTGGTTTTTGTGAGTGTCTTGTTCGTATTTATTTCACGTTGGTATTTTGTATGTTGTGATTTATTTAATTAAATGGTGGTAATAAATGTTTATAATAGTGTTGGATTAATTTGTAATAAAATATAAAGGTTTATTTCAAAAGTCACGTGTTTAATTTAAGTGTTAATTAAATATTGAATTTGTATCTTGTTAATTTAATTTAATTAGATTGTTGAAGATAATTATGAAAATAAATTATTTAAATAAATTAAATTGTGTGCATTGCAAGTAAAGCTTGCAAAATCAGAATTAAAACAAAAAAAGTATGATAAAGGGAAAAAATAAATAAATAAAAGAAAAGAAAAGATAAAAAGGACGAATGATTATTGAGTTTGGCTAAAAAGCTGGAATTAAAATAGAAAATTTCTTTTAATTTGGATTTTTAGAGTTTTCAAAAAAGGAAGAGATATCTTTTATTTAATTGTAAATTTGAGAGACTTTGGATTTCATGAAGAGATTTGGATAGAAGTTGCAAAAAAATTAATTGTTCTGAATTATTGGATCTTCTCAAGTTTTCTGGGAAGTTATTTCATTCTCTTGCTTTCATTATTCTGAGGAGGTTTTTCTGAATGGAATAGTAGATTAGAAAGTTGAGCAAGGAAATCGGGAGACGAAGTTCTGAAGGAAGGAACAAAAGCTTTTCGAAAGGCTATCTGGATCAAGGGAAGTTTCATTAAGTTTTCATCAGTACAGGACTCCAGGTTCCACTTGCTTCTTCAGTTTTCTGATTCAAAAGAAAATAAACAAACAAATGAATAAATATGGTTGATCATTAGAAGAAAAGAAGATTTTTGTTAGAAATTTAATGGTTATTAGATAGCAAACCAACATGAGAAAATTACAGTGATTTGTGAAAATATTTTGTAATTTCTTTTATAATTTTGTTATGAATAATATTTTTTTTTTTAATAAATAGATTTAATTTGAATATATATATATACATATTTTTGAAGAGGTGTATATATATATATATATTCTTATTTAAATATATCATTGGTTGAACAGTGATTTTGTATAGAGAAAATTATATTCTGTTGTCTATCACAGAGAAAGTTATATTTGATTTGACTTATTGAAATATATACATATATATATATATATATTAATATATATATACATTAATATATATATATATATATAAATATATATACATACCATATATATAAACATATTCATTTTTTTATATACTTGTTATGTTGGTTAAATCAAAATTTGTGCTTTGGCTGAATCTGTGGCTGTACCTGTGCACACCATAGCTTTTGGCATTTTTAAAACAAAAAATTAAAAATAAAAATAAATTGTGAAACGAAATTTTGTTTTTTCAAAATTTATTTATTAATAAAAAATTTATGTTGAAGGGTGTTGGGAGGGATGGCACTAGGCCATACCCCCCATACCCCTCTGTGCGGTCAGGAGGATTGCGCACAATAGTCATTATGACTGTTGTGCACAATACTGATAAAGGTCAAACGGCCTATATAGAGTTCGCCATGGGTTTTCTTTTATTTACTTATTATTTAATGTTTATTCTGTTAATTCATGGTTTATATATATATATATATATATATGTATTTATATTTATGTAATATCATTTAAGAATATTTGTATATTTATATATATATATATATTTATAACTTAAATATATAGATATATGGATTTTTTTTTAAGTATAAAAATTAGAACTGTGGTTATTAAAAAAAAGAAGAAGATGAAATTGTTCCTATTAATGAGAAATCTAAATTGAAATTTTATTGCAAAATTATATTAAGAAAAAAAAAGAGATTTTGTTATGGATTAAAACAAATTATCTAACTTTGTGTGAAAATCATTATATTGTTCTATTTTTCCAAATCTGCTTGACCTCTTTATTTTCTCGAATCATCGTTTTGACTTTTATATGGGGGAACCCTGTCGATCTTATGAACCTAATTTTAGTAATTGTGAACCTTAGTTCCAGAGGCGTGATTTAATCATTGAATGCTATCCTCATTTTGTTTGTACTCTTGGAGTTGAAATTTATTAGTGTTATTATTTGGAAGGGTTGTACTAGTTATGTTGAGATTTTGTTTATGTATTTAGCGAGATGGGTAGTGCCTCGCGTGTCTTTTTTTTGAGATGTATGCTTTATTCTGATGGTACAACCCTTGTCTTGTTTTGGTTTATGTTTCGGGGTCTTCTAGGAGAGTGGCTCTTCATGGGAGCCAACGCCTCAAAAGGAGGAAGAGCTCAGGATAACCCACGTAGAGTAGTTTAACAAGTGAAAACCTAATAATAGAACTTAGGGGATGGATAGTAAAACACATAAGATAATAATTGGATACCTCATCTATGCATTAGGGCTATGAAAAACTAATGGTAGATTGAGAAGGTTGTGGTCGGAAAAGTCGTAACCTTGTCCTCACAAGAGGTTATCGGCTCTGCATGAGCTACCCTATGGGACTGGCGCCTCAAGTAGGAGGAAGGGCCAGGATAAACATAGATGGGGGCCGATGCCTTAGGTTGGAGGAAGGGCCAGGATAACCCATGTAAGCTATGCGATGACACTCTCCACTAGATACCCTTGTGCCTTGTTTCTTTGTTGCCTTTGGAATTGTATTCTGATTGTTGTTTCAGTTTCGTTTGGAAATATTTTATGATTGTTCTTTGGTTACTTGGTTAATGGTTATTGCCTTAGATATTGTGATGAGTTTCATGGCTTTTTGTTATTATGTTGTCTCATGGATGTTGTCGTTTATGTCCTTTGTAATCCTTGATGTCGTGATTGAATTGTTGTTCTATGTTGTCTTTTATTGGGATTGGTTTATGGCATTCATGGTCGTGATTTCTTCCTTGTCACCTCTGAGCACAGGGGGTGGGTTATTTATAATCCACGTGGTTGGGTGGAATGTGCTCCGCACCCGTTGGGTTCCCCATCGTCATCCATTCTTCTCAGCATTCTTCAGTTGGAGCGTGTACCAATTGTTCACTTTGTAATTCAGATGTTACTGTACTATGTATTATCCCACAAGTATGGGAGATTTATTGTAATTCATTTATCAAGATCATGTAATGTAATGTTTAAATAATGATGTGTTATTTAGGAACCTTTGTAAACATTATGGTTTGAGATTCATTATGATTGTAATACGTGATGCAATGATACTGTTACTTATGGTTCATGGATGTACTTCTGTAAATGGTTATTGTAATGTTATGATGAATGTAATTTTAATAAGTTATTCAGTTTCATCTTTTACCTTTTTTTTAATAGTTATTATGCGATGTGACCTTGTGTGCCCCAGAGAGCTTGACGTGATAATGTTAATTTGCAATGTGAATATGTTTTAATGTTTAGTTGCATATTTACTTTGTATTTAAAATAAAATAAAATTTTGCAATGTTTGTTCTCTGGGGTTTGCACGACGGGCGTTACACATAGTGGCAACTACTTGCCTATCTAGTATTGTAGTTATTGTATTTATCAGTTAGTTAATCAATTATTTCTAGAATCTAAAAATTTTCAAATCCAAATAATGTCATATTCCAAAAATGGACATCTAAAATACAAGTGATACTGTCAAAATTGTTCATGCAAAGTCTTCATTAATGTGGATTAAATAGATGTACAATGATGAGGCTAGGTGGATGTTAAGTTTGTTGTCATTTCACTTGATTACAATGTATTTTTGTATTAGTTGATTTATTAGCTTGTAGACTTGTACAAAATATAAACATATCTTGAATAAGTCTTTCTAAAAAATGTCTTAAGTTAAATTATTGCTTCAAAGTCATTTCTTTTCATATGACTACTTTAAATGACCACTTGCATCATACAATAATTTTCCTCTAAGACCATATTTGACAATAAGTTAGAAATTATAGAGGATCAATGAAATGGAGAAATTGCAAACTAAAATAATCTCATGATCCACCACCTTGAACTATGATATCCAACTTTTCACTAATAAAAATTATGTTATATACATAATAGAAGCCCCACAATACACATTAAATTTATTTCCTTCCATATAAAACAAATAAAACTCTACAAGAAAAGTATTGAATAATTAAAAACTATTGAACAAGACAACTAAGAGAGGGGGGTGAAGCAGTTGTAGCAGTTTTTTCCTTTACAACATTCACAAGAGATTAATTCAATTACCATTCACAAATCCTTTACTTTGCTAATATGATCAACCATTAAATGTAAATACAAAAACTAAAAGAAGCAAGAACCATATACACAACAACACTAGATGTATGTGGAAAACCCAATAAGGGAAAAACAACAGTGAGGATTATCTCACAATATAGAGAATATCAAAAATCAAACACAAAGGCTCATTGCCAAAATAGGATTCACTGTCCAGATCAAGACTCACTATCCAACAAGGGTTAATCACTCACAGGGCTCACTGCCACATAGATACAAAGAAGAAAGAAGAAATTTGTTACAAAGAGAAAGCAATCTCAATGCAACAAATATTTCCATCATAGTTCGTTCACACAATTGTAGACATGCTTGAATGATAGAGTACACCTTTAGCTCACTACATCTAGAAAGTCGCCACTAAGGATTTTCACTGATCTTCTCAACCACACATTCTATTTTGCATCTATCTTGCATCTATCATGATCTTTTTCTTTGTATATCTTTCACAAATATCTCATCATGTATTTATACCATATTCAACTTTGAAACATATCCAAAGTCAATGACACACACCATTTGTATTTACAAATTCAAATTAGGTCGACACCAAAACATTCTAAGGCAGAATTAGAATGAGGGTGACCTAAAAAAATGCTTAATGATGACCTAAATAAGTCTCAACATGCTTCATGAACTTCAAAATTAGTGTTTAACACAAGGTCATCCAATACCAATGTAAAACACATATAACAATTAAACACATACAACCTTAGCACAATCCAATCTTTCTAGACAACAAAATTATCTTCAACATGATCATATTAGTTTATCTCTAGAACCACAAGTCATAAAACTCAAACAAGAAGAAATTCAAACCAACTACATTTCTCCCTGACCTCAGCTAGAGACACAAAAAAACACAATTCACAACTAGTGAACATATCTCATACTATACAATGATCCAAAAAACCAAAATCTAGACATAGCAACTTCCAACAATCATGATTAACATATCTAAAACACACCAGCATAGGAGAAAACCTTGGATTCAAACATAGAGCAAACACTAAATACCTATAACCTTTCTTCGTTACAATTTTCTCAATATCCTCGACATATATAGCCAATAGCCTTCCTCCATGACATTAATGACAACAACAACCAGTTGATAACCAATTAACTAGTTGACATCAATAACAACACCTTCATTCTTGCAACAATCTCCCCCTTTCTCATTGATGGAAACACATGATGTGAAAACCCATCAAAGACAACACAAAAACTCTAAACACACTTTCTCATAATTTTACTTTCTCCTCCTCAGTAGATAAGCTTTTTCACATGATACTTTCTCTCCCTTTGACATCAATGGAAAAGGAAAAAGATATTTTCATTGATTTCCCCTTTGACATAACCATTACCAGTACTGAATACTCTATTAATGAAAACACAAGATACTACCTACTTCCCTTGAGAGGTAGCCACCAAACATTAGTCCAGAAGAAAGATAAATCCATAGACCCACCAAACTGATGTATTTCCATATGCATCTAGTTCAAGAAGGGAGGGGAAAGAACCCCTAACTTCTCTCGAAGATACTCAAAAGTATCGTTAGGAAGATCCTTGGTAAATCTATCAACAACCTGATCCTTCGTTGGTACATACTCAAACTTTAATTCATTATCAACAACTTTCTCTCTCAAAAAGTAATACCTAATAGATATATGCTTTGTCCTTGAGTGCATCATTGGATTCTTTGAAATGTTAATTTCGCTTGTATTATCACAGAAGATAGAAATGGGATCATCATACATTACTTTTATATCTTTCAATGTTTGTTTCATCCATAAAACTTGTGTACAACAAGATGCAGCAGCAATATACTCAACTTCAGCAGTGTAGTACCCCTCCGTTTATGCTTATGCTTTCTGTTGTTATGTTTTCACATTGTTAGACCTATGATGCTTTGTTGGATATTTTGATCGCTGGTTTTGAGCGATAGTGGATTATTCTGTGACATGATGATACTTGTTTGATGATTATTGATTTCAGACATGATTGGATATAGTTTAGATGTTTTATTATCAGTTGATTATTGCTATGTATATGTTATGATGGACTAACAGCTATTTATTTCATCAGTTTGCTGTGAAGTGTATTGGTGTGGAGAACGAAATCGCATCACTCGCTTGCGAGTGCCTTGTGATATCTGTGATTTTCTACGCACGGTGTGTCTGTTTAATGCTTTATATATATATTTGTATGCATGTTATTTGCTTGGTTGCAGGAATTGCAGGTACATGACACCGACTCCACCTAGATACTCAGGTCTGAGCGTGTCAAGACTCAACGGATACGTTGATCGGGAGATAGTAGTTAGGTTTATCCTAGCTTAGTTTATAACCCTAGTCTTAGTACTTTGTCTGTTTTAGTTCAGAGTCATAGGTTTGTATCGTCATTTTCTGTTTGAATAAATTGTTGAAAATTAAATATTGGTTAATTTTAATGTTAGTTTATTGTGCTTTAATTATTGGTATTTAAATTAATGTTTAAATGTGGTAGAAATTTACTTGCTTGATAATTTAATTCATTAATTAGCTTATTTGGTTAAATAGTTGATCTTAAAAAGATTAAACTATTTTAATTAAATAAATAAATTAATTAAATTAAATTATTAAGTGTGTAAATTATATTGCATTTGAAAATTATAAAATAAATAAATAGAAAATAAAATGCATGTAAATTGAAATAATGGTTGTAAAATTTAAATTGAATAAATTAAAATTGCATGCAAATTTGAAATGGAAAATTGCCGTGAAGTGGAGAAGATATTTTCATAACTACTTCTCGACATGTGTGTGAGTGTAATAATTGCATTGGGGTTGTTGAAAATTTGTTACGGAGAGGATATTTTGGATCTTGGGAAATCACAGAGGTTGTGGAATTTCCTCACGGGAAATTATCAAAGCTTTGCAAAAAAAAAATTCTTGTTGTGTGAAAATTTTATTTTCTAAGAGGATTTGTTATTTCCTCTGGGGTTGTATATTTGTGGAAGATTTCTTGCCTGGTAGATTTGTCTGGTTGGATATCTTGTGGATTTTGGGTTTTCTTTGGAGAAGCTTTTGGGATTTGCATTCTACAGGCAGAGGTTATTCTCCAACTACCAAGTCTTCAAACACAGGAAAAACAGGTATTTCTCTGGTTATTTCTCTTGTTTTTATTTGAATTCTTTTGTAAAACTTTATGTTATCTATATGAATTTCAAGAAAACAAGATTAGGGAAAAACAAAAAAACATTGAAAGAAAATTCAAAAGAAACAGTTGTATGCTCTGATTATATAGTAAAATATTTGTTCTTTGTTATTTTGAGAAAAGAAGTTTCTGGAGAATCTTGCTGAAAAAGAATTATTCTGGATTATTTGAGTATTTTAATTTATGGAAGAAAATTTAAACGTACTATGGATGGAAAAAGTATTTGTGAGGAAATTATTCTGTTTTAAAAAAAAAGGGTTAAACAGATAAATTTCTTAATTAATCTGTAGATGAAACCTGTAATTGATATTTATACAATCACTGTATTTATTTTATTGTAGAAATTATTTATATATATAAATATAAATATATATATAAATATAAATATATATATATATATATAAATATAAATATATATATATATATATATATATATATAAATATAATGAAGAAATTTATGGTATTTTTGATCAAAGATTTAAAAATCGTACACGGATTTCCGTAGAAAATCGCACGGAAATATTATAAGATCGAAATTGTATTTTATTTTATCCGCCTGTCATGGAAAACGAGTTTCTTTTAAAAAAATAAATAAAAAAAAACACAGTATAACAGGGGAGGGCCGAAACCCTCCCCATATATTTCCTTGTGGCTGGGTGCAGCTGCTACGGCCGCGCACAGCAGCCAGTGGCTGTTGGGCGCAGCCCTAGCAATGGCTGCGTCCTCCCCAAATGGGAGGCCACAGCGCTGCGCACGGGTTTTGATTTGCTTTAAATAAAATTTCATTGGAAATTTCATAACATATCTATGTTAAATTCGCATGGTTTAAATAAATTCGTTTTGGTTAAATATACATATATTATATATTATATGTGTTATATTTATTATATATATTTTTAATAATATATATAATATATAATATATATATATATATATATATATAAAATAAATTAATTTTGTAAATTTTATTTTAATTAAAGTTAATTTACAATTATTTAAGATTTGGTGAAATGTATTGTGAAAAGTGAATAAGAAGAAAATATTAAATTAGTTTATTTTAATAGGCTGTTGAATTTGATTATTAAGTATGATTGTGGAAATTTAAATGAAATAATTAGTTTTATTTTCTTATTGCAAATAGAATCTTATTTATTTTGAGTAGTTGTATAAATTAAGTGTCTGTAATAAATGGATTTAGTGAATCCGAATGGTAGACATTTAATTTCGATTTGCGTTATTGTGTGTATTTTGATTGGGAAAAATTGGGAATGTCGTAGTAGTTTAAGTCTTCCAGATTAAATTGTTTAATGGGGACTGTGATTATCTGAGTAGAGATCTTGTGTTAACTAAGGGTGTGTACATGGATTTGTATGGTGGTTTGACACCTGTATATGATCAATGATTTGATGTTCACTTTTGGTCTTCTTTAGAGATTTTGGTTATTTGTACACTTTGTATACCCTAGTCTTGAAAAACTTAGAAATCCATGTTATGTTTAGGGGAGTGGCTATTTGTAAGGGCCAACACACAAAGTGGTGTCAGGGTAACTTACAAATAGTTGGTAAGTTAGTGATAATTAAATGACACATTAGTTAGATTAAAATTCTTAATAAGATATTTTGCCTCTCTTATGACTCTTGAGCTTCTTCAGTCATGAGTATAAGATGAGAAGGCCTGGAATGGAAAATCGGTGTCTTGTTATCATAAGAGACATTCGATTCTGCAATAGTATGCAAATGGGGCCGGGTTTCGTAAGAGGTTACCAGGGTAACCCAAGGATTGGGGGCCGGAACCTAGGAAGAAACACTAGGGTAACCTTTGCAACGTTGTGATGACACTCCACCTAGAATAATAGTTAACCTTGTGTTAGTAGTAAATTCAATTGTCAAAATTTGGAAGCAATGTAACCAATAGTCTGTTGTGTACTAGTGTCTAGGGTTAGTAGATTAGGTCTAGGTAACCTTATTACTATCTCCTAGCACGGGGGGTGGACCTACGGGTACCACATGGTTGGGTGGAACGTGCACCTTACTCCATTGGGTCCCCAGTTTGATCATGGCATCGAGAGCTTCATGGATGAAGAGCTCGCACTTGGATCTTATATGCACTTTTCTTATTGTATACTTGTATTTGAAAACATCCCTCATTTGTATAAGAGGTGAACAATGTAATCGTAATTGTAATTATTATTTGAACTACCTCATCAGATGGATGAGTATTGTATATGTGATTAAATGCAATGTAAGAAAACAAGTTGGTACTTTATATTATCTTGAATGGAAATTTCAATGTTTTGCAATGTTTATTTTTATGTTAATATTTATTATGTGCAATGCAAAATACTTAAGTCACTTATGGTAAACTCAAAGTAGTGTAACTTCGCTTAGCCTAATGAATGTATGCAACTAATTAACTTAATAATTAAACTTTAAAAAAAAATTATTACACTTTTATACACTATTGCAACATTCTTAGGTTATTAAGACGGGGCATTACAGATTGGTATCAAAGCCAGGTTACAAACACTGGATGCTCTGGGTAATCATGAGCCCATTAGGTTGACCTAGTACGTAGTGTCGCAACTGATAACCTTGGTTGAATAGTATCTAAGAATCGTTATTGTTATGTGTAGGAACATGCCTAGGCAAGGAGGAAGAGGTCATGGTAGAGGTCGAGGTGGAGGCCGAGGGCCAATCCCTCAGGTTACTCCCCCTCCTAGCCCTCACCACAGTGATCAGGCAGAACAGATGGGTCAGAGAAATGAGGGACAAAATCCTGAACAATTAGCAATAGAGGGTTCTCAGATACGTCCACTATTAGAGGAGGTCCTAGCTCGTCTTGGACCTAGACAGGCAGATGAGCAGGAGGTTGTCAGAGAGAGGGATAGATCCCCTAGGAGAGTAGAGGACATAGCACATCAGGATGCTATCATTGCAGGTCATATGAGGGATTTACTGAGGGCACGCCCTCCTACCTTTGATGGTTTAGGAGATGGCTTATAGGCTAAGACCTGGCTACTAGATTTGGGTAGATGCTTTTCCATGCACCCTTACGGTAGCAATACCCGTGCTAGATGCGCTATTATGCACTTGAGAGGATTCGCCTCTACTTGGTGGCGCCTAGAGGAGCAGAAGCTCCATTTGGATATTGGTTATGTGTCTTGGGAGATGTTTCTCGAGAGGTTCAGAGCACGGTTCCTTTCGGAACATTGGAGGCAGCGTAGGGCTGATGAGTTCCATGATCTACGTCAGATGGCTCTTTCTGTAGAGCAATATGAACGTAGGTTCTACGAACTCAAGCAATATGCTGGTATTGGCAACAATGAGCCTATGTTAGTATAGTATTTTATCAGGGGTCTGAATGCCCGCATTAGTGGTGGTGTCCGAGTCTTTGAGCCAAAGACTATGGAAGTCACGGTGGAGAAGGCTCGCATAGTTGAGGAGAACCTTATTATGGCTTTAGGTGGGCACACAGGAGTGCAGATTGGGAGTGATCCTGCAGCAGGTTTTAGTCCACAGGGTGGACAGGCATAGACAGGTGGTTCCTCTAGGAACCAACAGACACCCACAAAGGGTGGGAAGCAACAACAACAAAGAACACCTCAAAAGAACAATAACCCTCAACCACAACAACAAAATAGTCCTCAAACAAGAAAGGGTCGTAACTGGTGGCGCAACAAGCGCAATAGGCAGGATCAGCCTGCGCAGAGTGCTCAGTCTACTATCAGTAGGGGTAGTTACCAGCAATCCAATGCACCTTCAGGTGGCAGAGGATTTGGTAGAGGCACAGGTACAGGATGTTATTCATGTGGACAGCAGGGACACATAGCTAGGCAGTGTCCGATGAGAGGTTCTACTGGTTATGGGCCTCGACCTACAGTTTCAGAGCCTACAGTGGGCAATGCAGGATGAGCACATACTGTATATGCTGCGGTTAATGACCGCCAAGCTGATCACCAGAACACGGTGGTCGAAACTTCAGGTAAGTTACATGGTGTTAGTGTTTCTATACTTTTTGATTCTGGAGCCACTGACTCCTTTATTTCACCGACCATTGTAGATCATTGTGGTCTTGTGGCGGTAAAGCAAGGTGGTAAGTGGCAAGTTGAATTCGCCTCAGGGGTGAAAGTAGCAGTAGAAAACTTAGTACATAATTGTGAACTTAAAATTGGTACGTTAACTACCTTAGTAGATTTATATGTTACACCCTTAGGATCGTACGACATAGTACTAGGCATGGATTGGTTAGCATCTTATCATGTTGTAATTGACTGTCGACTTAAGACAGTTAATTGCATTAGTGATTTAGGTGCAAAAGTGGAAATCGTAGGTATTCATAGACCTATCTCTTTGCGGATGATATCTGCTATGCAATTAAAGAGATGTCTTCGTTAGGGATGTCAACTGTTTGCAACAACAGTTACTGATTTGGAAGAGGGTGAGAGTCGAGAGGTATCTCTAGATGATCATCCTATTCTTAGGGAATTCGCTGACGTGTTTCCCGATGACATTCCTGGAATGCCACCGAAGAGGGATATAGACTTTAGAGTCGACCTAGTTCCTGGAGCTGAACCTATATCTAGAGCTCCTTATAGAATGACGACTCAGGAGTTAGAGGAACTTAGTATTCAGTTAGAGGAACTTTTAGAAAAGGGATTTATTCATCCAAGTGTTTCCCCTTGGGGAGCACCTGTTATCTTCGTAAAGAAGAAGGATGGATCTCTTAGGCTGTGTATTGACTATTGTCAATTGAACAAGGTTACGATTAAGAATCATTATCCTTTGCCTAGAATCGATGATCTTTTTGATCAAATTAAGGGAGCTAATGTGTTCTCTAAAATCGATTTGAAATCTGGTTACCATTAATTGCGTATAGCTGAAGCAGACATCCATAAAACTGCTTTTCGAACTCGTTATGGGCACTACGAATTCACAGTAGTACCATTTGGGTTAACGAATGCACCTTCAGTATTCATGAGTCTAATGAATGGTGTATTTCATACATACCTGGATCGCTTTGTCTTGGTATTTCTCGATGATATTTTGATTTATTCGAGAAACATGAAGGAACATGAAGAACGCTTGAGACAGGTATTGCAATGTTTAAGGGAAAATCAATTATATGCAAACCTGAAGAAGTGTGACTTCTTTCAACCTGAAATAAAATACCTTGGACATGTGATATCTGGAAAAGGTATTGTTGAGGATCCTTCAAAGATCCAAGCTATTGTAGATTGGCCCGCGCCTACTAATGTAGGTGAAGTTCGTAGTTTTATGGGTCTAGCTGGCTATTATAGGCGATTTGTAGAGGGATTTTCTAGAATCGGTCATCCAATTACTTCTCTTCAGAGGAAAGGGAAGAAGTTTGTTTGGACAGAACAGTGTCAGTTAGCTTTTCAGACTCTTAAAGAAAAGTTAACTAATGCGCCTATACTGATTGTTCCTGATCCTACTAAGGATTTCGTAGTGTGTACGGATGCATCTTTAGAAGGTTTGGGGGCAGTCTTGATGCAAGATGGGCATGTGATTGCTTATGAGTCTCGTAAACTTAAAGATCACGAATTAAACTATCCTACTCATGACCTAGAACTAGCTGCAGTAGTGCATGCATTAGTTCGATGGAGGCATTTCCTATTAGGTCATCGTTTTGAACTTCATACTGATCACCGTAGTTTGCAATACATCTTTACGCAACCTAACTTGAATGCTAGGCAAAGACGGTGGATGGAGTTCTTGTGTGAGTATGATTTTGAAGTAAAATATGTTCAAGGCAAAGAGAACGTAGTGGCTGACGCTCTTAGCCGACGTCGTCATGAGATCTCTGCTACTACTCTTGAAGTAGATTTGAGAGGTCAAATAGTAGTTGCACTTCCTACTGATAGATTATATCACGAAGTGAAGTCGGAGATTGAGTCGGGTAGACCTTTAGAAGGACGATTTGCAGGGTATGTTTTAGAATCGGATGGTATATTACGGCACTTAGGTCGTATTTATGTACCACATGTTGAGAGACTTCGTACATTAATTATGAC
>VDFB02026320.1:127595247-127610611 GCA_007258455.2 Sequoia sempervirens
TCGAAGAAACACTCTATCACCAACAGCGAACTGTCGATCGATCCTATGTGCATCGGCATACTTCTTTTTCCTATCCTGAGCTGCTATCAGATGCTCTCTAATATGGTCAACCTGTTGCTCCATATCACGAAGCATCTCAGGTCCTAGTAACACTCTATCCTCTAGTCGATCCCAACTCAAAGGAGTTCGACAAGGACGACCATATAATGCCCGAAATGGTGGCATACCTATGGAACTCTGATATCCATTGTTATAAGCGAATTCTACTAAATACAAATAATCCTCCCAACGAGACTGTTGATCCATTACGTACATCCTAAGCATATCCTCTAATATTTGGTTAACTCTTTCAGTTTGACCATCAGTTTGAGGATGATATGCTGAACTAAAGTTCAACTGGGTACCTAAAGCATGTTGTAACGAAGTCCATAAGACTGAAGTAAATACAAGATCTCTATCTGATATAATCCTACGAGGAATCCCATGTAATCTAACAATGTCCTCCATAAATATCCTAGCTACAGATGAAGCATTATATGATGATCGTACAGGTGAGAAGTGAGCTACTTTAGTCAAACGGTCAACAGTTACCATAATGGCATCATGTCGACGTGATGACGTAGGTAACCCAACAATGAAGTCAACGAATATAATATCCCATTTCCATTCGGGAATGAGATGTGGCTGCAATAATCCAGCAGGATGTTGATGCTCAGCTTTGACTCGTTGACATTCAAGACATCTCGATACATAATCAGCAATATCACGTTTCATACCAGGCCAGAAATATAGTTGCCGAAGATCAGCATGCATTTTCTTGACACCTGGATGAGCTGAATATGGAGCTTGATGAGCTTCAGTCATAATTAATGTACGAAGTCTCTCAACATGTGGTACATAAATACGACCTAAGTGCCGTAATATACCATCCGATTCTAAAACATACCCTGCAAATCGTCCTTCTAAAGGTCTACCCGACTCAATCTCCGACTTCACTTCGTGATATAATCTATCAGTAGGAAGTGCAACTACTATTTGACCTCTCAAATCTACTTCAAGAGTAGTAGCAGAGATCTCATGACGACGTCGGCTAAGAGCGTCAGCCACTACGTTCTCTTTGCCTTGAACATATTTTACTTCAAAATCATACTCACACAAGAACTCCATCCACCGTCTTTGCCTAGCATTCAAGTTAGGTTGCGTAAAGATGTATTGCAAACTACGGTGATCAGTATGAAGTTCAAAACGATGACCTAATAGGAAATGCCTCCATCGAACTAATGCATGCACTACTGCAGCTAGTTCTAGGTCATGAGTAGGATAGTTTAATTCGTGATCTTTAAGTTTACGAGACTCATAAGCAATCACATGCCCATCTTGCATCAAGACTGCCCCCAAACCTTCTAAAGATGCATCCGTACACACTACGAAATCCTTAGTAGGATCAGGAACAATCAGTATAGGCGCATTAGTTAACTTTTCTTTAAGAGTCTGAAAAGCTAACTGACACTGTTCTGTCCAAACAAACTTCTTCCCTTTCCTCTGAAGAGAAGTAATTGGATGACCGATTCTAGAAAATCCCTCTACAAATCGCCTATAATAGCCAGCTAGACCCATAAAACTACGAACTTCACCTACATTAGTAGGCGCGGGCCAATCTACAATAGCTTGGATCTTTGAAGGATCCTCAACAATACCTTTTCCAGATATCACATGTCCAAGGTATTTTATTTCAGGTTGAAAGAAGTCACACTTCTTCAGGTTTGCATATAATTGATTTTCCCTTAAACATTGCAATACCTGTCTCAAGCGTTCTTCATGTTCCTTCATGTTTCTCGAATAAATCAAAATATCATCGAGAAATACCAAGACAAAGCGATCCAGGTATGTATGAAATACACCATTCATTAGACTCATGAATACTGAAGGTGCATTCGTTAACCCAAATGGTACTACTGTGAATTCGTAGTGCCCATAACGAGTTCGAAAAGCAGTTTTATGGATGTCTGCTTCAGCTATACGCAATTAATGGTAACCAGATTTCAAATCGATTTTAGAGAACACATTAGCTCCCTTAATTTGATCAAAAAGATCATCGATTCTAGGCAAAGGATAATGATTCTTAATCGTAACCTTGTTCAATTGACAATAGTCAATACACAGCCTAAGAGATCCATCCTTCTTCTTTACGAAGATAACAGGTGCTCCCCAAGGGGAAACACTTGGATGAATAAATCCCTTTTCTAAAAGTTCCTCTAACTGAATACTAAGTTCCTCTAACTCCTGAGTCGTCATTCTATAAGGAGCTCTAGATATAGGTTCAGCTCCAGGAACTAGGTCGACTCTAAAGTCTATATCCCTCTTCGGTGGCATTCCAGGAATGTCATCGGGAAACACGTCAGCGAATTCCCTAAGAATAGGATGATCATCTAGAGATACCTCTCGACTCTCACCCTCTTCCAAATCAGTAACTGTTGTTGCAAACAGTTGACATCCCTAACGAAGACATCTCTTTAATTGCATAGCAGATATCATCCGCAAAGAGATAGGTCTATGAATACCTACGATTTCCACTTTTGCACCTAAATCACTAATGCAATTAACTGTCTTAAGTCGACAGTCAATTACAACATGATAAGATGCTAACTAATCCAGGCCTAGTACTATGTCAGACGATCCTAAGGGTAACATATAAATCTATTAAGGTAGTTAACGCATCGATTTTAAGCTCACAGTTATGTACTAAATTTTCTACTACTACTTTCACCCCTGAGGCGAATTCAACTTGCCATTTACCACCTTGCTTTACCGCCACAAGACCACAATGATCTACAATGGTCGGTGAAATAAAGGAGTCAGTGGCTCTAGAATCAAAAAGTATAGAAACACTAACACCATTTAACTTACCTCGGGTTTCACCACCTGTTCAAGGGATCACTAAGGCCATTAACCGCAAAGATATACAAGTGATGTGCTCATCCCCGCATTGCCCACCGAGGCTCGGAATCGTGAGGTCGAGGCCCATAAACTGCAAGAGAATCCCCATCTGACATCAGCTTCTAGCTATGTGTCCCCGCTGTCCACACAGAATATCCCTGCACTGCTCTACCAACCTTCCTCACACCGAAGGTGAGCATTGATTGTCGTGGTAACTACCCCCCACCGATGCAGATCGAGCACTCTACAGCCGATCCTCATTGCTTTGTTGCTTCACCGCCATTTAATCTTTGTTTGGAGGACTATTTTGCTGTTGTGGTTGAGGGTTATTGTTCTTTGAGGTGTTCTTGTTGTTGTTGCTTCCCACCCTTGCAGGTCCTGCTGGTTCCGAGGAACCACCATGCCCTGCCACCCCTGCGTGGACTAAACCTCGGCCAAGTAGATCACTCCCACCGCACTTCGCAGTCTACCTAAAGCCATAATAAGGTTCTCTCAACTATGCGAAGCCTTCTCCACCTGTGGACTTATATAGTCTTTGGCTCAAAAGACTCCTGGACACCTCACCACTAATGCGCATCCGCACTCCCTCGATAAAATACTATACTAACATAGGCTCATTGTTGCCAATACCAAAGATATTGCTTGAGTTCATAGAACCTACATTCGTATTGCTCTACAGAAAGAGCTAACTGGCGTAGATCATGGAACTCGTCAGCCCTACGCTGCCTCCAGTGTTCCGAAAGGAACCGTGCTCTGAACCTCTGGAGAAACATCTCCCAAGACACATAACCAATATCCAAATGGAGCTTCTGCTCCTCTAGGCGCCACCAAGTAGAGGCGAATCCTCTCAAGTGCATAATAGCGCATCTAGCACGGGTATTGCTACCGTAAGGGTGCATGGAAAAGCATCTACCCAAATCTAGTAGCCAGGTCTTAGCCTATAAGCCATCTCCTAAACCATCAAAGGTAGGAGGGCGTGCCCTCAGTAAATCCCTCATATGACCTGCAATGATAGCATCCTGATGTGCTATGTCCTCTACTCTCCTAGGGGATCTATCCCTCTCTCTGACAACCTCCTGCTCATCTGCCTGTCTAGGTCCAAGACGAGCTAGGACCTCCTCTAATAGTGGACGTATCTGAGAACCCTCTATTGCTAATTGTTCAGGATTTTGTCCCTCATTTCTCTGACCCATCTGTTCTGCCTGATCACTGTGGTGAGGGCTAGGAGGGGGAGTAACCTGAGGGATTGGCCCTCGGCCTCCACCTCGACCTCTACCATGACCTCTTCCTCCTTGCCTAGGCATGTTCCTACACATAACAATAACGATTCTTAGATACTATTCAACCAAGGTTATCAGTTGCGACACTACGTACTAGGTCAACCTAATGGGCTCATGATTACCCAGAGCATCCAGTGTTTGTAACCTGGCTTTGATACCAATCTGTAATGCCCCGTCTTAATAACCTAAGAATGTTGCAATAGTGTATAAAAGTGTAATAATTTTTTTTTAAAGTTTAATTATTAAGTTAATTAGTTGCATACATTCATTAGGCTAAGCGAAGTTACACTACTTTGAGTTTACCATAAGTGACTTAAGTATTTTGCATTGCACATAATAAATATTAACATAAAAATAAACATTGCAAAACATTGAAATTTCCATTCAAGATAATATAAAGTACCAACTTGTTTTCTTACATTGCATTTAATCACATATACAATACTCATCCATCTGATGAGGTAGTTCAAATAATAATTACAATTACGATTACATTGTTCACCTCTTATACAAATGAGGGATGTTTTCAAATACAAGTATACAATAAGAAAAGTGCATATAAGATCCAAGTGCGAGCTCTTCATCCATGAAGCTCTCGATGCCATGATCAAACTGGGGACCCAATGGAGTAAGGTGCACGTTCCACCCAACCATGTGGTACCCGTAGGTCCACCCCCCGTGCTAGGAGATAGTAATAAGGTTACCTAGACCTAATCTACTAACCCTAGACACTAGTACACAACAGACTATTGGTTACATTGCTTCCAAATTTTGACAATTGAATTTACTACTAACACAAGGTTAACTATTATTCTAGGTGGAGTGTCATCACAACGTTGCAAAGGTTACCCTAGTGTTTCTTCCTAGGTTCCGGCCCCCAATCCTTGGGTTACCCTGGTAACCTCTTACGAAACCCGGCCCCATTTGCATACTATTGCAGAATCGAATGTCTCTTATGATAACAAGACACCGATTTTCCATTCCAGGCCTTCTCATCTTATACTCATGACTGAAGAAGCTCAAGAGTCATAAGAGAGGCAAAATATCTTATTAAGAATTTTAATCTAACTAATGTGTCATTTAATTATCACTAACTTACCAACTATTTGTAAGTTACCCTGACACCACTTTGTGTGTTGGCCCTTACAAATAGCCACTCCCCTAAACATAACATGGATTTCTAAGTTTTTCAAGACTAGGGTATACAAAGTGTACAAATAACCAAAATCTCTAAAGAAGACCAAAAGTGAACATCAAATCATTGATCATATACAGGTGTCAAACCACCATACAAATCCATGTACACACCCTTAGTTAACACAAGATCTCTACTCAGATAATCACAGTCCCCATTAAACAATTTAATCTGGAAGACTTAAACTACTACGACATTCCCAATTTTTCCCAATCAAAATACACACAATAACGCAAATCGAAATTAAATGTCTACCATTCGGATTCACTAAATCCATTTATTACAGACACTTAATTTATACAACTACTCAAAATAAATAAGATTCTATTTGCAATAAGAAAATAAAACTAATTATTTCATTTAAATTTCCACAATCATACTTAATAATCAAATTCAACAGCCTATTAAAATAAACTAATTTAATATTTTCTTCTTATTCACTTTTCACAATACATTTCACCAAATCTTAAATAATTGTAAATTAACTTTAATTAAAATAAAATTTACAAAATTAATTTATTTTATATATATATATATATATATATATTATATATTATATATATTATTAAAAATATATATAATAAATATAACACATATAATATATAATATATGTATATTTAACCAAAACGAATTTATTTAAACCATGCGAATTTAACATAGATATGTTATGAAATTTCCAATGAAATTTTATTTAAAGCAAATCAAAACCCGTGCGCAGCGCTGTGGCCTCCCATTTGGGGAGGACGCAGCCATTGCTAGGGCTGCGCCCAACAGCCACTGGCTGCTGTGCGCGGCCGTAGCAGCTGCACCCAGCCACAAGGAAATATATGGGGAGGGTTTCGGCCCTCCCCTGTTATACTGTGTTTTTTTTTATTTATTTTTTTAAAAGAAACTCGTTTTCCATGACAGGCGGATAAAATAAAATACAATTTCGATCTTATAATATTTCCGTGCGATTTTCTACGGAAATCCGTGTACGATTTTTAAATCTTTGATCAAAAATACCATAAATTTCTTCATTATATTTATATATATATATATATATATATATATATTTATATTTATATATATATATATATATTTATATTTATATATATATTTATATTTATATATATAAATAATTTCTACAATAAAATAAATACAGTGATTGTATAAATATCAATTACAGGTTTCATCTACAGATTAATTAAGAAATTTATCTGTTTAACCCTTTTTTTTTAAAACAGAATAATTTCCTCACAAATACTTTTTCCATCCATAGTACGTTTAAATTTTCTTCCATAAATTAAAATACTCAAATAATCCAGAATAATTCTTTTTCAGCAAGATTCTCCAGAAACTTCTTTTCTCAAAATAACAAAGAACAAATATTTTACTATATAATCAGAGCATACAACTGTTTCTTTTGAATTTTCTTTCAATGTTTTTTTGTTTTTCCCTAATCTTGTTTTCTTGAAATTCATATAGATAACATAAAGTTTTACAAAAGAATTCAAATAAAAACAAGAGAAATAACCAGAGAAATACCTGTTTTTCCTGTGTTTGAAGACTTGGTAGTTGGAGAATAACCTCTGCCTGTAGAATGCAAATCCCAAAAGCTTCTCCAAAGAAAACCCAAAATCCACAAGATATCCAACCAGACAAATCTACCAGGCAAGAAATCTTCCACAAATATACAACCCCAGAGGAAATAACAAATCCTCTTAGAAAATAAAATTTTCACACAACAAGAATTTTTTTTTTGCAAAGCTTTGATAATTTCCCGTGAGGAAATTCCACAACCTCTGTGATTTCCCGAGATCCAAAATATCCTCTCCGTAACAAATTTTCAACAACCCCAATGCAATTATTACACTCACACACATGTCGAGAAGTGGTTATGAAAATATCTTCTCCACTTCACGGCAATTTTCCATTTCAAATTTGCATGCAATTTTAATTTATTCAATTTAAATTTTACAACCATTATTTCAATTTACATGCATTTTATTTTCTATTTATTTATTTTATAATTTTCAAATGCAATATAATTTACACACTTAATAATTTAATTAATTAATTAATTAATTTAAATTAAAATAGTTTAATCTTTTTAAGATCAACTATTTAACCAAATAAGCTAATTAATGAATTAAATTATCAAGCAAGTAAATTTCTACCACATTTAAACATTAATTTAAATACCAATAATTAAAGCACAATAAACTAACATTAAAATTAACCAATATTTAATTTTCAACAATTTATTCAATAGAAAATGACAATACAACCTATGACTCTGAACTAAAACAGACAAAGTACTAAGACTAGGGTTAAAGGCTAGACTAGGGTAAACCAAACTACTATCTCCCGATCAACGTATCCGTTGAGTCTTGACACGCTCAGACCTGAGTACCCAGGTGGAGTCGGTGTCATGTACCTGCAAATTCCTGCAACCAAGCAATAACATGCATACAAATATATATATATAAAGCATTAAACAGACACACCGTGCGGAGAAAATCACAGATATCACAGGGCACTCGCAAGCGAGTGATGCGATTCCGTTCTCCACACCAATGCACTTCACAACAAACTGACGAAATAAATAGCTGTTAGTCCATCATAACATATACATAGCAATAATCAACTAATAATAAAACATCTAAACTATATCCAATCATGTCTGAAATCAATAATCATCAAACAAGTATCATCATGTCACAAAATAATCCACTATCGCTCAAGACCAGCGATCAAAATATCCAACAAAGCATCATAGGTCTAACAATGTGAAATCATAACAACAGAAAGCATAAGCATAAACGGAGAGGTACTACAGATTTAGCTTACAATATAGCCTTTGATACAATAAAGAGATGTGATAGACCTCTCTACAATACAAAATAAGAGGTTGCAATTCCACTACAAAGGTTTTCTTTTAGTGAGCAATGGGATGCCTTGGCTATCTGGTCTCTAGCCCCAGGTACAAGAAAGCCAAATATTGCTAACCTTGCACCTAACTATAGTGGAGGCCTAATAATAAAGAGAGTGTCAGAAACATCACCTCTAGAGGCAAAAAATATGTCAGTTCATGTTGCACAATTCACAAGGGCCACTATAGAATTTATAACTGTAGAAAAGGATATGCTCAGGATGGATTACAATAATTTGCTAGTTAAATATGGAAGGATTGAGAAACATAATATGCAGTTGCAGAAAAAAGGTAGCATTATTGAAAGATAAGTTGTAAATTTTGCATCTTGAAAAGCCTAAGCAGATTGATGTTGACTCCCCTACCACTTTGCAAGAAGCTGTACTCCCATAATTTAATGTTGAAGTAGGTTTTTCATGGGAAATTGTTCCATACAACATGGGAAGTGCTCCCATCTCAATAGTAGAGGCTAGTACATCAAGAGGGTCATAGACTGAAGAAGATATCGGTAGTGAGGAGTTGCTCCAACAGCTAACTAAATATAAATAGAAATGTGATAATCATGATAAGGAGGTTTTCAATAGCAACATGGAGATTTCCACTATAGTATTGGAACATTTGAACAGAAGAGTGAATAACAGATTGAATAACATTCACTATAGCTATTCATCCATGGTGGTTGTTAGAAATTTTGACAATGATAGGGAAAGAGATATTCCACTTATGGAAATATGGATCCCTAGGATGACGGAATTGAGATTGATGTCAATTGGAGTTAGGCATGATGCAAACCCACCTAAAAATTTAAACCCACTGTTACTCTTGTAAGTAAGATTGAAGGGTACAAGGGAAATATTGAATCATTGGAGAACAAAATAAAAGAGTTGGTGAAATCCTTTCATGAATCAAATCATGGCCTCCTTCTATCCATTATAAGGGATGATGATAGCATAAAAAACCTACTTGAGTGGAAAGATGAAACCAATAAAGTTATTTCAGATCAGACAATTTCAATTTGTCAAAAATGTGATATGGACACACTGAAGACAAATATGGATATGTTGGCTCATGCAGAGACTATCTTGCTAGAATTCGACAAGGAGGCTGACCAAATTCTCACCAAGTATGCACCTTATAGAGAAAGGGTTGATGAAGTCATGAATTTTGATTGGCCCACTGAAGAGGAATTCCTAGCATGGAAAGGAAGATACTTGAAGGGAGTGGTGGATTAATATGAGATGTCAAGGTTGTGATTTGAAATTTTGAAGTCTGCAACTATCATGAATAACAGATAAGTGGGATTTCCACTATATAACTTGGATTTAGTATAGATTAGGATTTTTCCAAAGTATAGAAAATATAGTGCATCTTCTTCAAGTTGAATTGATGTCAAGGCTGTAGGCGTGGACTTATCCCTTGTCCTTTCTTTTTTGTTTCTTTGATGCTTTCCTTCTTTCACTTTGTGTGTGTGTGCACAAATTTTGAGGTAACTATTTGAAGATACCTTTTTGAAAATTGGACCAAAACTCGAACGACGAAAGAAGACCACTTTTATTTTTAGACATGTTTCCCACCTCTTGGGAATGCATAGTAACTAAAAAAGGGAATCTTTGTTATAGTGGTCCAATTAGGTATTGATATGTGTACTTTCTGGCCTAAGGATTTTTTTTCTACTTCATTTCTATAAGAAGGAATTCAACACTAGAATGTAGGGGCTCATTGTTTTGCAATCAACACTATGAATTCTAAAAGGAATATCAAGCATGATTTAAAGTTTTGTCTTAAGTTCAAAGTTTTTTATTATGTATGTAATTTTGATAGCAATATAGAAAATACAATATAGAGTGATACCAATTTCATGGCTATTATGTCTCCTTTGTACTCATTTTATGAGTTATGAATGAAAGTAATCAAGGATTATTTTGTTTGTCTCTATTGTTTATCAATGGATGTTTAATTTCATCCATACTTATTAGTTCAATGAATTAATGTAAATGCTTGGATGAGATTGTTGACTCATAAATATGATAGGGGAATGTTGTAATGTAGTGTTTCTTGGAAGTGTATGTTGCTATTGTTTAGTTGTTTTCTGATTGCATAGTTTGATATTGACTTTGTGCTTCTGTAAAGGAACTAGTTCGTGCAAAGTATTCATAATTTAGTTTCTAGGTTGATTCATCAACTAATCATTTTTATTTTACAAAATTTTAAATGAATATACTATAGTTTTTTTTTTATTGAGTTACATCTTCTCATACTCGAAGTGTAGGATATCAATAAATGAGCTGCCAACTTATTTGATGTACTATGTTGTTGTGTAAATTTATGAGAATTATCTATTATTGGCAACGTGTTTGAGTAGTATTCATATAAAATTTTCAGTATACATTGTGGGATCACCCTCCTGGGTTTAACAGAGCCCAAAGTGTAGGAGTAGAAGTTTCAAAACTTTTACTTGTTCATTAGCCAATGCCTTTGGAGTACTAAGTATTGGAAATGGAAAAGTCCATAGGTATTTTTGAAGATCGGTTTGGTTCTTAAAAAATAACCAACATGTTGGGTGTCCAATAAAGAAAAATAACTATTTATTTTATCATAGGGTTTTGTAGCCCAAGTTACAACCTAATTGAAATAAGGTTCTCTGATAATATTGATCTGTTATCAATATTATTTATTGGTTTTAATTTTGAGGATAGTGAAATCTTCATAGTTATCTCAGTAATAATTAGGAGAGGTGGTACAACCATAATATTATAGACTTTGAATATTAGCTATTGCATTCTATAATTAGTTTTTATTTACTACTTTTATAGAATGTCTATTTGATCTAACTGATTTAAATCTTTGAAGAATACTTTGAATTATTTTTGCATATAAAAACCTAGATAGTTTGGATGGCTAGAGCTTGAATCTATCATAAAATTCCTACAATTTTTTTACTACAATGAGTTGTGACTATATTATATTTTTCTGAAATATGTTGGGCATAAGAATTGAATTGGTTGATATATGCTTTCCATCTAATATATTATCCTTATCCATATTTTCTTCCATGATCCTCTTCCTTAAAATTTATAAATGTGTTATAAACAATTCTGATGATGAAATGCTTTAAATGCATTAATTTAAAATATAATTTCTTAAGACATTTAAATTTATTTATCAAAATAAATCCATTTTCTAACATCAAAATAGAATACTCTACTTACTGACATACTCTAAAACATATTATTTTCCTTCTTTTACAAAAAATAAGTATCCTCCCCATGCTATGTCAAAAGCATATTATATATAATATAAATTCATCACTACAGGGAACATAAAGAATAGGTAAATTACTTATATTTTTAAATTATATATCTTATTTATAGTAGTATTATATTTTGAGACTATTGGATATTCTTTTCGATCATGAGCTCTTGGAGTGGTTCTTTGTCAAAACCTATATTTGGATAAAAATTATTTGATAGTTATTATCATTAACAATGTTAACACTGATGTTTGTCATTGATGTCAACATATGAGTACTAAGTTGTTAGTCCTTGGCATTGATTTTGATTGTTATATTTAGTTTGGGCTAAAACTAGTTGGATGTCATACCTTATCTAAATAAGATTTGATGAAGTCGATGGTTGTATGTCATACCTTATTTAAAGAAAAATTATAGAAGTTCATGATTGGATGTAATTCCTTATCATAGGACTATTTTTGTTCATATAATGCACTATTATTGTCATCAAAGTTGATTTCATAGTGATATATTTCAATGAGTATTAAAAGAACTAAGATGAGGATTAGAAGCATGACTAATGTTGGAGAGATGTTGTTGAAGGTATACAATATGTATCATTGTATCTCCTGATGTTCCTAATAATATATGTGTTGTTGAAAGGATGTTTTGGTCTCTACAAGTTACTCAAACGATTCTAGTTCAGGAAGCTACATTGAAGTCCGTCTAAGAGAATGATCCATATTTTTCTATTGTTGCAATTATGGTCTTGTAGTTTGGTATTCAGTGTTAGTGTGATGTGTACGTTTCACTCCTATATTTTTAGGTCACCTATGTTTTCGAGGAGGTTTCTATGAAATGTAGAAGGTTGGCAACATTCTTGGTTGTCCAAACTAGTCTAGGAAATGCTCTGGCTTTCTCTAGATTGATGTCTCTACCCTATGGAATTGTGAGTGTGATTTCAATGTCTATGTAGTGTCTTAGCTTCAATCTCATAATCGAAAGTGTACTACAATTTTATATGTTAATGTTATATCTCATGATTAAGCATTTTGTGCTTCATAGATAAATTATCTTGTACTTGTTTGATCTATGGTGGTTGTTGATGGAATGATATTAAGAAAAGAGTGTATGAAAGTGTTGTTTGATGTTCAAGGAACATCGCCATGTAATTTTCATGCTGCTAATTAGCTGCTTTGGTGCTGCATTGTGTCTTGATTTGGATTTCTTGATCTTTTGTGTATATCTAGTCAATAGGGCTTATTCCTTTGCTTGGGTCATGTGCTTGGGGGGTCACACACTTAATGGAAGATGTGCTATCATAGATTTTGGTCCTAAACTATCATATTTGGGACCGCATCAGCTAAATTAAATTAGAAGTATGTTGTTGGGACAAGTAGTTATGTACTTCAATGTTTCATCCACATGTTTTCCTTGATGCTGACTTAAGTTAATGTGTGCCAAAACGTAAACTAATTTGGATGATATTTGAAGTGCTAAGATTGTTTTTGGTCCTCTCTAACTTTGGGTTGGGACCACATTATGTTTTTTGGTGGTAGACTAGTTGAATTTATTGTTTTTTCACTTCTTGGCCAACCTAACTAATGAATTAAATTGTTTTAATGGATATAAATGGAAGATCGATTTAGATGCAACTCATATGGATAACTTTACAAGTTTGAAGAAGTAAGTGTGTGTGTGAATTGTATTCAATATCCAATAGAGATAGTGCTAAATATTGTGAAAGGAAAGATCACTTATGTTGAAATGCCTCAGTCAATAGAGAGTTGTGTTGGCAATCTTTGCAATTTTGTTATAAATCTTCTATATCCTTCTTTGTGATAATGAATTTTATTAGGTCCTCTATATCTTACTACTAGATATGGTTGGAATTTTAGTGTCATAAATCCTTTGCAATTAGCCTTCTTGCAAGTATTTTTGGCAATGAGCCTTATATTGTGAGTGAAGTCTCACCATGGTTTTTCTCTCATTGGATTTTCCATGTAAATCTGGTGTCTCTTTATGCATGTGTGTGTTCTTAGTTTCCTTCTCTTTCTTGATGATCTAATTATTGCTACATAGTTTACTAGTAAAGTGTATTGAAGTTAAAGTTTCAAATTGCTATATTCTTCTTTGTTAATTCTCTACTTAAAGTTCTATCTTCATTTTCCAATGAAGCTTTCAAGTTGTGCTAAAAGTTTCAAGTTCCAAAATGGGTTGATCTTTTGTGTAGACTGATTCAACCCCCTCTTAGTCTCTGGAGGTGTTCAATACCACTGATAGTATAGTTCCAACTTGAAATATATTTCTACATGTTTGAAATTATTGATCAAGTCATCAGGCATGTTGAGAGTGTTTCACATATTGGGTCCAATATTACTCTTAAATTCTGATATGAATGCATGTACACTAATTTTTTCTATAATTAAATCACAATGCTATCCAATTTTTCTATCTTTTAAAGAATAATCAACATTCTTAAATCTTTTAACATCCATTCATTTTTGTCCAAAATAATTCTCAACACTTTGATCCATACAAACTCCTAAGAATGAAAGATTCCACAACTAGTGCATTCTCCATAAATACATGGACTTAAATAAAACAATTTCCCATTAGATATTTCGCAAAAAACCTACTATTAACTCCTTGATTGCTTCAAGTGGCATATTAATACCAAATTCCTCCATAATCATGTTAGTATCTAAAGTACAATGTATATATCAAAAAGTGTCATAATAATAAAGAAATTGTCTATGCATTCTATAATAATAAGAGATTCATTTCCTATTAATTTTGACATATCAAGGTTTACATTTTAAAAATGATCTTTGAATTATAGTAATATTTCTAGGTAACATTGAATCATTTAAAAAAATTCTATAAAGTTTGGTTTGAGTTGTGTCTAATAGGTTTTTTGGATTAGGATCACGAATTTTGGACCTCACTCTTAATTTCAAAACATCTTTAGCAATCGATGATACCTAGTATTATCAGGCCAATTTTTTTTAACCAATGATTTAATTTCAATATTCAATTTCATGGCAGACCTTGGGAGTCCACCACTAAAACTCCAAAATTGGTTGATTGGATCGTTTTCAATACTTTTGTTCTCTTTGTCACTCTTACCAATGTTTAAGACCTATATTTAGAATTCTACTAATGTTACTTAATGTTCTTTTATCCAAAGTTTTTCTATTCACTATAGCAGTTGTTATAGCTCATCGTGCCACATTCTTATCTTCATATTGACAATTCTTTCCAATAGACTTAGTGACACTAGGAATATTTTATACAACAAGTTTAAGCAATTTTTTTTTTTTTTGGTTTCACAAAAATGTCTAACTTTTTCATTATTTTTCTCATTTTCCACATTCTCTTCAATTGCATCATGAGTTGACACTAAAATGAAAGTTTTTTTGATAAAAAATTATTTGTGTAATATATTGGTGTATGTTCTTATTTGTCTCCAAGAAATCTTACTAGGAAGACTAAATTCAAAAAAATCCTTTCAAGTTTTTTTCTTTTTTTCAACAACATAAGGATTTTCATTTTCAACAACGAAAGGATTTTAATTTTCACCAACACAAGGATTTTTATTTTCAATAATTAAAGGATTTTAATTTTGACCAACACAAGAGAGTTTATTTTCAATATTCATTTTTGCAAATTGTATATGAATAGAATCAATCTCAACATTGGTATATGCAAGTTCTTGTAAATGATCAATATGAATATCATCTGGAATCAAATTTTCTATATCATTCAATGGTGGATTTAAGAAGTACCTAGATTTGTGCCTATTGTCA
>VDFB02026320.1:127610711-127675979 GCA_007258455.2 Sequoia sempervirens
AACAAAAAGCAATTTGGATGGACACAAGAGGCTAAAAGAAGCTTCCAATTTCTCCAAAAAAAAAGGTGAGGGAGCAACCTATTCTTACATTACCTAATTTCAATAAAGTATTCCAAGTTGAATGTGATGCTAGTGGATTGGAAATATGGGCTATTCTTAGTCAAGAAGGAAAACCTATGGCTTATTTTAGTGAAAAGTTAAATGATGCTAAGAAGAAATATTCAGCCTATGATCTTGAGTTTTATGCATTAGTTCAATCATTAAAGAAGTGGAGGCATTATTTGCTTCCTAAGGAGTTCATTGTCTATACGAATAATCATGCATTACAATTTAGAAACAGCCAACATAAGTTGAACCAAAGGAATGCTAAATGGGTAGAGTATCTTCAAAATTTTAACTTTGTGTTGAAACATAGGGGCAAATAAACAAATAAGGTTGTTGATGCACTAAGTAGGAGAAGCTTACTATTTCATGAAATTCAGGCTAATAGTATGGGCTTTGATGGTTTGAAGGAGTTGTATGTTGATGATACAGAATTTAAGGAAGCATTTTAAGCTTACAACATTTCTATTAGTAGAGATAGAGAGTCATGGATGGACTTTATGCTACAAGAAGGTTTGTTGTTCAAAGGGAACAAATTGTGCATCCCTAGAGGATCAATGAGGGGCAATTTATTGAAGGAAAAACATTGTGGTACCTAGAGGGACACTTTGGGCAAGACAAAACTTATTTGCAGTTGAGCACACATTATTATTGACCAAAGATGTGGACAGATGTTAGAAGTATGTGGAGAGGTGTAGAGTTTATAAGTTGGAAAAAGGGAAGATTCTGACTCCGAATGCTAGTTTATATCAACCATTACCAATTCCATCTAGACCATAGGACTCTATAAGTATGGATTATGTTTTGGGTTTGCCTCATACCCAAAGGGGAAATGATTCTATTTTTGTAACTTTGTGGATAGGTTCTCTAAAATGGTTCATTTTATTCCATGTAAGAGAACTAGTGATGCTACCAATATTACTAACTTTTTTTCAAGGAAGTGTTATAGTTGCATGGTATTCCAAGAAGTATCATACCTCATGGTGACACCAAGTTTGTGGGGTGTTTTTGGAAAACTCCGTAAAAAGCATTGGGCACATACCTCAATTTTAGTTCAGCTTATCACCCCCAAATGGATGGCCAAATTGAGGTAGTCAATCAGAGTCTTGGTGATATGTTACATTGCCTTGTTGAAGTCACACCCAGCCATTGAGATATGGCATTGGCACAAGCAAAGTTTGCATATAATGATTCTCCAAATTGAAGTACAGGTTTCAAACCATTTTACGTTGTGTATGGCATGCATCCTAGAAGTGTTTTTGAACTTCAAAATATGGGTGATATGAAGAAACAAAGTGCAAATGGTGAAGACTTTGCTAAGACCATTCATGACCTTCATGAGGAGGTTAAAAGACACAATGAAGGAAGAAATCATATGTACGTATCGACATGTTGATAAAAAAAAAAATGAGAGATATACTTTTAGGAAGGGGATCTTGTAATGGCCTTATCTTCAAAGGGGAAAGATTTCCCCACCCGCATCTTACAACAAAAATGTTAATGAAAAAGATTAGGACTTGTAGGATCCTTAGAAAATTTCTCGAATGCTTATGAACTCATCCTTCCCTCCTGACCAGTGGGTTTCACCCATTTTCAATGTCGCTGTAACTGTTTCCCCTTATCAAGCTCATGTAGATGCTAGCATAGCGTAGATGAAACTTAAAACTATGGAGGAGCAGGGTACCAAACCACCCATTGAAATTGAATGCATCCTAAATCTATAATTAAATATTGTACCCTCTGTTTATGCTTATGCTTTCTGTTGTTATGTTTTCACATTGTTAGACCTATGATGCTTTGTTGGATATTTTGATCGCTGGTCTTGAGTGATAGTGGGTTATTTTGTGACATGATGATACTTGTTCGATGATTATTGATTTCAGACATGATTGGATATAGTTTAGATGTTTTATTTTCAGTTGATTATTGCTATGCATATGTTATGATGGACTAACAGCTATTTATTTTGTCAGTTTGCTATGAAGTGTATTGGTGTGGAGAATGGAATCGCATCACTTGCTTGCGAGTGCCCTGTGATATCTGTGATTTTCTCCGCACGGTGTGTCTGTTTAATGCTTTATATATATATTTGTATGCATGTTATTACTTGGTTGCAGGAAATTGTAGGTACATGACACCGACTCCACCTGGGTACTCAGGTCTGAGCGTGTCAAGACTCAACGGAAACGTTGATTGGGAGATAGTAGTTTGGTTTACCCTAGTCTAGTCTTTAACCCAGGTCTTAGTACTTGGTCTGTTTTAGTTCAGAGTCATAGGTTTGTATTGTCATTTTCTATTTGAATAAATTGTTGAAAATTAAATATTGGTTAATTTTAATGTTAGTTTATTGTGCTTTAATTATTGGTATTTAAATTAATGTTTAAATGTGGTAGAAATTACTTGCTTAATAATTTAATTCATTAATTAGCTTATTTGGTTAAATGGTTGATCTTAAAAGATTAAACTGATTTAATTAAATAAAGTAATTAACTAAATTAAATTATTAAGTGTGTAAACTATATTGCATTTGAAAATTGTAAATTTAAATTAAAAAAATATGCATGAGATTTGTATAGTGGTTGTAAAATTTAAATTAAATAAAATTTAAAAATTGCATGCAAATTTGAATGAAAAAATTGCCGGAAGTGGAGAATATTTTCATAACCAGCTCTCAACATGTGCCAGCAGGTTAAATGATTCTTCGTTGAGAAAATTCTACGCAGGATATTTGGATCTCGAAAAAAAAAATAATAGAGAAGTTGTTCAATTTACTCAATGGTAGAAAATTATCAAAAATTTTGCAAAAATTCTCGCTCTCAGAAAATAATTATTTCTTAGAAATTGTTATCTCTCTGTATCTGGTTGTATATTTGTGGAAGATCCCTTGAAGGATCTTGGTGGTTGGTAAAGCTCTCTCTTGGAATTGGGGATTTCCTTTGAAGAAGCTTTTGGGAATTGCGTACTACAGGCAGAGGATTCTTCTCAACTACCAAATCTTCAAACACGTATTGGATTATTCTCTTATTCTTTCTTGAATTTCTGTAAAAATTCTTGTTAATTGTATGAATTTCAAGAAAAACAAGATTAGAAAACATTGAAAGAAAATTCAAAAGAAATAGTTGTATGCTCTGATTATATAGTAAAATATTTGTTCTTTGTTATTTTGAGAAAAGAAGTTTCTGGAGAATCTTGTTGAAAAAGAATTATTCTGGATTAATTGAGTATTTTAATTTATGGAAGAAAATTTAAACGTATTGTGGATGGAAAAAGTATTTGTGAGGAAATTATTCTGTTTTTAAAAAAAAGGGTTAAACAGATAAATTTCTTAATTAATCTGTAGATGAAACCTGTAACTGATATTTATACAATCACTGTATTTATTTTATTGTAGAAATTATATATATATATATATATATATATAATGAAGAAATTTATGGTATTTTTGATCAAAGATTTAAAAATCGTACGCGGATTTCCGTAGAAAATCGCACGGAAATATTATAAGATCGAAATTGTATTTTATTTTATCCACTTGTCATGGAAAACGAGTTTCTTTTAAATTAAAACACAAGAGGGCAACCTCCCCTTATTTTCCTTGTGGCTGGGCGCAGCTGCTACGGCCACGCACAGCAGCCAGCGGCTGCTGGGCGCAGCCCTAGCAATGGTTGCGTCCTCCCCAAATGGGAGGCCACAGCGCTGCGCACAGGTTTTGATTTGCTTTAAATAAAATTTCATTGGAAATTTCATAACATATCTATGTTAAATTCGCATGGTTTAAATAAATTCGTTTGGTTAAATATACATATATTATATATTATATGTGTTATATTTATTATATATATTTTTAATAATATATATAATATATATAAAATATATATATATATAATAAATTAATTTTGTAAATTTTATTTTAATTAAAGTTAATTTACAATTATTTAAGATTTGGTGAAATGTATTGTGAAAAGTGAATAAGAAGAAAATATTAAATTAGTTTATTTTAATAGGCCGTTGAATTTGATTATTAAGTATGATTGTGGAAATTTAAATGAAATAATTAGTTTTATTTTCTTATTGCAAATAGAATCTTATTTATTTTGAGTAGTTGTATAAATTAAGTGTCTGTAATAAATGGATTTAGTGAATCCGAATGGTAGACATTTAATTTCGATTTGCGTTATTGCGTGTATTTTGATTGGGCAAAATTGGGAATGTCGTAGTAGTTTAAGTCTTCCAAATTAAATTGTTTAATGGGGACTGTGATTATCTGAGTAGAGATCTTGTGTTAACTAAGGGTGTGTACATGGATTTGTATGGTGGTTTGACACCTATATATGATCAATGATTTGATGTTCACATTTGGTCTTCTTTAGAGATTTTGGTTATTTGTACACTTTGTATACCCTAGTCTTGAAAAACTTAGAAATCCATGTTATGTTTAGGGGAGTGGCTATTTGTAAGGGCCGACACACAAAGTGGTGTTAGGGTAACTTACAAATAGTTGGTAAGTTAGTGATAATTAAATGACACATTAGTTAGATTAAAATTCTTAATAAGATATTTTGCCTCTCTTATGACTCTTGAGCTTCTTCAGTCATGAGTATAAGATGAGAAGGCCTGGAATGTAAAATCCGTGTCTTGTTATCATAAGAGACATTCGATTCTGCAATAGTATGCAAATGGGGCCGGGTTTCGTAAGAGGTTACCAGGGTAACCCAAGGATTGGGGGCCGGAACCTAGGAAGAAACACCAGGGTAACCTTTGCAACGTTGTGATGACACTCCACCTAGAATAACAGTTAACCTTGTGTTAGTAGTAAATTCAATTGTCAAAATTTGGAAGCAATGTAACCAATAGTCTGTTGTGTACTAGTGTCTAGGGTTAGTAGATTAGGTCTAGGTAACCTTATTACTATCTCCTAGCACGGGGGGTGGACCTACGGGTACCACATGGTTGGGTGGAACGTGCACCTTACTCCGTTGGGTCCCCAGTTTGATCATGGCATCGAGAGCTTCATGGATGCAGAGCTCGCACTTGGATCTTATATGCACTTTTCTTATTGTATACTTGTATTTGAAAACATCCCTCATTTGTATAAGAGGTGAACAATGTAATCGTAATTGTAATTATTATTTGAACTACCTCATCAGATGGATGAGTATTGTATATGTGATTAAATGCAATGTAAGAAAACAAGTTGGTACTTTATATTATCTTGAATGGAAATTTCAATGTTTTGCAATGTTTATTTTTATGTTAATATTTATTATGTGCAATGCGAAATACTTAAGTCACTTATGGTAAACTCAAAGTAGTGTAACGTCGCTTAGCCTAATGAATGTATGCAACTAATTAACTTAATAATTAAACTTTAAAAAAAAATTATTACACTTTTATACACTATTGCAACATTCTTAGGTTATTAAGATGGGGCATTACAAGCAGTAGATAAAGAAACTGAATCTTGCTTTTTACTCAACCATGACACCAATATATAGCCAAGAAAGAATTCACCACCACTTGTACTTTTTCTTTCATCAACACAACCTTCCCAATATGCATTTGTATAAGCACTAAGTGTAAATTCAGTATCCCTAGGATACCATAAGCCATAATCCAGAGTGCCATTCAAATATCTGAATATCCTCTTAACAACAACAACATGTGTTTCTTTAGGATCTTCTTGAAATATAGCCACAATACAAACTGCATGCATGATATCCGATCTGGTAGCAGTTAAATACAAAAGTCCTCCAATCATAGATTTGTATTTTCTCTGATCAACCTTAGGTGAATCATCATCTTTACTCAATTTACAACTAGTCAACATAGGAGTGCATACTAGTTTGGAACCATCCATTCCAAATTTTGTCAACATCTCTTTTACATATTTTGAATATGAAACAAAAATACCTTTTTTTGTTTGATTAATGTGCATCCCAAGAAAAAAATTCATCTCACCAAACATAGACATCTCAAAATCCTTTTGTATCTCTTCAACAAACATATTGCACATTATTTCATTTCCTCCAAAGATAATTTCATCAACATATGCAACTACTATCAAGATATTATCATTTTCAATTTTTAAGTACAAATTACTATCTAGTGTACCTTTATTGAAACCTTGTTGAATTAGATATCTATCCAACCTTACATACCAAGCTCTAGGAGCTTGATTTAATCCATATAAAGCTTTCTTCAATCTACAAACCATATTTGATTGATCTAACAACTGAAATCCTTCTGGTTGTTCCATGTACACTTCTTCCAACTCACCATTCAAAAATGTAGACTTAATATCCATCTGGTAAACTTTAGAATCTTTTTGAGAAGAAAATGCTAAAAAACATTTTGATAGCTTCCATCCTTGCAATCGAAGCATAATTTTCCTAAAAATATATACCTTCTACTTGTGAGTAGTTGTTACACACAAGCCTTGCCTTATTTCTGACTACTTCTCCATTCCCATTCAACTTGTTTCTGAATACCCATTTTGATCCAATTATATTTTTATTTGCTAGTCTAGGAACTAATTCCCAAGTTTGATGCTTCTCAATCTCCATAAGTTCTTCTTCCATAGCTTTTATCCAATGTTCATCATTAAATGCTTCACTCACTGTCACTAGTTCCACTTCATAAAGTATACATATATTTATCTCATTAGCAGCAGAAGCTCTGCTTCTTGTCAAAACTCATTTCCTCTTGTCTCCAATGATCTAATTTTCTAAATGATTCTTTTGCACATATTTAGGTGTCTTTGGGGACACCACCAAAGCTTCCTTTTCCCCATTCTTCTTCTCTCATTCTTCAACAACTTCCTCAACTTCTATGCAATCGGGTTCATCTGGTACATATCCATCAACTTCGATTGAATTCTTCAAAAATTAATCCACCTTGAAATTTGTGCTCTGTAAAATCTTTCTTAGCCTTTTATTGAAATATTTGTAAGCTTTGCATCTAGTAGAGTATCCAAGAAAGATACCTTCATCACATCTAGCATCAAACTTCCCTAAATTTTCTTCATCCCTTTTGATATAACATTTGCTTCCAAATACCTTGAAATACTTTACCATAGGAATTCTTCCACACCATAGCTCATAGGGGGTCTTTGTATTGTTAGCTTTTTCTTGCACTTGATTGAACACATAAACAACAATATGAATAACTTCTCTCCAATAAACTTCCTGTAGACCTGCTTCAAAAATCATTGATCTAGCAGCTTCTTGAATCATTATGTTCTTTCTTTCAACAACTCCATTCTGCTGAGGAGTTCTAGGAGTAGATAATTGCCTTTTTATTCCATGAACTTCACAAAACATGTTAAACTCATTCGAGGTGAATTCACTACCTTTCAGACCTTAAATAATTTACTCTCGAATTTTCTTCATTTTCAACCATAGCCTTAAATGCTTTGAATCTTTCTAATGCATTAGATTTATCTCTAAGAAAAGTAGCCCATGTGTATCTAGAGTAATCATCAATCAAAAGCATAAAATACCCTATCACCTTGTAGACTTCTCACTCTTGTAGGACCATAGAGATATGTGTGAATCAAATCCAGTAGTTTGTTAGTAGATTGTTCCTTTGACCTGAAGTTGTTTCTATCTTGCTTTCCAAATTGACATTTCTTGCAAATAGCATTAACAGGATTTGTAATCCTTGGTAGATCTCTTATAGCATGCACAACACTGATTCTTTCCTAGTTATCAAAATTCATATGACACATCCTCTGGTGCCATAACCAACTATCATTAATCTGAGTCATAAAGCAATGTCTGTCAGCACCCTTAAGTTGATGAAAGTTTCCTTCAAAATTCTTACCATCAACAATCATTGTTTCAGATCCTTTCTTGATTTCACATCTTTCATCCTTAAATACAAGATTATATCCTTTGCTACACATTTTTCCAACACTTAAAATATTATGCCTTAAACCCTTAACATAGTAGACATCATTAGTATTATGCTTGCCATCAAAAATAACTGAACCTATTCCATAAATAATAATGACCAATTCCTCCACAACTAAAGCATTTAAAAGGTAACTTGCCTTCATAATTACCAGATCCCTTTCTCATCCTTCTCACAAAGTTAGCTTCCACTTCATCAAGGTTCTCTTCTTCTGGATCTTCACTACTTGTAGCCTTAAAAATAGTTTCAGATTTAGATCCATTTCTCAAATTTGGTTTTCTCATTTCATATGATGTTAGAGTACCCAACAACTGATCTTTAGTATAAGCCTTGTAATCCACATATTCTTCAATAGCAGATACCTTTTCACTGTATGCATCGAGAAGAGTTTTGAGAATCTTCTTCACTATCTTGGATTCATCCACTGTTGCACCAAGTCCTCACATTTCACCTACCAACTCATCCACTCTATGTACATAGGATTTAATGTTCTCATCTTCAGACATATGTAGGATTTCAAATTGTGCTTCCAAGTTCTATAACTTTGCTTCTCTGACCTTTTCATTTCCTACATGAGTTATTTCCAATGCATCCTAGACCTCTTTAGCAGTCTTTAGATTTACAACTTTAATTAACTCAAACTGTGAAAGACTACTCTTTTATACTTTTCCTTATTATTTGCTTCATGTGCCTTGATTTCATTAGTTGTACTTGGACCATTAGTAGGAGAATTTTATGCAGTCTTATAAGCTTTCTCAACACCATATCCACAGTACTCTAGATATCCTTCTATCTTTATTTTTTAGAGGCCATAGTTAGTCCCATCGAACCTAGGACACTCAATAGTGATCTTGCTCACCATCCCAGACATTCCTTTAGTGGTTAATCTATTCTCCAAGGAACCAAGCTCCAATACCAATTGTTGAACAAGAAAAACGAGAGGGGGGTGAATCAGTTATAAAAAATTGTTCCTTTACAACATTCACTAGAGATTAATTCAATTACCATTCGTAAATCCTTTACTCTAATAATATGATTAATCATAAAGTGTAAATGCAGAAATTGAAAGAAGTAAGAACCACATACACAACACCATATTTACATGGAAAACCTAATAAGGGAAAAACCATAGTGAGGATTAGCTCATAATATAGAGAATATCAAAAATTGAACATAAAGGCTCACTGCCAAAACAAGACTCACTGTTCGGATTAGGACTCACTATCCAAAAAGGGTTAACCACCCAAAGGTCTCACTGCCACACAGATACAAAGAAGATAGAAGAGATTTGTTATAGAGAGAAAGCAATCTCAACACAACAAAAATTTCCATCACAGTTCATACACACACTTGTAGAAAAGCTTGAATGATAGAATACACCTTTAGCTCACTACATCCAAAAACTTGCCACTAAGATTTTGCACCGATTTTCTCAACCACACACTCTATCTCACATCTATCTTGCTCTTTTTCTTTGTATATATTTCACCAATATCTAATCCTATATTTATACCATATTCAACTTTGAAACATATCCAAATTCAGCCACACATGCCATTTGTATTTAAAAATTCAAATTAGGTCGGCGCCAAAACATTCTAAGGTGGAATTAGAATGAGGGTGACCCAAAAACATGCTTAATGAGGACCTAAGTAAGTCTCAACACACTTCATGAACTTCGCAAGTAGTGTTTAAAAAAAGGTCAGAAAATACCAGTTTAAAACACATAGAACAATTAAGCACACACAACCTTAGCACAATCCAATCATTCCATACAACAAAATTATCTTCAACACAATCATATCAGTTTATTTGTAGAACTGTGCGTCATAAAACTCAAACAAGAAGAAATTTGGAGCAACTACATTTCTCTCGAACCTCAGCCAAAGAAACAGAAAAACACAGTTCACAACTGGTGAACATATCTCATACTGTACAACGATCCAAAAACCCAAAATATGGATGTAGCAACTTTCAACAATCATGATTAACATATCTGAACCAAATGAGCATAGGAGCAAATCCTAGAGCAAAACCCGGAGCAAAAATTGAATATAACCTTTCTTCATTACAATTTTCTCAATATCCTCGACATATAAAGCCAATAACCTATATCCATGACATTAATGACAATAGCAACCAGTTGAAATCAATGGAAAAACCTTCATTCTTGTAACATAAACAAATATTATTAGCTATAAAATAAAAATCACGCCCAATGTTGAGTATATATAATCACCTCTACTAGAGAAAGCACACCTAGTGTTAATTATAAATAATCACCTCTACAAGAAAAAGCAAGGCAGATGATAAAATCCCAATTCAGCTAGGGAATGGCAAAAGCCCATAGAGGAAATTGTGTAGCAGAAAAAACACGTCACAAGGAATTGTTGGATTTACTCCAAGAGATTTGGGCTATTGCTTCTATAGTTGATGAAAGGAAATTTGGCTCACCAATTATTTTGCAAAAAAATCCCAATATAATTACTTCTCTAAGGCAATCTATTCTAGTGATAAAATACCAATAAAATTGCCTCAATCGACAAGCAACTTAATTTCAATAATAAATGGCCAAATAAATCATCTTGATAAGAGAAGAAAAAATCTAATTATAAAAGTTAAAGGAAATTTCCTATACTAGAGAAGGCAGGCTCCATAGTATCACCCTATGAGAGACCTGGCCCTGTTCCTGCTAAGGTTGGCTCATACCATTATCCTAGAATGTGGTTAGTGTTTAAAATCATTGAATTTTATTCATTTTACATAAATTCAAATCCAATTATGATAGCCATCATGGGATAGGAGTAATGTATTTTCTTGTAGAATGATAAAAAATCAATTGAGTTCCTATGAGGAGGGATTGAATTATAGCATGTAAGGTTTCAAATTTATTAGAGCAAGAGATTAATCCAAGTACCACAAGACTCACTATTTTGTCTCAAGATCAAATACTTTAGAATAATTCTATCAATCCAAATTATCAAAGAATTATAATATAAAGAAAACAAAGAAGTTTATTGAGTTTTTTTTATAGTAGTAGAGGCAGATAGTACTCAAAAAAGACTTATCAGGTTCCATATTCCAGGTATGACATTTAAATAGGTGTATTTATCATTCACTAGTTCTTAAACAAATACTACTATGCAACTTATTCTTGAACAGGAAAAAATGGAGGCAAAGGTGGATGTATTTAAGCTACTTCATAGAAAACTAACAAACCAAATTTTAAGTGTTCACAAATAACCCAAATGACGATTTATAGAAAATTGTACAATATCAACTGAGACATGTTCAAAGAACACTCCCAGACATCGATAACTTAGAAAACTTCACACAACATTCTCAATCTATCTTTATGTCACTTGCATGCATCTTTTGTGGATTGATGATAAATTCATAGTTGTTTAGACGAATACATTTATAGTCACCAAATAGAAGTTTTAAAATATAGATAAAACTTGTTTGAATTATCGTTACATACCTAACCGCTCAAGATAAGCATGCATAACTCTGTAGACTGCTAAACATCAAGGTCAGCAATATACATAAACACCAAAAATGGGTACAAATCAATAACTGAATAAAGAGCTTAGTAAATCAATAATTTAGTCATTTTTGATAATGCTTTTTTTTCCCTGTTGCCTGATCGATGGATAACCTTGTTTCTATAAGTAAAAAGAAACAGATTCGGATATACTTCAATTCAATCTAGTCAATCTAGTAAACTTGTGATCTATTTCCTTGTGAAGGAAGAAATTAGGAAAGTTATTTGAGATAAATCCAAAATATATGTTGCAAAACTCTTGATTCGGTGTCATGGCTTCTATAAGGGAAAAACTATAGGTCCTTTTATTGCAAGGTTTTGAACAACCCTTTATCAGATACTTTGTTTTATGACAAGTATTTTTTATGTTTTTTAGATAAATATTTTTAGAGAGGAGCATTGGTGGTTGCATGGACATAGAATTGTACATTCAAGAAATTAAGTTGGTAGAAGCCAAAACATTGTAGGTAGAGATTGTGATTACTCAACAATAAGTTTTGCACAATCTCATAGAAACATATGAAGAAAGGATAAAAAGCTCAAGTCAAAAATTATTTCATTAAAGAACATGGAAAGAACAACATTCAATGAATGTGGCAAAGTTAGAATTAGGTTCATCTATACCATATAGTATAAAGTACAATTAGAAAGTAGCAAACAAATGATTTGGAGTTTAGCCAAAAGTCTCTAAGGAGGAATAATCTAGTAATCATGGCAACTGTACCTTCATGAAATTTCAGAGCCTACCTAAAAGATTTCTAAAGATATGTCAATTTATACATGTATACAAGTTCATAGAAGTTTAATCAAGATTTCCTTTGTTTGAACTTTGGACAGACTATTAAATGGATGAATGAATTAGTAATAAATTTCATAATTAAAATCTTAAACCAATACATAAATTAGAACTCACGTTTTCAAGGTAGGTTTTCAATGTTTCCCTTAGAACTAGATATAAGTTCAAAATTAAGTGAATTAAAAGAGCATCTTAATTAGAGCTCAAGTTATTTCTCTTTAATAGCTATAAAATCTGACTTCTAACTTTCTCACTTATTTTGAAATGGTTACATCATAATATAAATCTTTGCACTGCAAAGTCATGCCATTTCTTAAATAACTAATAAAAGTCGATTCTCAGTGAGAACATTTATATTTTACAAATTTACAATGAATAAAACTTTTACATACCAATGCAATAAAAATTTAAAGGAAAAGGTAAAACATTTTTTTACTAACATAGTCATACCATTATGATAAAAAGTATTATTATGAAATGAGGAATATTTTTAAGAAAATGATAGTTAATATAATGAAAGTGTCATTATAATAAACTTGGTAATTCAACTCCGAAAATAAATTATAAATATAGAAGAAAGTGGTTATCTCAAGTGTCACTAATTTTTCCTCCTCAACCTTTTCTCTAGAACTTAGGGTCTTACCCTACTCTTCAAAATTCAGCCTCCTATTGAGGAAAAGTATAGTATCTTCACTAGAGGGTCTTATATCTTTTAATTTTTCTAGTGCACAAGGCCTAGATGCATCAAGTTTAGGTTTCTCCTTTTGGGTTGCACTACTAAGACACCCATCGGTCTCATTGTTTGAATCAAAGAAAATCACATTAGCTCCACCTTACAATATAAATAATACAAAGAAGGAATGAGAATGAATCCAACTTTATTTGTCTACAACACATACAAACGAAGCATTCATTTTGTTTCAATTAACTAATAAGGAAACAAACATATATAAAAGTTCAAACATCTAAAATTCTATAGGGGACGATTTATAATTTGTTATTACCTATAATTCCAGTGCTAAGCAAGGCATCAAGTTTAGATTTCTCTTGTTTGGTTGCACTAGTAAGACAACCATTGGATTCATTGTCCAAGTCAAAGAAAATCACATCAGCTTCATCTTACAACATAAACAATAAGTGAGCATAAATCCAACACTAAAGTATATTTTTTTTATTCACAAATGTTTAGAGTATTTATGTGTTATGTAAAATCACTTAAAAATTCTATTACCAAAATTTCTATCAATTGAATACATCTAAAAATTGTTGAAAATTACATAAATCAAATATAGACAAAAACATATCAATAGAAAAACATAGTTGCCAATTTCAAAGAAGACATTATTCAAAAGGATACAAGTTGCATCCTATTCGTACAAGGAGTTAAAAAGCCCTTAACAAATAAATTATTTGATGCATCAAGAGGAAGATGCCCTTGAGACCTACTAATAAAAATAAAATATAAAATTTATTAATGTGAATAAAAATAAACTTAAGTTTTGGTAATTATAGTGTTTTAGTATTGTTAATTAGTTCTTTACATGACCTAACCCTAACCCTAACTCTAACTCTATCCCTAACCCTTACCCTAAGACTAATCCTAAAAATAAATTATAAACCATTATGCTAAGGTTGATGGCTAAGCGAGTGTACTCGCAGTCTAGGAGTAACAGTTAGATAGGTAGTACTACATTTCCTTTTAGTTAATGTTGTTTGAAATAAGGTGGCTAAGTCTTGTATCTTTCACTTAGTCAGTAGTTGAGTGATGTTACCTATAGTAGTTTTGGTGCTTGGAGAAGAAAACCTTGAGGCATGCCAACATCATAAAGACAATCAACTTGCATACAAAAAATATCTAGGAGTATCAAAGAAGTTCAGGTCCTAATTCTGGGTGTGTCCAATGAGTTGTATTAGACTAGTTGATTCCCATTTGAATGTATATGTTTGCATAAAAATAATATAAAAGAAAAAAATATCTTATTAGTGTACCTTTGGGTTTGTTTTTTATGTATGTCTTTAGTTTGGCCTTTTACTAGGTCATTCCTCAATCAGAAAGTGAGATGTTAATGGACAGTATACTATAAGGAATAATATATTGTACAACTGAAAAGAGTTCTCTTTCCTAAATTCTATGTAGCTCTTTTGAATAACTCATGATATTGTATTCAAACCCTCATAAGTATTGGAAGAATGAGGGTGCTGCCACAATAATGGGTTGCACTTTTTGGGACATCCTGATTTTTGCCTGAAATCACATATTTTTAGAAAATACAATGATTTATGACTTTAAAGGTTCCATTTAAATTATTTTAATTAAAGAGGGATTGATCAAATCCCCTTAGATCAAACCACCTTAAATAGAACCTTGTTAGATTTAAACCACACCTATAATCGAGTCTCCTCTACACCTATCAAAATGTTGATAAAAAACCACTTTTGATTTACCTTTTGGGTGATCAAATGAGTTCATTTAAAATTTATTTTTTGTAAGCCTGCAGCCCTTATTATAAGCTTCCCAAAAAGTATTATTTTAAATATGTTTAATTTGATTATTATATTTATTTTTTTATTTCTTGTGAATGTAGGATTTTCAATGAACATCAAGTTCTTTATTTCACACATGAAAAAATAGAAAAATAGAGAAAAAAAATTCTAAAAAATACGTCCACTAGGTATTGATGTCCTTATTCCAACAAAAAAAGAAAAAGTTAATTCAAATGAATACAAAAAAATTTATGTGTGCCGAAGTACACCTTTGTCCAAATTATAATTACGCTGACTTGAAAAATTAATTAAAAAAAAAATATGAAACAAAAAATTATGAAAAAATATCCATCCCCTAGACATTGGTGTGAAAAAATTGTATTTTAAAAATTATAATTGTATCCTATCTATAAAAAAATTTACGTAGGCCGAAGTAAACATCACTTTTTAAAAATGCCGATTAGTAGAAAATATAAGTTATTAAAAATTACATAAAATGATTCACAATTTATTTTTTAATTTAAAAAAATATATATAATTAGAATCTACACAAAATATCTAACAAATAAATAGTTTGATTCACCTTCAAAACCTTAATGGTTTAGCTGCTATAGGTGTAAGAACGTGAATGTCTAGTGAAAAATCTTGATTTTAATGTCAAGTTTGGCCAAAAATTGTAACCCATTATTGTGGGATCACCCATGAAGAAGAAGACCTCTAATATGTTGTCATTAAAGCCAACATTGTTTGGTGACTGACTATTTGTTTATCTGGTAAACTGTGTCTCTATATTGATCCAATAATTTGGTCTAGAAATACTCTCAATAAAAGATCATTCTATGAGTTTTTGATATGATGATCAGGTCTGTCAGTTACAACCATAAATGAGTTTTTAGTAATTTTGATTGATCGGGCTGAGATATCTAGATGACATAAGTTTGACATTATTCTGGCCGACATGATTAAGTGATGTTTTCCTCATGATTGTTTAAAGGGTTCCTTATTAGATCAAGGCCGACCTAATTTGTGGGTAGCACGTTTTAATTTGAGCACCAAAGATATTTTTGTTTTGGGTTGACAAGCCATTTTGAAATAAGTATGCTTACATCCAATTAGGCCAACCTAATTGATGTATGAAGATGTAATCGTATAAAACATTTTTGGACAAGATAGAAGATAGAGATAGCGAGAAACATGATAAGAAGTGATGATGCAAGATATGTGACATTGTGATATGGTGTGAAGTTTTTGATATTTTTTGTATACCTGCAAACTAGAGCAGGACTTTTGTTTCCTAGAGCTTAATTGGAATTGAACTTTGCACTTAGAAGGTGTATTACACCAGTTCATCTTTTGGTAGTGAGCTATATCATTTTGTATATTGGCGATAAGCCATTTTGTATTCACTTCAGGCTGTGAGCCTTTCAAGGATAGTGTGTCCCTGTAGTGAGCCCTATAATATCTTATGATTGATTATAATATATTGTGATTTTATCCTCACCATTGTTTTTCCCATTTTAGATTTTCCACGTAAAAATCTTGGTGTCTATGTTATGCAATGTTATGCTTCCATTCATGTTTCTATTTATAGTTGTAGCTAGATATTTTTTAATAATTGAATGGTTAGCAGTCAAATGGTTTAGTAGAATATTGATTCACCCCCCACCCCTCTCAGTATTTTGTGTCTTCAACATTTGGTATCAGAGCTTGGTTCCTTTTGAGAAGCTTAACAACTTAAGGAAAATCTTGACGTTTGAACACATGGCTGAAAAAAAGTAACCTTTTCCTTGAGAAGATATTTTTTTAACTGAGGAACTCCATGCTACTCTTGAAGATCCAGAAAAAAGTGAAAGTGAGAAAGAAACCTTGAAAGAAAATTTTGGTGAAGCGAATGAATGCATCAGAAAGTTAAGAGAGCAAATAAAAAAGTTTAAATAAATGCATAGAGAGGTTAGTGATCAGTTGATGAAAGCAAATGAAGAAATCATCGGACTAAAAGTGCAAGTGGAAGAAAAGAAATGAATTGAAGAATGTTAGAAAGTTGAAATTTAGAGCAAAATTGATGAATGTACAAAGCTTGAACAAGAAGTGGTAACTTTAAGGTCTAACTTGGAGAAAGTAAGAGCTCATGAGGAAAAATTCAAAGCAAGTTCTACAATAATTGATGAATTGATTGCATTTTAGAAACCCTCAAAAGACAAAGGTGGTCTAGGACTTGAAGAAGGAAAAATTTATGAAGGAAACCAGATTCCTAACAAAGTGGACAATCAAAGGAAGACTCAAAGAAATGGAAGGAAGATCAAGAACCACAAAAGCAATATCAGAAGGATTCCTATCAGACAACCTAATGCACAAAGTTTTGTCCCTTAGTATTATTTGGAATTAATGTCAATACACCAAGGTTGAGGTATCAGGTTATGCACATGGTGATATTTTTTGTTTTGCATGAGTTTATATATCCATGTTGATCCATCTTAGCATTTTCATCTGCATATTCAGTGGTGATATGTTTCAGCTAGCTTGGCCTATGATTAGTTTAAAACAATAAAGTTCATTTGTGTATTTATTGGCATATTGGTAAAATGCGGTGGTAAAGAATATATTCTAAATTTTATTCAAAAAGGCATTGACACATTATATTTTTCACAAGGCAATATCGCTCTCCAAATAGAATTTGAAATTATTGTGAAGAAATTTCTTAAAAAAGGATGGCACATTGTGTTTTCCCAAGGTCAATTGACAAGAGGTGGTAATGATAATGTTTTGGAAAGTCAAAAGGAACTTTGCACCGTCGGTGATAATTATGTTTTGTTGAATGGGAATTATTTCCCATCATAATTCCTGGATGTATGAGATCATTATGTTGGATTTTTAAAAAAGTCTTTGAAGACTTGGATGGGCTTCTTCATTTGATGTTTTTTTTGTTACCCTAATCTTGGTGGTGGCTATAAATTGAACTTGTCTCAGGCATTGGTTTTGTGGGCAAGAAGTTGTTGTTCAGTGAAGAGTTATGGGTGTCTTCTTCCAACACAAGTGTATTCGTTTCCTTTGTTTTTTTTACGCCTCTTGATGTCATTTTAAAATCAATGGGATTTGTTTTTTGTTTGGTGATTTTGATACCGATTATGGTAATCAGGTTTAGTGTAATCAGGTTTAGTGCTTATCTAGGCGTTGTTTTCTTTGCTAAATGACTATTGTAGCATTCTAAATGATTGAGTTTTTTTGGAGGTGGTTATGTTTTAAACCCGTTGGGTCTCCTATTAATTTTTTTTTGAAGAAATGTGTAAATACTTTGTTAAAGGTAAAACCCTATTTGGTTCTGCTATTAAGGAAGAGTCTATTGTTGAAAACAAAGGGTTTGGTTTTAAATATTTCTTTTGTTAAGAAAATGAGGGTTTGGTTGTGGTTTTATAGTTGATGGGTTTATTGTGTCAGAACAATAGTTTATATGGTAGTTATGTATTGTTTATTCTAAATTCTTTCTTGTCACGATGGTTTTTGTTTGATGATGGTTGAAACAACTGGCAAAGGCAGTTTTTAGGTTCAGTTCACCATGGAAGTTGTTGGAACAGTTTTTTTAAAAAATCTTTACCTAATTCTAGTATTGATAAACAGAGAACATATAAAATTCCTTATTGTGCTCATTTTGAAGGATGATGAGAGGTTTTGGAAAGCACATATTATATATTTCTGAAGAACAATATTGTTTTTGAGGCTTGAAACTTTGTAGCTTTGATTTTGAGGTCATTGCAAAATAGAGTATGTGATTAGTGAAATAGAGATCAACTTTGTATTTATATTACTTCATACTTGTACATTTCATAAGACTATCAGTGAGATAGCATTATTGTCAGTGAGACAAATCAGCCAGTGAAGCTTTGTACAAAGAATATTTTTTCAGATAAGGCCAATGAGGCCAAGTTGGAGTGGTTTTATTCCCCAGGAGGGTTTCCACTCAAGACAAATTTTGTGTCAAATTTTTAAATGTGTTAATTCTCTATCTATTCTTTTCATTTTTCAACATAAGTTTATTTGTGATTTGATTATTGTTATTTTTTAAAAAAAAGGTTAATTTGGTTGTTAACACTGATTCACCCCCCTCTCAGTGTTAACTACACTCCAACACAAAGGTACCCATATTTTAATGGAACATGTTTTTCATGCAATAAATTTGGTCATGGGACAATAGAATGTAGAAGTAGAAAGAATCAGAAAGTTGGATTCTTTACTAAACAATGCTTTACTTGCAATAAGTTTGGACATAGAGCTACCAAATGTAGAATCTAGATAATGATGAATAGATTCAATACTGGTAGAAGGATTCTATCTTTTCAAGGTTACTGCTATACAAGAAATATCTTCAAACATAAAGCTATTCAGTGCAGATCAAGGTTAAATGCAAATTAGGCTGGTTAGAAACATGTTATGTGTTACAATTGCAACAAACCAAGACATATTGAAATTTTGTAGAAGCAAAAATGGAAAGAAATCAAATCCAAAACAAAAGAATAAATCTGTGAATAAAGTGGACCCTACTGAAGTGAGAAAGGAAATGGAGAGGATTTGGAGGAAACAGGAAGAACTTGAGAATAAGGATGAATCAAATGTATTTGTATCTGCATCTGGGGCAAATACTTCTTCTAAAAACTAAACCTAGTAATGGTTTTAAGGGGAGCAGTGACACATAAATATGAAAAAACCTCGATATGAGAGGTGTCAAGCCGTGACACAAGGATATATGGTGTAAGGTTTCATTCTAAAGATGTTGAAGAAAATTTTGGCAAAAAATATGCAAAATTGGAGAATTGCGGAGCATTTAGGCTTTACAGTGTACTTTACAATGTTTATCATCTTTTTGGAAGTTGGAATGAATTTAATGAAAAATTAGGGTAAAATCTATAAGGTTTGCGAGAAATTAAGTTGAGTTAAAACACATTTGCACATTTGCAGGAAGTAAAGCGAGTTGAAGAAATTTGAAAGTGATTCAAAGAATTTGGGATCAAACCCTAGTTTTTGACAAAGCTTGAAAAGGTATTTACCGTTATATGTACTTTGTGGGTTTTAGTTGAAGCTACATTTCATTAGAATATACAAGTAATTTGAGGAAAATGGCCACTCCGACTGTGGTGGAAGTCTCTAAGAGACCCCAACCAAAATTCAGAAGGTTTTCCTTGAAAGTCTATGAAATGGACCCTATGGATGCGTTCTCATAGATTCTATGTAGTGTTCTACCCACTAAGGATACTAGAACTTATATTCATGGAAATTTAGAAGAATTTGACCACCAAGAGCTTAGGTATCAATAGTATAATGTATTGACAGGAGATAACCACTCTGTAAAACCTAAATTTGAAAACCTAGTTAGGAAGAAGTTGGATGTTTGGAATTGGTTCCCAAACTTTTCCAGTGCGATGGATGCAAAATTTGTTAGGATGACAGTAGCCTAAAAAATTTGTGTGGACAAGCAAAGTTTGGGTAATCACCAAGGAATTAATTCAAGCCGTAACTGGTCTTTGTGACACTGGACCCATACCAATGCTAAAAGATGTGAAGAATGATGTGGTCATGAAGCTAATTGGTGCCACATATGACGAGAGAGCTTTGAATACTAAACCCATTGCAAACCTAGTTGTGAGATATGTTGCTATTATGATTGGATAGAAAATATACTTTACCAACCGAGGCAATTTTGTATCTGCTACAACAATTCATATTGCACATGAAATGGTAGTAAATGGAAGAGATTATGATCTATGTGAATTTCTTAGGATGCAACTTATGGAGAACCTAAGCTAGATTAAGTCAAAGAAACACTCCTTCGAGGTTGGTACATTGGTAGTTTGTCTATTGTTCTATTTTCTGAGGGAGCTACCAGGAAGGAAAAACATTATATGGGAGTGCAACAGGTCGGTTGCACATCAAATCTTTGAACACTTGAACAGTCTTGGAGATTTCAGAGCACAAAATAATGCTTTGATTGCATTCTTTGTAGTTTTACAGAACAATATGTATGAAAGAGATAGGGTTCCCAGAAGCCTTGTAAAGAAGTATGCAAAGGAAATAAATTTTCTTATAACCACTAATGAATGCATCATAGAAGTAGTAGAACCAAGAACTCTCTGGATAGAGCCTATAGGATATGAAATTGATGAAAAATTTGTTGAGAGGTTCATTGAAATGTTGTTAAGTAGTCCTAAGGATTGCTCTCTACCCCGATATGGTACATATGAAGAAAAATCTAGTGAAGTGCACTAATTGGAAACTTCTGCACCCCTACGAGAAAAAAGAGTAAATAAGAATGTTGAGGAATTCTTCCAGGCACATTCACTCTCTAAGGAGGATGTTGATCTATTATGGGAATCTCTTGATGAGAGGAAGGCTAGACCGTCTGAACAGTCCTCTGGACCTAAAAAATCAGGAAGAATATCTTCTACTACTGGACCTACTTCCAGTGCTGCTACAATAGAGAAAGGAAAGAAGAAAGAACACAGTGCTTTTGCATCAGTTGATGTAACTGCCTCTACCAGTCCTAGTAGCTATGATTTTACAAGAAAGAATATACCTCCTGTTGCACCATCTGCTACACCCAGAAGAAGAGTAAAGCAAAAGGCTAACAGGAAAAGAAACATAAGTGATGTTGTACATGAAGAAATAGATCTTGTCATGCAAGAAGAGCAACAGTTGAAAAGGAATACGAGTACTTCCTCTGACAACAAAGAAGCAGAAACCAAAGTCAATATCTCAACAAATTAAGAAATAGAGGAAGAAGAAAATGCTTTCAAAATTCATGTACATAAGAAGAAGAATGAAGAAGGAACATCAGATTCTAAGGAGGACATTCCTAGCCAAGGATTTTTTTAGTGGCTAATTTTCACCAATTGGCTAATAGTTGAAATTTGGGAATCCAAAATTGGCTAATAGTTCAAGCTATAACATGCCTTGAATCGCCAAATTTTTACAAAATTTTATTATGGTTTTATTTAAATTGCCAAAGAATTTATTTTACTAATAAATAAGTCAAAAAAATTCCACAATATTTGATATATGATTATATCAAATTCACCTAAATTATATAAATTACAGTAAAAATTTATATTAATTTGCCAATAGCATATCATAATTATTGGTTACTTTAGGACCATATTTCTAATCTTTAGTTTCCATCATTGATTTATAATATAATATAATGGTCCTTGTTGTATTCCATGAGGTAAAATGTACCCACAATTTGTAATGCTCATGGGGCCCAAAATTTTGAGTCTCATGAGCATTATAGATTGTGGGTACATTTTACCTTATAGAGTACAATGACGCTCATTAGATCAATGATCTAAAAGTAATTTTGAGCCCCATGAGAATTATATATCATGGGTACATTATATGTTGCATAATATAATGAGGACCATTATATTATATTTAAAACAATGGTGACAAGTAAATATTATAGACTACCCCTTAAACCCATCGATAATTTCCACCCTTGGGCCCCTACTTTTCCATGAAGATTATTTTTAGATTGGATGGATTCACCATCATAATTAATGCATTTTCCTATTATTTTCAAGATTTTCCAAAATTTTAGTGATGTAGAAAAATCACCAATAAAATTAATATTTTTTTCGAATAAAAGGAAAGATTTGCCAATAGAAATTAATATTTTTTCCTAAAAAAATGAAAGATTCGCTAGGATTTTATATTTTAGTTTGAAGGGGGTTTCTTAAAGTTATCACTATTCCTAAATCTCCTCTGTAAAGTGATCGACCATCTCTAAATCTAGGAACCTTAGTGAATAACATGATTGACAATGACGATCTTTTGCCAATTGCTAAGCTGTTTGATGAAGTTAATGATCAAGATAAGGAAACCATTACTAATGTTTTCATTTAGTATATAGTTATTTGCAATGTGAGTATGGAAACTATCCAGAAGAAAGTTACTGACAATTTCTGAAAAGTGTTAGTACAAAGGAGGCACAAAGCCATAAATACTAATGATAAGATGAAAAATGATGCCTTCAATTCTTATGGATCTTATTTATCTGAGGAAGAGGCTGTTAATCTATTAAAAGAATGTTCTACATTATTTAGAGTCAAGCAGAGAGTCAATATTATTATGACTAATGAAAAAGAAAGTATAGAAAAGGTAAGGAAAGACACTCTTGAAACTGTAAAAAAATTGGCAAAGAATTATGGGACAAGAACCACTTCTTCATCCCATACAGCTCAAGCACAAGAGCATATTAATGTTATAGAGGTAACAGATCATCCAATTTTGGAAAGTGTTGGTGAAATACATGATATTTTCGAGAAACCTACCCCTATGAATGATATAGAGGAGACAACCAACAAACATACTGAAGATCAACATAAAGATGATAACGGTAATGAACCAGAAGAACATCATGAATCTACTAGAAACAATGGTGAGAAAGACAAAGATGAAGATGAAAGAAGCAAGGATAAAAAGAAAAATGATGATGAGGATGATGAGGATAAGAGGGAGAAAGAAAAAAAAGATAAATCTTCTGAAAAACCCTCTGAAGAAGAAAAAGAAGAGGAAAAAGAAGAGGAAAAAGGAGAAGAAAAAGAAGAAGAAAAAGAAGAGGATAAGGAAGAGGAAAACAAGAAAGAATATCAGGCTGAAAGAAGTGAAGAAGAAAATCCCAAGGATACTAAGCCATCAAGACCATCTGGAGAATCTTCTAGAAGCACTCTCAAAGGTCTATTGACAAGGTAAATGAGACTTCAACCGGTGCTACCACCTCAATTAATCAAGCGGCCATCACATTCGGGTTATGTAGATTTGACTAAGATTGCACTAGATGAAAGAATAAAGATTTGTGGAACTTTTCTCAACTTTGTTACTTAGGAAACTACTAAAACTTATTAGAGAGGAACTGAATTGATAAATGAAGCTATTAGAGCTTTATAGGAGACAACCCCCAGTGTCACCATTGATGATTCCTTAGCACCAATTGAGAACTTAAAGTTTGTAGTTGATTCTGTCAAGGATTATACCCCTAATCTTAAGATCTGGACTGTGAAAGAGCCAGAGTCAAGTCTTCTAGAGAAAATATTACTAATTCTATAGGATAAATGTGCAATTATGCATAACAAATTATTGTAGAGTTTGAAAGAAGTAAACAACATTAATGAAGAAGCTCAAATATTGTTCACATACTACATGTGATGGCCTAACACCACTCGAGGCATTAAGGATTTAATGGACTCAATAGAGTCTCATCTTGTTGATGCCTAAAAAGACTACAAGGTCGAAGATGACGAAAGCTACATTGGTTGGAATTCTATTGTAGACCTTTAGAACATTTTTTTCATTCTATAAAGGCAAAAAGAAGATGCAATAAGGTGCTTTGGATGGCTTGGAGATCTGGTAATGTCCAAAAAATATTCCCATATCCAGTGCCTTGGTAGATGCAGAAAAATTGGAGAAGATGAACATCAATCTATCCACTCCAGAAGAAGGAGAAGAATGCCTAGTGGAACTGGAATCATTGTGTGAATATCTTACCAGAGCAAAAGGGGTCTGGATGATGGAAAATTAGCTTGGGAAGCAATTCTCAAAGAACTACAAGATGCCCCTAGTTCTTAGTTTTTGTTTAATGTTTCCTTGCCCTTTGTTCTTGATTTCAAAGGGGCATAAGGTTTTGTGTGGAGAAGGTTATATGTAGAGAAGGGTTTGTTTAAACAATGTTTTGGTGTTTTTGTGATCTAGGTGGATCTAGAATACCTAAAAATTTCACAATCTCAAAATCTCATGAAACCAACATCAATGCGTAGAGCTCGTTGACACGATCCTGACACAACTTTAATGGGCTCAAAAGGAGTCCGTATGTAGAAGTTATGCTCAATAAAAGGTTCGGTCAAACAGGAAAATTGAGGGTTCAAAAAGGAAAAAAATTATTGTCTCAAAATAAAAAAATGATGCCAAGTTGTAGTGCTCGTCACATTGATTCCAGAACTATATTTGGTTTCAAAAATGGAGCTCGTATGTGAAAGTTACGACTAGTCAAAGGTTGGTCAAAATTTTGACTTTGGTTGACTTTGATGACATCAACAAGCTAACGTGGCAGGTGGTGACGTGGCAGGAGTGGTGAGTTGGCACAAACATGGTGGAAAAAGGAATATGGATGAAACCATATTGTTAAAAGAAAACATGCATGGTTTAAAAATTAAAAGATTTTGATGATTTCAAGGAGGATCTGGTGGGATTTTATCCCTTAAAATCCTCTTCCCTTGCCCATAAAACAAGGAGAGAAAAAAATCCCGTAAACTTACATTTCAACAAATTAACCCCTTTAACCACCTTTCTCATATTTAACGGATTTATTTTAAAGATTATCCAAGGAGATTATTAACGGGCTTTTAAAAGATATTTTTAAAGATTATAATGTAAGTCCAAAATTATAACGGCCCATAGTTGAAGGGGTTCGTTTTTTAATTGTATTGCTTAGAATTATAAAAGCCAAAGGGGGATTTATTTTTGAAAGATTAATTTGTTATACTAACAGGATATTGGTGATTTTTATTGTAAAAGGGGGAAATGGTTGGAATTTTTTCTTGTATACGGGAGATATGCAATATTTGCAAAATAATATGGTTAAAGCCATATTAGCAAATAAATGTGTATATAAAGGGGTGATTTTTTGTAAAAGAATTGGGAAATTATTGAGTGGATAATTTTGTACGAGAATTTTCTTGGAGAGAATTGTAACATGAAGAATTATTCAAGTTCATTTTGCGAGAAATAATTCTTTGGAGGAGAATTTACAAGGTGTTTTTGTACACCAAAAATTGTAAAAGAGAGAGATTGTGGAGAGATTATTGCAGGTTCTTGGAGCTTGGGTATTGTAACAAAGCATAATTTTGCTTGGTGATATCAATAAAGCGGTCTCAACATTGAGAAGTGGACCCAAAGACGTAGTCCACATTGGACGAACTCCGTTATCAACCTGCGTGTTGTGATCCTTCTATTTCTTTGTCTCATTCTTCTCTCTTCTATCTCAAATTTCTCTCTAGTTTAAATTCAGTATTTGAATTTCTAATTACTTATTTTGTAATTTCAATGGTTAAAAAGCATAATCACACAATTTTGTATTAGATCGGGAAATTACTGTAATTAGATTTAATTTACAAGTTAATTTTGTAAACTCTAATTATGGATCAAGTTGGTATCATAGCCCATTTTGCAGGAAATTGTGTAAGTGAATGCTAACCAGGTTGAAATTGAAGCAAGGAGAAGGTGCATTAGAAGAATTCAATCTAGAGATCGGAAAATGAAGGACATTTCCACAAGCAGAGATGGCAGCTGAACAAAGTCCTACAAAGCTTGATGAGAAAGCTTTCCAGAAAGCATTTCTCGAAATGAAGGCTATGGTGGAAGTTCTTTTCCAAGAGAGGCAAGAGTGATAGAAGAAAAAGGAACTCAAGAAAAGAAAGAAGAATGAAGGTGAATCCTCTTCAAAAGATGATAAAGGTAAAGGAGTAGGAGGTGGTAGTGACCCTCCTTAACCTCCATCCCCATCTTCTTCTTCATCCTATTTTTCCTCTTTTTCTACCTCTTCTTCTAAAAAGAAACAACCCGTGAAATATGAAGTTAATTCACCTTTATTAAAATTTGATGTTAAATTTGATTTGCCAGTCTATAATGGAGAACTAGATGCAGATAAACTAGATAATTGGATTAAGAAAATTGAAGTTTATTGTAGAATTCAAAATTTTACTGTGGATTCTCAAAAAATCCAATTAGCCACTCTTTTCCTAGGAGGCACAACTTTAATTTGGTGGGAGAGTAGAAAACAGGAGGATCTAAGTCATTATGGAAAAATTATTTCTTCTTGGTTTGAGTTTATAGCTACATTAAAGAAATAGTTTTATCCATTAGGACATATGCAAAAAGCAATAATGAATTGGCAATCATTAAAGCAAGAAAAAGGACAAAGTGTGCAAGAATATACACAGGAGTTTAGGAAAAGGGCTTTAATTTTGGGCATTCCTTTATACACACAAGAAACTTTGTTAAAGTATATAGGTGGATTACATGAAAGTTTGAGACATACAATACTTATGTTTAATCTAACTAACATTGATGAAGTTAGTGTGCAAGCTATCCATTTGGAAACAATCTCAAGGAATAGCCATGATAATCTGTTGATGGAATCCAATAAGCAGAAAGGAAGCAAGAAAGGGAAAGATAAATTACAACAAACAACAACTGTAAAGAAAGAGGACGAAAAGCCTTATTGCTCACATTGCAAGAAGGAAGGGCACGAAGATGCAAGATGTTGGAAACTGCATCCTAATCAGAAGCCAAAGTGGTTCAAGGATCGAAAGGGAAAGCAGAAGACCGCAGCTATCGTGCAGAATCTTGGATCCGGTTCCAATGATGAAACCAAGATCTCAGTTGTGGCTATCAAAGGTAAAACTCCTATTTTCAGTACTAGTTCTCATGCTTCTTCTCTAAGCTATAATGAAGTGCCTATTGAAAGTAAGAGGAATGAACTATTTCATATAAGGGCTATTGCAAAACAAAGCAAGATTGATACACTCATAGATAGTGGATCACAAGTGAATCTAATCTCTGAACAAGTTGTTAAGCAATTGGAATTAAAGACAACACCTCATCCTAAGCCATATCCATTGGGTTGGGTGAATGATAATACTTGGTTACATGTGTCACAACAGTGTAAAATCTGATTTGCAATCACATCCAAGTTTGTAGATGAGATAGAGTTAGATGTAATTCCGCTTGACATCTGTGGGATGGTTCTAGGTAGTCCTTATTTGTATGACAGAAAGGCCATTTTCTATAGGGAACATAACAAGTATCATTTTTTTAAGGATGGATTTGAATATATTGTAAAATCTCATCACATGAATCTAATGATAGATCTGTTGTAAACATAGGGCATATGAAAATGAATGTAAATGCAAGCAATGCTTTAACTCTCATGTTTGTAATAGTTAGTGATACTAAGCAAGAAGATGATAAGGTGTCACAGACATCACAGTGTGAGGATCAGTTGCAAGCAAAGTCAGGCCTTCAGCTAGAGGTGGTAAAAGAGGGTTTGAATGCTTCATTTTCTAACAATGTTCCTGTTTAGGAGATCCAAAATGTTGATACTATTTCCTTCACATCAGTGTATTCAGTACTATTTCTTGTTATTTTGCTAGTTATTTCTATGTGAATGATGAATGTGACAGTGAATATTGATGAACATGCAGTTGATGGTATCAGCAAAGTTACCTCATATTTCTCTGTGTTTGTGATGGGTCACATATTCAAAATTTTAGCAGGAAGGACAGATGATACTGTGCAAGTGGGGCGACATTGCCCTAGCTCAAATTGTACATAAAAATAGACTTTTGGAGGTCCAAAAGATTCTCAATGGGGAGGAATGATCCAGGTGGATCCAGAATACCTAAAAATTTCATAGTCTCAAAATCTCATGAAACCAACATCAATACGTAGAGCTCACTGACACGATCCTGACGCAACTTAATGGATCAAAAGGAGTCTGTATGTAGAAGTTATGCTCATTCAAAGGTTTGGTCAAACAGCCGAATCAAGGGTTCAAAAAGGAAAAAAAATATTGTCTCAAAATGAAAAAAATGACTCCAAGTCGTAGTGCTCATCGCGCTGATTTCAGAACTATATTCAGTTTCAAAATTGGAGCTCGTATGTGAAAGTTACGACTGGTCAAAATTTTGACTTTGGTTGACTTGATGACATCAGCAAGCTGACATGGCAGGTGGTGACGTGGCAGGAGTGGTGAGTTGGCACAAACATGGTGGAATAAGGAATATGGATTAAACCATATTGTTAAAATAAAACACGTATGGTTTAAAAATTAAAAGATTTTTATGATTTCAAGGAGGATCTGGTGGGATTTTATCCTTTAAAATCCTCTTCCCTTGCCCATAAAACAAGGAGAGAAAAAAATCCCGTAAACTTACATTTCAACAAATTAACCCCTTTAACCACCTTTCTCATATTTAACGGATTTATTTTAAAGATTATCCAAGGAGATTATTAAGGGGCTTTTAAAAGATATTTTTAAAGATTATAATGTAAGTCCAAAATTATAATGGCCCATAGTTGAAGGGGTTCATTTTTTAATTGTATGGCTTAGAATTATAAAAGCCAAAGGGGGATTTATTTTTGAAAGATTAATTTGTTATACTAATGGGATATTGGTGATTTTTATTGTAAAAGGGGGAAATGGTTGGAATTTTTTCTTGTATACAGGATATATGCAATATTTGCAAAATAATATGGTTAAAGCCATATTAGCAAATAAATGTGTATATAAAGGGGTGATTTTTGTCAAAGAATTGGGAAATTATTGAGTGGATAATTTTGTACAAGAATTTTCTTGGAGAGAATTGTAACAGGGAGAATTATTCAAGTTCATTTTGGGAGAAATAATTCTTTGGAGGAGAATTTACAAGGTGTTTTTGTACACCAAAAATTGTAAAAGAGTGAGATTGTGGAGAGATTATTGCAGGTTCTTGGAGCTTGGGTATTGTAACAAAGCATAATTTTTCTTGGCGATATCAATAAAGCGGTCTTAGCATTGAGAAGCAGACCCAGAGACGTAGTCCACATTGGACAAACTCCATTATCAACCCACATGTTGTGATCCTTCTATTTCTTTGTCTCATTCTTCTCTCTTTTGTCTCAATTTTCTCTCTAGTTTAAATTCAGTATTTGAATTTCTAATTACTTATTTTGTAATTTCAACACTTAAAAAGCATAATCACGCAATTTTGTATTAGATCAGGAAATTACTATAATTAGATTTAATTTACAAGTTAATTTTGTAAACTCTAATTACGGATCATTTTGATTTAAAAACAGTTTTGTGTTTTTGTACATATGAAAGGGGGAGTTGAGTGCATTGATGTTACACAATTTTGGTTGTGAAGTAAGCTTTATTTTTGGCACATGTTGCCATCAATGACAAAGGGGGAGATTGTTTGAATATTGTTGGAAGAATGAAGAAGAAGACCTCAGGTATGTTGTCATTGATGCCAACATTTTTTGGTGACTGACTATTTGCTTATCTGGTAAATGGTGTCTCTATATTGATCCATTAATTTGGTTTCAAAATACTCTCAGTAAAAGATCACCCTATGAGTTTTTGATATGATGATCAAGACTATCAGTTACAACTATAACCAAGTTTCCAACAATTTTGGTTGATTGGGCTGAGATATCTAAATGATAGAAGTTTGACATTATTTTGGCTGACATGATTAAGTGATGTTTGCCTCATGATTGTTTAAAGGGTTCCTTATTAGGTTCGGGCTGACCTAATTTGTGGATGGAACGTTTTGTTTTGAGCACCAAATATTTTTGTTTTGGGCCAAGAATTCATTTTGAATTAAGTATGCTTACATCCAATTAGGCTGACCTAATTGATGTATGAATATGTAACTATATATATATATATATATATATGAAACATTTATGTATAGGATAGAAGATAGAGATAGCGAGAAACATGATAAGAAGTGATGATGTGAGATATGTGACATTGTGATATGGTGTGAAGATTTTCATGGTTTCTCTATACCTACAAACACATTTACACATTTGGAGGAAGTTGAGCAAGCTAAATAAATTTGAAAGTGATTCAGAGAATTTGGGATCAAACCCTAGTTTTCAACGATGCTTGAAAAGGTATTTACCGTTATTTGTAGTTCATGGGTTTTAGTTGAAGCTACATTTCATTAGCATATACAAGTAATTTGAGGAAAATTTCCACTCCCACTATGGTGGAAGTATCTGAGAGACCTCGACCAAAATTCAAAAGGTTTTCCTAGTAAGTCTATGAAATGGACCCTATGGGTGCGTTCTCATAGATTCTGAGTAGTGTTCTACCCACTGAGGACACTAGAACTTATATTCATGGAAAGTTAGAATAATTTTACCACCAAGAGCTTAGAAATCAATGGTATAATAAATTTACAAGAGATAACCACTCTATAAAACCTGAATTTGAAAACCTGGTTAAGAAGAAGTTGGATCTTTGGAATTGGTTCCTGAACTTTTCCAGTGAGATGGATGCAAAATTTGTTAGGATGGCAATTAGTAGGGTACATGAAAAATTTGTGTGGACAAGAAAAGATGGGGTAATCACCAAGGAAGTAATTCAAGCTATAATTAGTCTTTGTGACACTAGATCCATACCAGTGCTAAAAGCTGTGAAGAATGATGTGGTCATGAATCTAACTAGTGCCACATATGATGGGAGAGCTCTGACTACTCAACCCATTGCAAACCCAACTGTGAGATATGCTGCTATCGAGGCAATTCTAAATCTGTTATAGCAATTCATACTCCACATGAAATGGCAGTAAATGGGAGAGATTATGATCTATGTGAATTACTTAGGATGTAACTTATGGAGAACCTAAGCCAAATAAAGTCAAAGAAACACTCCTTCAAGTTTGGAACATTGGTAGTTTTTCTATTGTTCTATTTTCTCAGGGAGCTACTAGGAAGAAAAACATTATATGGGAGCGCAACAGGTCAGTTGCACATCAAATATTTGAACACTTGAACAGTCTTGGAGATTTCATAATATAGAATAATGATTTGATTGCATTCTTTGCAGTTTTCCAAAACAGTATGTATGAAAGAGATAGGGTTCCTAGAAGCCTTGTAAAGAAGTATGCAAAGGAAATAACTTTTCTCATAACCACTAATGACTGCATCACAAAATTAGTAGAATCCATAACTCTCTGGATAGAGCCTCTTGGATATGAAATTGATGAATAAATGGCTAAGAGGTTCATTGAAATGTTGTTAAGCAGTCCTAGGGATCCCTCTCCACCCTGACATGGTATATATGAAGAAAAATCTAGTGAAGTGCACTTGGAAACTTCTGCACCCCTAAGAGAAAAAAGAGTAAATAAGAATGTTGAGGCATCCATCAAGGCACATTCACTCTCTAAGGAGGATGTTGATCTATTAAGGGAAGCTCTTGATGAAAGGAAGGCTAGATCATCTGAACAATCTTTCAGACCTAAAAAATATGGAAGAATATCTTCTGCTACTACACCCACTTCCACTGTTGCTACAATAGAGAAAGGAAAGAAGAAAGAATATAATACTTCTACATCAGTTGATGTAACTACCTCTATCGGTCCTAGTACTCATGATTTTAAAAGAAAGAACATACCCCCTACTGCACCATTTGCTACACTCAGAAGAAGAGTAAAGAAAAAGGCTACTAGGAAAAGAAACCTAAGTGATGTTGTATAGGAGGAAATAGATCTTGGCATGCAAGAAGAGAAATAGTTGAAAAGGAATAGGAGCAGTACTTCCTCTAGCAACAAAGAAGCAAAAATGAGAGTCAATATCTCAACAGATGAAGAAATAGAGGAAGAAGAAAATGCTTTCAAAATTCATGTACATAAGAAGAAGAATGAAGAAGGCACATCAGACCCTAAGGAGGACATTATTGGCTCTCCTCTAGAAAGTGATTGACCATCTCTAAATCTAGGAGCCTTAGTGAATAACATGATTGAAAATGAAGATCGTTTGTTGACTACTAAGTTGTTTGATGAAGTTAATGATCAAGATAAGGGAACCATTATTAATGCTTTCATTCAGTATATAGTTATTTGTAATGTGAGTATGGAAACTATCCAAAAGAAAGTGATTGACAATGTCTAGAAAGTGTTAGTACAAAGGAGGCACGAAGCCGTAAATGCTGATGATAAGATGAAAAATGATTCCTTGAATTCTTATGGATCCTCTTTATCCAAGGAAGAGGCTGCTAATCTATTAAAAGAATGTTCTACATTGTTTAGAGTCAAGCAGAGAGTCAATATTCTTATGAATAATGAGAAAGAAAGTATAGAAAAGGTAAGGCAAGACACTCTAGAAATGATAAAAAAATTGGCAAAGAATTATGGGACAAGAACCACTTCTTCATCTCATACAACTCAAGCATAGGAGCATATTAATGTTATAGAGGTAATGGATCATCCAATTTTGGAAAGTGTTGATGAAATACATGATGTTTCAGAGACACCTGCCCCTCTGAATGATATAGAGGAGACAACCAACAAACATATTGAAGTTCTTGACAAAAAGATGATATCAGTAATGAACCAGAAGAACATCATGAATCTATTGAAAACAATGGTGAGAAAGAAAAAGATGAAGATGAAGGAAGCAAGGATAAAAAGAAAAATGATGACAAGGATGATGAGGATAAGAGGGAGAAAGAAAAAAAAGATAAATCTTCTGAAAAACCCTCTGAAGAAGAAAAAGAAGAGGAAAAAGGAGAAGATAAAGAAGAAAAAGAAGAAGAAAAGGAAGAGGAGAAGAAGGAAGAGGAAAACAAGAAAGAATCTTAGGCTGAAAGAAGCGAAGAAGAAAATCCCAAGGCTGTTGAGCCATCAAGACCATCTGGAGAATCTTCTAGAAGTACTCTAAAAGGTCTACTGACAAGGAAAACAAGACTTTAGTTGGTGCTACCACCTCAATTAATCAAGCTACCATCACATCCAGGTTATGTAGATTTGACTAGGATTGCACTGGATGAAAGAATAAAGATTTGTGGAACTTTTCTCAACTCTATTACTCAAGAAACTGTTGAAACTTGTCAGAGAGGAATTGAATTGATAAATGAAGCTATTAGATATTTATAGGAGACAACCCCCGGTGTCACCATTGATGATTCCTTAGCACTGATTGAGAACTTAAAGTTCATAGTTTTTTCTGTCAAGGAATATACCTCGAACTTTAAGATACATACTATGAAAGAGTCAGAGTCGAGTCTTCTAGAGAAAAGGTTATTGATTATATAGGATAAATGTGCAATTATGCATAACAAAGTATTGTAGAGTTTGAAAGAAGTAAAGGATTGTGATGAAGAAGCTCATATATTGTTCACATACTACATGTGATGGCTTGACAGAGGCATTAAGGATTTAATGGAATCAATAGAGTCTTAGTTTGCTGATGCCTACATAGACTACAAGGTTGAAGATGACAAAAGCTACATTGGTTGGACTTCTATTGTAGACCTTCAAAACAAGTTTTTCATTCTGCAAAGGAAAAAAGAAGATGCAATAAGGCGCTTTGGACAACTTGGAGATTTGGTAATGTCCAGACATATTTCCATATCAAGTATCTTGGTAGATGTAGAAAAATTGGAGAAGATGAACATCAATACATCCACTCCGAAAGAAGGAGAAGAATCCCTAGTGGAACTGGAATCACTATATAAATCTCTTACCAGAGAAAAAGGGGTCTAGATGATGGTAAACTGGCTTGGGAAGCAATTATCAACGAACTACAAGATGCCCCTAGTTCTTAGTTTCTATTTAATGTTTCCTTACCATTTTTCCCTTATGTCAAAAGGGGAGAAGGTTTTGTGTGTAGAAGGTTCTATGTAGAGAAGGGTGTGTTTAAACAATGTTTTGGTGTTTTGGTTTTAAAAATGGTTTTGTGTTTTTGTACATATGAAAGGCGGAGTTGAGTGCATTGAATGTCGCAAAATTTTGGTTGTGAAGTAAGCTTTATTTTTGGCACATGTTTCCATCAATGACAAAGGGGGAGATTGTTGGAAGAGTGAAGAAGAGCTCTGGTATGTTGTCATTGATGCCAACATTGTTTGGTGACTGACTATTTGCTTATCCGGTAAACTGTGTCTCTATATTGATCTGGTACTTTTGTTTGAAAATACTCTTAGTAAAATATCGCTCTATGAGTTTTTGATATGATGACCAGGATTGTCAGTTACAACTATAAACTAGTTTCCAACAATTTTGGTTGATCGAGCTGCAAGATATCTAAATGATAGAAGTTTGGCATTATTTTGGCTGACATGATTAAGTGATGTTTGCCTCATGATTGTTTAAAGGGTTCCTTATTAGGTCCGGGCCAACCTAATTTGTGGTTGGCATGTTTTGTTTTGAGCACCAAAGAGATTTTTTTTTTGGGTCAAGAAGCCATTTTGAATTAATTATGCTTACATCCAATTAGGCTAACCTAATTGATATATGAAGATGTAACCGTATATATATACATATATATATGTATATGTATATATATATATATACATATACATATACATATACATATATATATATAGACATATATATGTATATTATATATATACATATACATATATATATACATATATATATATATATATATATATATATATGCATATGTATATATATATATATATATATATACATATATATATATATATATATATATATATATATATATATATATATATATATGTATGTATATGCATATATATATGTATATATATATATATATATGTATATATATATATGTATATATATATATACATATACATATATATGTATGTATGTATGAAACATTTCTATATAGGATAAAAGATAGAGATAGCGAGAAACATGATAAGAAGTGATGATGCGAGATATGTGACATTGTGATACCACTACAACAAAATAGGTAATTAGTGCCTAAAATAGTGTTATAATTTAGTGAATTTTGAGTTCATGAATTAGACACTTCTTCCAGTGCCAAACTGCATTTCACTTCGACACCGGGTTTAGTGTCGGATTTAGCACTGAATTTTGTTCCTTTTAGTTTGGCTTCCGATTTTGCTTCTAGTTTTTCTTCTTGTGTTACTTCCAAATTTTCTTCTAGTTTTTCTTCCATTTTTGTTTCCAGGTTTGCTTCCGATTTTGCTTCCAATTTTGCTTCCAGTTTTTCTTCCAATTTTGCTTCTAATTTTAGTTCCAGTTTTGCTTTCAATTTTTCTTCTGATATAATGTCACTTGTTGCATCTAGCTTTGCTTCCATTTTTGTGTCTTTTGTTGGTTCTAATATGGCTTCTATTATTGCATCTTTTGTTTCTTCTAAAATTGCTTCCATTATTACTTCTTTGTTTGCTACCTGAATTGCTTATGTTTTTGTTTCCTAGATAACACCAAGTTTTTCTTCCAAGATTGCTTCTAGTTTGGCTTCCATTGTTGCTTCCTTTTTTGCTTCTAAAAATGCTTCTTTTTTTGCTTCCATTTATTAATTTAATATGTTTTATTTCAATTTAATTAGTTAAATATATCATGCCTCTTAAATAACTCATATGATTATAGAGTAAGTAATTTAATTATTTAACTCATATGATTAAATAACAATATAATTAGTATAACATGATCATCATCTATAATTAAAACAAGTGTGTCAAATATCTATAATTGAATTGAATTTGACAATGTCCATCTTGAGGAGTAAATTAAAATCATCATACGTAATAAATATCCATCCAAAAATCATCGACCACTTTCAATATATCTAAATTGACAAGTCAATACTGATAAGATCATCATCATATATAACTAAAACAAGTGAACATCAAATATGCCAGTAGATCAATAACATGTCAAAATGATACATGTCCAACAGTTGACATAAGTCAAAATGATACATGTACAAATGATATAAGTAAAAATGAAGAATTATATAACTCAAAATGATACAAGTCAAGATGATACATGTCCAAATGATATAAGTCAAAATGATACATGTAAAAATGATACAACTCAATAATATGGCACTGTAGGCCATTAAAATGATACATATGATAGTAACCATGAAAAGAGGCATCATAATGATATATCAACAATGATCCATGATGCAGTCTATATGATCATGAATGTCACTGGCTACTACCAGCAACTACCTCATCATCATCATCATCACCATTGTGATCATCATCATCATCTTTGTCATCATCATCATCATCGGCCTCAGTGTCTTCTATATCTACGTCATCATCATCCTTTGCCATGTGATCTATACCAAAACCAACATATTCTGGATCTATATCATGAGGATCATCTTGATCTTCTGGAAGACCCGTGTTCTACAAAAAAAAACATTTAAAATGAAAAGTTATTATTTATTTCATGCAATAATTTATTTTTTTGTTATACATCTAATATTACAACATATGAAATGAAACCATAATCATATTACATCATATCAAAGTGCACATACCATAATAAAATTCCAAAATAGTTACAACTAATATATCATTCTAATGATTTAAAACATGCAACAATTCTAATAAATGTTAGTAAAATATGCCAACATTTGGTGGAAAAGGAAGAAAGATGATTGGAACTCTGGAGGCCCACCATAATGGATTTTAGTATTCAACCATGAGAGCAAAAGAGAGAGCTGATATCATGTATCAAAACATTAAGCATTCATTCTTCCAACCAATAGAGAAGGAGAAGATTACTTTGCTTCATTTTCATTTGCATAACCAAATCATGGTGTGAACCAAGAAGACCAAGGATGTCCAATTTTATGTGGAGGTAATGGATGTGGTCCAAACTTTAGGAGGGGCAAGAAGGTCAATGTATGATCCTGATGAAATTGAGGAAGAACAACAAGAGAGGGACAAGAAAAATAAAATCAATGTAGAGTTTCAAGGATTTGTCAAGTGAGTAACAAAGCTATGGGAGTAGCCTCATCTAAAATATTTTGAACTAGAGTTTGATATACCATTTAAAGAGATTTTTTTTCATGGAGTTCCTTTCAAAGCATCTGCTTTTATTGTTCCTATGGTAAACTGTTTGGTAGAGTTGGTGGAATTACTTTTCTTAGTAATCACTATTAGTGAGATTGAGATTGTTAACCTTGAGAGAGTAGGACTTGGGCAAAAGGAATTTTATATGGCCATTTTTTTCATCCTATACAACCATTGCATGAAAAGTTAAGCTAGCATCAAATAACCAACAATTTTGAAAATTACATGAAAACTTTTAGTTGTTGCTATGTCAGGAATAAAATAAAAGGAAAGAATGTTCCTTCCAATGGTTTGATGATTGCAAATGAGGATTCATTTAATTTTAGTGGAGTGAAATGAAAATTAAAAGTAGTTGATTCATATAATAAATGTACATTAAACAATTTATGGTGCAAAATTATCTCTGATGCTGTTGATAGCTAAATGCTACACTCATTTTAGGCATTAAGAAAATGCATCCCACCTAGAGTTTGTGTGACATTGTTTTTTCCCTAGAATCCTTTTCAAAATCATCACCCTCAGCCTGATTTAGGATAAAACATCAATAATGAGCAAATTAACAAAAAATAAAAAGTGAATAATACATAATCTATGTTGTAAAGTTAAAAAGTATTACAAAAATACATATAAAACTCCAAAACATTTTTCATTTGTTCTCTAAAGTTTAGTCCAATAAACCAAAGAAAGAAACATATATCTTATTACTATTTAAATCAAAAGAAGATATCTGATATACAATTCAAAACATCAACATATGAGCTAATTTGTTAAAGTGCCTGTTCTCCTTTAAGTACCGATTCCTTGATAAACTCAATTTGGTCCTCAAATACATACCTATCACAATTTTCAAAGGAATCTATCATGAGAATCTGACCATGACTATATGTAACAATCTAAAACATTCATAATCAAAGACAAGTGCTTTACAAATTCTACTACACACTGATGCATTCTTCATGCTGAAATGAGTGTTTAGAGCTATGATAACCACATTAATGTCTTGAAGGAATCTCACTGTCTAAGGAAGAAGTCAAAATTCCTTGGAGCAGCAATAGCATTTAGCATCAACCATATGGTGTCTAAATTTAAATAATTTAGAATGGTCAAGTTCACTGAAATGCACCTTGTGATTGGAAAGAAACATACCATAACTCCCTATAAAATAGGAAATTGGAAAAGAAAGAGCAAACAATCCCTTGCAAAATAATTACAAATTAGTAGCCTGAGAAGCTTCTTAGAGGTTTACACAAGAGACAAATCAAGAAGCTCATAAGACATGCATAAATTTGATCATAAAAGTGAAATGAATCTTTTTGGATGTGTTTGGATATAGCAAGGAAAATAGCAATCCTACCAAACGTTTGTTGGCTGAATTTATGGTGAAAGCTGGTTGAAGTTTATGAAATAAAACTTGAACAAATTTACACTTCAACTAGCATGGTACTATCATATATTTTTAACAAACAATTACCCATTATTGTAGTACTAAATCCTAGAACAACTAACTCACAGACAGTTGAAAAGCATGTAAAGATAGTCAATCAACAAGCAGGAATAAGTCAACTATAGAGAAGAAAGATATTAACAGAGGAGATCTAACTAGAGAGAATCAAATATAAACAAGGATATCCCATGCACAATGTAAACATAGGCCAATTGAAGATAGTAAAATAGAAATAGTTAACCAACAATGTACAACTACACTACCAGTAGGTAGCAAAATAGAGACAGGAAAGCACTGAGCAACATAAATTCAATTAGATAGCAAAGATATTCAATTGATAAACACATGTTCTACAAGCACTAGCTAAAAGGGACCACAAGCCATTAGGTGTTTGCTTTTTTCCCAAATTTTCTTTTCTGGGCCACAAAAACCTGTTTGAGTTATTTCGAAGCCTTATCATATGAATAGTTGAAATTTCAATATTTTTTAAGTTTTCCATATCTTTTTAGTTGTCATCCACTAAAGAATGGCCTCCCAGAAAATCCATTCTAGAATTATGTCCCTCCATCCCTTGCCATCCCCATCCCAAAAACTTGGTGGAATATAGAAAAATAGTAACACCCTTTCACAAATTGTTTCATTCATTTTTTATTTGCAAACCTGACCAATAGATTTGCATTAGGCAGCTACATTTGTCACCAAAACAACACAAAAAAGGATAAAGATGAAAGTATACTGAATTGTGAAATGCCAATATGGTCTCAATATTGAATGCTAATGATGATACGTTCTCTTGGATGTAGAAATCACAAGTAGATACACTAATATAGCTTCATACTTTATTATTAGTAATTTCCATGAAAACAGGCATTCATTGTCGATGCCTAATAATATTTACTATTCAATTAATCTTAGTAATTCCAAGACAACTTTTTTAGTTTTCAAACCAGCTAGATCAAAATTAGTAGTGGATACATATAAATTACCTACAATTATATTTGCTTCTACTTATAACAAAGAATAATACATAGATGCAGGTTAGTAACTTACGCATAGTCCTCTTGAGGTTTTGTCTTATCCAATGCTCCAAATTTTAGTGTTGCCTTGCCTATAGAAGACATTATAGAAGCATCAAACCAAATGCAAACAATAGTATTGATATAAAAAATCTTAACAAGTACATATCCAACCAAAGAACTAGACATTTATAGAAAAGATTAAGTAACAACAGATCTCCAATCTTCTAAAATATAGGCATAAGTTCACATATGTATTTATATCCAAAGACACAGGGTTATCTTCCTTGCCCAAACACATGCACTAAAGAAGGAAAAAGAAGAATTGTCAAAGTGAAAATTCCTATAGCATACTTACTATGCCTAATCAATGAAGCAAACATTTTCATAAAGAATTTCTTAGATTATCATACCAATCTGATGTTGTTCCCAAGCTTCTTGCTTTGTAAATGGATTTACTTTGTCTTCAGGGCCCGTATCTTTGATGAAATAGGAAGATTTATGTGAAAAATATGATAAGGAAAAACCCAACCTTCCAATTTCACACCATTCTAATGAAGTAGGAGTTTTAAAAAAAGATTCACACCATATTAGGAGATTGCTAGACAAAGATTATTAAGCATGCACAACAAGAAGTTGTGCAAGTTTAATAACCATGCTCAAAGAATGTAAGATATAACCATGGTGAAACCCATGCCCATGGGTAACATATTTCTTCATCTACAATTATTTATTATTCACAATGTCAATTATTATCAATCATGAAAGAGAAAGAGGAGTCATACTAAGGAATTCAGAGGCAATAGGTGGTTAACTAACAACAATTAGAAGGCTAAAAATCCTCAATTGTACAAAACTCAAATGGTGGTCCATTTCCTTATTGGTACAAAAGTCTCCTCATAGTCTATTCCTTCTTTTTGAGCATATCCCTTCATGACAAGACTTTGTGTTTGTTAAGTGATCCATCTACTTTTCTTTTTTTTAAAGACCCACTTGCAACCAATGGGTTTACAATTGAATGGAGGATCAACAAGCTCTCAAGTTTCATTCTTTACCAAAGCATTACCATAATCAATTTTCATTTTTTTTCTCCACATGTCAATCTTTTAAGTTTGTTTGAAGTAAGTTGGTTCTGAACCAAAAGCAATATTGATTTCTTGTTTTGAATGCACTCACAAGGTAGCTTTGATAGCTTATCTTGAATCTCTTCTAGGGACTTTTACTATTGTTTTCTAGCTTTGTATGCACTTCTAGTGCATGTTTTTCCAACTTCATTAGGTCTGACTTCTTTCAATGTCATCTTCTAGTTATTACTCCAAAAACACATTTTCATCTTTTGATGAAGTTTGATTTTTTTCCTCAAGGGGAGTTTTTGTTTCAATCACTAAAGGAAAAATTGATTCAACAAATTCAAAACTATATGCCCCCTCCCTTAATGTTTGGAATATCCATATCATTCTCTTTAAAAAAAAAAAAAATTTAAAAGAATTAAGTCAACTCTCCTCTTCTTGATCATGGCCCATTGAGTGTGATCTGAAATGTTGCTGAAAAACAACATATGGTTGAATCTAAAAGAATTATGTATTACTAACCATCAAATATTGAATTTTTTTAAGTCAACTTAACTATCAATCCTTGTTGGTTGTGTCCTTTTTGGTTTCACACAAAAAACATCTCTTGGAATAAGAAATTTTTTATTTTTCCCATCAAATAGTCTTATAGGATTTTGAGAATTTTAAATATCCCAAAACGATGCAATTTTTACTCTTGTGATCCAACTTATTCCTTTTCTCCTTGTGAATCAATGCATGCATAGTAGGTGAATTTGAAAACCCAAAGATGTTGCATTGACTAAAGATGACCACACCAAATTTCATATGGAGTCTTCATCTTAAGAGTAGTTGAAGTATTTATCACCACCAATTGAAAGAATCACCAGTGGGCCATGCAAATCAAAGTGGATCAACTACAATTTCCTTTTAACTCTCCAATTTTATTTTTGAAATGGCTCTCTATTATTTAGCCACGATGCATGCTTCACATTTTTCAATTGTTTTGCAGAAAGTCGACAAACCTACAATACCATTCTTTTGCATTGTGTAAATGTTCTCATAGTTATCATACTTTACACACTCGACGAGTCTCTGAGTACTCGCCATTTTTTCCCCTACACAAGTTTTTGCGAGGTTTTTTTCGTCTATTTTTTTGGCGAGTACTAGCCAAAACTCACTAAATCTGGCTGAAAACTCGTTGCCCCTGTTAAAATAGGAAAAGTGTAGATTTGATGCAAAAAAATATGGGAAAAAATGTGGGTAAACATGACTAATTGAACCACAAACATCTAAGTTTTCAAATCCTCTTCGAAGAGTACTTTTAAAAAATACTTGTAGTCAACTACTTAATCAATGCTAGATAATGTACTTCTTGCTATTGCTACTAGGAATAGAAGACCTATAATTCCAAATTTGCAGTTTGTGTTTTTTGATCCTTGTAGAAGGCATTTTTGTCATTGATGTCAAATAATTTCAGTTTGGTGGAGGATTACTCAAAGTAATTTCAAATTCTGTAGCTATTGATTATTCATTAAACTTCAACTTGTCCTATTTGAGCTGCTTTGTTGCCTAGTTGAAGTGCTTGTCTGAGGTGTCAGCCTGTGTGCTTGTTTTGACAACAACTTTCTTATCTTTTCTCATACAAATACCAAGTCATCATGTTTGGATGTTAATGTTTTGGTCGATCAAATGCCAAAGTCTTTCTTGTGTGGGGCTTGATTTAATATATGCCATGTCATCTTCACCCAGTGTTGAAAAGTATTATGACAAGTGGCTTGTTGACTAGTCTTTGAGGTCGACTTTTCTTTATGAGGTAAAATTTTATTCATATCTAGAATTATTTCTTCTGACCATCTTTTAGTGGTGTCTGATGCTCCTACGTTTCTTTTCTTTACTGAAGAAAATGTTTCTGTAGATGGCTTTATTTGAGACAAGATCACATTCATTTTTGTGGCATGACGTGTCTAAAGCATTAACGGTGTTTTGAGGGCTTTTCTAATTTTATGCGATGACTTCTTCTCTTGGAGAATCTTTGAAACAGTTTCAAAATTCTATCTTTGGCATAGATGTTTGAATTTGGAGTGGAATTTTTGGAGTTATGCAGCCTTTGAAGAATCAAGCATGTGTAAAGGTGTGGAGTGCTGAGTGAGTCATGATGCTACAGGTGCTAATTAATTAAAAGGAAAAATGAAAATCCAAACATTTTTTTTACATAGCAGGGTATTTACTTATAAAATATGGGAATGGAAGATGTTCTAATTGCTATTTCTCTAGCCATATTCATTACAAACCATGATCAAATGCTAGGTAAGCTATTACCATAAGTATAGAAAAGGAAAAATGAAAAAACAAACATTTTGTTTACATACCAGTTGCCCCTTGCTTGATTTTCCACATAATGTGAAAACAAATGTAAAAATGAATTTCTCTGTAGATATAAAAGTAATGACATGGTAACTGTTTGGCTCCACAACATAAGAAATTTATTTGAAAAGCTCTCTCAGCCACATAATGTTCATGAGTTCCAAAATAAAAAATTGTTCACTTGACCTTGAAGTTTCAATTAGTATGCTTATAGGATGTTGTGTTGTAAAAATATATTTCAGTGCCTTAAAGAAAACAATGAATAGTTGAAAGCATTTCTATTGATCCATTTTTCCAACACAAACCTATACAAAACATATTAATATCATGTTAAGATCATTCCACCCAACATAGGAAAGCTTGGATTCCTCTTTTCACCAAGAAAAAGCCAAATCCTTCACCTCCTTATGTAAACATAAGAAAAATTTATTGCCAACCAGTCAATTACTTAATAATAACTCACTTTCTAGCAACACGTAAACATAAGAAATGTATAACTTCATAAAAAGATTATTTATGGGGAAATTTCAAATTAAAAAGAGGTGTACTTTTTGTTGTTGCAAGGAGCTTGGTGGAATTATATGGTTAAGATTCTAAACATATTTGATCGAGGAGGATCTAGCACTATGATTTTTTTGCAATACAACGACAATGCACTGTGCCATATTACCACCTTTACTACAAGCTTCAAGAAAATGTTTACCACAAAGCTCTATACTGCATAGCTCCAACAGTGTTAGCCCTTATTCCATACAGATATTCTACAAATTTTCCAAAAAATGACATAAGGAATATGAACCAACAGTAGGCAAGCAATTGCATTTCTTGTAACTAACATGACATCCTTTTCTCTACCGCATTGGTATATTATTGCATTCTACTAAAGAGTAGATAGACATGAATAAGCATTGTGTGCAACCTATCAAAGATTGCATAGAACTTTGCATAATACAACTTTGAGATTACATTCCAAGCTTCTAGCGTGACATCATATTATTCTTGTAATTTCTTTGTTTAAGCACTCTAATTTGATAATCACATTAGTCATTCTACATATGCTTCTATCTATAACGGATTTGATTCCATTTGAAAATATTGTCCCTTGGATATGAAGGGCCCCAAATCAGTGGTATCAAAGCTCACATCAACTTCTATCTATAATACATTTTATTCCATTTGAATATCATGTCCCTCATATATGAAAGGCCCCAAATCAGTGATATCAAGCATTCACTATATATCATAACCTAGTGGTAGCGAAGTTTTTCATTCAAAAACTTTGTTGCATTTTGTATGCCCACTGACACAAGGAATAACAACAAGAAGCTTGGCCTCTAAATTCATGACCCTTCACCCTATGTTCCTTATTGATCTCAATAAATTGAAAACAAATCCATATCAGAGATGTTGACTTCAAAGATGTTTCAGATGATGAAATCAAGTGCTTTACAACAATAGAGTGGTGATTTGGAGAAACATTACACATATGAAATTGTCAAGATAATTGATCACTTCAGTCAACTTCTAAAGCATGTTCAATCCCGTTCATTCCCATTGACTTACCAATGTATATATATTTTGGAGCCCAAAAACCATACATGGTACAACCAAATCAAGCACCATGAGCCAAATGCTATGGTAGCAACTATCAATATAACTTGATCTTCCAATCTGGATCCAAAATAAGCAAAAGTATTATTTCATTCACAAATGTGGTACAATGGACAACCTAAACACTTCATTGTTGACAACAGTAGTTAGACGATCCTAATTTCTTCTAAACCAGTTGAAATTACCAATGACGAATCATCCATAATCATACATTAGATGGTCTAGCTTGGGTCCATGAAAGCATTGCACTAATATCATTTGGTGGAAAAGATCAAGCATGTTCAAATACAGTCAATTATGATAATTTAGGGGTATGTAAGGCTTTACTTGGGTAGTCATAACTTATCTAGTTCCATGCAATCTCTAAAGAAAATCACAAAAAATGTTATAATAGATATTGATGAGAATAGATATTGTATAATGGAACTAGCCTTCAAGCTTTCATTCATCAAAGCCATACATCACAAAAAGCTAATCAATTCTAGAAAGATGTTTTCACTCTTGATGGTGAAACCTTAACTTCAAAAGGACATCCTTGTAGTACAATTTGGCACAGTACCCCCTTGAGCAGCAAAGTATTAGTTAAACAAAATAATGGAGATATACAAGGATAGATACTTTCTTGTCACTCACTAGGACACCTATGAAGTGGATGGTGAAGCATATTATTGAACTAAATCCTCCAGTACATTACTTATACAAGGATAATTTTCATTCCCCTAGCGGATGGCCTTAGCAATGTGTTATGAAACATACCATATATCTAATACCTAAGACTACCTCTTTGTAATGCTTCTATAACACTATTCAATTATTGGGGAATGAAGAAGAGATCAATGGAATTGTGGAAAGAGAACACAACAAGTCTAGGTGTTTTCATTGTAGAAACCCTATCATGCTCATGCCAAATGATGGAAAAAAATGTTGTGCATTGACTACAAATCACTCTACAAGATCAATGTGAAGAATTAATATCCTCTTCCCAGGATTGAGGACCTACTAAGCCAAATATGAAGCATCAAATTCTTCACTAAAATGGATACCATGAAATTCCTCATAATAAATCAGATGACAAGAAGGCAACCTTGAAAGCAAAGGAAAATCAAGCAAGGGGTAGCTAGTATGTAAAACAAATGTTTTTTTTTTTTCATTTTTCCTTTTCTATGCTTATGGTAATAGCTTACCTAGCATTTGATCATGGTTTGTAATGAATATGGCTGGAGAAATAGCAATTAGCACATCTTCTATTCCCATATTTTATTTGTGTAAAGGTGTGGAGTGCTGAGTTAGTCGTGATGCTATAGGTGCTGAGTGAGTCATGATGGTCATTAATTTAAAGATGCGATGAAAATAAGGCATGAATGTCACCCACTTCCCTTTAAGGAAAACAATATTTTTTCCTCAACATGAAATAATGGGACAATTGAGTGGGATCTAGGGCCAACAGAGAAACACTTTAGAACTCATCCTACGCATCAATAAACAACTCAACACAAGAAATAAAAATTGACATATTAACACAACAATATCCAACTAAGTTATTAAAAGTAAACTATTGATACCTCGTTCTCCATCCAGATTACAAAATTAGTCAACTTTTTTCTTTCTAACATTTCCTTTTCAAATTGTGTTGGATGTCGACCATATTTCTTCTCCTGTCAAAACATGACACATGGACTAGTTAAACTAATTAATATGCAATCATTTAATTTTTCTTAGGAAATAAAAAAATATCTTTTAACATATTAAATATACTTACAAATGTACAGATCAAGGTCTATAAACCTTTCTGGCCACTGTGATGTGTGGCACGAAGTTTGTCAAGCCTAGCCTTGGAGGCCTTGCCCTGAAAAATATACTAATTCAATTTAACTATGCACAAATAAAATCTAAGAATCATTTAATAAATTTGATATTATCTTATGAGAAAATTCAAATACCTGCGTACTCTCATTTGGAATGCTAGAATCAAATCCCATGGTTGAACAATGAATTGAATCCATGTAATCTTGATGTAAATGAGGGATGTAACCATTATTTGCACAAATCACCAAACTTAATGGGTTCCTGGCCTAATGACTCTAATTTTGAATGTTGAATCATGTTAAATATTATATTTTTCATGCTAACATTGGAATACATGAAAAATCTAAAAGATTATTTATTCTAAATTTCTTTTCTTGCAAATCAAACATCGAAGTTGGACAATGTGAAGTGAATAGGAGGCAAATACATTGTGAAGATTTCCAAACCAGTAAAGAACCTACATGTCAATCATCAGAGGTTTTGAATTCTTTTGTGATCCTTGCATTCAATAATACAATGCAAAAAAGAACAAAGAATAGGTTGTTGTTGAGTATAGAAGATATGTCTAATTTCAATCCTTGCTCACATATGTTCCTAGCAAACTAGTTCAAAAATGTGTCCCTCTCCTCCAAGAACATGCCACATGTTCCTTTTGACTTGTCAACTTAGTGAAAAGATGATTTTTCTTATAACACTTATCAAGAAGGTGTTATTTCATCTTAATTGTATAAGGTTCAGAGTTGTACAATTTTTTATTTTTCCTAAAATACAAAAGAAAAATTGTGTTTGTAACAACCCAACCACAAACATTAAATGTTGTTAAATTCAAGCCTTTGGTGATGGATTAATCCTCACCCTTTATTGTAAACTTAGTGTACTTGCCTCTCTATATAAATGCAATCACTTTCTCTTGTAAAGGATAAGGAAGGACTTAAAAGAAAAAGAATTGTTGAAACAATGCCAATTTTTTTGAATCAATACAAATAGAAGTTCATTTGTTGCTACTGTATGAGTTTTTTTTATTGGTTGGATGTGATTTTCATGGTTCATTTTAACCTTCTGATTATTTAAGTTTCATTTATGATTAATTATTCAGATATTTGATGGCTCCTACATGTTCATACCATTAGTAATTTGTTGATTGTAAGTTGTTGTGCATGGTTAGTCTGAACACAACTCAAATTTAGTTCAATTATGGAAGCTAATGAAATTGTGCCAGAACTTGTGTGTTGAATGAGCTTTCGTAGTTTGAAAATCCTTTAGTTCCCTTTAAATATTGCATTGTTTATTACAGCATTGTGACCTCTCTAATAAAGAAAAAATTAGTTTACTATGGGATCTGTCTATCTGGAATAGTTGATCATTCTTGTAGTTGTCTATAGGAATGCTATATCCCTTCCCTTCCCTTCTCTTCTTTTGCATTATCTTTATCAGTTCTAGTTAGGATAGGACATTGAGACTTGAAAATTTTTGTCATAAGGTTCACATTTCACAAATGCATGTTAGTATATTGTTGGCAACAGGCTTAAATGACACATTTTACAAAAATATATGTTTAAACAGTACACGTATGCACCATTGAATATAAAAGTTTATTAGTTTATGTTTATTTAAACCCTATGCATGGAAGCTTGTCAAAAATTGTATAAGGTCCCTTTATTGAAAGAAAAAAATACATTCGTCACTGAGTCATTTCACATAGCTAAGATAGTTGGGAGAAACCTTGTGGTAGTATTTTTCTAGTTTACTAGGATAAGATTCCTTTCAAGAGAGATAGAATACTCAGTATTTTATCTAATTTGTTGTGTGGAAAAAAATCATCAATAGATTGGTGCTAGAAGGAGAGCATGGATGGAAATTCTAGTATAAATTATTTAATTTCATTGGTGTGTTGCACATTTTGGAATGATAAGATATTAAGGAGATTCAATTCCAATAGATCTACATGAGTTTCATAGTCTTAGGATTCCTCCTTTCTTCATGGGATTATCTCAGTAGTCATATCATGAGGATAATTTTCAATTATACATATCAATTTTTTTAGAAAGAATTGGATAGGAAGATAAAAGAAAAGTATCCTCCATAGTTAACACTATTTGATTTTGGTTCACCTCAATTTTGTAGTGCACATCTTGGAGAGCCACATGGTAAGATCAAATGTTTGACCTTTCTCACAAGGTTGGATTTGCATATAAAAGGACTACTTTCAATCCTGTAGGTATACAAGCCTGAAGTAAGATCTATGTATATAATTAAAGCTCAAATATAGGATCAAAGAAGGGAAACAAAAGGAAGTGTGACACAATTGAATACATTTCTACAACAATGGATTAACTGAACCAACTCAAGGAGATAAGATTGCATGTGTTGCAAATCCACCATTCTCTATCAATCATGGTTAGCAAGGTAATCTATACATGAATGAAGTTACTCAAGTCATTTTTCAAAATACATATGAAGATGAGAGCGATGTTGATAGAGAATGCATGTATGATTCACTAGATGATTGGTTAAGATCTAATTCTCAATCATTGAACCCTGATAATTTAGATAAAGGATATGTTATTTCTGATTGGATAAGATCTAATTATTAGTCCTTGAACAACAAAAAGAAAAGTATGAATGATCACATTTTGACTAGTTAGGATGATGACAAGATGGATGATGAATTAGGGAAGCTGAATAGTTAGATTGAGAATGCAGATCAACAAGAAGACTCTTTCCACATTTTGAGTTTTAGGTTTCATTTTGCTAACACAATAGTGGATTTTTTTTTGTTTCAGTCTGCTATTGATTTTGAGCTTGAAATCAAGGGTCAACAACAGCTAGATCAGTCTAATTTGATGGAAAAATAAGAAAATATCAACCCAAAAAGTAATGAAAAATCATGGATAGTGAAGAAGGAAGTTATTCCAATTGATATGAAAGAATTACAATCTAATTTTCTGAAGGTAAATTATCAAACTCTTGATTGTAGCATTCCAATACATCACCATGATTAGTCATATAAGGCTTGTACAATTGTTTTAAAGGACTCTCAAGATTATCTAAATAGTGAAAATCAAGGTGATACAATGTTATGAGGTGATATTGACAACATAGGTATAGTAATACAAGTGGAAGAAGACCCTATGGTTGTTGTATGTATGATACATTAGTCCAACATCAACCATGAACTCAAATAGAGAAGATATTGCATGATCTACGTGATGTTTCTTCAGGGCATTGACTAATTTTTGTGAAATGAGCATATAAATGTCACTCCATGGGAATTCACTGCATATCATACTTTGCTTTTGTGAATTCATTTAGATTTCATCCTATTGATCCACATTCTGAAGTGAGTTGTCTAGAATTATCATTTGCTTGGGAGATAGCTTTTGCATTTTAACATAAAGAGGTATTTAATGTGCAAGGGACAATCCATTACAAATTATGACCTCCTGAAGGTGAGAGAGAATTGGATATGATGTGGCAAAGAGGTGATCTTATACTTCCAGTTGATGGTACTAAAAACTACATTGCATCTTCCATTTTCTCATTGAATATGATGCTTATCATTTTGATTATGGGGACTTGGGTAGGAAAACCTATATTTGGATTGATTATGGACATTGTGAGTTGCCTTAGTTACTAATATTACATGATTCATTCCCTAAATATGAGCCTAACTTTTTGTTCTGTAGACTTTAGAATATGAGAACGAATAATACAAAAATAAGACCACCAAATAACCCAAAGGAGGAGAACCAAGTATGGAGCCACGACCACAAATGCAAGAGGGGCCTCATAAATGAAAGGATCATAAACCTAACACACAGAAGCTTGCATTTGAAATATAGAGAAACATGAATTTGCATCATTTTTCATTCAAATGAGCTCAAATCGAGCTTCTTCTCACATATATTTAAGAGGAAAATGCAAGACTCATGGTGAAGAACTTACCCAGTTTGTTGTTTAGAAAGTGTGCTCCAAAAACCCATGGGTATGGCTTCCAAAAAACTCAATCCAAGCTCTCCAATGGTGGCCAAAGGTGATGAAGAAGTATAAAAAAGTGAGAACAAGAAAATACATTAGAAAATACAATCATGACAGTGGCTTAAAAGCCTAAGAATGCATAAAAAATGAAGGTCGACGCCCAAGGAGGACTTACCTTATTTTCTCCTATGAGATTTCTCAGGAAAATCACCCAGAAACAACGAAAAATGGTGGAGAATCTAGCTCAAAAGACAAAACCCTAACTCATCATGGCGGAAGAAATATTGATGTGAAAAAACTCCCACAATCATGTATAGTGTATATGCTTAATAATTGAATCTTTTAATATTCAAACAAATTTAGAAAACAAAATACATATATTTTATAATAAAAAATTATTGTTATCTATTAAATTTATTAATTTGTATGTTCAATTAACAATTAAAAACTATTGATGTTATTTTATATAAAAAAAATGAAAAATATCTTTAACAATTATTAATTTTAATTTTAAAATATATATAGAAAAATATTTTTTAAAATAAAACTAAAATGAATATGAATTAAATATATAATTTAATCATTATATTACGGTTTTAGTTGTTATAATTTAAAAAATTTATGTGATTGTGATTGTGATTGTGATATTACATTAGATTCCTTGCACCCTAAGATTTTTTTTAATTAAAATAGATTTGCCTCTTACATTTCTTCCAAACCATTCATATTATTATTGTGAAATAAATTATAAATAATGATTAATATTTAGCATATAAATTTTATTATTATTTATTTATTTTATAATATTTTACAAATTAAATATTACAATTTTTAATTGAAAAGAAGAAAAAAATGTCATTTAATTCAAATGCTATTAATTTTCAAATTTAAGATCATACTATTATCTTCATATTATCCTTTAAAAACAATTTTTTATCCTTTACTCATAAGTCTTAAACATGAGAAAAATTATAGATGATTGAATTCAAAAATGAGGTGTATTATGCCATAAATTGTACAAAAGGGATATAGTTGAATTTTTATGCCCTTGCAATCACACCAAGGGTATAGGGTTGAGGGTAGAGGGTTGAGGGTAGAGGGTTTAAGGGTTGAGGGATTAAGGGTTGAGGGTTAAGGGTAGAGGGTATTGGGTAGAGGGTAGAGGGTAGAAGTTGGTTTAAGGGTTTAGGGTTTAATGGTTGAGGGTTGAGGGTTTAGGGTTTAGGGTTGAGGGTTTAGGGTTTAGAGTTAAGGGTTTATGGTTTAGGGTTGAGTGTTTAAGGGTTTAAGGGTTGATGGTTTAGGGTTGATGGTTTAGGGTTGAGGGATTAGCGTAGAGAGGGAGGGATGGATGGAGTGAGATATGGATGGAGAAGTGAGATAGAGAGAAGGAGAGAAGAGGAGGGAGGCTAGAGATATATATATGAGGGTTGAGGATCCAATGTATAGGGTAGAGGGTTGAGAATTGAGGGTATAGAGTTGAGGACCTATAGGGTTGATGGTTTAGGGTTGAGGGTTGAGGGATTAGGGTTGAGGATAGAGGGTAGAAGTTTTAAGGGCTTAGGGTTGATGGTTAAGGGTTGAGGGTAGAGCATTTAGGGTATAGGTTTGAGGGTATATTGTTGAAGGATTAGGGTTGAGGGTCCAATGTATAGGGTAGAGGGTATAAGGGTTGAGGGTTAAGGGTTTAAGGTTGAGGGTTGAGGGTTGAGGGTTGAGAGTTGAGGGTTGAGGGATCTTTTGATGCAAGTGAAATGTAGGTAAGCAATTGAAGGCCAGTGAATATTGGGGAAGTATGTTTTGTTCTAACACCCATAATCCCTTAACCCTTAATCCTTGCTAGATCAAAACAATTAGGTGCTAAATTAGGTGCTAAATTAGGCACTAAAGAAGGCTCTAAAGTAGGTGCTAAATTAGGTGCTAATTTTGATGCAAAACTCAGTGCAAAACTCAACACTAATTTGGGCCCTAATTTAGGTGCTAATTTGCACCTAGTCTAGTGCCTACTTTTTTTTTATCAACACAAAAATGCTAAAAATAGTGCCATCCTGATAAATAGCATTGAATTTTCAAAAAAAATGGAGAAAATACATTAAAACACTAGGTGGAAGCAAAAAAGGGAGCTAATCACAGGGATTTGTTGGAGTGTATAGTGTGAAGTTGTTCATAGTTGTTGTATACCTACAAACCGGAGCAAGACTTTTGTTTCCCAAAGCTTAATTGGAACTAAACTCTGCACTTAGAAGGTGTATTACATTAGTTCATCTTTTGGTAGTGAGCCATATCATTTTATATATTGACGGTAAGACATTTTGTATTCACTTCAGGCTATGAGCCTTTCAAGGATAGTGTGTCTTGGCAGTGAGCTCTGTAATAGCTTATGACCAATTATAATATATTGTGATTTAATCCTCTCTGTGGTTTTCCCATTTTGGGTTTTCAATGTAAAAATCTTGGTGTCTATGTGTTATGTGATGTTATGCTTTCATTCATGTTTATGTTTATAGTTACAACTAGATATGTTTTAATAATTGAATGGTTAGCAGTCTAATGGTTTAGTAGAATATTGATTCACTGCCCCCTCTTAGTATTTTGTCTATTCAACAATAAGAACATGCCCTACACCTTATCTAGTCACTATGTCTCTTGAAGATACATTCCCATTTCCTGGTACATGTCATGTGCCTATTTTCTTAATTAAAAGTTATTTCAATATTTTGGAGTTACTACTAAGCTTCCGCTTTTTTCTTTTAACACTTTATCACATTCTCTACAAAAAGGATTTGGTGAAACATTGTCTAGATGATTGATAAATTGGATGCTAGCATTGAACTTGCACTTGGTTTCTTACCCATCGTGATTTTATTCTACATTGTGTGTAATAGTAATTTGTATGATGTTGCAAGTATGAAGATGTAGATGCAAGAATGAAGGTGTTGTCATTGATGTCAACTGGTTAACTGGTTATCCACTAGCTGCTATTGTCATTGATGGCATGGATACAAGCTATTGGTTGTATATGTCAAGGATATTGAGAAAATTGTAATGAAGAAGAGTTGCAGGTGTTCAGTGTTTGCTCTAGGTTTTTATCTCGATTATGCTCATATGATCACATGGTTTAGATATGCTTATCATGGTTGTTGGTAGTTGCTATATCTAGATTTTTGGCTTTTGGGTCATTGTATAGGTCAAGTTGTGTTCACCAGTTGTAAACTGTGTTTTTCAATGTATCTGGTGGAGGTCCAGGAGAAAAGTAGTTGGTCCAGATTTATTCTTGTTCAAGTCTTTTGGATTGCGGTTCTAGAGTTAAGGTGATATGATCACGTTGAAGACAATTTTGTTATCTGGAAGGATTAGATCGCATTAAGGTTGCAATTGCTTAACTGATTTATGTGTTGTACACTGGTTTGGCCGACCTTGTGTTTAACACTACTTTTGAAGTTCATGAAGCGTGTTGAAGCATTTGTTTGGGTTGCCCTCATTCTAATTCCACCCTAGAATGTTTTGGTATTGACCTAATTTGAATTTGTAAATACAAATGGTATTATAGCCAACTTTAGATATGTTTCAAAGTTGAAGATATTATAAATATAGGATGAGTTATTGATGAAATGTAAGATGCATGAGATACATGAGGTACATGAGATAGTTGCAAGGTAGATGCGAAATTGCGATGTGAGTTTGGGAAGATCAGTGCAAAATCTAATTGCGAGTTTCGAGAAGTAGTGAGCTAAAGGTGTACTCTATCATTCAAGCATGTATACAAGTAGTTGAGTGAATTTTGGTGGAAATCTTTATTGCATTGAGATTGCTTTCTCTCTGTAACTTATCTCTTCTATCTTCTTTATATCTGTGTGGTAGTGATCCCTTCGAGTGGTTAACCCTTGTTGGACAGTGATTCTTAATCTGGATAGTGACTCCTATCTTGGCAATGAGCCTTCTCTAGTAGTGAGCCTTTTGTAATTGGTTTTGTTATTCTCTATAGTGTGAGTTAATCCTCACCGTGGTTTTTCCCTTATTGGGTTTCCCACATAAATTTAGTGTTATTGTGTATGTGTGATGGTTTTCAATTTCTGCTCTTGCACTTAATGATTTATCATATTAGCAAATTAAAGGATTTGTGATAGATCTAATTTTTGGTGGAGGTCTTAAAGGTTAAAATTGGTGACAACTGATTCACCCCCCTCTCAGTTGTCTAGTTCAACATATGAAACTCATATGAAAAACTCTCTAATTCACATCATATCAAGCCATGCTGTCTATCCACTCTTCTCAAAAAGTTTAATGCAGAACTACATTAAAGTTTTCATAAGTTAAACAAATAACAAGATTCTCACTATATGTATTTGATAATATTTCATATAGATCTCAAAAACCACATATTAAGTAACATGATAAAAAGGAAGAATTGACTCGTTCTTCCATTAAAGGTCACAATACATAACATTTTCAAATATGTAGGTTACCAAAAGGGTTAAAAATGTACATTTTGCACATGTTAAATTCGAGCGATTTACCAAATAAAGAAACTAGTACTTATTACAAGATCAAGAAAGAAAAAATACTTTCCTATCCCAATCAAACAAAGAAAAATCTTGTCTCATTAGAGGGGATGTCATCTTGAACAATACATATACAGATTGTGATAGTACTCATTAGTCTTCCACTAGAAGCTATTCACACCACATTTAATTCTAGCAACACAATTTTCTATGTAAAGAATGGAAAATAGTTTTAAAAATTCTACGATTGCATGGGAACTCATCACAAGTTCAACTTATAGTTACTATAATATTTCCAGTTCATTGGGATAAAAAAACTTTATTTTAGCAATGCTTGTGTTAAGACTCAAAACCTAGTGTCATTTGAAACATATGAAGATTAAAATCAATAAGTTAAATGTAAAGTTGATTTTTCTAGTCCCAATAGAGACAACATATGTCCTCAACATATGAGAACACTATTTCTTTATTAAGCTTGCATACATGACAATGAAGCGACATCTCCCAACAAGAATCACAAGTTGTTGTTCCTTAAAGGCATATTAAACCCTAACCCCCCAAACCTAAAAACCCTAATTAATAAATTCTTAAATAATAAAGTTGTGGAGCTTCCCTCTGTTTTCCCTTTTACTTCTTTAGTTGATTTAAGAAAATTAACTTGGTGACACTACTGTCTCTTGAAGGTTTTTATAGTAAAAACAAGTATAGAGCTTGAAGGAAAGGAAAAAAGAAAGAGAAAAGCAAAGGCTTACAATTTTTGATGAATTAATGTGCGCGAGATAGGCTTGAGTTGTGTATGGGCTGCTCCATTCAATATGATCATTATACTGAAACCCACAATTTCCTCAAACTATGTCAATTAAATTTTTTTGGAAGATTGAAAATCATAAAATAGGAACCCCCCTTGTAGCATTAGTCACTTTGAGAGCAGGAAACATAACTTATGGATAGTTGAAAGTCTAATAAAATAAGAATAAAACTACCATTTCAAAAATTCCGCAAAATTCTAATCGCCCACCATTCCAAAAGATCCAACATGTGCTTTGTGTGTGTAACAATTACCTCAAAATACAACTTTATTTGCTTTGGCAAAAGATTTCCATTGAAAATTTTAAAAAGAAGTGCCAAAACTATGAAAAAAGGTGCATTATTCCGAATAATCTTCCCATAACACTTAGAGTTTCTAAGCCAATGAAATTTGAGAAAATTAATTTTTGAAAATTTAAAAAGTTATAAATTTTGCATTTTACTTTAGGAAAAATATTTTTTTCTTTTGAAATAGAAAAATACTTCATTTTAATTGGTTGTCAAATACAATTTTTAATAACTAATTAAACAAAAAAAAAAAAAAACTCATTGCAATAGTACTAATAGGGGCAAGTACTAATAGTACATGAAACAAACTCCATCATTAATTAAAACTAGCAATCGCACCTTGGTGTGCAATGGGTACGTCGAAGAGGTGTAGAAGGTCAATTAGGGAAAAAATTGGTTTATTTCTTGCATACATTTGTGTAGTACATGAGGTCAATTGGTAGGTGATTTAAAAAATGATTTTATTTATATATTATTATTATTACTACTATTATATAATTAGTTTTATTTTATATTTTTATTATATAATAGTATTATTATATTTTTTTTAATTTTATGTATTAATTACTATATTCACCACACTAATCTTAGACCTCAGTAATTTACTATATCTAGCTATAAACTTCTCTATAAATTTCCCTTTATGCCTTTGGATTAGATGCCTTCACTAAATAAGTGATTGATGCAGACACCAAGAGGTTTGAAAGCTATGAGTAGGGTAGATAGTGAACCATACAATTTATTTATATACATTATATTATTATAAATTATTTATCTATCATATAATTTAAATATAAATATAATATAATATATAATAAATAGCAATCATCTTGTACAAGTATTACTATATTGAAGACTTTATATATAGTTAATATATATAATACAATAACTATAATTATTATAGAGATATCATTTTATAATATATAATATTAATATTATAGTTATTAATATATATAATATATTTATTAACAATATATAACTTTAATATGTAAAAAATATATAGTATTAATATTAAATAATAGATCATATTATATAAGATGTGAGCCTTACCTATACAATATATAATATTATATAAGCATATCTCTCTCCCTCTCCCTTTTCTCTTCCTTTATCTTTCTCTCTTTCTCTCTCTTTGTATGTTTGTCTCCTTAAGTGTGCAATGGGTATATTAAAGAGGTCTTAAAGGTGAATTATCATATTCTTGGTCTAATGATATGCTACCATGAGCATAACTCCCAAAGGACACATGCCATCCTTGGATTGTTGACATGAAACAACCAATCAAAAAGTTAGTTTCTCTTCTCTCTCTCAATATCTAACTAAATTTGTCTCTTTCTATCATTCTTTATCTTTTAAGTTTCTCTCTCTTTATTAGCCGCTACGCATAGTGTAAGATTTGAGTATGAAACATGTCCCACACCTACAAACCACTATTGAGTCATTGAAAAACCGTTTCAACTATCACTTAATGGTAAAATCCTCTAAAATATGAGGTAAAAGCTTCCAAAATCTCACTTATCACATAAAAACCAGATAAACATTGATTTGACAATTAGATGGAAACATTCTATTTCCATTTACAGTATTGTTTGTTAATGTGATGGCAATTTTATTTTTTCATTTGCATTGGTTTATGTTTTTTTTTTTGTATTAATAATAGAGTAAGCATCATTACATATCAAAGAGACATAATCTACAGACTACGTTTCTGCAGAAAGACATTCACCAGATAACGAATTGACTCATAAGGGACTCATTTAACCTAAATGTTGTACACATTTCATCTACAACACAACTGAACTAGAAAAATGGGAAAGACAAGAAAGTGCCTCTAAGAGTAAACAAGCAAAAAAAAAAAGGCCATAATACATTGGCAGGTTACAACATCAAGAATACGACACCCTGATCTGTAGGTTAATGGTCACTTCCTCCCTCTTGACTATCCTTCTCTTGTTGAGAAAACTTTGAAAGAGCTTCTTCAATGAATATGTTTGCTTGTTCGTCCTCCTATGTTTGAACTAGAGAAACATCTTCTTGGATTCATTCTTGGTTGTTCCCTTCCTTAACATGCCTTTGAAACTCATCAAGGGTTCTATAGAATAGTTCAGGTGCTTCACCATATAGCTGATGCATCTGGCCGCAACTCCTTGGGTTCTTTTTTGACTGCAAATTTCCCAGAGAATTCTCCATGTTCATTGAGACCTGCAAGGAAATATTAAAAAACATTAGTTTTTTATTAAACTAAGTAAGTTCCCTCTTAGTCCCCTTAAATTTGCTTTCATTTCTCATTTTCCATATGTGCCACATTACTTCATTAGTAAGTAAGTACCAAAATAACTTGTAGCTTTTATTAATCTTAAAGTTTGGAAACAACACCTTGTTTCAATGAGCTTTACCATTATCATTCCAAAAATTTAAATTGTAACAAAACATGCTCCAGATTTCCTAAGCATAGAAACACTCAAAAAGAATGTTCTTGACTGATTCTGGGACTTTGCATATGCTGCAAATTTCAACATTAATAGAGTTATTTTTAAACAAAATCTTTTGTAAAAGAACAAGCCATCTGAAGGAAGCCTTTTTAGGTTCCATGGAACTATGCTAGACAAAAGAAAAGATATTCTGAAGCTTCTTAATGTCCAAGGACATACCCTAGCAGGAGTTAATATGGTCCATCACAATGGTGTTGCTCGTAAGATCATTGTATATTGTTTTGGCTTTCACATTACCAACGATGGTGCCATTGTGCCAAATGATATCCTCAAAAAAGTTAATCATTTCTCCTAAAGTCATCGACATAACTGTACCATTGTAGGCTTCTCGAATGGTGGAGAAGGTTCTGGAGTTGGAGCTTGGAATGTTGAACTTCAAGCACAGCTCATTCCAGGATTTTAAACTACCACTAGAGAGAATATCTCCAAAGGTTCTGATACCTTTAGCATTCCACGCTTTGGCAGAACACCCTTGAAGTAGCACAAGAGCCTTGTTATTATGCTCGAGATTCCACCACACAGATCTGGAGGAATCACACTTCTGGTTATTTTTCAAAGTTATGTTATAATTTATTAACTTAACTTTATGCTTAGTAAGCTCCCACACCCTCCAGATACTCCTGAATACCGGCAAGCCAGCAAGGACCATGGGGCATTTGCTAAGGAGAATGTCACTTAGGGGAAGGAGTTTCCAAGATTTGGCTTTCTTTGGGACCGCCTTTTGAATGTTGTTTCTCACTAGAATTTTCCAGGGTTCATTACCACTCAAGGACTTTAGGATCCATTTAGCAACAAGTGCTATTCCTTGAGCTTTTAAGTCTTTCAAGCCAATACCCCCTTGATGTTTACTGAGGCAACACTAGTCCCACTTCACTGAGTGCCTCTTTCTTTTACCCTTCCCATCAGACCAAAGGAATCCCCTTATCTTCTTTTGGATTTCGTTCACTTGGTAGCTACAGAAAAACCACACAGATGCGAAGTAAATGTTGTATGAAGCAAGAATTTTTTGACACACTTGGATTCTTCCTACAAGAGAGAGATATCTCTTGTTCTAGCTCTCAAGCTTCTAGGTATCAATTTTACCTTTGATCCAATTCCACATCTCTTTGAGATTGGGATTGACAACAAAAGGGATCCCTAGGTACCTGACCAACTTGTTGGGGCCTCCCCATTGGAAACCATACCTATTCAACCAATCTGAAGGATTTTCTTTCTAGCCTAGTGTTGGAAATAGGATGCCATTTAATTGCAATCCTAAACATTATTTATTTCACATAGCTCCTAAGTCCTTGGAAAGTGTTGCACAACACTAGGATTAGAAAGAGATTAATATTTGATGAAATAATCATGTTAATTGACATTTGTAATTAATTCTAAATGTTAGGAGCATGTGAGGGCATCCATTATGAGTTCCTAAATAATAGGGGCACATGGGGCACCCACATGGTAGGTGACACTCACCTTGAGTTCAGTTAACTATTCAGAGTAAGAGATAACACTTCTGAATGCATGTAAAGATCCTAGGAGTTAGGGTTTGATGTTTATATGCATGAAGTTCAGTTCAGTTTAGTTTAGATCAGTTCAATTCAATTTAGTTTAGTTTAGTTTAGTTCAGAATTAGTTTAGTTCAGCTCAGTTCAGTTATGGTTCAGTTATCTTCAGTTAGTTTTAGTTGAATGCTAGTTGACTTTAGTTAACTTGGAATGCATGACTAATGACTTGAGTTGCATGATAGATAACAGGTAACTTCCTTCAGTTAATAGGGGATGACCATTCTTGCATGAATGGTGGAGAGAGATGTTTCAGTTAACAAAAAATGACTTGGACCCACTTTGCGTGCCCGAGTTTTCTTCATGGAATTAACTCCTTTGCATGTTAAGATATTTCAAAAGGTTGAGTTAAGTGGTCCCACTCTTGGGCACCTACTTTGAGGATAAAGCCTTGAAGATATTTATGGAATAAAGGTTGAGTTACTACTTCAATTTGGGACGCCCAAATGGATGAAGATGATAATTTGGCATTGTTCTTCACTATTAAACTCTACTTGGAAGAGATAGGCGTACCTTTTAGGAGATAGGGATTGAGCATTGTAATTGTAACTCTTTTGGAGTTTACAAAGTTGTTTATTTCCTATATATCTCAAGCAAGTTGAAGAGAGTTTGTATTGGTTTTATTGCAGGTTGTGAAGAAGATTTGGTGAAGGCAAAAGAAAAATTCTCAAGCAAGAATTGGAGCTATTGTAATCTACTTCAGAGATTGAATAATAGAATAATTCTTGGTGGAGTTTTTTCCCGAAAGGGTTTCTCCATGGTACATGCTTGTGTAATCTTTCTAATATCCTGTCTACTTCTTCTATCAACTTTTGTCTACATTCTACAAATAGTAAAATGGATTAATTAGATAATCACCCACAAAGAATATGTAACAAAGGAAAAGATTATTTAGATCAGCAATAGTAAAGTTTTACAAAGTATTAAGCTAAGAAAACACCTCAATTTTCAACACCTAGGAAGATGGATTTAGCTTTGCATAGTTTGGCCCCAAATGCCTGGCAGAACAAGTCAAGCTTCACCATTAAAGATTCCAAATTCCTCTTATCCATTTCCACTAAGAATGAAGTATCATTAGTGAATTGCACATTAGTGAGATCACTGTTATCAGGCAATCTAATCCCTCTAATTTTGGGGGAAAAAGAGTTATCTTTTAGCAGGTATGAGAGAGCATCAGATGCAATCACAAAAAAGGGTTGGGGCAAGGGGAAACCTTATCGGATTGATCTCTCTAGCATTATTTCCTCCGACAACCTTCCATTAACATCAACTTTGGCCGAAGCATCCTTCAACAAGGTATTCGCCATATTGCAAAACTTCTCAGGGAAGCCAAAAGCTTGGAGAACAACCCTTAGGAACTCCCACTCTACTCTGTCATAAGCTTTCTCGAAGTCCAACAACAACATGGCCGAATCTTGGTTGGACAGTTTGGCCCATTCTAGAGCCTCCCAACTTGTGATCAAGTTTTCTAGAATATACCGCCCTTTTATGAAGCCTATTTGAGTGTTGGTTATAAACTTCGGGAGAATGTTGGAAAGCCTTAGGAAATAACCTTAGCTAGAATCTTATAAGCAACATTTAATAAGGTGATGGGTCTCCAGTTCTTAACTAAGGATTTCTCTCCTCCTTTTGGGAGTAGGTTGATGCCCCCCCTATTAATCTCTTTCCCTAACGAGCCCTTGTCCAGGGCCTCCTTGTAGACTTGCAATAGGTCCTCGCAAATACAATCTTCAAAGGTTTTAAAAAACTCAACAGGAAGCCCATCACAACCAGGGGACTTGTCATTGCTCATAGAAAAGATTGCCTTTCTGATTTCCTCTTTCGTTAAATTAGCCTCAAGTTTAACCACATCTTCCTCTGCAATCTTTTTAGGAATGAGGCATTTGATGAGTCCCCTTTTCTTCAGGCCATCCACTCCTCCATCCTCTGAGGAGAAGAGGAATTTATAAAAGGAATGGAACTACTCAAGAATTCCTTCCTGAGATGAGTGCATTTGGGTACCATCCCAAACTTGGCCAATTTTCTCCTTTACGTTCTTTTCCTTCAGGTAATTGAAGAAAAACTTGGAACCCTTGTCCTCGCACTTTAGCCAATTTAGCTTGGCTCTAATTTTTTTCCCTTGAACTTTGTGATTTTGAAGCTTCCTTAATCTGCCTTTAGCAATAATCAGTTCCTTGCAGAGCAACACTTCACTCAGGTTTCTTTGCAATCTAGACTCAGCCTCAAAGACTTTGTCTTGGAGGTCCCCTTCCTCTTTCCTTATGTCCAAAGCCTTCTTTTTGCCGATAGTTTGGAAAAGTTTCCTCCACCCCTCCACATTTTGATTCCATCTCTCTAAGTGGGAGTGATTCTTTAGCATCCACTTATTGATCTCTCTTAGAGAGGCAATAGCATCCTGGCAATCAAGGTCTTTCAATAGCTTTGTGTTAAGAATGAAACCATATTTTCTCCTTGAATCTTCCATGCCCCCAAAGGAGGCCCAAATACTAGCCTTGATCAGATGATGATTAGAGAGCGTGTAGGGACAAACTTGTACCATTGGTCTGGATCCTTACTTTTCCTGAAAGAGAAGAAGTTTTTACTTGCATAAATTCTATCTAGTTTGCAGTAGATCTTGTTGCCCCCTTTTTGGGAATTGCACCAGGTGTACCAAATCCCTTTTGAGTCCTTTTTGTTTCCCTCCAAGGGGTCAAAAATACCCAGCTTGTTCTTAATCCTAAGCCAAAAGTTCTTTTCGTCTCCTTCCTGGACATATCAGCTCCCCCCCACTTATCCTCCATCCTCTCCAACCAGTTGAAGTCCCCTCCTACTAGCCAAGGAATCCCTTGAAAATAGGCCATCCATTGCTAGAGCCTGATCCTATCCCTGTGGTCATTGGGAGCATAGACTGAGAAAACCCCAAAAACCATGCCCTCCCTTTCAATCTTGACCCAAACCAACCTTTTATAGGGGGATGATTCGTGATCAGTAATCCATTGAGCCCATTGATTAGAAACAAGAATGGAAGCTCCTCCCCTTCCCTTTTCATGGGAAGTAGTGAAAAACTTGGAGTCATTCTAGATAAACCGCAGGTTAGTTTCAAGAGAGAAGCCAATGGCTTTAGTTTCTTGAAGAAGAACAAAATCTTTTTCTTTATCCATGTTAAGGAATCTTCTAACTATGTATTTTTTGTCAGGGGATTCCAACCCCCTGACATTCCATGAAATACAGTTAACTTTCATTGCCATTTATCATAGGAGATTCCTCTTGTCCATTTTTGAAGTTTTCAAAGCACTTGGGAAGTTTATCTTCCACTTCCAGCTTTTTGGAGACAGGGGACTGCAACACTGTACTTGTTTTTCATCTCTTGTTTTTGGAGTTTTGGATTTTCTTTCCCCCTATGGGAGTGTTGTATTTTCTTGGCCTGCACGGACCATTTTTTTGTTTTGGGGCAGCAACTTCCTTCCCCCAAGTGAAATCCTCCTCCTCAAATTCCTCCATGGATGCTACAGGCTCATCGTTATTTAGGATATCCTGATTTTTATTTTTATTCTTAGTTTTAACATAATTTTTATAAATTTCTTCTTCATAGTCCTTATAGAAAACTATCATGTTATTATAGGAAAATTCTTGTTTATTCATCTCAATCTTAGTGCCCACTTCATGGGGAGTGGGGTTGATTTCACCTCCAGTGAGGGGGGTGGGGATAGAAACGGTGGTCTGTCTGGGGGCCAAGGAGGCAAGCCCTTCAGACTGGGATCCTACGCCCCCACATTTAACTTCATTGCTGGTAGAGAAGGAAGTTCCTTGCGGGTTCTTTGTAGGGGTGACAGACGTGTTCACCATTAGGCCACCACCCAAACTAGGGGGGATGCAGGAAACCAGTGGGGTGTCTCCACTACATCTAGGAAGATCACCCCAATTACAACCATCACCCTCACTGGTTGGAGAGTCAACCAAGGGGCCTTTCATGTTGTACTTGTTATCCAAGTTATCCTGGATCCTCATTCTAATTTTTTTCATGGCCAACTGTTGGGCGTTAAGCTTCTCAACTAGCCCTGCATTCATGGTAAGTTGATTCTCAAGCACCAGGTCTCTCGTGGATTTGATACCCTCATCAACAGGCGGTTGGGTATCAACTTCCAACCCTCCATCACCAACCTTCGCTTGCGCAAGGAGGGAAAAGGAGTTTCTCAACGGGGTCGCCAGTTGGCCTAGATAATCAGCCTTGTTGCCTGACTGCCCGTCGCCTCACACAGAGGGATTTCCTTGCGAGAGACGTCGTCAGGTATAAGATGAGCATTCAAGACAAAATTATTCACGTTGCCAAGTTTCAGCTCGGGCGGGGAGCCCATCCGACTATCTTTGGGAGTATCAGATCCTCGAGAGACCCCCCATAATTATTCCTCGTTGATTCGCTAGGGGGCCTGGAGGTTGGTTTCCTCTTTATCAAGGGGAAAATTTTCCTAATGTGCCCTTCTTTATGGCATAGGAAAAATGTGTTAATCCCCCCGAGAAATTTCAGGGGGTAGACAACTTGGCCATCATCTTCTTTAATGACAATATTGTTTGGCATATCGACACTAGGGCATAAGGAAACCAGCCCCCACGTGTATAGGTGGGGGAGAGTGACCTTGGCCTCATCAATCCTAATAACAACCCCCAAAGGAGCCAAGATTTGTGGGATTAACCTCTAGAACTCATGCAACAAGTTTTTAATAGTGACCCATCTAGGACACGACAAGGCGATGATCTCCTCGGTGATGGCCGTTGGAGACCAAGACAAGGCTCATAAGGTACAACCACCCACATTCCAATAAGGTTTCTCAATGATTTTTTGTTGCATAGCCTGATTCACCAACATTATGACGAATAGACCACACTAGATCATCCGACAAAATTTAACATGAAATCTGAATTTGGTTCCCCAAACCCTAGCGAGCCATGAGTCAAGAAACTTCCT
>VDFB02026320.1:127676079-127791576 GCA_007258455.2 Sequoia sempervirens
TTTGTCAAAGAAAATAACAAAACTATTACAACTGACTAGAAAGCATAGAAGCAAGACACAAAAACACCAATTCATGTCACGACATACTCAATTCCCATTGATGACCAGATAAAAATTCTCCAAAAAAATGGTGAGTATCAAGCAAACAAGAGCTTCTTAAAGAGCAATGGTTGTACTGCAATCTTGAAGTTGCATCATTAGTTTGCATTGTCATTAATCTCCTCCAAATCAAACACATGAAATTTGAAGATTTCGCATGCTTGAACCCTAGAGTGAATTTTTAGAATATCACAAATATAATTATGGTGAAGTGAGGGTGTTTATTTTTCCACTACCATGTGTGAAATCACTCACTTCTTGATGCACATATCACTCATAGTCCTTGACAATTGGAATGCATGAGAGTAAATGAATGTTTCCTTTTGTACCTCCCGCATACAACCTCCAACATCCCCTCTTGATGTGTCATCTTGCAACATACATTTGTACTCCAGTACATCGAACCATCATTATGTGGCATGTCAATATTCTTTAATCTTTTGCTACAAAATCCATAAACAATTAATAAAAGAATTTTTAAATCTACTTCTAGCTCTTCCCATACACAACATGTGAAGACCGCCTTTAAAAATGCATTTTTATCTTTCTTCAAGTATGCAAGCTTTCAATCCAGTATACTTGACTTTATTTTCCCTTACTATAGATCCAACATATTTCTTAGTCTTGTCCACACTTATTGAATGCTTTGTCACACCCCTTACTTTGTGCTTCCTCTGCTTTTTTACAAATTAAGAAAAGTCTATAAATCATCTATGCACCCAATGTTAGCTAAAACATCTACTACTTGGTTACCTTCCCTATAAATTTGTTTCAACTGGAAGGATTCCAACATGTCAAGAAAATGTAAAACTTGATCCATTACATAATTAATTTTCCAACTACTTGAGCCCCTACCCTTGCATGCATTGATAATGAGCAACGAATCCCCTTCTATTTCTAGTTTTGATACTTTTTGTTGAATATCCAATTGCATTCCATGTAGAAGAGAAAACACTTCTACTTGATTGTTTGTTCCATTTGACAGTTGGATTGACTTTGTGCATATTACCAAGCCCTCTTGGTTTCTTAACACTACCCCTACTTTGGAAACCCCGGGATTTCCACGAGACACTCCATCAAAATTTAACTTTACAAAACCATCAGGAGGGGGCATCGATATCACCTTTTTCCTATCAATTTTTGCATTAACATTTGTCTTTTTTCAACCTTTGAAAGGAATAACTAGCGAAGACCACTCCTTCAACTACTTTGCATCCCATTTAGGAAAGATAGAACCCACATGCTTGGAATTGTGCACATATGCATTTGTTATTTCACATATTGATTTATCCATCTTGAACAACACTAAATCTAAGTTGGATTTTTCTGTACGAAATATCCTTTTGTTTCTTTCCCACCAGATACACCACACAATGGAAGAAGGTATGATTTTCCATATGCTTGGAAAGAGTTATGATTTTTAAAATACAGGCTAGCTTGTAAACATATCACGTAATTTTTGAGGGTGAGGAGAAAACCATCCTATTTTGGATTGCACAAATTTCTAGCATTAACTTGCAAACAGACAATTCAAAAAAAAATGGTCAACTTCCTCCACACTTGTTTCACAAAGAATACATTTAAAAGGTGTAGCAATTTCCAGTTTTTCCAATCTTTCACTTGTTAAAATCTTATGCTTTAATGACATCCATGAAAAGTAACCTGCCTTTGGAAAAATCATTGGATTCCTATAGAATGACAATGCTATTTGCTTTATACCATGTGCTTGTACATTCATTACTACCTTATAGCCCATTTTGATTGTATAATTACCTATCTTCGAAGGATCCCAAATCAATTTATCTACACCCTTCCCAATGTACACAGTTCTATTGCTTAAAATCTTGTTAAAATCTTCTTTTTGAGCCAATGGAATATATAGTTGAATCTATTAATTGTTTCCAAGTTACTTTTCTTATTTGTTCATCTATGTCCTGGATATAATCTTACTTTTAACCCTCAATTTTGAGTAGTGTGGTTAATGGATTCCTAAAAATCATACAAAATTTCCAATGGAGGAAACCCATTCCATGAATCTTGCCAAAACTTTGGACTTTCACCATTATGAATCTCTCAATTTAGATAATGAACAATTATTTTTCTCCATTCTAACAGAAAAATTCCACATTACAGATCCAAGGGGAGGATTTGATATGGTGAGTATTCGGTTGGATGTGTCACAATAAAGATATTTTTCTTGCATGACCTTACACCATTTAGCTTGTGGTTTTGTATACAAGTGCCATACCAACTTTTCACCTAATGCAATATTCCTAGCAAAAATATTATGTACCCCTGCCCCACCTTATAACTTCTCTTTACAGATGCTTTGTAGTGAGATAAGAGATATTTTTCCTCTACAATCCATGTTACCTTTCCACAAGAATGATATGAGAAGCTTTTCAATTTTTGAAATAATAGTCCTTGGGGCCTTTAACACTACCATGCAATAATTTGGGACTGAAGATAGAACTGATTTGACCAATAAAATTATGCCTGATATAGATAGCCATCTCGAGCTTTCCAACTTTCTATTCTCAATTGAATGCTCTGAATTATTTTATCCCAATATGACACCCTATTTTTCCCAACAAAGAACGAAATTCCCAAATATTTACAAGGCAATTATGGAATTTGAATTCCCAATAATTGAACAATCTTGTCCTTTAGAACTGGATCTGTATTGAAAATATATAAATTTGACTTACTTGCATTAATCATTTGACCTAAAGCTAAAATATACCTGTGTAAAGTGTGTTTAATCTACCTTGCTTATGCAATGGATGACATACCAAAAAAAATGGTGTCATCTACAAATAAGGAATGAGTTATTGTTATATTTGTGGTAGGTAAATTAATCACTTTTTAGTTACCTTGAATGTGAGCCTTCGTTACCGATCTACTCAATGCCTCTGCTAAGATGATAAAGAGAAACAGAGACAAGGGATCTCCTTGTCTAACCCCTTGAGAATATTTATAAAAACCTAATGGAGTTCCATTTACTAACACTAAAAACATTGCACCAGCCAAGCATGAATAAATCCATTTACACCACTTTGTATGTGTTGATGCCAAAATTTGGCAAGGTAACAAGCTTTATGGGAAACTCAATTAATGGGGGGACCAATTACGCTAAATTGAGTGACCTACAGGTTTCTAAAGAAGTTGACTTCTTTTGTAATTGGGGGTTTGGAATGGAAAAAGGAAGTAGATATAAAAAATAAAGATCTAACTAAGGCGATGCGCCAAGGAATAGATATAGGCACGACAAATTTATCTTTTGGGATTCGATTTAAGGGCCCAATCAGCAGTCTGCTATGTTCCAGAATAACAGAAACCAAAGATAAAGATCTAAATCATTCATCTAATGACATAAAATAATTCGTACACACATTCACTGAGAAGAGGAGTCAAAGACATGATCTAAACTAGTAAACTTGTATTAAAATCATAGAAGTTCTACAAATGAACAATTCAGGACAATAATGGCATAGTATTAATGTTTTATCAAATAGCTTAAGAAAAACAGAAAGGCCAAACAATGGCACAATCTGGGAGTCTCATACAATAATCTAAAAGCAATATTAAAGGCATAGTGTCTTTCCCTAATTTTTGTGTGCCTTTCGAACTCTTCTTCCAAAGAAATAAACAATATATATAGCTAAAAATCCCACCGCCTAATGGGCCAGTAACAAAAAATATCATGTATCTCGAGCAATGATGGCTGCAACAATTATTCCCCTCGAATATTGTAACAAAAAGGATTTGGCCCATAGCACGTAGTCGCTCCCCTTCCAGATGCATCCCCTGCAAATGATGGCAATGGTCTAGAAAAACCCCATCCAGAAAAGTGTCATTCACCTACAAAGGCAGTTAAGACACGTGGTAGCTTGGCAGGGCATGCAGCTTGCTCTCACCGTCCTCTTGATGAAGTCCCTGTGAAAGAGACATGTGGCAGCAGGTTGAAGCCTGCTCGTTGATTCCTTCTCTTTGCTATGAGAGACTACATGGTGAAGACACATGGGGGAATTCTTTACTACCGATGCCGAGTATGGGGTCTGCCAGAAAGTGTATGTAGGAAAAAGCTATGTGGCACACGGATGGGTAGGCTTGAAGTGCCCATAGTGACGACATGTGGAAGCATTGCGGGAGCTGGTAGAAGATCAAAGGAAGCTATCACTGCGAGGAGTGTCTGGTGGACACATGGCAGTGGTCGACGAAGTTTATCAAAAAGAGCCCTGATTGAGAAGCGGAGGATAAAATTTCAAACGTATGAGGCACGAGCCGGTACTTAGCAAAAACAAAACCACCTGAAGGGAGCCCGAGGAATTTCATATTCACAATATGAAAGCCAATTTTTTTCAATATCTACATTAAAAAAGACCATCCCACTCTATCGTATGCCTTCATCATATCCAACTTGATGATAAATTATGGCATAGCATGTGTAGATATATAATGCAAAACTTCATGCACTACCAAAGCTCCCTCTGCTATTTATTTTCCTAGAACAAAACCTCCCTACTCTTTTGAAACTATTCTAAGAATAATATTCAACAAACCCAAATAAATTGATTTTATTTTCTAATTTTGTAAATAGTGTTACAAAGTGATATAGGTTTGAACTCTAAAAATGAAGAAGGAAATTATTAACCTTCAGGATCAAAGCAATGTGAGTTACATTAAATTGTTTTAGCATCACCCCTAAACTTCTAGATTCTTCCAATGCTTTCAACAAATCTACACCAATAAATTCCCAACATTTTTGAAAGAAGATAGTTTTAAAACTGTATGGCCCTGGAGCCTTATATATTGGCATAGAGAACACTACTGCTCTTAATTCTTCTGAAGTAAAAGGCTTCAACAAGTGCATAATTTCTTCCTCTGAAATTAAAGTTAGAATCCCTTCCAACAATTCTTCCCTTATAACCTCTCGATGTTCTAAATTACAACCTTATGTAGAGATCATATTTGAAAAGAACTTAACACCTTATTTTTGAATATCTTGTAGTGTCTCATCTTACTGTTACTCTTATGATACTTTTTTGTGTGTGGTTGATACTGTTTGGATATTTTTTATGTTTGATGCATACTTGAGACTATGTTGTTGACTATCTCACCATGTTGTTTGGTTGGTTGACAGTTCTGCTTATTGGACTTGGTTGTCTATGACACTACTACTATCGCTTATGATATGTGGACATATTTGTTTGATGTTATTCTTATGTAGTTGTTTACTTATTATTTAATGATGATGTTGTTTAGAATATGGTTATTGTTTGAGGTTTGGGTAAGAGGGATGGTGTTGCATCGCTCATCCATGAGCGCCCTGCTACACTACAATTCTCTCTCGTGGTGTGTTTGGCATTGAATATATATGTTGTTTCGACACTTGGTTTTATGCAGGACTGTAGGTATCGAGCACCGAATCAACCCATACCGTCGGGTCTAAGCATGCCCAACATACCCAGTGGATATGATGTGGTTTAGGGAGTTGACAAGACAATATCCTTGTTCGTGTCCATCATCACGTCGTTGTTTGATGATGTTGTTCGTTAGTACCCCGTTTTGTTATGGTATCATTTTGTTTCATGTCGTTCATTTTAAGTGTTAGTTTTAATGTGTTAATTGTTTGGTTTTGATATGTTATCATTATTGTTAATTAGTTAATTAAATTTAATGATGATTATTATTATTATTGAAATTCATTTAATTAAAGCATTAAATTTAATTATTAAAGTGATTTGTGAGAATGTCAAGGATTTAATTAAATATTAAATTAGTTTGTAAAATTTTAAATGTTGGTAGATTTAAATGAATATTATTTTTAATTGTTGATATTAAATATTTTTAATTGTTGATATTAAATATTTTTAATTGTAAATAGAATAATATTTTAATTGCAACATTGTTAACTCTTAAATTAGTGATTAGATAATATTGCATATTTAATCATTATTATGGATTTATTCAAAAATGAATATTTTGTTAAATACTATATTTAAATACATATATACACATATACATATATGTATATATATACACATATATATATATATAAATTCTTGTGTTAGTTATGATTTAATAAATTTAAATAGTTAATCTAATGTAAACGGGTAATATAATTATAAATGGTGAAAAGTATTACCCATAGTTGTTAATTAAATAGATTGGAGAAAGTTAGATTTCTTGATTAAATAAAACCTTAAGATTCACTAATAGGTGGAAAAACAGGTGAAAGGATTATTGACGGGTGAAGGAAAAAAATTTAGTAATTAGCCACTTGTCTTGTTTGTTTTGTTCAAAAACTATAGCGAATTATCTAGGTTGGTTGTTTAATTCCTATTGCATGTATTTTGTTGCCCTCAGTGTCAATCGGTGTCTGTATGGCGTTGATTGATTTTGCTTTCAACTTTTACTTGGTTTCCTATTGTTTCATTGACTAGTCTGTGAAATATATATACAGTGTTAATTTTTACTTACTGCATTTTATTCTTTTGGTTTTGAATGTTGTTAAAAAAAAAAAATAGCGAGGCAATTGCAAATTAGGATATATAATTATTGTATTGACAACATGTCAAATTAAAATATATATATGATATTGTATAGATAGCAAATCTTAATTTTATATATATATATATAGGTGTAAGTAGATATATTTTGGATTTTGCTTAAAATAAATCTGTTTGTATTACAAGATGAATAATTTCAAATGAGTGATATTTAAAATAGATAGATTTACAAAAAGGGTAAATATATTTAATTAAAGTATGAAATTGTTTTGAATAATCGAAAAAAGAATGTTTCATTGCGAATTGTTTTGAATGGTAGGTTTAACTTAATTAATGGATTCATGGATAGTTTGTAAGAGGAATTTATTTAAATTAAAATTATTTATTTACAAGAGCTTTTAAAATTAGATTTATTTACGAGTGCTTTTAAAATTAGATTTATTTATAGGTGCTTCTAAAATTAGATTTATTTACAAGAGCTTTTAAAATTGGATTTATTTACAAGGTCTTTTAAAAATTAGATTTATTTACAAGTTCCTTTAAAATTAGATTTGTAAGTAGATATATTTTGGATTTTGCTTAAAATAAATCTGTTTGTATTACGAGATGAATAATTTCAAATGATTGATATTTAAAATAGATAGATTTACAAAAAGGGTAAATATATTTAATTAAAATATGAAATTGTTTTGAATAATTAAAAAAAAAATGTTTCATTGCGAATTGTTTTGAATGGTAGGTTTAACTTAATTAATGGATTCATGTATAGTTTATAAGAGGAATTTATTTAAATTAAAATTAGATTTATCTACAAGAGCTTTTAAAATTGGATTTATTTACAAGTGCTTTTAAAATTAGATTTATTTACAGGTGCTTCTAAAATTAGATTTATTTACAAGAGCTTTTAAAATTGGATTTATTTGCTAAGTTCTTTGAAAAATTAGATTTATTTACAAGTTCCTTTAAAATTAGATTTGTGATTTGCATATAATTGTATAGCTATATATATCTATTTTTTTAATTTTATTTCAACAACAAACTGCTTACTTCAGTAATATTTAATTTTGTTTAAACAAGAAGTTTTTTTTATTAAATATATTCATTTGGGTACATTTTTAAATATATAAATATACATGAAGAGAAGTAAGTAGGTGTGCTTGATGAGCTGGCTTTGAGAGAGATTAGTTAGAACAAATGTATATATTGTATTTTAATTAAATTTATTTATTTTGAAGTAAACAATGTATATGTTATATTTTAATTAAATTTATTTATTTTGAAGTAAACAGATGTATATGTTATATTTTAATTAAATTTATTTATTTTGAAGTAAACAAATGTATATGTTATATTTTAATTAAAATTATTTATTTTGAAGTAAACAGATGTATATGTTTTTGATTAGAGGTAAAAAAATGGGTTTTGAAGGGGCCTGAAACCCTTAACAAAAGAAGATAGTTGAAACTCAAGAGAACAACAGTAAGCATAAATCAGCCCAACAACAACAAGCTACTTAAAAAGATAACTCACATACCACCACCTGACCAACAACAACCTCTAACAGATTATCATGACATCACAGGCTACAAAAGACACACAAGCATGGACCCGAAGCCTAGATACAACCAGGTTTTATCTGGGACTAGAAACCCCACCAAGTTTTGATTGTAAAAACCACCTAAAGCAATTAGGCAACATACCAACACAACAACAACCAACCATCGGATTAGAAACAATAGACCATAACCCAACAAAAGAAAAGGAAATTTAATAGTAAAGACCACCATTAAACCTAACCTCCTAATAAAAAACACCAGCACACAAGAGGAGAAACACCCCTTGAAGCTCCCAAGCACACCACAGACCAACTCCAAGTCCACCTCAAGAGGACTGAGCTCCCCTCTATAGGAGAGGATACTTTGAAAACCCAAAAAACCAAGAGCACGCCTCTCTAGCAACCTCGAGCTCCACCTCGATAGGAGAAACTTCCACCTCAATAGGAACACCACCAAAGGAAACTAGAAAAGAGGACATCCATGTATATGTTATATTAAATTTATTTATTTTGAAGTAAACAAATGTATATGTTATATTTTAATTAAATTTATTTATTTTGAAGTAAACAAATGTACATGCTAGGAATTATAAATTAAGAGAAATTTGTTGGTTTACATACCATAGGTTTTCATAGTTCTTTATTTATTTAAATGATTTCAATATAGATGTGTAAATAAAATAAAATCTGTGATTCTTGATTATTTAATAATCTAAAAGTTATTAGGTGAGATTTGATTTAATTGAGTTTTATAATTAAAGAATTGAACATTGAAGTTAGATTATTGTTATTAAATAAATAATCATTTCATGTTCTTATTGAGTTAGTCTATTTGTCAAATTGGATAGGAATGTATAAACAAGTGGAGTATCGAATATGCTTTTAAGTTTCATTACATGGAATTGTGTTGGGAGATTAAAGTTTGATTTTTACACTCTCATGATTGATTGTATTCTCCATTGTATTATTTTCTATTTTGATGAGTCTATAAGCTAAGCCATGATGTGAGTTTCTTTGGGAACTCGAAGTATTTGCATACCCTTCAGTTAAGAGTATATGATAGTTGGTCTTATAGGCTTCTTCAGGCATTTGGTAATGAGTTTATGTTGGATTTCTTTGATTTGAGTTTGAAACATTTGATTTAAGTATTAGTTTTGAACTCTTGTGGGTGTTATCTTATTTTGTTGTTTTACCTCTTGTTATGGTTGTTTGGCGAGATGGACCATACCTCGCATTTGTACTCAGATTGGTAAGTTTTGGTGTTTTATGTTTGGTACACCCCTTGTTGTTGTAAGTTTTGTATTAGGGCTATTAGGGAGGGTGGCTCTTCATGGGGGTCGGCGCACAAAGGGGTAGCCTGGATAACCCATGGAAGAGTTGGTTAAATAAGTGAAAACCTAATGAAATTAACTAGTGGGTTTGGGTAGGAACACATTAACTAAATATAAGTAAGTTGCCTCATCCATGTCGTTAGTGCTTTCATAGACTAAGGGTGGGATGAGAAGGTCATGGTTGGAAAGATCGCTACCTCGTCCTCATGAGAGGCTAGTGGTCTCGCACGTGTCACCCTATGGGGTTGGCACCTAGTGAGAGGTAGTTAGGATAACCACAGATGGGGGTCGAAACCTATTGAGAGGTAGTCAAGATAACCCATGATAGGACTGTGCGATGACACTCTCCCATAGTATCCCTTTTTCTTTCCCTTTGTATGCCTCTGGAAGCAGTCACTCTGTAAGTAGTCATTGAGATTGTTGTTTATTATGTTTTGGTTGCTCTTGTGGTTTGGTCTTGTGGTCGTTCCGCTCTTCTGTCATGATCGTGGGTCTTTCTTGTCAACTCCTAGCATGAGGGGTGGGCCTTTGGGTCCACATGGTTGGGTGGAATGTGCTATGCAACCCATTGGGTTCCTAGATTGTGTTCATGATGTGGAAGCAAACACAAAGTTTCTAGAGCTTCACTTGGTTGAAGACTATTCTACGCTTTGTACCTTATTCTTCATTGATGTATTATTCTTGTACTTGATGTACTTTTCTCGTTGATATAAGGGAAGCATTATGTAATGTATTATTGTATCCATGATGTGTTGTATCTATGGAAATATGCTTCACAATTGTAATATTGAACTATGAATTGAAATGTAATAAAATGATGTATGTATCTTTTTCATCTCTATTGATCATGGATGGTTGTATGTTATCATTATGTTATCATGTGAATGTATGCTTCTATTGTTATCTACTTGGGATTAGCTTTAATGATGTTATTGGTTGGGAACATTTAAGTGTAATGCAACTATGTAACCCCATGGGACTAGTTAGGGTTCATTATGTAGTATGGTTACTTAGTTAATGGTTATTGCATAGTTGTTATCTTTTAAAAAAAAAAATCCTTTTTTTCAATGGTTGTTGGTTGTTGTCCTGTGGAGTTTGCATGGCAGGGCATTACAAATTTGGTATCAGAGCCAAGGTTTACAAACTTTGGGTACTCTAGGTTAGTTGTACCCATTAGGTTAACCTTTGTGCTTAACTCTTAATCTCACATGTTCCCCTCTAATGATGTGCAAGAACATGCATCGAGGTAGAGGCCATGGCCATGGAAGAGGCTGAGGTGGTGGGTGCAGAGCCAACCACCAAAGTTCATCTTCTCCAAGCTCCCATGATTCAGAACATGAGGAACATTAGAGTTCCCAAAACAATCCAAGAGGTGGAGGACAAAACCCAAAGCAACTGGGTCAGGAAGGAGGACAATTGCGACACCTTCTTAAGGAGATTCTTGGCCATTTAGGCCCTAGGCCAGAGGAGGAGAAGCGAGTAGAGAGAGAAAGAGAGAGGTCACTAAGGTAGAAAGAATTAACAGTAGAGCAAGATGTCGCAGTGGCGAGTCACATGAGAGACCTGTTGAGAGCTCATCCTCCCACATTTGATGGTACTGGTGGAGGACTAGAGGCAGAAACATGGTTGATCAATCTGGACCGGTGCTTTTCTATGCTCCCATATGGTAGCAATACTAAGGCTAGGTGTGCCATCATGCACCTCAGAGGCTTTGCATCCACTTGGTGGTGTCTAGAAGTGCAGAAATTGCACCTGGACATCAATGTTGTGACTTGGGAGCTATTTATGGAGAGATTCAGGGCCCGTTCTCTTTTAGATCACTGGAGACAGCATTGGGAAAATGAGTTCCATGAATTGAGGTAAATGGAAATGTCTATTGAGCAGTATGAGCACTGATTCTATGAGCTGAAACAATATGTATGAATTGGTAATGATGAGGCGATGCTAGTACAACATTTTTTCAGGGGCTTACATGCCTGAATTAGTGGTGGAGTATGGGTCTTCGAGCCGAAGATGATGGAGGTAGCTGTTGAAAAGGATCGTCTGGTAGAGGAAAACTTGGCCATGGCTTGGGGAGGTCACATAGGTGTGTAAATCGACAGTGCACCTATATTTGGTTTTGGTTCTCGAGGTGGAAAGCCTCAAGCTGCAAGATCTTTCAGGAGTCATCATGCACCCTCTAAGGGTGATTGGTAGTAGCAGTAGTCGTAGCCTAAGCACAAAAACTCTCAATCTCAGCAGGGTGGTAGGTCTTAGTTCAGAAGAGATTGGAGTTGGCATCGAACTTGGTAGGACCATTTTGAGTAGCCTACTCAAAGTTCTTAGTTAGCCCCCAATCAAGGCAGTTTTCAACAATCTAGTTCACCATCAGGTGGTAGAGGTTTTGGTCAAGGTACAAGTTGTTTCTCCTATGGTCAATAGGGACATATTGCTAGACAATTTCCGCAGAAGAAGACTACAGGTTTTAGTTAGAGGCTAGCCGCTTCCGAGCCGATGGTGGGCGATGCAGGAAAATCACATCGAGTCTTTGCAACAGTTGACAATCGTCAAGCTGACCATTAGGGCACCATGGATGAGACACCAGGTGTGTTACAAGGCACTAGTATTTCTATTCTCTTTAATTCTAGTGCATTATATTCATTTATTTCTCCTTCAGTAGTAGAGCATTGTAGACTGGTGGCAGCAAGGCAAGGTGTTAAGTGGCAGGTCGAATTGGCCTCTGGGGAAAAGGTAGCAATTGAATCAATTGTTCAAGGTTGTGGTTTGAAAATTGGGTCATTGGTGATACGGTGGACCTTCAAATCCTACCTCTTGGTTCCTATGATGTTGTTTTGGCTATGGATTGGTTGAATGCTCACCGAGCTATAATAGATTGCCGCCATAAGGTTATGTGATGTGTAGATGATTCAAGAAATGAGGTGGAGATCATTGGCATGCAGAGACCCATCTCTTTACGGATGATCTCTACTATGCAATTGAAGAGGTTTTTTCATCAAAATTGTCAGTTGTTTTCTATTTTAGTCAATGACTTATATTTGGGAGAGAGTCAAGAGGTGTCATTGGATGACTATCCTCTCCTTAAGGATTTCGTAGATGTTTTTTTGATTGAAACTCGAGGATGCCACCAAAGTGTGGCATCAACTTCATAATTGATCTTGTACCTAGAGTTGAGCCTATATCTCGAGCTCCATATCAGATGACAACTCAGGAACTTCAGGAGCTTCATTTGCACTTGGAGGAATTAATGGAAAAATGGTTCATACATCCTAGTGTTTCCCTATGGGGAGCACCAATGATATTCGTGAAGAAGGATGGTTCCCTTCATTTGTGCATTGACTACAGACAACTAAACAAAGTGACGGTGAAGAACTGGTACCCTTTTCCAAGAATTGACAACCTATTTGATTAGATAAAGGGGGCTCAGGTATTCTCAAATATTGATCAAAAAAAAATTTAAATCATATTCTTCTACCTGGATATGGGTTTTTCCCAATTTTTACAGGAAGGTTTTCGAATCCAATACCTAAGAGATTTCAAAATATCTCTATTTTTTTTCTATTGTTTTAAAAATAATCTTTTACGAGGTTCTCTAATTTCACTATAAATTTTTCTACCGAGGCAGTAAAATAATCACGACAAAACTTCATACCCAGAAGTCGTCAACAAATTTTCTATAGAGAAGCTTTAAAAAAAATTTCTACATAAGCTTTTAACAAATTCACAGCAATTTCCAACAATCTTTCCAATTTTTAAAAACAACGCTTCTACAAAATAAGCATTTCCTCTTGTACAGACAATTTCTCAACTTTTACAAAATTAACAAAATTTCTACAGAATAAAATTTGTACAGGCAATCTTTTCAAAACAATAGAATAACTAAATAAATAGTAAAGGAACCTGTTTTCCTGAAGCTTGAAGAAATGAGGGTTGGAGCAAAGCTTCACCTTCAAAGTTCAATTTCCAAAGCCCTTTCCAAAATCTCCACTTCTCGAAAGATGCAAAATATGAGCCCAAAAATATATTCTTGAAAACCTCTTCTAATTTTTAACCAAAAATATATATATATATAATTCTCCAGCCAATTTCCTTTGTGAAGTGACTTCTTGCCTTTCATAGTTATGGCCAATATTCTCTCCGAGAATATTTTTTTAATAAGATTTTTGCATTCAATTTCCACTCACTCTCGTAACTATTCTAAATATCTTTTAACTAACTTTTAGTTATTTTCTTTTGATAATAATAAAGAATTTATGCTATTTAATTAATTTAAAAATTCAAAAATTAATATCATTTACTTTATGCAAATTTAAAATTCCAATTCACATAATAACATCTAAAATTCATATTTAAATTATTCCCTCAATCAAGAAAATTTAATCAATTAACTTAACTACAATTACTTGCAAATAATTATATCAACTAAATAACATTAATTAATCACCCATAAAATAAAGATTAATTAAATAACAACTATCCACAAATAAATAAATAATCAACAACAACCAATACTGAAACAAAGACAAGGTCAAGACCACAATACTGTAAGACTCACAACGAGGTGACGAACTTGGGACAGGGACACTTCCTTATCAAGTCCTTTGTTGTCATCATCCATTGGAAGAGGAGGCTTTGGTTTCTCATCTTGGTAGAGTCATTTTGATGTGTTATCCTCAATAGTGATTTCTTTATTCAAATCTCCCCATTTTTTGAAGGTGGTAGATTCCATCTTGATTGTTTTACCTCCTTTTTAGTAGGTTGAGGCTTCCCATAGGATTTAGGAGAAAGATGAAGCTCTCCAACTACAAAATAATCCTTTGGGTTGTAGTCCCCACAACCATTATCTCTGATAACTTCTTTGACCTTAGGGATGTTCTGTAATATAGGTGTCTTTGATTCAAAGGTTGAATGTAAGGTAGATGGATCAATAAAAGAGGAGGGTATTGGTACTTCATAGTTCTTAGGAACTTGTGGGACCCTATAATACTTCTCTTCTAGATTCTTGTAATAGTAAAAAGGTTTTGGATCACCATGGATTATGATTTCCCTTTCTTCATAGGAAAACTTGATGCATTGATGGTAGGTCAAAGCTATGACTTGCATGGCATGGATCCATGGACGACCAAGAAGTATATTGTATGGTAGGCTAAGGTCAAGAACTTGGCAAGTGGTTTCTGCAATTGCAGGTCCTACTTAGATAGGGATTTTGATCGTTCCTTCGTAACTTTGTTCATTATCATTGTAGACTCTAATGGTAACTCCATTCAACACATCAATATTATCTCCCTTAACAAATTTATCAAACTAAAGCACTCATCATGCAAAGATTCCTTAAGTAAATATTAAAAAAAATCCAATATTCTCCTCAAATTTATCATGCATTACTAAACTCATTCCCCATGTATATATTTGCATTTGCAAAATAATTTCAACATGTAATCCATATATACTAGTCCTTTCTTCTTGATCACTTAGTAGTTTAAAAATGAAATTTAGTAACTCAAAATTCTTGAAATCCATTTTTTCATAGAAATAGACAATCCTCCTCTTTTGAATAAATGAAAAACCTTATAAGTCAAAGACAAATGACTTGAATCAATAGATATAGTGGTAGAAACAAACATACACAATGCTTTGGAAAAGAATCAAAACAATCTATCTCTTGTCATTCCCATCACCTCCATCGATTGGTTCATGAATTTGGGTCTCTTTGACTTGATGTTATCATTTGTAATGAACAATTAAAGTATAGCTTACTCATCATATTCTTTATTACATCACTAATTTCTCTTATTTTAATGTAGAATCAAAAAACAATAAGAAAAAATATTTCAAACAGATTATCTCCTTACTACAAATATAAGTTGATTTCTTGATTTTTTCCTTCTCTTATTGTGCAATGTTAAAAAAGTTAGATTCAATGTATGGGGCTATGCCAATATTGCACTTTGGTAAAATAACATAAGTATCCTTTACACTTTCAACATCTATTTATCTAATTAAGAAAATATTTCAAAAAAAAAAAACATGAAAATTCATTATAATAAATTGCAGCAATAATTCTCTATGGATTCAAGACTCAACAACACCCTAGGCTAACTCAAGTTATGTTTCTTCTTGTTTCACAAGAACTTAACTCTTCTAAGTTGTAAATTCTTATCTTCTAAACCTCGTGTGTCTTTGATTTATTAATTTCCCTCAACACAAATAGAACTACACAAATCATCAATTTCTCACAAGAACTTTGCTCTTCTTTGTAAATGCATATCTTCTAAGCTGTGTGTCTTTGATGTAGTCATTTCTCTCAACACAAATAGAACTACAATAATCTTCAATATCCCACAATACTTCCCAATAACTCTAATACCAATTGAAGAAATATAGAACACAAATCAAAGTTAAATTATGATCTACATATCATCTACACAATGTATAATGGAGGATATATAAAACTTAAAACATCTCCATTACATTTTGATAATACAATTTTGTAAATTTATATATTCAAATACTTATAAACAAGCAATTAATCACATAATCCATTATTCTTCAAAAAAATCTTAATTGGACTCTCTACATCTAAAAATAATTAATAAAGTAATTTTTTCTCCATATTCCTCCCTAAAAGAGACTAGTTGAACAAACTATTAAATTTAGTAAGTTAACAGTCCTAAAATACTTTAAAAAAAATCAATGATGAGTGGAATATTCTTTCAATGAAGATGATTTATATCAAGCACCTACTACGAATAGAAAATTCAAGCATTTATGCTAACTGACCAATGGCCAATAGAATAGAAGAATTTTAATGTCAACAATACCAAGATGGCCTATGGGACATTATTTATGAAGTATTGATATTTTTCTATTCAATTTTATAATAAAATATCCCCTTCTCAACCCTATCCTCACTAAATAAATCATGAAAAGATATTGCTAATAAATTACTTATGTACTTGACCTTAGATGTCTTTGTATGGAGTGAAATCTAGAATATAGTATATTTCTATTTCCACTGTCCCCACTATGCAAAAGACACATACCCTCTCTTCCCAAGCCTATTTTGGCCTTTTCCAACTACCTATTTCACACCATAGATAATGCAAGTTAGTCTTCAATTAGGTGATAAGAATATTTGACTCCCACAAGATATTGGCCTCTAAATAGGCCTTTGCTAATGATTTGAGGTGGGGTTAAATTCCTCAAGGTAATATTGTTTTCTCCCTAAGTCCTTTTTCCATATAGCCTTGTGAAACTTACCTATAACAAAAGTATTTATTTATTTACCATTATTAGGGAAAGCATTCAAATGAATGTGGCACTTGTTCATCCACCTACAATTTTTTTTCATCCATGACTTATTTCTTTCATTGAAGAAATATTTAAAGACAATATTGGGCTAGTGATTCACTTCCATCTATTCAATTGTTTTAGATATCTTAAAATATGCACCATAGCAATGGATTCAATAGGAATTGCCACTATTTTAGCTAGAATAATCTCATAGGGGACCAATGCTTTTAACTTGAGTTTTCTTGTAATAATGTATTTTTGAATTCTCTCTATCTACATCCATTTGTTGTTAGAAATACTATTGGCCCAAATTTCACATCCATAAAGCACTACAAAAATTACTATTAAGAAAAATAGAGTTTGAATAGTTTTCCAATCTCATAACTATAACTTTTTACATCTATTTTGAAGAGAAAAAAGTGTTCTCCACCCTCCCAAAGTTATTTACCTTATACAAATTTCTCAATTAATCTTGTTGTTGAAATCAAGCCTAAGGTATTTATACTCTATTACTTCCTCTAGGATACTTCAAAATAAAATTTTAACTAGTTCTTTTTCTTTTTATTGAAGAAGATAGTGATCTTGGTATTGCTAGTGCTAACTTGCATACCCACATCTTTGTAAAAGTGCTCAAGGGAAAAAAATAATCTTGAAAACCTTGTGAAAACCTAGCAATCTAAATAATATCATCAATGTACAAGAGAATCTTGAAAACATATTTGTTGCAGCTTGATAAGGTTGGTTGTCATTGAGGTAAAAAAAATGTGTTGAAGATTGTATATGCTCTGAAGATAGTTGATGTGTAGAGATATCTAAATGGTGCAAGTCAGCTTTGTAGTGTATGGATAAATTTGTTGCATAAGTATGATGTGGAGGTGGGTACACATGTCTTAATGTGTTTTTAGTATGTCTACATTGATATCTTGTCAGTTTTGTGTACCACACTCAGAGAAAAGTTGCAAAAGTTTTGTCTAAGGCATTCATAGTATATTCTCTAAGTCAGAGACATAGTTTTTTTGTCTACATCCTTCTATAGAGAAAGATTTAGTCTTGTGGTTTTGAAGATAATTTAATAGAGATATGAAGGTGTTATATCCAATTTTTCATATTATTATACCTTTTGCAGTGAAAGTTAGAAGTGACGAAGTTCTGGTATGTGCTTTGGAAATGCAAAGTGGATATGAAGGTTTGTTGGAATGCTCTACATTCCTCCATATGTAAAGGTTTTTCCAAGTAGTTTTGAGGACATAATTAGTAATTTCAAATGCATGTTATATTGAAGTTTCAAGTGGTTTGGTTCTTTGCAAGTTCATATTTCAAGTGACAGAGTGTTACAGTTGGTTTTGGATGCCTAATATTGAACAAAACATTTGGAATACTAAGAGGGGGTATGAATTAGTATTCCAAAAAACCATAATAAAATCCACTTAAACATTATGATAATTCCGACTGAATCTACAAGAGAACATAAAAACAATTCAATGCAACCATACACATGAGCACCAATATTTTTACGTGGAAAACCCAAAATGGGAAAAACCACTATGAGGGTTAATTCACAATATATTATATCTAGATGCAAAATATTATGGGGCTGCTCACTGCTAGGACTCACTATCCTTAAAAAGGCCCACTTTCTGAGTACAAAAGATGGCTAATTGCCAAGATACAATGATAGTGGCTCACTGCCAAAAGATTGAACTGATAGGATACACCTTCAATGTGCAGGGTTCAATTCCACTGAAGCTCAAAATAAGAAGTATTGCCTCACATAGCTGTCACTCAACAAAATTGTACTGATCACAACTGATAAATCATTTAGGCTCTAATCTTCTCCTATGTTTGCATTCACTTCTCCTTCTCGCTCATACACACCTTACTCACTTCTATCTTTCATCTTATATGTATATACAAGTATATCTTATCCATCAATTAGGTTGACCTAATTAGATGAACACAAAATAATCAAAACCTTCTTCATAGGAACCATATAAGATTTAAACATTTTATCCACATAGTGCATTATACCAAGTCAGCTATCATCCATAAAACATAACTAGTCTTCATAATATATTTCATTTGTTGAGTCGACCAAGACTAGAACAAAATTATCCAAACCAAAAAAAAATACTCAAAGAAAACACCTTATAGATGTGAGAATACATTAATTTCCCATCATAATACCAACAAAGAGACTATCAACAAAATCACAGCATAAAATTTTCACCTTAGTAGAATGCAGAGTCTCAAACACAGTATGCCAAACACAAAGAAATAGTAAGATAAAAAGTTAAACTCTATCAGAGATAACTTTATGCTCACAAGAAAAGAAGTCTCAAGATCAAGGATATAGTTCTCTGAATGAGTTAAGAAAACATGGTTAATAGATTAGATTCATATAAGATCTTATAGTGAATTTTAGACTCAAATTCCAACACACTGATCCATCACAAAAGAGTATTACCAATAGAGAAAAACTTCTGGTAAACCAAGCAAACTTCCCATATAGTTATCACCATGTTCACATCAATGACAACATAGGAACAACCAACACAACCATCCATACTTCATGCTCATGGTGCAAAGCTTCCAACAATATCCCCCTTTGGCATTGACAGAAACATGCATGACAAAAACATTTTCCAGTATACCACAACTAAATACTCTGACTACTCCCCCTATCAAAACTATTATTCACAAAAAAAAATTCCCTCTGTCTCTCTATCTCTTTATCTTTTTATCTCTCCCCCTTTGACATCAATGAAAAAGGAAGGGGTCTGGTATATATTATGCATCAAAATGTAACCAAAACAATATGAACATAACCTTGAATTAACCTAAAGAAGAACCTATGAGACTCTCCAGGATAGCCTTCCACGATGCTTTACCTTCTTCCCATGAAACTTTTGCACTGACAAGAGTCTTGTAAAATATCTCAAGTTTATTATAGGACTTTACACCATCTATTAAAGTATTGGGACTGATATTAATCTCTAACAATTCACCAATATAGCCAAGAGCACTAGAAAAAAAAAGTATGTCTGAGTTTAATCATGTCTCTATGTGCCACAAATTTCTTAATAACACATGTCCTTCGATCTTGTAGAGAGAAGATTTTTTCCTCAAGATGCACAATGTAGGACCACCTCTAATTATCTTTATCTTCTACTAGCCTATATGTATCTTCCTGAGTGCTCAACTGGGACTCACTCGTCCTTATCTCATTTCTCATATCCAGTGTACTGCCAGACCAATCTAGGAAAAAAGAAAGTAGTTCTTGTGCCTCTTTTTCACAACCTTGTACACTCTCCAATTCCTTCATTACATGATTGTGTGCATTCACACATTTTCCTTTGATATCTTCCAAATTTCCTTCATTAGACCTTATTCTAGCAGACATTTCAAGTCTAGAGATTTAGACCTTCAAAGAATTAATCATGCTACGAAGATTCTCCACAACACAAATAGATGAATCAAAATTAACATCGGGAATAACCTTTGGAAATTCTTCCAAAGCTCTCTAAATATTTATTCTTTCATGCTCATGTTCAAGCTCGCTTTCTTCTACACCTTCTTGCTTAACAACACTCTTCCTTTTCTTCCCTGTTTTGGTCATGTTATCGAAGGTACCATCTACATTGAGATCCTTAGGTATTTCCAAAATAATTTTAGCATATTTATCAACTTCATCCTCTGACACTTCATAATCCAATTCAGATATCCAAACTAGCCTTGATTCAACTGCTTCCATGTGACATAAATCTATAAACACAAGAAAATTTATGCTTCCAGCGTATCTTTCCACAACACTTACTAGAATCCTAAACCTTTTGTTCATCTTCATCTAAAATGTTATAAATAATGTATCAAGGGAAGAATCTTGCACATCCAAACTACCAAGATTTATCATTAAGTTCATTATTTGATAGGCAATAGGCTTTGAATTTGACCATTCTATCCTTCCTATTACCAGTAGTTCTCTCAAAAAGTAAGAGTAAATAAACAACCAAATTTCCATACCGAAATGTATTCTTCTTACTCTTCTTGATCTCCTTTAAATTCTTCAAAAGATGTATACAAAGTAATTCACACAAGTCATATTCCATACCTCTTGTTACCATATCAACAATAGTATGCATCGTAGCAGTAGAAACTATAAGATCATTGTTAGGGATACAAACTTTGTGACCGATGACCATAGCATCATACCATATTACCGGATCAACAATCAAACTCAAATCAATCTCTTTCCCTTTAGAACTCGCACTTGTAACCTCAATTATCTCTTTTTCATCCATAGCCTTCAGTTTGGGAACTGATCCGAAGCAACACAAACTAGTCACAACTCTAATAGCTTCTTTGGAAATCAAATGTGCCTCATCTATCCACAGAAATTCATCATGAATTCTGCTCAACACTATTCGAATATACTTCTTCTTGAATTCAAACAAGGGAACTTTCCTCCAAATATCCAACCTTTTCTTAACTAACATTCTGCAAGCATCATGGCTCTCTTTCAATTCACTTCCCAAAGCACGTTCAACTAAACTGACAACTTCTCTTCAATCTTACTGTAAACACATGCATAAATATCTTCTATAGTAAACACTCTTGGAGGGATGCAAGGGAATGCACCAATAGACTCTTCTCACACATTCCTCAAATATCTCTTCAACCTAGCGTTATCTGCACAATTCACAACCTTTGGATCATCCATAGCAATAAAAGTAAAAGATTGTGCAAATAGGAATACCTCTAATAATGCCAACCAGAAATGTATAGATATCTTGCTTTCAAAGCTCGCTTTGAATACATCTATTATCTTCTTCAAATTCTGAAACTTTGAATTTCCTTCTAAACTTCCTTTGCACGCTTCTCTGAAAATACATAAGCCTTTAAAATTATCTGAATTTATTCCTTTCATTCTAAATGATTTTGCAACAAATGCTTCAACTTGCAGGTAGAGTGCCTCAAAAATTGTGTATGCCTCCATTCTTTCAAATTTTATAGACTTCATCCTTCACACATGTGATTGAGAAAATACATTAACCTTGTTACCACATTAAGTATACTTCTATCATGATATGACACAAGTATCGATGAGGGGGTTTATTAGATTTTTTTATGATCACTCCCCCTTAGCCACTACTTTTATTTAGAGATCGATGGGGGTATCTACACCAGAGGTTGGCCTAGATAAAACTGATGATTACTTCCTCCAAATCCTTTTTACTTCCTTTCTTGCGTCTTCTAGATCAAAGGTTTGAACATTCTTTTTCACCGGATAGATATTTTTCTTCTTTTGTTGTTACTACTAGGGTGTTCCGGATTGTTGTACTTACAACAAACAACATTCTTCTTTCCATTTTCCCTTTTATCCAACAAACTAACTTTATATATATTCTTCTTTCTCTTAGAACATTTGTCGAGAAACGATAGACAATCATTCGCTTTTCTTTTGTAGTCCTTTTCCTTATGACCAAATTTCTTGTAGTAATAACAAATACCATTAATGGATAAATACCTTTTAGCATCATATCGTTTGATAAGAGTTTTTCTGGAGTTGCTTCTTCACTCCTTGATTTGTCTATTTTTGTACTGCATCTTCTTTCCAGTGGATTGCTTTGCTTTAGAACTCTGGCCTTCCTCAAACCCTAAACCACTCTTATCTATTTCTAGTCTTTGAGAGGTAATCAATTCATCAAGCATCATCGAGCTTATCTTAAATTTATCTTCAAAACTTCTTGCCTTTTCCAAATCAGATCTCAAGATTTCTACTTCTTCTAACTTTATGCATTCATCCATCTTCCTTTGAATTTTAATTTCTTGACATTGTTCAGTTCTTTTCTTCTCATCCAATTGTTGTAGTAGGCTCGAGATGATTTCTTCTCCTTTAGTCAATAGATTGCATGCTTCCATAATTTTACTTTGCATATTTTCAATGTACTCATTTGATTTTATCAACATGTCCTTCAAAACTTCCATTTATTCTAAATATTAAGTAGAGACCACTTTCGAAGGAAAAAATTTCTCATACTCAAATTTTGGGACCTTCCTCAAGTTGTTAGGCTTCTTTTGAGGAACCAAGCTCTGATACCAAATGTTGAACATTCAGAATACTAAGAGGGGAGGTGAATCATTATTCCACAAAACATAATAAAATACACTTAAACATTATCACAATTCTAACTAAATCAGCAAGAGAGAACATAAAAACAAGTCAATGCAACCATACACATGAACACCAAGATTTTTATGTGGAAAACCCAAAATGGGAAAAACCACTGTGAGGGTTAACTCACAATATATTATATCCAGATACAAAATATTATAGGGCTCACTATCAGGAATCACTATCCTTAAAAAGGCTCACTACCTAAGTACAAAAGATTGCTAACCACCAAGATACAATGATAGTGGCTCACTACCAAAAGAGTGAACTGATAGGATACACCTTCAATGTGTAGGGTTTAGTTCCACTGAAGCTCAGAATAAGAAGTACTACCTCACATAGTAGTCGCTCAACAAAACTATACTAATCACAACTGATAAAGCATTTAGGCTCTAATCTTCTCCTATGTTTGCATTCACTTCTCCTTCTCACTCATACACACCTTAATTTTATCTTTCATCTTATATATATACAAGTATATCTTATCCATCAATTAGGTCTGCCTAATTAGATGAACAAAAAATAATCAAAACCTTCTTTTTCAGCACCATATAAGATTTAAACATTTTATCCACGTAGTGCATTATACCAAGTTGGCTATCATCCATAAAAGATAACTAGTCTTCATAATATATTACATTCCCTAAGTCGGCCAAGACTAGAATGCAATTCTCCAAACCAATAGATAATACTCAAAGAAAACACCTTATGGATCTGAGAACACATTAGTTTCCCATCATACTACCAACAAAGATACTATCAACAAAATCGTAGCAAAATAATGTTCACCTTAGTAGAATGTGGAGTCTCCCACACAATATGCCAAGTGCAGAGAAATAGTAGGATACAAAGAAACTTTTTCAGAGATAACTTTATGCTCACAACAAAAGACATCTCAAGATCTAGGATATAGTTGTCTGAATGAGTCATGAAAGCATGGTTAAGAGATTAGATTCATATCAGATCTTGTGGTAAATTTTTTACTCAAATACCAACACATTGATCCATCACAAAAGAGTATTACCGACAGAGAACAACTTTTGGTAAACCAAGCAGACTTCCCATATAGTTATCACCATGTTGACATCAATGAAAACATAGGAACAACCAACACAACCATCCATACTTCATGCTCATGTTGCAAAGCTTCCAACATGATTACTTGTGCCAACAAAAGATTGTAAAGTTTAATTGTATGAGTTTGTGTGGAAACTCCACATGTCTCATAGTGTTCAAGGTATGAAGTGATGCAGGAGAATCCAAGGTGTAAGGGCAATCCCGTGTCACCAAAAATATTTTAATTTTTCTTTGTTCGATTTTAATAAAGTCTTAGGTGATAGGAAAATAATATTTTCTTTTGCAACATATTAAATTCCCATTATGTGAAAATGTAATGTAAATTTTGGTGGGAAAAGACCCCTGGTAACTTGGTAAATGTAATTTGTAAAAGGTTAGTTCTTTGGGCATCCCACTTTTGGAGGAGGTCAACAAGGGTCATATTTTGTCATAAAGTGGGCTGCCAAAGGAATATTGCATGTTTCTTGCATGTCTTTTCATGTAACAACCATTATGATAGGCTATAAGGAATCTGTAAGAGGTGTAAGTTGTCATAGCATATCAAATTTGGTTGGTTAAGAGTCTAGGCACCCAAGAGAGGTTAGCATGCATTGTGCCACATGTCTTAAGGCATATTTTCGAACTCCCAAGACTGGGCGTACCTTTCTCAAGGTGATTTTAGGATCTTGTTTTGTGAAACCATGGTTTGTTCCCTCTTTGCTCATTCTCTATTTATTGATGCCTTATCATTTGGAGAAGGGGGGATTTTGGAGAAGTTGAGTTTTCATAACCAGATGCTACTGAAATGCTGCCAGATTGTTGAAGACATATTTTTTTCAGGTGTTGCATGTAGGATTGAAGAGGATCCCATGAACTTCATTTTGATGTAAACCATTTGCATATTTGAATGAGATAAAGTTGCAAATTTCTCTTTCATTTTCTGTACTTTTAATGTATTTGCAGCCTTCTTGCATTTTTTTTAGTGTGGTTTTGTAATTAGATTTGAAAGGGAGATTCTCATTTTTCATCATGAAGCTCATGAAGATCTTTCTTGTTTCTAGTACCACACAAATTTTTCAGGTCAGTTTGTGAAGTTATATTGTTGTTGAGGCCAACTAGGGTATGTTTGTGCCACTAATTCAAGATTGAGTGGAGTCTAAGAAGTGTTTATATATGTGGTATGGTCATGCTGACTCATTTGGGTGAAATGTAAATAATGTTTTATCATTTTTGTAGACTGCCAATGAAGATGTAGGCTAACGTGTTACAAGTTTTATAATTTATTTTTTATGGTAGACTGAATTTGTATTTTGTAATCGTGCGGATGATATATATAGAAGATCAAACATAAAGAGAATGGAATGGAAGTGTGTGAAATTCTATGAGTGCATGAGAAGAGCATGACAAGATCTGCTATAGGCCTAATGTGTAGAATTGATGACTATCAGCTATTGAAGTCATAAAATCAATCATATTTCAGTTGTTCTTTCTTTCAATTAGGGATTAGTATCTTCATTGGGTTTTAGCCCCTAAAATAAAGTCAAGTAGTTGCTTCCTTGGGTTGCAGCCCAAAATAAAAGTTATAACTATTGTTTACTTGTGAGGCTTGATTAGGACAGTAGCTCCTAGTAGCATATCTCACCATGGTTTTTCCCCTGTGGGGTTCTCCACGTAAATCTAGTGTCATATATGTTCTTGTGTGAATTCTTATCTTCTTTCATGATTTGATTAAGTGAATGCTTAATTGATATAACTTATCATCAACAATCATTAGTTGGAATTGAATTTTGAAGTATAATGATTCACCCCCCCCTCTCTCAGTATTTCAGTGTGTTCAACAATATTCACCCAAGGCAACACCATCCTCACACTTCAAATTTAGTCATTCTTCAACTTTGTCAATATAAAGGCCAAAGAGAGTAGGACTTAATGGGAAACCTTTCTTAACTCTAATGTCACTCCTAAATTTTTTTGATGTGCCTATGTGAGTTTTGATTTTTATGCAAACCTCTTCATATAGTCTATGGATAACTACTCTAAAGTGTACTAGGATACCAAGATCATTAATTCTGCACCACACCTTATGTCTAGGAACCATTTCAAAATCCTTCATGAAAAATAAAAAAATAGCAATAAGCTTCCTCTTTCTCATTCCATACTTTTTCAATTATATGCCTCAAAGTAATTATGTGATCAATTATTGAGTGCATTGGTCTAAAAATTGCTTTCCCTTTTGTTCTATTTTATTTTTCTTCTACCCACATTTTTATTTTATGCTCAACCATGATGTCGAACAACTTTGCAAACAAAAGATTGAGCATGATGACTCAATATTTGGAAAGATTGTTAACATACTCACTTTTACAAAGGGGTATTTCTAAGATGGTAACCTAATCTCTTGGAAACCCATGTTGGATGATGTTGAATATTTTTGCAATGTGAGGAGCAAGGATTTTCATTGCTCATTTTAGATATTCAACTTGATGCTCAACCATGTCCCTATCCTTTCTTGCTCATAATTTTTTTTGCATACTTAAACAATTGAGTGGTTTTTATGTTATTCTATGTTTACTCTTTTATTGATTGAAGTTCCCTCCAAAAAATATGTGGGTTATTATTCCTTAGATACATTGGTTTTTCTCTCTTTATATTCATGAAACCATGTTTTTAACTTTTACAATTTACTTGTATAACATTGTGTTCTCCTTCTCTTTACCTGTCTCCTTGATAACTCTCCTTGCAGCTTTACAATCTTCATCAAACCATTCATTTGTCAAAATTTGACCTATTTTCTTCTTATTATTCTATGTCCTTTTGCATCCCTTGAGTGCCTCTTGAATTATGTTTGTTGTACTTCATGAATTTTTAGACCCTACAATATTTTCCTTTTATTCTACATTAATTGACTTAAATTTTCCTTGAAAATATTGTAACTTTCTTAGGTTAAAAGATTTTTTCCCTTTGTTGGAGGTTAGTGAATGAATTTTTTCTATATCACATGTTGATTTTCTTTTGGCCAAGATAGAAAAATTCACACCTGGCTATGATTTTGATTTTAAATCATAAAGAGGGTCTTCAATCACAACCTCTATTATCTTGTCAATCAAGCTTTGCATACAAATAGCATAATCAATAATATTTGCTCCATTATATCTTGCATGTATACTTTCTGTAGACATGTAAAAATGACCTAAAGCTTATCACACATCCTGAATGACATTTTTTCATCATCAACATCATTATCATTTAATATCACTGCATTTCACATCATTTTCATCAAAAACCCTATTTTCCTCTATTAATTGAATGATCTTAAATTATTTAATTAATTCACGATTTTATCATTTTTGACTAATTAAATAAATTTTATTTATTTAATAAAGTCCTAATCTAACTTTATTCCTCTAGATTAATTAAATAACATCAAATATTTAATTATGTTGCTAATCTACCCCATTCTCCTAAATCAATTAAATTGTTATTACTTAATAGTCTAATTAAATCATTTTCCCCTTTTCTAAACATGAATAATTAAATTAATTATTCAAATATCATTCAAAAAGGTCAACAAAAAAATATAACCTTATTTGTTAAAGTCAAATATGACTTGCATGTTCAACTCAAAAATGTTAATTAATTAATTACCTTCAATTCCTTTTATGATTGAGCAAGTCATGACCCACCAATTGCTCACTCTAATTGGCTAACTGATTCATCTATTTCCTAACTGAATCATCTATTTCCTAACTAACCCATCTATTCCCACATAATACTCGACTTGATTTCCTCAATTCCACAGATTATGCAATCTAAATCCCTTGATTGTGCAATTAACATCCTTAATTGGATCAATCACAGAAGCTAACTGAGAAATCTAATTCCTCTCAATGGTTCTCAACCGTTGATAAGGATTTTGCATTTTTGTAATCTTGCACGTTCATCTCAAAACAATAAATTTATAAAATAACCTTCTACCTTCTCACAAATCATCTAGAATTTACATAAGCGAAGCGGTGCACAATTATCTCTTGAGCACGTTACAATTTATCATCACATTCTAGTTCAACCTTTACACACATTGAAGCTTTTGTAATGCATAATGGAGGCTTTGTATTGATTACAACATTCCGACATTCAACATAAATACAAACAAACTTTGACACGAGATGGGTAACTTTATAATTTCTTGAATTTATTGTTTGTTCTTCATTTGAATTCATTAGTTTTATATTGTTCATTTTGTGAGTAATGGGTATGGGAATTATTAATCTTGTTTTGAATTAAGCTTTGTTTAATTAATTTATTTTTTGTATGCTTCATTCCTCCCTTATGACATTTTGCCTACCAATAATTCTCAATAGCATTCATATTTTCAATAGTGCCCAAATTTATCAAAAGCGCTAAAAATTCGCATAAGTGCCAGTATTCGGCAATAGCGCAAATGTTCCAAGCAAAAGTGCTAAAAAATTTCAATTGCAACTAAAATTTGTAAAAGCGAACTTCTAGAAGGTCAAAGTGCTATTATCAGGTCAATAGCGAGAAAAATCTTAAATGTTCAATATTTTATAAAAAGGGTTCGAACATTAATTACAAGCACAAAAGGAACGAAAGAGAAAATTAAAGGCATACGTATTGGAGCCCCTACACTAGTTGGTCGTTGGTATACTCTGACTGCCTTTGACTTGTGTGGAACTCCTAGAACTCGAGGCATCATGAATCGCTATTTGCAGCAAAAAGTCTCACAAAAACTCTAGAGGCAAGAAATTTTCAAATCAAGTAGTGCAAATGAGGGGTAATTTCAACCTAATTTACCATTTAAAGCCCCCTAAAACCCTAATTTTTACCTTGGAAACCCCCTAGGTCAAAATTAGGAGCTCCCACAAACATCTAATTTATAAATGAAGGCCCTATGGCCTAATTTTTCATTCTCTACACATCTGAACTACAATTGAACCTTGTCGTGAGCCAAACCTAAAAAATAATTTTTCCGGCCAACCTCTCGAGGGGGCAGGCCAACGTTGCACTATCTTTTCACTAATTGTTGGGGCATAGTGGGGCATATAAAATTTTTTAAATCTTGATCTTAACATCAAATTCTTTGAAACAAAGCAACTAGTACTTTGTCTCAAAGAGGGGCAAAATGTAGACATGTAAAAATGACCTAACACTTATCACACATCTTGAATGGCATTGTTTCATCATTGGCATCATTATCATTTAATATCACTACATTTCACATTATTTTCATCTAAAACCTTTTTTCCCTCTATTAATTGAATAATCTTAAATTATTTAATTAATTCACTATTTTATCATTTTTGACTAATTAAATAAATTTTATTTATTTAATAAAGTCCTAATCTAACTTTATTCCTCCAAATTAATTAAATAACATCAAATATTTAATTATGTCACTAATCTACCCTATTCTCCTAAATCAATTAAATTTTTATTACTTAATAGTTTAATTAAATTATTTTCCCCTTTTCTAAACATGAATAATTAAATTAATTATTCACACATCATTCAAAAAGGTTAACAAACAAATATAACCTTATTTGTTAAAGTCAAAGATGACTTGCATGTTCAACTCAAAAATGTTAATTAATTAATTACCTTCACTTCCTTTTATGATTGAGCAAATCACGACCCACCGATTGCTCACTCTAATTGGCTAACTGATTCATCTATTTCCTTTAATTAACCTATCTATTCTTCAATCTCACGGAATAATCAACTTGATTTCCTCAATTTTAGAGATTATGCAATCTAAACTCCCTAATTGTGCAATTAACATCCTTAATTGGATCAATCACATAAGCTAACTGAGCAATCTAATTCCTCTCAATGGTTCTCAACCGTTGATAGGGATTTTGCATTGTTTTAATCTTGCACGTTCATCTTGAAACATGAAATCTATAAAAATAACCTTCTACCTTCTCACAAATCATCTAGAATTTACATAAATGAAGCGCTACACAATTATCTCTTGAGCACATTATGATTTATCATCACATTCTAGTTCAACCTTTACACACATTGAAGCTTTTGCAACGCATAATGGAGGATTTGTATTGATTACAACAATCTAACATTCAACATCGATACAAACACACTTCGACATGAGATGGGTAAGTTTATAATTTCTTTAAAATTCATTGTTTGTTCTTCATTTGCTAACAATTGTTTCATTGAATTCATTAGTTTTATATTGTTCATTTCATGAGTAATGGGTATGGGAATTTTCTTAATCTTGTTTTGAATTAAGCTTTGTTTAATACATTTGTTTTCTGTATGCTTCATTCCCCCCTTACGACACTTGCCAGAGTAATTCCATCTACCCATACCATTGCAAATAGCCAAATAAAAAATGCCACATAAAACAAGTAATTCTTCACCAAAATGGTTGATATCCCCATTATCCACTTAACATCTTGACTATTGTTGGTTTTCCTCTTTCGTTAGCCATAGAGAATTGCTATCCTCCTTGTTGCACAAGATGACAATTTTTATCATTATTTTTCTTCACATTAAAGTCGCCCACTCTAAGAACTTCTCCCTACTACAATAAAAATGAAATATCATTTTTTAGCACTACAAAGGGTCCTTATAGTCTAACCCATTTTTTTAGATTTTTGACACCAAGGGGGTAAAATAACATGGTGCAATTCTAATGTGGTTGTCGCTCTCAAAAACATTTAACTAGATGTATTGCTTATTTAGGTCTATTTTTCTTGAAGAATATTTTTTCCATGTGCTTCTTTTATTAAGACTATTATGCCACTATATCCCTTGCGATTACTAAGTATATCATTCTAAATCATAAATTTTAGGTAACCTTCAAGAGTAGGTGTTTCCATGAAACCCATGGCCCCTTCTCCATGGGTAAACTCTATAGTTCCAATACCCTAGTTTTAAGTGCTCCTAGGGGGGCCTACCATTTGGGTTGGAGCCAAAGGCTCGAGTTAGAATTTTTTTTTTTTCACCTATCCTTGCTCTATTAGAGACATTGCTACCATTGTTAACCTTGATTTCCCTTTGTTATTCTCTTATTATTTTTTTGTTTTGGGACAAAACATTGGTGGTAATGGCTTTTCATTTTGCAACCACATCCTTTTACCTTCGTCCCTTGTTGCTCTTACTTTGGCCAATTCCACTCTTCTTGTCTCTTCTTGCAATGAGGTTAAATATTCATCTAAAAATAAACAAGTTCCCTTCAAAAGCCTTTTTTTTCTTAGAAGATAGAATTTGTCTTTTGTACTCCTTAAGGAAACTTTAATTGGCCTAATACAATTTTCACTTAATTTTTGAACCTTTCTTTCTTGGAAGACTTGTCCCTTAGAAAATCACTTGTAAGATTGTAGGTACTCTCAATTTTGTTGTAATCTCTAACCCCTCTAATAATTATATTTTTTTCTCTTTCCTACTCTACGTGTTCTCTCTACTTGTTCTTTGCTATCCTTTTCCATTGTCACATCTATCCCACCGATTGGTATTTTAACTACTTGAGTCCATGATTTGACATCCTTTGAGTTGATTTCCCTATTAATTCATTTTTCTTTATTCCTTGAGTGCTTGTTGTTGTAAGGATTGTGTTCCACCCTTTGATATTTTTGGGTGTACTAAATTTAAGTTTTCTTTTATCAATTATTGCATGGATTTTCATTCATGATTCCCTGCTTCTATAACCATTTGCAATGCTACCATTTGTTATTTTAGTACTCTATTTTCTTCTACTAAAGCTTAATTTGCCGCCATTTTGCCAAAAGGATTGATTTCACTTTCTTGTTGCATTTATTTTCATACATTCTATCCTATTTTTGACATTTAGCAATTCTTGTACATATAAATCTGCTAACTAGGTGAGAGGAGTTGAGATGGAGCAATATAAATCTTCTTCCCAAGGTCCCTACCATCTTGCCCTTCCACTTTTTGTGTCATATTCTTGATTGACTGAGTTTTGGCATTTGTATGCAAGCCACGATTTTCTTCTTTTGCACCTATTTTCTTTTTTATTGTTCGAGTTTCACTCAAAATACTCTACATTTTAAAATACCTCTATATAATTTTGCATTTACCCAAACTCATTTTCCACTTTATTAATTTTCACTTGCCCTAAATGTTTACCTCATAGTTTCATTTTCCATTTTCAAATATGGTTGCAGTATGTTTTCCATTATAAATGTCTTATAAGAAAAACATATAGAATAAAAAACCAAAAGAAAGATGGAAGGTAAAAGATATCAGCTGACCTGGACCTACAGTTAAGCCTTTTCAACTTTTGGGGATCCACATCCCAAACTTCTAAATCTTCACCACCTCCTCAAACTTACCCCACCTTCCACTTGTTGAGGGCCACAAATAGAGAAGTGGAACAGCAAAAGTTACCAAATCCAAAGCTGCATACTAAAAGCTTGAAAACCCTTTAATGAAGTCATGTGCAAGTGTCTGTAAATGCTCCAGTGGATCCCACCATCAAGAGCTTCCAACTATCTATCATACCAATGTGATTGGTAGAAGAACAGCCATCCTAAATACAAGAGAGAGTTGGAGAGATTTGCCTACACATTATTTTAGCACTCTGCCCTCCAATGAACATTTGCAAATTTTCAGGAGGGGCAGTACACTTGACAGAGACAAGCATGACCATGGAATCCCCTTCGAAAACAACCTAGACGTTTTTTTTCTTAAATTTTTAGCTGACAAAAATGACAATGACAATTAAAATGATGACAGAAGAAAAAAAGACCATTTTCAAAAGTGTTTACATAATAATCACCTACTGGCCAAGGCAACATGCAGTTATAAAAAAGAACATGTTGATTGAAAAAATTTAGAAATCTGTGGAGAGTGGCTGGCAATAAAGCAAAAAAAACTCATAGTTTGACAGTTACTTTCCATAACTGAATGTAATGGAGAGAAGGTGCTCTTGGAAATATATAAATGTCTTATGTAAGGCTGTATAGAAGTTTGGATGGTAGAGAATGTAACAGATCTGTAACAGGAGGAAAATTCACATTGTATCCTCTCTCTCTTCCATTCTTTTCCTCCCTACTCATCTTTTATTCTTTCCTTGATAGTGAACATAGAAGATCTAGATTAAGCTTAGATTACTAGCTTTATTTTCAATATTTCAAGGTTTTTAAAATCTGTTTATATCTATTTTAATGTTTGGTTATGAGAACATTGAATTTCATTTGTACTCATAGCTTTAATTACTATTGTGTCTTTATCCGTAGTCTCTTAAACAAAATAATGCTCACGTGATCTTTGAGTTACATCATATTTAGTAGTTACAAAAAGTTTATGAGGATTCTCATTCTCTTAAGGAGGCATAATGATAAAACTCATGTAAGACATGAGCGATCTTTGAGTTACATCATATTTACTAGTTACGAAAAGTCTTCGAGGATTATCATCCTCTTTAAGGGGCATAACAATAAAACTCATGTAAGACATGAGTTCATAGATTTTTTTGTCAAGAGATATCAAAAGCTTGGGAGTTTTTTTCAAGGGTTATTAGAGTTGTAAGTTTCAGTCAAATACTAATAGCTTTTTCCTTTTTAAATTATGGAACTTTGTCCAAGGGGTTGATCTAAATTGGTTAAAATGTTGGGTTTTCATTGTGGAGACCCAAGTTCAAATCCCCATAGGGTCATCTAAAAGTGGTATTCAAAGTTGCGGCTCTTGGTCTTCCATACTTGAGTTTTAATGTGGATGTGATTTCTATATAAAGTGGATTTCTAAATAGTGACCCTTGGTCTTCCATTGATGATTTCTAGTGTGTTTACTCATAAAGAGCTACTCTTGGTCTTCCATACTCGGCTTTTAATGTGGATATGATTTCTATATAGAGCGGATTTCTAAGAAGTGACCTTGGTCTTCCATAGGTGATTTCTAGTGTGTTTACTCATAAAGAGCTTGTATTGGTCTCATGTTGATGCTCGTATGAGAAAAATATTTGTAATTGATATGTAATATAAAAAAAATTGAAACTTTGCTTGTAATTTTTTTATCAATCTTACTAGATTATATTTTTTTAATATATTGAAATCTAGTGTTGCTTACAAATAGATGTACTAATCTATTTTTTACAATATATTTTTAAATATGTTAAATGAATTTAATCATACATAATAAACCATTTTCATCTACATATTATATTTTATCTATCATACTTTATAATGTTAGCATTTCAATGGTGAAGTTTTGTATCACTTGCAAGTAACCACATCTAGTGAAAACTTCTTGTTTGTGTGAGTTTATTTGTTCCATTATACAATCACACATTTAATTCCATTTCTATTAAGGAAGAGAGCAACTTCATATCTGCTATATTATCTCTTTTCAAAATTTTCCAAGTGATGGTCTACACATTTAATTCACCTATGGTTCCTCTTTTTAATAATTTTCTGCCTTAATTTTCCTTCTATTCCTTGGTTGTTTGTGTTTTTAGTAAAATATAGAAAAAACATAAACCCCTATAATATGATAGTGTTTCCCCTCTCAAATATAGAGGGAATATTTTTAAAAAAAATTATAAATTTTATGATTGCCCATTAGAAGAGTTGCTAAAACTTTATCAAGGATTAAGGCAACAAAAACAAGCAATAACAAGCATCAAATTTCAAATATTTTTATAGAGACTAATTTTTTTTATTGATTCAAGACTTGACATAGATTCATTCACATTAGACAAGCTAGAAACAACTTCAACAATAGCTATTGATAAGTATTTTAATATATTTTTGGCTAGAATGAAAATATTTTTGTTTGAGGGTCCTTTTCATTTAATTCATGGTGTTCCAAAAATGGATAGAGAGAATGAAGTGGAGCCACATTACTAATCTCTCTCAACCATTTTAAAAGCAATGATACCTTGATGATCCCTGGTTGCAAAGTATTTTTTGTGTTGATTAAGGACTTGTGAGTTTTTAAGAATGAGAGGATTGTATGTTCTCAAATGACCAAATCATTTTTACAAATTAATTGGATAGAGAGCCCTCCCAAATCAATAGTTTTGCAAATGACCTTATTCTTGAAGAAAGACTCAAGAGATTCTCTAAAAAATCATCAAGTTTTAGAGAGATTAAAAACTTGTCATTCAAGTGAGGAGGAGTAACCCTAGCATCCTCTACTTTCAAAGTTTCATCAAGAAGCTTTTGGCTTTAAGATAGGAATACCATAAATACATCAAATAAATACATCCAATCAAGGGCAACAAGCTAATTCATCTTATCAAATTCAATGTATGGATCATAAATAAGGGCTCACAATAATGATCTTCCTACAGTCCAAGATGTTTTATCCAAAACCATTTTTTTTATACAAGTTCTTTTAAATCTAAAAAAAAAAACATCTTTGAATGATTTTGTTAGGACCCATTTCCACAAGCCTCGAAATTGCAAATTTTCCAATTCTAGTGCCCCTTTTAGTATTTTGGCCCAACCTAGATCCCATCATTGATAACCAATCAAATAATTTCTTCAATGGGCCTTCTGTGTCAAATTCATGCTCAGTGTTATGCTTTGCATCCCCTACATTCTTTACATGTGCTTAAATGTCTCAAAGTGCATAAATTTTTAAGTGTCTAGGAGTCTTTGCTTATTTTCTATTATTTTACAAGTTTGCAGAATTTTCATACGCTTGGAAAAAGTATGTTGTTCCCTCCATTTCTCACATCCCTAATTCCCTTATTCACTTTGCAAGATTTTAGAACCCAATGGATGTTTGGACTTCCCCCTTAATACCACATAATCCATTCCCCAACATTCTTACTAAAAGACCCAACTTCCTCTTGTAGACTTGCTAAATTTTCTCACACTTCCACACATGGTCAAAATTCCTTGAATTCCCACATCTCTACAAATTGCTTCCTCTTGTGGAGAAAGACAAGGTTTTCTTGCACTTTTAGACCTTCTCCATTTTTTTTCTTCCTCCACATTCCAACATTATCATTCCTCCTTCATCTATTGTGGATTTTTGGACATCTTTTGAGCTTCTAGATTTTCCCCATTTCCCTAAGGACTTGTAAAATTTCCATGGAATCATGTTCTTACTTCCAATTCTCAAATTTTCTCTCAACCCCACAATCTCATTTTTTTTCCTTTTTCCTTCATTATAGACTTGTGATCTTCTTTTTTACTTTCTTCACTACTTTTAATTCCCCATGTCTATGTTTGTCTTGCATTACCACATTCCCCCAAGCTCAAGCTTTTTCGTATTTCTCAAATTCATCCTTTCAAAACTTTCATTTCTAGCATGTTTGATGTTCATGATATAGTTCCCCTCACTCACCTTTTATCCACCCCACCTAATTTCTATTTTGGGCACAAGCCTTTGAGGATACTTCTTGTGAGATGAGGATTGTCAGGGTGGGTTGATTACGCTTGATCCAAGATGAATCAAATCATAACTTAGCCACTACACCTCAATCAAAAACTATCATTCAAATTGAAAGTTAAACTAAGAATTTATTGAAACTGAAAGTTACAAACTATGAAAATAGTTAAATTCCTACTCTAACCCATTTGAAACTTATCCTGTTTTGGAATTGGTCTCGTGTTGATGTGGAACAATGACCTTTTCCCAATCCTGTGATCAGTGAGTCTGTTTCACTCGATTCTATGGAAGAGAATCGATGAAACCATTGTGATAAATGGATGAAAACTTGATTTATGATAAATAAAATATGATGCAAGCTAAATTAACATTATTTTATGCTAAAATTGATCTAACTATGTAATTACTAAGCTAATCTAAGTTAATTCCAAGCTAAAAGATGGAAACCCTAATTTATAAAAAAAACTAAGATGGATGCATGGAAGCCATTAATGGATGTATTAAGCTATTATGCAACTAAAATGAACAAAATTAAGCTAAAATTGAGTAAATTGAGAGTGTGGATGCAAGTGATTTCAATAGCATGAGCTTGCAATTGAAAGATGGATCCATTTGTCTCCAAATAGTGTTCTATTTATAGGAGAGAAAATGAGAAATGGATGGTTGAGATCAAAAAGATTAATCAATGGTCAAGAATGGAGGAAATAAGAGGCATGGATCGTGAACTCTCATCAATGGATGTGAATGCAAGATGAGAATTAATCAAGGGCTCACATTTTCTCCAAACAAACACACTTTTGACCTACACACACAGGTCATTAGGTGACTTGCTCAAGAGGTTAAAGGTTTAGCTTGTTCAAGAAGCCAAGTGAGATGATTGGAGGAGAGAGAATATTCTCATGGGTGAGGATAAAGGTATTTTGCAAATTAAAAGAATTTTTTAATTGTGCAAAAAAGGAGATAAGGGATATTCCATGGGAATATTCCCCTTTTGGAGGAAAATTAGTTTAATTGTTAATTAAATAAGGTTTAATTGCACAATTAGGGGATTAGAAGAATTAAAGTGTTATTGACTAAATTAAATAATTTAATGAATGAGGGAGAGATGAAATGATACTTAATTAAATAGCTTAGGGTTATTTAATTAAATAAAATGATTTAGGGAATTAAATTAAATAGTTTGATTTTTTTTAATTTAATGAGATGAAGTGTTAGTGTGAAAGGGGGTGAATTAACCCGATTTAAATTAATTAGGTTAATAGATGAAAATGGTACAATTAATTAATTAGCTAGGCTAATTCAATCAATTAAGAAAAAAGAGGATGGATTCTGAGAGGAAATGATGTTAGTAAACCCAATTCAAGTGTATGATATCATTTAGTACATTTTTCAATGTCTACATTTTTCCCCTCTTTGAAGTGAGGTACCCGCTGCTTCGGTTCAAAGATCAATGCTTTTTGGACCAAAACTGCTGCTTCAATCAAAAAATAAAAAAATTCTAATTTTTTCAATTTTTAGATACCTCGCTGCTAAAGGATTAAGCTAATTCCCTACCCCCTCGATAAATTGGGCAAAAAATTTGGATTTTGGGTTGATTTCTCGATAAAGATGAAAAGCTACCCTGAGTGTCCAAAGAGGCTCCAAGATGCAAGAATTATTCCAAAAACGCAAAAAAATGATGCAAAATAAGGTCCAAATTGGAAAAATTAGTGAAAATGATGATAAACCCTAGCTTCAAGGTGAAATTAGGGGAAAAAACCCTAATTTTCTAGCTTAAATAAGCCAAGAAGGGTCACTTTCAATTCATTCAAGTGCATTCACACCTTGGAGATTCTTGTTGTTTTGAGCTCTGACCCTCTGACGAAATGACATGATGAGAGCTCCCCAAGCACATTTTCGATCGAGTTTGAGAGTATCAATGGATTCCAAGCTCAGGACCACCGGTATGTAACTCAAAACTTGATTTCAAATTTGAATTTTTGATGCATTTATTGCACCTTAAAGTTTAAACTTTAGCAGCATCACTATATAGCGATGCCCATTTGAAAATCAACAATGCTAAAATGATTTATAGCGATGCATATTTATATAGTGACACACTTTACGATTTAAAATTATGGTTACTAATTTTAAATTGTGATGCATTTGTGTCTAGCGGAACACTTATCAATTTATAAATTAGGGTTAGGGTTTCCAAAGCTTAAATCATGACGCACATGTATATGGCGATGCACTTTGTGATTTGCAATTTGAAATGCCTTCGGGCGTCGCAATTTGAAATTTAAATATAGTGATGCTATTGTGATTTCTAAGTTGAAATTTTCAAATTGAGTCAATTTTTTTCGATCTTTGACGTCGTGTGCTTCATGAGTGTAGGAGGTCATTACACCATTGATGTCATGTGAGCACAGGCCCACAGTGTTGGAGAGGCTTGATGGTTTTTCAAAGTTACGCCAGAAGCATCTAGGAGAGATCGGCCTTTGGTATGTTGCATATGTACCCCTCATCTAGTGATGATGACTGCTCTATGCAAGAGATGGCATAGTGAGACTTCGTCCTTTCACCTTTCGACTGGCGAGGCTATTGTGACCTTGGAGGATGTATGGTGGATTCTTCATTTGTCGATACATGGTGAGCGAGTGATCTTCAATGCTAACGTCAGGTACAATTCCTATCACGAGGTGATGGAGTTGGAGAACATTGCTCTTGTTACATCACAGATTGACCTCAAGATGTATAAGGGGAACATGCCCACATTTTGATTGATTATCACAGCCATCATTTCAGGTTTGGTTGCTCTTGAAAAACATAGTAGAGGGTTTATCCCAGGATGGGGATTGGCATGGCATAGGAGGACTCTATTCGCATGGGGGCCAATGATGTTGGCCTCACTATATCATGATATGCATGAATTTGTGTATTATGATGGGAGAGCCATTGATGCAGGGGTGACCTTACTACACATTTGTGCATGGGAGCATATTGTTGTGCTTTGACCGATAGTGAAAATGGAAAATGTCGAGCCAGATGATCCTATGATTTGGCAGTACAAAGGTGCGATTAATTTGTGGCACACTGGAAAAATTGGGCTCATGTACTAGCAATGAGTTTCAAATGACATGATAGTTTTTTGATGGCACCCATGGCTATAGATGCCACCATGGTATGATGATGCTCAACAACTATTATTTGTGAGACAAACCCAATACATACAGGGTCGTGAGCATATGATTATTGAGTGATACCTAACGGATAGAGTAGCATGGTAGTTTGGGGAGGTTCAGGACATGCCAGATGATGCCTATAGGGCTATTTTTGCAAGGTCTACATGAGAGGTTCCCACATGGGGGCCTACTACTCAAAATCCAGATGTAGTAGATAGCTTTCGATAGTTAGCGACTCAACCTTGGGCCTACGACTAGGGTTAGGTGGTAGTGATGACTACGCCTACTAATGATGTCTGGTTCACACCTCCTTAGAGACTTACAGATCCAGTAGGTGCTCATCCTAGAGGGAGACCTAGAGGTAGGGAGCGGGAAGAAGATGGGGGTAGGGACAGGGTGGCCAGGATTGCCAAGATGGATAGGTTTTAGGGGCTCCACTAGTTATTCAGCAACCTCCCTAGTAGCCTCCAGTTCAGCAACAGGGTGCACAAAAGTTGAGTGTACAGTAGAAAGTAGCACCGCCACCACCTCTAGATGCCAGAGATGCTTAGATATAGCAGCTACAGTAGTAGGTGTAGATTTTGACAGGTGAGCAGGATTAGGCCCACCAACATATTTTGGCTATTACTACTAAGCGAGACCAGGCTAGATAGCAGGTGGTTGCCATTACAACAAAGAGGGGCCATGCCCGATAGGAATTATAGGATGTTTCCATAGAGAGAGATCAGGAGATCAGTCAGTGGCATCAGTTAGAGGCCATGGCGACAACTAGCTAGGGTAGGATGGTATCTGTTAGATTGTATAGAGAGGTTGTGACAAAAGAAGCCTATTATAGGATGCATTACCATCGGGATATTCCACAGGCACTCAGACAACCTAATTTTTCATAGTGGAGCGATGCACAGCCTAGGGTTGATGATCAACCAAAGAGGCAGGCCAGAGAGGGTAGCAACCATCAGGGCTAGCTCTCATGTATAGACACTTTTTGAATTTTGTTATCCCATTCGTTATACAGATATACATTCATGGGATCCTTTTTGATAGCCTTGGATATTGTATTTTTGATCGATATACATACACTAATCCAGATTTTGTACCATGGAATTCATTTTTAGATATATATATATGATAAGGAGATGGATTCTATATGATGTGTTCATCGTATTTCATGCTTATTATGTATGGATGCATATGATATGAGATGCTTATATTTTATTATGTATGTATGCACTTTAATTTCAATGCCTATGTGATATGCGATGATATATGAGATGGAATGAGATGCAATATTATGTTCTTTTTCATTATCTTTTCATGATATGTGATGGAATGATATGATATGCAAATAATATGGATGTGTTTCTTTTTTTATTTTTCATGCAATTTATGATGTGATGTATGCATGTGGATGTATGGATGGATAATGTAGATGTTATGCTTATGATATGATATGTGATGTATTCTTATGATATGTGCAACGATTTAAGATGCTTAGAATAACAAATCTATATTATTCGTCACAACTTAAATGATGATGCAAAATGTATGATGATGATGTGATATGCTATTGATGCAAGATGGATATTTTATGATTATGCTATGATTATGCTATGATTATGAGATGCATGTATGATGATAATGTGTGGATGTAGAATGGATGCATTGATGATTTTTTTGTTGACTGTCATGATACCAGGTTAGCACAGAGAGAATATAGAAGAATAAAGAATGAATGACTGTTGATTTCGATGATTCCTTCAAAAGATCCAACAAGTCTATGATCCACCAAGACTTTATTTAGAGAGGGTGATGAGAAATGCAAGATGATGGGGTGCTCACCTTTTAGGATTGGGATTTTCTGTCATTCCTTATTGTTTGGTATAACACATAGACACGATGCATCAAGGTGTTGATAACCAGGACAACATTGTATCTAGTGTAATGGAATTTGACTCGAAAAATAGATAGTTCCTATTCACACCTTGACATATGGAAACCTCGTTGGAATGTAAGTTAGAAGCTTAGAATACATTGGACCAAAGCATACGCAATAGTCAACAACATACTCCAAACAACTTCCCTACACACAACTAAGCAAGTATGTGCAAATATTATTTTACAAGAGTGCCTACAAGTACAACAAATGAAAGATAAGTATTGATGCCCCATTCCTTTCTCTCTAAATCGTTTTAGATAGACATCATCGAGAGGTCTTCAAAATGGGTCAATAAGATAAATAATAAGAAAAGATCATAAACAAATAGTCAATTGAGAAAATCCAAAGGTCTTTCCTCTAGTCGGGCACTGGGGAAAAAAAGAAACTCGCTTTGGTTAAATGGGATAAGGTTTGTCAACCGAAAAGTTGTGGTGGTCTTGGGATAAGAACCATTTCTAATTCTAATAAATCTCTTATGGACAAAGTGGGTTGGGATTATCTGAGGGATAGGAAGGACTAGTGTGAGATAATGAATTCCAAATACCTTTTGAACTGGTCGTTGATTGACTGCCTTTTGAAGGCCCACCCTATGGGGTCCTTGGTTTGGAAAGGTATCTACAGTCTTCAGGACCTTATGAGGAATTCCCGATCAAATGGAAGATAGGTAATGGTAATAAAATCAGATTTTTGGAGGATTCTTGGTTACATGACTCTCCGCTAGAATCTTCTAAGTTCAGATTTCTTAAGGGTAGGGCTCAACAAATGTTTGGTATATATATTAGTGATTATCTTTTTGGACCCTTGAGAGCTAGGAAATGGAATGACATTAGTCTTTGCTGTCATTTATCCCCTAATCAATGTCTTCTATCCAAGAAGCCTCGGGAGTTACTCTCTCTCACTAGGATACCCCCTTCTCACCGTGGGGATGAATTCTTCTAGATCCATGATAATCAAGGTGATCTTACTATTAAATCTACTTACAGTTAGCTGTCTAATCAGGGTGTGGTCAATAATATATGGAAAAAGGTTTGGAATAGATGCATGATACCGAAAGTTAACTTCTTCTGGTGGAATCTATGTCATAATTGAATTCTTACTCAGGATAATCTAAGGAAAAGTGGATTCCAAATCCCCAATAGATTCCTTTTGTGTAAATGCAACGAAGAATCGGTTGATCATCTACTGTTACACTAACCCTTTGCTGCTAAGGTGTGGGAGTTCGATTTTGGAAGGTTGGGGATATAGTGGATTATGTGTAAGGACATCACATCCTTTATTTTGAGTTGGTCTGGACCCTTTACCCATCTGTTAACTGGTAAAATATGGAACCAAGTTCTTCCCATTATATGTTAGTGCTTATGGAAAGAGAGGAACAATAGAATCTTCAGGAACACTGAGATGAATCCGAAAGGGGTATTTGGTATAGGAGCTCGGCTCATTGCGGAAAATATCTCTCTCTTCAAAGGGAAAACCCTGGATAAAGGTCCTACTAAGATGGAAATAAGCATAGCCAAAGCTTGGCATCAGAACCTGGATGCCAATTCGTATGAAAACTCCAAAATTATAGCTAGGAGAGCCACTATTTGGAAACCCCCTGACAGGGGCTGGTTTAAACTAAATTTTGATGGGGCTACTAAGGGCAACTTGGGCAGAGCAAGTATAGGAGGTGTGATCAGGGATCATAGAGGAAATTTGGTGGCTGGTTATGCTAGGGGGATTGGTCTTCATTCTTCTATGATAGTAGAAGCTAGAGTGCTATTAAAGGGCTTCCAAAGAGTTGTTTCCTTGGGGATAGAGAACTTGTACATTGAAGGTGACTCTAAGTCCATTATTGATGATATTAATTTTGATAGAATACTAGGGTGGAACACTAAGGATATTCTTCTTGACATTAGATTCCTTGTGTCTAAATTAAAATTAAAGGTGGCCAATCACATTTACAAAGAGGGGAACCAAGTGGCTAACACCTTAGCCAATTTTGGCTCTCACTGGAAATTGTCCAAATGCTAGTGTGATTTAAGTTTACTTTCGCCTAATATTCAAAGTATTATAGTTAAGGAACAAAGCCCTTACTTGACCCATGATGAAAACACATGTGCTTAGCTGGATTTCTGGGGGGTCCACATGCTTTTTTGTTGGGATATGTGGTCTTATAGTTTTGATGAGATGGATGATTAGCTGTATCGATGTGATGGTTAACAAGTGGATTTTTTCAAATTATAGGATGGAGCCCGTTTGGAAAACGGAAATCATGTTTTGATGTGGCAAGTATTGGATGATTAATTCTAAGCTGGACCGTACTTGTCATAATCTCCTAATGGGGATTTACTTAAAATCGTGGGTTTTCAAATTCTTTGTTTTCGATTTTGATGTGACTTGTAATTATGAGACAAAGCTCCTTTTTGGCTTTTCTTTATCCACTATTTTGGTTTTGTGCCTTATAGCTTCTATCTATGGTATAACTAAAGTTGACCAACCCTTAAATACTATCAATTTAGAGATTTCTAACTATGGCCCCATGGCTATCCTACCTAGAATTAAGTATTTATGCTATGTGGAAGGCAATCCTTCCCTGTCGATCATGTCCTTTTTGCTTAGTTGTTTATGTGAGGAACTCCTCATTAATGCCTCTGCTAAGATTGTTTTAGGGAAATTATTTACTCACTCGTGTGACCTATCCTTAGGCTTGATTCCCAAAGATTTCCATTTATGGCTTAAATGCCTTATTGTGCGGGTGATTTTTCACCTTGCAATTCTCTCTAACATTCTAGTTTTTTAGGGTTCTTGGTTATACTGTGCACAGTGCGGATTCATGGGGGGTGATAGGGTGCGGACATAGCCAGATAATTGCAATGAATTTTGCAAGGATCCGTTGGTCTGGCACATTTGTGTCAAAGGTGGCATTGCTCCTCTAATGGAGAGACTTGTGGGCCATGACCCTAATCTGTCGACCCAGTTCCTCAACTCTTGGAAGAATTAACATGTGTCTCTGGGAGGCATCTCCTTTATGGTGGATGCGGAAGTGATTGCTCTGGCATGAAGCATCCTAAACATTCGAAGACCCAGGACATTGTTAGTATGGAAAAATTCTTTGTGGGAGATGAGAAGGCGGTGCGCAACCAATCTGGGTTTGAATAGGAGGCTCTTCCTCAGCCATGGAACTAGGTGTGTCTTGCACTGATGAAATATGTCACGCTAGAAGGAAGGTACAAGACCTATTACTTCTACCATTTTCCCTTGTTAAATCACCTAAGGCATGAAGTTTTACTGAGCTTTCCCTTTTTCTGCTAATGGACCTTGAAAACTCAGTCGAAAAATGTGTGGAGTCTGTTGCTTTAAATCCCAATGAGCCTACTCCCCTGCCACTCCACCAGGATCTTATCCTAAGACTCTACCACTTTCATCTGGCTTTATGCCCTCCAAAACCCATTTCGGCCATCTGAATTGAGGAAATTGAGCCCCCCATTGAGACTAGCTTATCTCTAACTGAATCTAAAGGCCCTATCAAGAAGAGTCACCTAGTCCCTGCTAATTCTCAGAAACCCAAACCTACTACCAAAAAAATTAAGGGTATCGAGGGAGCTACCCAAACCAGTACAATGACTAGCATGTGTGACCTCAAGTCTACCCTTGCTAAGACTTCCAGTAAGCCTGCTCCAAAAAAGAAAGGTAAGGAGGAGAAGGTGCCTCCGAATAAAGGGAAAAGTGTTGTGAGAAAGGACTTGTTGGGTGATATGGTGGTTTCAGAGACAATGGTTATTGGATGTGATGCCATCATTCGGTGCTCTGGCAAGTCGGCAAAGAATAGGAAAAAAGTGCAGGTTAGGGATTTGGACACCGAAGAGGAGCTGTCAGACAACAAAGATAGTAGAGTTGAAGAAGTGTTGGAAGGTGAGGAAAGTGAGAAAGCCAGAGGTTCCTCATCCATTCCTAACAAGGGTAAAGCTCAGAAGGAGGTTTTGGCCTCCCACTCATCGAAACCATTGGATATTGAGCAAAATGATCCTGACTACACTACGAGTGGCGGGGAGGAGCTTGGTGTGCTGAAAGAAAGAATGGACAAAATGGGCAAAAAATTTAATGGTTTGACCAGATTCACAGTCAAATTAGTTTATTGTGTCGCTAGTACCCTATCGGCTATCACGAAGGATGAGATGGAGATGAAGAAGACTGAAGAAGACCGCCAGGAGTGGATTGGTGATGATTTGGTTCAGCTTCTGTCAAAGAAATGGGAAAATGCCAGGTAGTCTGCTGCTGGTTTGTTGTTGGTCCGAGTGTTGTTAGTCTGCGTCTATTTTTGGTTTAGTGTTTTTTTTGTATTCTTTTTTAATCTTGGACTCTATTGGCCCTTGTGGCTCTTTGTGAAGGGTAAAACACCTTGAAAATGTTGCTTACTTTATCAAAAATAGTCAGTGTTATCTATATCTCTTGCCTAGTTTAAGTTTAGCTAAGGTGATGTATGATACTGATGTCCATCATAGGAAGGATACATCGTAGGACATGTTGATCAGATGGTTGTTTGATATTAGGATGATGGTGCTAAGATGAGGCATTTACCTATGATCTAGAATTTAGATTTTGACGATTAGGTTCTCACTTTACGACTTGCTACACTTGTTTTCTATTTGTTTTTACAAAGGGTGAAGGTTTATTTTAGGTGAAAGCGAGATGGAATGGGTGTTTTTGGATTTTCTGGAATATTTCAATGTTTTTAGTATTTTGAAATGTTTTGAGGTTGTTTTTTTGTTTTTTTGAAATTTTTACAAATGTTTAGATTTTCGGTTATTTGAGGCTATTTAGGGTTTTCCAAGATATTTGAGGCTATTTAGGCCTTTTCAATTTTCAAATATTTTTGTGTTTTCAATTTTCAAATGTTTTTATGTTTTCGGAATATGTGGATGTTTTTGGGATTTTCAAAGTTATATATATGTTTTTGGTATTCTCGAGGGTTTTACAAATGTTTTTGGGTTTTTTGAGATATTTGGATGTTTTCAGATTTTTGAAAGTTTCAACCAAGAACCTAACCTAAAGACCTATCCTAGGGGCCTCGAGGGTTGATGAAAGATAAGCATTGCCTATGTTATACACGTAGAGACCACATAGTTCAACTGACTCGACTCCTTTTTACAAGATGAGATATGAACATTTGAGAGATGTCAGTTTATTATGATAGAATCCTAAAGGACTAACCTAGGGTGCCTCAGTGGCACATCAATGATGGTCTTGCCTATGTTCAAGCTTAGAGATAATGTATTTCGACAAGGGGACTCTATTTTTTGGATTTTCAATGTTTGAACTTTTTAGAGTTTTTGATGTGTTTTTGGATGTTTTGGATTTTTCCTTTACAATTTTCCAAATGATTTTGGATTTTCTGACGAATGTCTTACAAATGTGGTTTTTTTGATAAGATTTTAAGGTAAACGCTACCTAGATCATGATGTCGATGTCACATTGTGAGATATAAGACATGGATCAAGAGTTAAATAACCTACTCCCAGTGTATAGAAATTCTTCATAATGAAATGGATAACCAAGATATGTAATGTATATGCGAAGAGTTTGACAGAGTTTTAGCATGCTAGATATGGGCTATGGGACTTCATGAGATAAAATGGTAAAGATCATGTTAATAGTTTTCCATGAGTAGAGTTGAAGTATATGTCGAATCTTTGTCAAGATCAAGATAAAGTGGGATATCTAGATGAATCTGGATTGGATGGATGGGGGGAACATTGGATTTATCATGACAAGGATGAGATGCTTGTGTTTGAGAAGGATCATATCGATGCTCAATTCTACTCATGATGCAAGTTTGCCTGTTTTTCATCATAGTACTTTCCCAAAGCGCCACTGTAGTGGTTTTCACTGGAGGACGATTTTTATCTTTACAGTTTTAAATCCTTTTTCTTAATTTTTTTGGATTTTTATCATTTTTTTTTTTTCATTTTTTTTTGAGATTTTCTGTAAATGTTAGCCTCATGTTGAACCACCTAGTGGTACTGATGTGGAGGCCACTGTCACAACATTCCAATGATATCATGCTTGAAAGATATGAGCACTTGAATGCAACCTTGACAAATTTTGATCTACCTTGTGGATACCAGAATTAACCTTGTCTATGTGCGCACATCACAATAAAGTGCCTTTAGAATCCTTATGATGAAGAGTAGCTGCCAACACGCAGTCAATGCGACAATTGGATATTGTGAATGGAGTGTATGGTGTCATGCATGAAGGAATATGAGATGAATTGTTTGATAGTTTGGAACCTTTGACTCTCCAAACTTGGGAAGATGAGCGATGATGGATGGGGATGGAGGTTTTCATGGAATTAGGACCAACCATTGGATATAATTTGTTCCTTGCTTGAGAATCTTGCTTTTGTATTTGAGGACTCTTTTGATGGATACATTTTCCTTTTTTATTTTTCCCATAGTTTCTTTGACTAATGGAGTTTTTGAGGGATGATTTTCTTTATTTTTCTTTGGTATCCATTTGTACTTGACATGTCCCTTTTTCTTTACTGCTTCGTTTTCTTTGATGATCTTCACCTTGTTTTGATAGGAATTCTTCTTTTTATGTTGGTCCCAATTTCCATATGAGATGATGGGTGAATGCCAACTCAATATACAACTAGTTGTAGTGTTGACAATATTTTCATCATAAGGATCCTTCGTGCCCCATGTGTTGATGTTTTCTATAGACAAGATTGCCACTAGTGTTGTGAAGGTATTATCAATACCTAATCCTTTTCCCTGATAATGTATGCTTTGATCCATAGCCACTGAATATGGCTTGTTGTGAACACATGATATTCCTATAGGTTCCTGCTAATCAGGAATATGAACTTTTTTCTTTGGTTCTATGGCATCGTTCTCTATTGTTACTGCTTCAAAATATGTTGATGTTGAATCAAAATATGTCAATGATGCACAATCACTATAAGAATCAAGAATCTCGATCGTTGCTTGCTTTTGTGTAGGAATATCAAGAGTGGGAGACTCATGTTTTGGATGAAGAACGTCTATGTTTCCATTAGAAAGAAACATCTCAAGAGTGATATTGAGGACATCTTTGGAGTTTAAAATGGTTTGGAATATGTCCCTTAGTTCTTTGTGAAACTCTGGGGATAGGGGTTCTTGATCTTGACTCGATTCAGAGTAACTTTCATTATCCTCAAGAGCCTCCTCTTGACATGATCCTTAGGTGGATGATATATCATCCATAAAAGACTCTTCACAACATTTTGTGGGTATGGTTGCAATAAGGGATATTTCTAGCTCGTTTGGAACTTCTTCAACATGCCCAATCATTGAGTCATATGTGGGAGAGATATCACAATCTGATATCCACTTGATGTCATTATGGTATAAAATAGTGCTAAAAAATGTTGATGGGTTTGGACTTTTTTTTAAAATAGTGTCTTGATACATATTTGATTCCTCATAAATAGCATAAACATGTCCCAACGTGGTATCCTGGGTATTGTTTGAATTTGATGCCTTTGTTGAATCTTTTGTTTTTCCACGATCAGGCATAGGGTTTGTGTAAATTTTCAAATTTCCATTCCCAAATTTTTGATCGACCTCAATGTCTCTTTGTTCAATAAGATCCTCTATTAGATGTTTGAGCCTAATTTTTTTTTGTGTGATATGACCTTTGTACTGGTGAAATTCACAAAAGTGATCTTCTCTATAGCTACAAGGTTTGATTTGTGGCTCTTGATAGTTTGAGAAATCTAGGAGTGTGATAAGGTTAGACTATATCAACCTCTTCAACACATCTTCCATAGGTTCCCCTAAGGGAGTGAATTATCGCTCAGGAGCTCTATTTGTTCTTTGTTGTCCATGTTCAGTGTTTATAGCATTGATCATTGGTTGATTGTTTGGTGGTTGCACATATAGTTGTTGTGTGTTCATGGGTTGGGTGTTTTCTTGTCTAGAAGTAGTTAAGACCACCTTTGCATCAACAACACCATCACTAGTAACATTTTTGTTCTTGGCCCAATAGCGGGGCTTTCCGTTAAAACTAGTGGATGGGAAGTTGTCTCTATACACTTGGGTGTTTCCCTATGAGATTAGGGATCTCTCGATGTTAAGGGATCTAGGGATAAGCTCATCATAAGATGTGATGCATTGCATTTTCAAGTGGAAGGATAGATCTGGATCTAGATTTTCTATGATAATTCCACTTGTTGTTCATCGGGAATTGGCCACTTGCTCTTACTAGATCTTTACCTCCATCATTGCAAGAAATTGGTGAAAGATTATCCTTTGTTCTGTCTAAGAGTGTACAACTCTTCTAGGCATACGTCCATGTCAAGATTAAAGGAGAAGTGATTGATAAATTTATCAGTGATTTCTTGGAAATTTTTAATACCTGGAGGCAATTGAGAAAACCAGTCCATGGTTGGGCCTGTCAAACTTCATGGAAAGAGGCATATTAAGTAGGAATCATTGTAGGAAACCTCCATAAACATGACATTGAATTATTTGATGTCGTCTACATGATTTCCTCTCCCTTTATATTTATCGAATTTTGGGATTTCAAAACCAGGATGGAATGGTACCATTGCAATGTTTTAATCGAATGGATATGGACACAAGTTTTGTGTATGGGGCTTCTTTTCCTTTCCCATGCGAAGGTCCTGCATTTCTTGTGAGAGCGCTTTAAATTGTGATGCTAGAGCATCTTGCGGGTTTGGTGGAGGAATATATGTTGTGTATTGTGGGATGACAGATGAGTTATATGCGGGATTTTGATATGATAAGGTGTTGTATGGTGTATATGGCAGTGTAGGATAAGGTTATGATTGAGTGGGTGTATATGTTCCTAATGTGTTTGGATTGATGATGTTTTTTGAGGGTTATAGTAGGAATTTTGTTGTTGCAAGATAAATTTCTATTGTTGGGCATTTTGCTAGGCTTTTTGGGCTGCTAGGGTTGCTTCTTGTTGTTGTTGTTGTTGTTGTTGTGCTACTAAGGCAGCTTGTTGAGCTTGTTATTGTTGTTGCACTACTAAGGTTGCTTGTTGTTGTTGCTATTGTTGTTGTGCTGCTAAGGCTACTTGATGTTGTTGTTGTGCTACTAAGGTTGATTGATGTTGTTGCTATGCTATTGAGGCTACTTGATGTTGTTGTTGTGCTACTAAGGCTACTTGTTGGATTTTTTGTTGTTGGACAGCTTGTTGATAAGCCTGTTGTGCTTGTTGTAAAGCTAAGGAATGTGCTTGCAATGTAGGATTGTTTTATTGTTGAGACATATGTGATGGGTTTTGGGTGTTTAGGTTTTGAGTTGGTTGTGGGTTGTTGATGAGAGGTTGGGGGTTCCCTTGGTTCAACATTCCTTGCAAGATGGTGGATTGAGATGGAGGAATATAAGTTTGAGGTCCCATTTGATTTTGCATGGTGATAGGGACCATGGGGAAAGATGATGATACATTAGATATTACGATGGTAATGGCACATTCAGACCTTGTAACTGATTGAAAGGGTTCCCTTGACTGATGGGTAGGGGGTTCCCTTGTTGTATTTGAGGCATGATCAAGGTATTTACCTTGGTTGATGGGATTTGTAACTAAGGTGTTGTTTTGATTTGGATTGATGATAGATGGGTTTGATGTGGATGGTGGATTGACTTGAGTAGCTTAGGTAACCACTTGTTTCAATGTGTCATTGGGTTTGTTGGAACCACTTGTCAAGGGTTGACTTTGTGTGAGAGTGTTGACTTGCCCTTGTTTTCCTACTTGAGGTACTTGGTTCACATTATCTTGTGTAACATTAGGCATACTCGAGGTATTTGTGGTGATGGATGGAGATGGTTTTGCTCGAAATGTTGAGATTGTTGTGGCATCATGGAATGTAAGTGGTTTGCCAAAGGTTGGTATCCATCTAGTGTCTTGGGGAAGGTTGGTGGTTAATGGAATGGTCCTTTTGTGAATACCCAAAGTTGTGTTTCTTCCTAGACATGAAGTGAGACCAAGGTTGGTTCCTAGTTGAGTTGCAAGACTAGATGTTAAGGGTTGACTTTGCACAAGGGATGGAGTTGGTTGAATCATAGATGAAGTCAAGCCTTGTGTCAATGATTGTGCAACAAAAGATGGGGAAATTGGAACTACATTTTCTAAGGCTTGATGTTCCATGATTTCTTCCCTACTAAGTCCAAGTGGGTTGTTCGTGACATCTTCTATCTCATATGGCCTTGATGGAGATGATGGTTATTGTGAGGGGGTAGAATAACTCCTTGGATCGAATTCTTGAGGATGGGGATCATTGATGACATATGAGACTTTGGTTTTCTCCATGATTCTCTTGTGTTGTGATCTTGTTGTAACCATAGATTATGGGTCAACAATGGCACAAGTGTGTTAAAATTTATAATGTTTGAACTCTCTAGTTGACTCAAATTTGGGTAAAAGAGACACTCTAATCCATTTTGGAGCAATGGTGATAATTGGAGATGAAAAGGTGAATGATATGGGGGAAGTGATCTTTGCAAACGTTTTGGGACAACACGTTTGACTTAAGTTTGATGTTTGATGTTTGGATAAAGGATGTTTATGAACATGAGAATCTTTAGGGTAGATTCATGACCTTCAAGATAAACTAGTTCAAAGATGATAACTAACTTAACTAAGTGCATGGAAAAGGATTCATTTCACATACAAAGTAGTTAAGTTAGGGTTTGGTTTGATTGATGTCTAAGTCCAAAGTGTTGGTGTACTTGAAAATTTTATAAAATTTGGTGAAGAGAAATTTAGGATTTTGATGAATGGGTGGATGAAATGTTTGACCCAATATTGACCTAGAGTGAACCTTTGTTTTTCAAGACCAAGGTAGTGAGAAAAATGTTATACCTATAAAGTGATAAAACCCTAAGGACTCAATGATTTTGGTAAAATAGAACTCAAATGTTTTTGACAATAGAACTCAATGATTTTGGACTCAATGTTTGCAATGTTTTCCTTGTCTGATAGCGAGCGTAAGGTTTGGTTGTGAAATCAAAGTGATTGTACACCAAATGGTCATGTGGGGCTCAATTTGTGTCAATTTATCTTGCTTAAGTGAGTTTTTTTTACGACAAACACTTGTCTTGATTATGTTTCCAAACTAAATGTCTATGTCAAAAACATCATAGATTCCACAATGTCCATTTTGTGAAAAGGATGAAATTCAAGCCATAGTTTCTTAGGTTAACTTTGGAAAATATGGATTGAGATGTAAACCAAAATATTTAGAAGTCTCTAAGAATAAATTCTTAGGACAAGTATTAATATCAAGGTTTTGTCAAAAGGCATCCATACTTAGACCAAAGGGTTTGAAATTTTGAGGAAGATCGTGAATGTTTGTTTGTAACGTTTTGGAACCAAGCAAAGTATTAAACTGAATCACAATTATTTACAACCATAGGTTTGAAATGGCTATACTTGTTGAGTCCCTACTCAAATTTCTCCAAACACTAAACAATGCGAACAGTTAGAGATTTGGTGAAATTAGATCCCCTCCACAACACACACTTCTTGAGACCACCAAATCTCAAAAAATTTAAAATCCGAAGATCAAAAGGATTTTTTTGTTTCAACAATGAATAGTAAAAATGTGGGGCAACTTCAGAATGACCATTCTTGCACCAACATCTATTAAGTATTTTGGCTTCTAAACAAGGGTTCGTAGTAAGGGCTTCCACTTCAGGAAAAGATTACTAATTTCATAGCATGTTACTAAGTGCTCCTCTCACAAATCTCATATTAGCTACCCGATTCCGACGTGCAGAAGGTGTTCATAGGCAACTTACAAAGGCATTGGCAAGAGAAGTTCACCTTGATGAAATACCCTTCTTTCATGCATTTGTGTGCAGCTTTACAAGAGTACTAGCAAACAGTTGTTCAGTTTAGGGGTTCTTCCTCACGCTCCCATTTTGAGGGAAAGTCCATTGTATCAATCTCTGGGAAAGGAAAATTCGTTGCCAATGTGGTAGTCGTTGTTGATGACAATGGCCTCAAATGCAACCAAAAGTTCACAAAGTTGTCAGAATCTTATACTTCCATCTTACAAAACCTGTTGAAGGATAAGATTGTAACTTTACCAACCCCTAATCCTATTAAGGGATCCTACCCTAATTGGTATGATCAGACCACTTATTTCCAATACCATCATGTTAATGGAAATGATACCGAACGTTGTATGTGGTTGCATCATGAGATACAAGACCGCATCGAGGACGATACCATTTGTCTCGATGGGAATAAATAAAATGCTAACAAATAGTGGTGAAAGCTAATAGTGAACTGTAGATATACATGGACCTATTTCTATTGCATTCTACTAACATGATTATCGATCCCACTGATTCTGTCACTCAACCCGAGGCCTATGTTACTATGGTCACAATAACTTCCATTGTTCCACCCACACCAGGTTCACCAAACATTACATTCACATCATAGGATTTACCCTTAAACAACAAACCTTTGCCTCTCTACATTCCCACTCGTGTCAATGGTAACATTGTGACAGGAGTCTTGATTAACCCCGCGAGCTATGTGAATGTTATCACTGAAAAAACATTAGTATTAAATTCATTTCAAAAGTAAAAATATGAAGAGACAAAATCTACCATTCATACACACAATGGTATGAGTCTTAAACCCTATGGCTCGATAACCTTGTCCATTCTGGTTGGACCCAGAACTATTGACACAACTTTCGATGTTATCCTAGAATCAGATCTGTTCAGAGTGAAGTTGGGCATTCCTTGGCTAGCTTCCATGAATGGGATTGCCTCCATTATCCACAAGTGTTTAAAGTTTTCCCATAAAGGTGTCATGCATGTAGTACATGACACCAGATATCATCCCTTGGTATCCCTTGGTGGATACTCATTAGATCACTTTTGGCCCTCCCCGGTCAATCCGCTCCCTCCAAGAATGGACCTAATTTACACGAACTATGTGAAGTATAAAACTGGGGGAAAAGGGGAGCCAAAGCTGACCTTTCCTGTGATAAAATAATCGGTTGCCTCCTCTTCCCGAAAAGAGAAGAAGAAGCCTGCATCAACTCCTCTCCCTTCCCCGAAAGGAAAAGAGAAGTCTGCGTTAGCTCCCTCTCCTTCCCGTAAAGGTAAAGAGAAGGTAACCTTTCCCTCGACGGCCTCATCCTATCCCCCATCCTACGAAGAGTACTGGATGAGTAAGCCCAGTGGCTACCCACTGAGTCTGATGATTCCTCCTTGGCGCAGGCCCAAGATTAGGATCGTGGACCTCCCTAATGAATACCCGAACCGTGGTATTATTTATATGGCATAAAGAAAGGTTCTCATAGAGAATTTGATTTGTGGCCTCCTAGTGCTCCTACTCCTAAGGCGGTGAGCGGAAAGAGGCCCATTGTCGAGGTTCTCAAGTCAACTCCTCCTGTCGCTCCTCAGCCTATTCCCCCTACTCTTGTGTAGGAACCTATCCCACCCCTAGAAATAGTCATGGTAGACATTCCTATGGTTGAGCAGGAACCCTTTGCTCCCTCGCATCCTCTGGCTCCCAACTCTAAGAGTTGTAGAAACTACCTTGAATGTGAATGCAAGCACTGGCGAAAGGCTCTCTTGGCTGAGCAGGCCACCTCGCAAAGTAAGGAGGAAGAAATGACCACCCCTACTTCAGGGCCTCCTACAGTGTCTTCTCTTTCCCTTCCTTCTGCCTCTCTTCAGTTTGGCCCCGTACTGCTCCTGGCTTCCATTATAGTACGAATGAACCTAACCCTAAATAGGTACAGGTGTTCATTGCTCCTTCGGTGGAGCCGCCTTTGCTAATGTTCATTCTAGATATCCAGCCTTTCTCGAAGCCCATGGACATGGTTAATACCTCGGTTGTGTCCATTGTGGCTCTTTCTTCCTCTTCCTCTGCACCCCTAGCTTCATCTGTGGGGATTTCATCTCCTCCAATGAAGAAAGAGGTAGAGGGTGGTCTTTCTAGCAATGAAAGATGTAAGAAGAGCCCACCTTCTTCACAAGGTGGTCATGTGCTAACTTGTTTTGTCCTAGTGACAGAACTATTCCTGGCTTCCCCTGAGTTCGCCACCGCTCCTGAGTCACTCAAAAAGCTTAGTGGTGAACCTTGAGCATAGCCTATCCCGTCCATTGAAGTAAGACATGGCGCTCCTGTGGGGTGCATGTTTAACTCCATGGATGAGGTTTCGGCCCTATCAGTGATTTTCGTGAAATTGCTGACTTTGACTCCACAAGAGCTTGGTGGAGAGGACCTTGAGGGGCCCTCTTCCTTGGCCCTTCTTGTGGGAGGACCAGATGCTCCTCCTCTTAACATCCTTCCTTTGCAGGCTCGTCCTCCTTCCCCTTATGAGGATTTAGATTGGGAATTGGATGACCTCTTGGCTGATCAATGTTAGGAGGAGACCCTTTTCTTGATCTCATGTGTGTGTGTGTGTTTCGTAATGTGTTCCCCCGTACTCATACTATGTGTTCCTGGATGACCCTCATCACCCCTGTTGATGCTTGGATACAGGCGTGGTTTTTGGTGTCATAAACCTTCTTCTATTTGTATCATCATCCTTCCATGTTTGTGCTTGACTTTCAATGAATTAGGGATGATGCAAAGTGTTAGGGGCATTTAGGCTTCCCTTCCATCTTGACCAAATTTTTTTTTTAGTTTTACTTTCTTTTCCATGCATTCTTCCTGATATGGTTGGGGATTGATGATCTTTTGCCTTGCACTACGGTTACCTATTATTTATATGAGCTTGGATAGATTTGACCCTACTAAACTAGATCCCCCTGTGCCCTTTTTTCATAATATTTCCTCTTTTTCTTTCTCTTTATCTTTCTCTCTTCTTTGCTTGAGTTGTCCCTCCTATGTGTGACAACGTTTTCTCTTTAACATCTCAATTTTCAGAAAATCCATTCATTGTCAATGAATCTTTTCTCGAAATCTATACAAACTTTCCTTTGAATTCACATTCTCAACATGGAGCCCTAACGAAACATGTTTCCTTCATCATGGGTTCGTAAAGAAAGGATTTGAGAACCTTCCTCTAGAGCAGGAACAACTTTGATCTTCCCCTCGCATGGGGGCATATTCTTCCTTTCAAATTCCTTGATGAAGTGAACATCTTTCAAAAGGATTCCTTGATGAAGGATTGATTCGAGAAAGAGAATATTTAATTTTGGACTATGCATCCCTTGAGTGGACCCTCTCCTCATGACAGGTCCCCAAGGGACCCCTTTTGAAAGTTTTCAAAACTATCGACAGTCTGCGCAACTATTCGCTTACTCACCTACGTGGCCGCTTCCTAACTCTGCATAGTCCACTTTCTCAGGTTCCCTCCATGTGAGAGATCTTGGGGGATACCTCCCTGCAGGATAGAGAACCTGTAGGGTGCTTTCCTTTGAGCTTCCTCCATGCGAGAGATCTTGGGGGTGGCTCCCCTGCAAGATAGAGAGCCTGTAGGGCACTTCTTTGGGTGTTCTTCATGCTTGAGTTCTTGGAGAATACCTTCCCTATAGGACTGAAATCCTATAGGGTGCTTCTTTGGGTATTCTTCATGCTTGAGTTCGTGGAGAATAACTTCCCTATAGGACTGAGAGCCTGTAGGGCACTTCCTTTGGTACTCTTCATGCTTGAGTTTGTGGAGAATACGTTCCCTATAGGACTGAGGACCTTTAGGGTGCTTCCTTTAGGTCTCCTCCATGCTAGAGTTTTTGGGGGACACCTTCCTTGCAGGACCGAGAACCTACAAGGTGCTTGCTTCAATATGAGGTAACCTCCACACTAGAGTTTTTGGGGGACACCTTCCTTATAGGACCGAGAACCTGTAAAGAACTTTCTTTCTTCAACTTCATAGTTTCGAGCAGCTATGAAGCCCTTCACTTGTCCTGACCTTCAAGTACACCAGACCGAGCACTACTTCCTCGATGATTCAGGTAAACATCACTAACCTTACTCTCTTCTTGATCTACTTTACCGAGCACTCATCAGTATTTGTGCTCGCTAAAGTGGTGGAAATATGTATAAGAGTGAATTTGCACCCCATGTGCAAATCCCCTTTTTTCCTTTACCCACCTTAGAAAACCAAGTTCGGTGGCTTAATTCCACCTAAGCCCATCGCTTGCATCCCACTTAGCACCTATTTTGAGCATTGGTGGAGGTGTTTCTGTCGGGGATGCTCATGTAGCGTGCATATGTCTATGTGGTGCGCTTACATCCCTAGCAAATTCTTGTGGCTGAACCTGCAGAAGCGTTACTCTTCTCATTGGAGGTGAAGTTGTAATGGCCCCCTTTGGCCGACCGACCCGAATATGGCTATTTTTCTCCATCCCTTCTTCAAATCCACTCCTTGAACAAGAATTTCATCTTCTTCCAAGCATTGAGCTCACTCTTCACCACTCCAAGCATTCAATCCAACACTTCTAGTAGTATTCCAAACATTCCATTGCAGCAAAGCAACACTCCATCACTTCGGTAGAGAAAGTTTGGGACCACACCATTGCAGGAGAGGCTCGAGTACTCTCATTTCTCCCCCAAGCATCCTTGAGTTCTCTTGGTGGAGGTGGTAAGCTTCCCTCTCCTCTCCTCTATCACTTGGTTGAGTAGCATAACACTGTTTTGTAGTGCTTATTTGCTCTTTACTATACTATTTCTTTATCGTGTTTCCTTGGTTGTCCATGGAGGTGGAAACACCTAAATAGGGGTCTAACTAAGGCAGGCCCCTATACAACCACCCAAAATTTTCCCTCTTTCTGTGTGTAGGTGTGCATGCTTCTCGGAGAACCAACTGGCGAACGACTTCCCTGGTGAGATTCTCCTTGTTTTTGCCACTCTTGCATATTTTCTTTATAATATTAGAGATTATTTAATTTATCTAGTGTCATCATTTGGCCCTTTAGTTAGTAGCTGGTTCATTAGCTAATTTTGTTGGCTTGACCTCATCTTTATTGTTGTATATCCGTACGGAAAACAACGCACTTTTGAGACGCCAACGCGCCGCGCTGACATCTAGAGATCGCGCTTCTATCCTTGAATAGAGAGATTTTCAAGACACAATGTTAGAACTAGAAACCAACTCGCCTAGCCTTTTCCTGTATTTTGGGTCTGCAAAGTAACTGAGAGGCCCCACGGTACTCGTTACTCTTTCCTCGCATTTCGTAAACATTACACTTAGTTGAGGTAAGTTAGGGCAGCCTCTCGCATCTTGACCCTCCATTTGTGTAACTTCCTATATTTTGACCCAATCGATTTCCATGTTGACTGGTAATGTTTGTTGAATCCATCCTAGTGACTATTCGTTGACTTGGTAAATTTGCTGAGGATAATTTTGGAATTGGTCATATAATGTTGTGGACCAAAGGTTCATTTTGAGGAGGAAGATTCATGGATGCCACATTTGTAGATGGTTGTTCCCTTAATCTGTTCACATCAAAATTTTGAGGAAGTTTTGCACCTCCTTGTGCAAGTTTGAGCATGTATTGACTTGGATGTAGATTCAACATTGTGTTTATGATGTGAGCAAGTCATGAATCTTTTTCCATCTCTAGTAATTCTTTGGCGGTAAATTCTTGAGGATTATTGGTGATGTCTTCTATGTGAACCCTTGTTTCTTGAGATGGTTGAGGGGATCCTTGATTGTTATTTGGAATTGTAAAACCTCTCAGATTAAAATCAGGCATCCCAAATATTGGTTCACTAGCACTAGCACTTGTTTTTGTAGGCATGTTTGGAACGCTAAGATTTATTTCCATTTTCATTTTTCTCTTGTGTTGTGACCTTGTTGTGACCATAAAATTTGTATTAACCCTAGGAAATGTTTGATGTTAATGATTTTGTTGAAATTCCTTGGTTTCTTCGAATTTTTCTAACAAAGACCTTTTAATAGTTTTAGGACCAATGATGGATGATTTTGTGAATGGGTGCAAGATATGAAACCCTCAATTTTTTACAAGAATCTAGACTCAAGTTTTAGATGTGTTTGATGTTGTTGATGATGAACTTGCAAACCTTGGGAGTAGACTTGTGACTCTAAGGAGAGTTTTTCCAAAATTATATTTACCAATTCAACTAAATTCTTAGAAATAGATTATTTCTAAACATGAAGCTAAACTAGTTGATAGGGTAAAAAACTTAAGCCTAAGAGGTTTGTGTCAAAATTTCAAGTTGGCATGTTTGATGGTTTGATGTTGATTGATTGATGTTTGATCCTAATTGAAAACCTAAAAGGTGTTTTTAAAAAGATCAAGATGATAAAGAACATGAACTTTTTTTGCTGTTTTGAGTGTTATTAGTGAGCCAAGATTGATTTTTTGCATTAATTTAAAACCATTGAGTGTTTGTAAGATAAAATTAGATAATTTTTTCAAGGTTGTTTTTAAATTTTGGCAAAGGCATCACTTATTGTTTTACAAAGATGTCGGTATTTGTAAAGGTTTAGTTATTAGAAAGAAGAGTAGGACTATCCAAAAAAATGCATTGTTATACAAACTTCTCTTATCCCTGAAAAAAAATTGTGATTGCAAACGCATCGATGTGCAAACAAGAGCAATGTTTTGATAAAAATAGAATCGTCAATTTGTGAAAAGGCATCACATTGTTCATGTAGATACATCGACCTATCAAGTGGATCTTCAAAATGTGAGTTGACCTAATTCTTTGATGTTTTGACTTGTGAAAAACACAGTATAGGACATGTGGACTAAAACAATTAGGTGAATAGGTGTCTTTTGTGTGTTCCTCCTCCATGAGAACACACTAATTGGTGTCACAAGGTATCCACATGAAAACACACCATGAAGTACAATCTATTTAGTAGTTAGATTTGGTTTATCTTCTAAAAGAGGGCCCACTTCAATAAAATACTGCACATAGAATATAGAATGGGAAACTAGAGTATTCACACCTACATGACACACCTCTTACCTTGGAAGGAAAAGTTACTTGCAAGGAATTTTGTCGCCTCAACTATGGTCAGTACATAGAAAGTAACTTCATGGGATGATGCTATCCCATTACATCACTAATAGAAGATGTTTGATAGTCTCAGGCCTCTAAAAACAATGCTTCACAATGGGTAGATCATCGATGAACACCGCCAACTACATAGACATCTCCTCGAGGAATCAAAAAACCATAGTCCCCTAGTGAAAGTCTAGTACGCTACATGTGTGTATTGAACTACAACTTTCACTCTTGTCTAATTTGTATAGCATGTTTGAAAATTTCACTTGAGGTTGATCCCTTGGGTTCTCTATAAGGACGTGACCCAAGGCAAGCCTCCTACTTAAAAAAAGGGGAAGGATTGACGTTACTATTTCTCTTCACCCAAGATCGCACTAGGTGCAAGGGGAGAGGATACATAACAACTCCTTCATCTAACAATGAATATGAAATGTAAGCTAAAGATGCTTCTCTTCACCCAAGATTGCACTACGCACAAGGGGAGAGGATACACATCTAGAAATCACCAAGCACGATAGAAAAAGAATACAATCATTCATTTTAGGGGCACCAAAGTAAATGTTTGATTCATTTTAAACCAAAAGGAAATGATGAAGATTGTTGTTCTTTTTAAGTCCAAAGTAAATGTTTGATTTGCATGGTTTATTTTAATGCACTAAAGATAAATGTGAATCTATATAATGCATAAAAGTGAAATGGCCTTAAGATTATTCCTTCAAACAAGTGTTAATAAACACTTTTCGACTTGAACCATGCTTCATTCCTTCAAATAAGTGTTAATAGACACTTTTTGAATTGATCCATGCTTCATGAAGTTCCCTACAAATGTTAGCCTCATAAGCTAGAAAACAGAGAACAAAAAACGTGTTAGGGTTAGATGAAAAAGAAAATTGAAATCAAATGAAACCCTAAAACTTAAGCTGCTTGATATACCTACAAAGGTGTTGCTCTGTCATGCAAAGGCACTACTCTATCATGAAAATGTGTCAGTCTAGTAAACCTACATAGACATCAAAGTTTGGCAGATGTGTCATTGTACTACAAAGGCATCAACCTATCACCTGCAAATAGAAAAGAAAATATATTAGCAAAAGTGTCATTATTTGTAAAGGTGTAGACCTTTGACTTGCAAAGGCGTCGCTATTTGCAAATGTGTCAGTCTACTTAGTTGCATATGCATCCCTCTACCTCTGGTACTTGCAATGTTAGATAAACAAACAAAAACAAGTTAGCTAGGGATGTGGGTCCCACCAGGTGCCAAAAATGTAACATGGTTAGGTAATATGATCAAATACAATTGAAATAAACCAAGTAAACAAGAAATTGACCACATTAAACCATATTCAATGAGATTCTTCATAATTACTAAATAAGTTGCAATTGAAACATGAAATACCAAAGCAATCAATTAAAAACCTGATTAGCAAATGCAAACCTCAATCCCATTGGGGGATTAGAGTTGGAATGGATGTGGAGTGTTTAGCTTCAAGCCTAATCCATGGTTGATGATGCAAAATCTTCAAAGGCTGATGATAATGGTGTTTCACAAATGTAATTGGCTTAAGGATGAGTGTGAAAATGAGTAGTGTTTGGTTACTTGAATGCTTGTGAATTGATAATTCATGTAAAATGAAGACTATTTATAGATTTATGGAATGAATCAATGGTTGAGATTGAACTGGCTAATCAAAGGATGAAATTGAAGGAGAGATGATGACACGGATCAAAGATCAAATCAAGGATTGATAATGCATAATGACATGGATCAAGGATTTTAATCAAAGGTCCAAATTGCTTGAGACAACAACAAATCCCTTAATTTTAGGAGCATGTGGGAGATATTTCCATGTGGGGGGAAATATTTGAATTTGAAAAAGGAAATATTCCATGAGAATATTCTTTGAATGATTGGAGTGAATTAACCAATTGAACAATTTAAAAAATATTTAATTGTGCAAGTGAGAAATTAAAGACTTTAATTAAACAATTAGGAATTATTTAATCAAAGAGGATTTATGACATTTAACTAAATAATTTGCATTATTTAATCAAAAGAGAAGAAAAATAGTGTGAAGATGATGAATTAATCAAATAAAATTAAGTATTCGATTAATAGGAGAAAATAGTGAATTTAATTAAACAATTGACATTATTTAATTAAATAGATGAAGATAGGTGAGTTAGGAGAGAAATGGTGTAATGTGTGAAATCTTGTGTGTGATATGCTTAAGACATTTTTAGGTGTCTACAAGGCTTATTCCCTAGTTATGAGAATGAATGTTAGTATTTTTTATTTTTATTTGAGAATATTGCATCTTTTTCATCTATTATTGTTATATTTTTCCTTTGGGTTGAACACTTAAATGTTGAGATGAATTTTATATATGGGTATTTAGAGGTGGAGATCTATTTGTCATAGCTAGAGATCTTTTTTGTGTAATTGGATGGGCATGACCTGATTTGTACAAGATATTTATCTTTGGTTTACTTTTATTTTATCCTTGAATTGTTTGATACATATTTTTGTAATTGAGATTTTTGTAGAGCTTGTCAGATCACTATGTTTTTCTCAAACATATTTTGATGATCATTATTATTATTACATAATTATTTTTAATAATAGTGTGTATGTGATTAGGAATTTTTAGTCTCATTTTTCTATTTTATGTGAAGAACCTAGGAGAGCTCAGTTTTCTTGACGTGGAGATCAATGGAGAGAAAGTGAGAATTCTTTTTTGGTTCTATCTAACACTCTTTTGCTATAATTTAGTTTGATAATTTGTATATTTATAGGTGCTCTTAAATACTAGATGTTATGCATGAAATGAGTCATGTCCTTTACATGTTTTTTTGGTGTAGTTTTGTATGTTATGGTTGGTATTGGACTAAATATTTATCATGTAGTTGGATTGATAGAGAGGTATATGTATCCATATTGGACAAGCTTTATTGTATTTGAGTATAGTGGGTCTTTAGTTATTTTTCTATCAATGAAAACTAATTTGTGTAGGACAATATATATACAAGGAATTGTGGTTATAGGTTGAGTAAGATATATATACAGTAGGAGGTTTACAAAGGGATATCTCTTTTTTGTGGTTCAGTTAGTTAGATGAGTTAGTAATAGGCTATTGTCATTATTACAACTATAGAGTTGAGTATATGGAAACTAATTGGGCATGTTACTTTGTAGTTTGGATTCAGATTTTATGTTTGTATTTTAGTGTATAGTGGGATACATTTGTGATCCATGTGATAGTTAAAGTGTCACTAGCATGGAAAGGTGTAGTTCTAGTTAGGTTGCTTGGTGAAGTCCATGAGCATAGGGAAGTCTAAAATATTGGCTATAGGCATTCCATCCCTTATAGTTATTTGATTTTGTTGAAACCCCTTAAGATTTTACAATGTGAATACCAAACAGGAGAATATTAGTATTAGGTATGATACACATTTTAAATGACTTAAGGTCTAATGAAACTTAATTGTTTGTAAATGGTTCATTATGAATACACCACAAAGAATCATGGAGTGGGAAAATGAGATGCCCATGTGAGGGTGGGGACATATGTAATTATGTTATTATTCTATGAGTACTTAGAAATATTGTTGCAATGAGGCACTGATGAGGGGGTTACTAGTGAACTTGTAAGAGCATATTTTGATCAACTATATTAGTCAAGTGTAAGGGGGTGTAACAAGTGTAATTAGTGCCTATATGGAGCGTATTTGACTTACATATGACACTCTAATTCATAATTCTCAAAGATGTTATAGGATAGGAGTTACATTTTATTTTAGAGGCCACTCTCTTCTAGTGGATCATGCGAATTCTTGTCATGGTATTTTGGCCTTGTGGTATTATAGTTTGGTGGTTTTATTGGCCTCCTTAAGACTCTATATTGAGGGCTTGAGATGGAGGTATTATGATTTATTTCTTGTAGGCTTGTGTTGCTAATTTTCCTCTAGGATTTAAGAATGTTGAACTCATTGAAGGATAATAGCTTTGTAAATATCTTGTAACATTGTTGTTGAATAATACATTAGGTGTATGTGCTTTGGTGGTTTAGTTTCTCCTAAAAGGTATTTCCAAGGTTATATATATGTCACTCTTTCCATGGTTTTTTTATTCTTCTTCTCCCATTCTTGTTCTTTTCTAAGAGTTGTTTTACATGATGAAATGTTGCTAAAACTTTCTTAGATTAGATAATTGTTTGATGTCTTCATAAGGTTTATGCAAAAAGTATCTACATATTTATTAACTAAATTTTCTTGAGTTCAAATGTTATCCATTTGAAAGAGTAGTTTCTTAATATTTACCTATCTAAAAATTAAAGCTATTTAAAATTATAACCATTTACAATACTGTGATAATTAAAACCCACTAAAGTTGTAAACTATCTAAAAACTATAACCATTTAAAAATAAAACCTATCTAACTATTAAAACCATATGAATGTATAAACCATCTAAAATTGAAGCTATATAAACGTATAAATCCTCTAAAACTATAGCCATTTGAAAATACTTAACAACTTAAAATTAAAGAAATTTAAAAATGTAACCATCCAAAAATTAAAACTATCTAAAATTCTAAACCATTTAAAACTAGAGCCTTTTGAAACAATAATAATTTGAAATTGTAAACAATATACAATAAAAAACCCTAAATTGTAGTAGAATCACAAATGCATGATATTAATTAGATCTTTAAATGGATGAAAGGTGATCCAAAATCTCTTGTTCCATACTTGGATATAAAAAAATGGTCCCAATCATTTTGATTGGAATTTGCCTCTTCACTCTTCTCTTGCACTCATATTTTTTATGTTTTCTTGAAGGAACAAATAAACAATCTGAAAATATAATTCTATGATATGATTATTGTAGGTTTTCTTTAGTCACCACTAATTAACTCTCAAAATATCTAAATCATGAACACATCACTCATCTAATTTCTCTAGCTCTTGCACTTAATAATCCCTCAATGTGTTATCATCAATAATGTCTCAAGGGGATAGCCACAATGATGAAAACTCTAACTCAAAAGGCATAATGACATCAATGTCATAAGCCAAAGAATAAGGACTCTCATAGAATTAACATGAATGGCCTCTACCCACTTTGTAAAATAGTTTATAGTTGTGGTGATAAAAGTATGGCCCTCTAAAGAATCAGTGGCAATATTTCCCACCAAATATAATTCTCATATAAAAATAACCAAGGAAGAATGAAGGGTAGAATCTCATGACCATGTTCGAGATTATAATGTGTTTTGCAAGGTAAATATTTTTTAACAAAATATTGTGCATATTTTTTCCATTTTAGATTTAATAATATCCCATTAATAATTTATGTACCAACATCTTACCATTGACATGACCACCATATATGCCTCCATGGGTCTAAAAGCCATATGTTTCTCCTTATTATCTAAAAATATGAGAAATAAACCATTATATCCATGTTTATAAAGAATGCCCATAATAATCAAATATTTGGAAATAAATGTATAGATATAGATGTGGGGTTTTTTTGATGAATTGGAGGAAATACCCCTAGTCTAAATACCTATAAATAACCAAACCAATCTTCTCCTATTAAGGTAACACAAACATGTATGACATTTTCTTGCGTAGAAAGATGTTATAATCAATGAAAAATCAATGTAAAATGAGGATTATTATCTTAAATGCCCATGATTGATGTAGTAGTTGTAGCATCAAGATGGAAGAATAAATTCATGTTGCACCTTCAACTTTTGGCATTCGATTTTAGAAATTTCTAATTAATGCAATGTAAGCTCATATATATTGAGCACTTGTATTTTGGAGTTGTAGTTTCTTGTTTTGTTGAAGTATTGTTATGTTACCTAAATTACTCAAAAATTGAGCAAGAGCATAGCTTTGCAATTATATTGTAACTTGTTTGTTGTTGTTGAATAATATAATTGAGCTGTGTTTTGGAGTGTAAGGCTTTTCTCCCGAAAGGGTTTTCCCCACATAAATTATGTGTTATGTTTTTCATTGTTTTATCTATTTATAATATGTATGTGCATCTAAATCTATAATTGTAAAGGTGTTTAAGAAAATTATGTAACTCTCTATTGCTTAGATTGGTGCAGGAAGCATCTTCCACACACTTGGCTTCCTTCCAATCCCCCTTATGCAAGCATTCAGGTTGCTACTCATGGATTTTAGGAAGGTTTTCTTAGGGGATACCTTGCTTCCTCTTAGATTTTTTTACTATTTTTCACCAAGTTTTCAAGACAAGGATGACAAGGGATAGGGGTGTGTTTCTAGGACAAATTTTTAGGGAAGCAAGTTTTTAGGGGACAAGGGACAACATTAGAAACAAATAAAAATGTAAAAGAATTCAAATATCTATATGATAGCATTGATACGACATACATCATATGCATTATAGAAACATTAATTCATAACATTAGAGTTGAGTTTAGATTTCACATGAGAGTTGACAAACAAATTAACAAAATTTAAGTACTTTCATTATCAATGTACACATATATTATATAAAAATTTCAACAAAATGCCCAAAGGATGCAAGTTTCAACTACAAAATGACAAAAACATAAAAAATGTGCAATTGTCCCTAATCAACATCTAGTAACACTACATTGAAATCAAAATTTGAGTCTGAGTAGCTTCCATTATGAAGGGTTGCTTCATCCAATGGAGCCCAACGAATCCCTTGTGTGGCATCTTTGGGATCAATATCTCCACATATGGTTGGAGTTTGATTATGTTGAAGCCACACGACACTATTCATGACCACCAACTTTTTTGACTACCAAGAGGTAAGACTATTCCTCTTGTCTATGACTATTGCAAATTATAGAAGAGGGTTTTTTTAGATCAAATGGACCCTTTGTATAAGTTTTGTGGAGTTTAGAAGAGCATTCAAATGGGTTATTAGAACTATCTTTACAAAACTCCCATTTCCAAAAGAACTTCCAACATTTACTTCTACTACTCGAAGCTCTTTATTGAATATGAATTTCTTGAATCTTCATCCTCACTACCCCCATTGTTGCACATTGTTTTCTTTATTGAAATTTCAAATACAGCTCCAAATGCAAACATAAAACAAAAACAAACAAAAAATCTTTCTGAGTGTTTGAAACTTAGACAAAAAAACAAAAAAAAATGCAAAAGAATTTGTGAAAATGAATAGATCTCTCTTGCCCTATTCTCATTGGTGTTCCCTTCTTTGCTTACAATTGTTCTCTTTCTTTGTATTTCTCTTCACAAGTTGAAAAATGGCAAAATGGATTTCTTTTTATTTATTCTAGATATTAGTGTTTCAATTTTAGGTTTAGGTTTTGTGTAAAGGGATGTGGGGTTCCTTGTTCCCCATCCCTTCATTTTTAATAATTTTGTGTTTTTTATTTAAATGTAAGACTTTTGATTACTAGGTCATAGGGGACAGCTAGCCATCCCCAAAACAATTGAGGGATGTCTAGACATCCCATATTATACCCTGTCATTGCCTATTTGTTTTTTCGCATTCCAGAAACATTTCCTAATTTCTTGAAATTTTGGGTACAAAGAAGGGGGATGTTTCCTACCTATCTCATCATCCTTGAAAAATCCTTTGTAGGAAATGGGTCCAATTCTATAGGGGACACATCCTTGGGGTACATAGATTTCTGATTTTCCAACAAAGCTCTCTTAGCTTGGGTCATTCTTCCATAAACATTGTCAAACCTTCCGTTGGCCCCAATGTAGAAGCATATGGTGACACTACCAGCCCTTTTGCTCCAAGCTTTGATATAGATGATCCAACTTTCATCACTAGTCTTGATCTCCGAATTTGTTCTCCATTAGTTTTATGTTTCATTGGGTTGCCTTGCTCTCATATGGCTATTTATATGTGTACATGGATCAAAGAGCTGCCTGTTTGTAAAGTGCCGAGGGTTTATATCCATCTTGGGTTAAGCATCTTCAGTGATGTTTTCAATTATTGCATTATTTCAGTGTTTTAGTTGTTTTTAAGTTTTAGGGTGTTGTTAACCTTTTTATGCTATGTTGTAATTTGTTGTATTCTCAAGTCACATTGACCTACTCTGGTCATTGATTGACATTAATGTAATTTCCTTTTTTTTTTAGCTGTAAGTTATTACTGTCATAATTACTGGACATCTCAGTTTCAAAAAATAATATAATCAACCTTGCAAAAAGATCAAATGTTCATCATAGGCAGCTGGAAATCACTCTCAGCCTCTATTTCAAGTTTTCAGTATTCCTTACAAATGCATCCATAACCAGACCAAACCATATTTTTCTTCTAATGGATTCTATTAAGATAAACTATGGCTTGAGGTTGATTCTTCATAAGTTTCAGCTCTCCATGCCAACATTTTATGAGTTTATCAATCCGGCCTCTCCTATAATAAAACTGAAATAATGAGTGCATAGCCACCATGGATGCAAAATCTGAAAAAGTTATGTAGCCAATAGACTTTGTTCAAATAGTCAGACCCCCTTCGATCCCAGTTGGATTTGATGTTCAGGTTTTAGGTGTTTTTCCAGTCATTACTTCCATTATGACAGTAAATTTGAAATTTGAGATCTCTGAACACTAGTCAGAAATTCACATATGTAATTTGTTAGGCCATACAATGTTGCCACTTTCTAGAACAAAAAAATGTGTCGCTCAAATATAATATATAGTAAGAGACACTTTTATAGAACACTCACGTTGATTTAAAGAAATGAATCTTTGGTGCATTCTATGCAAAATAAGAAGCTGAAGGCAGACTCAGATTTTGCAGCACTCTTGTCCAAAGCTCATTGCACTTCCTGCTCAAATTCCGAAAACAGAAGAGAGTACTTATGAAAATATTTGAATTCATAAAATTAGGTGCTAAATTTTGTCCAAAGTTCAAAGCATTGTCTGTTATATTCTGGAATCAATGGAAAGTTGATTTGCTACAGAAAAGAGCTCACTGTAAACAGTAGTCTTCCTGAATTTTAGAAAATATATCTTTATGGTTGTTCTTAGACAGATGGAATGTAACAAACAAATTCATCGATTATGCAACCATCAAAAAAATGATAAATAATGATAAAATTAGTCTTGGATGTAAAATATTGCATTCAAAGAGATATCATTGACTAGCTGCTGCATGATAAAAAGCTTCTGATGTGTGCGCCCAATACTTTGTCACAAGCTTTCCAAATAATGATCCTTCCCTTTCCATCAACTTCAACGGCTTATCACACTCCACCATCTCACCTGTATGAGAAGAAATTATTATCATTCAAATTAAACAGTGGGGAACATGCCTAATTTCACCAGTCTGCTTAAGTATACAAAGTTCAATTCAAAGCAATCCTTGCAAGCAATAGAGACATGAATGTAAAATGCTAGGGTTTACCATCACTGATCACAACAACCATGTCACTGTCCATCACAGTAGGTATTCTGTGTGCAACAGTAATTACAGTGCACTCTGCAAATTCTTCCCTAATTGTCGTCTGGAGTATTGAATCTGTGGCATTGTCAATTGATGCCGTTGCTTCATCCAACACTAGTATCTGCCTCTGTCTCAGCAATGCACGGCCCAAGCAAAACAATTGTCTCTGTCCAACACTCCAGTTTCCTCCATCATCCTCCACTGCATTTTATGGATGACAGGAAATTTCAAAACAGACTACTTATATGCCTTAGCAGCATCTTCAACCCAAAATGTTATTGATGCAGAAGCTCAAACAAAAGGCATTTGCAATTCATTTAAAGTCTACATGTACGACCGACCCATAAATGTAGATTTAACATCACTTCTTGCCAGTTAAACCTTTGAGAAATTTTGAGAGATTTGTTGTCCTAAAAACAATTGTTGAATCTGCCGTGTTTTGAGTGGGAGAGGTAAACATGACAGGAAAAATAGCTTAAAATAGATTGCTACGCTTTTAAGGAAAAACGGATAGCAGTTAACAGCACATGAAGCTGGATGTTTTGGCTTCCCATTGTATTAGTGGTAAATGAGATTTTTTTAAGTTTCTTGTTTGCTGCTCTTACTCTCTTCCTGCCTGATGATCTATTTCTTTCTTGTAGAACAGACTTATCTGCATTAATTGGTACCAGAGCATCCAAAGATGCTGGGAGAACAGATCTAGTCAAGAGGATGTGCTTGGGGGCAGTGTGGGGGCGGTGTGGAAAACAGAGATGATATGGTATGGAAAACACAGATGATATGTTGAGTTGCTTGCTTGAATGAAGAGGCAAACATATATTTTGCTCATTTGTTGATGACTGTGACTTTTGAGCTGAATACTTAAAATTTTGAGGGGGATGAAAATTTGGTTCAAGGAAAGCCATTTGTATGCTTAGAAAAGCATAGCTATGCACAAAGATACATTTTAAGATGATCGAACAAACTGACCAAAGGGTGAAGAAGTACCTTCAAAGAAATAGATTATCATAAATGAAGAAGAAAGATGGAGAAACAAATAGGGAAGAAGCAAAAGGAGAATATTATGAAGACCATCAAAAACTTATGTAATGATTTTGAAAGAAGAGGTTACTTAACATCATAGTGAAGAGAAGGAGAAAAGAAAGTTGGCACGGATCACATCATGGATAGCTAGGATGAAGAGAACTTGTGGGCAAGCAGAACTTTGGAAGCAGTTAAAGTATTTGTGTTGCCAAAGGATTGTCTCCTTTAAAAAAAAAACACAAACCATAATGAAAAAGAATAAAATATCAAAGGAATACTTTGTCGTAGAAGAAAAAGAAGTGGATGAACATGTTATGAATGTGAATCTTGAAGAATTTTTACAACCAAGGAGAATAAATAAAGAAGAAAACAATTATTTTCCTAGAAATGTTGAGGAGCTTCTTTAAGCAAATAAACTTCCTATAATGGAAAAACAATTGTATATGTTGTCTATCAAAACGAAGAAATCAAAGGAGAACAATGAGCTTAATTTTCTTAACTATAATTTTGAACTGTTTTCTTTTCAATGCAGGTGTTAAGGAGTTGTCAAAGGAGAGGAAAAATGAAGGCTTGCATAAGGAGGTTGTGTTGGGACTCAATTTTGCATTTTTCTTTTAGCTTGAGTACCTTCCCTTTTCTGTGCATTACCCATATTTGCCCAAGTTTATAACCGATCTGAGATATTTGTCATGGGTGGTCTTTTGCCAAATTTCTTAGCACAGTTGAGTAGAGCATGAAAAATTAGACCCAATTGATTTTTGCAATTTCTTAGCACAGTTGAGTAGAGCATGAAAAATTAGACCCAATTGATTTTTGCAATTTTGTGAAATTCGCTAAAGGGTGAAAATTATGCCTTTGCACGTTTTCTCCTTCCAACTAGCATAGATGCAGTTCAAATGCTTTTTCCCACATAGTGCACTTTTGGTCTAGTCTTCTCGCAAGGTTTCAATTCAGCTATTAATCCCCGCAAAAGGTAAAAGGTAGAAAACATAAGAAATGGTTTAGTGTCAATCTTGAAAGACTTCGTCGGTCAAGTGAACCTCCCCTTTGATATGCTTTTACGGTTCGGTTAAGTTTTTTTTTGCATCCTTTGGCTTTGCAGGTTTTTTATTGGCAAGCGTTTTTGCGAGACCTTCATGTCGAACTAGATAAGTCTATTTTACTAGCCAATTCACTTGGATTTTTCCGCTTTGTGGGAAAATTGTGCCTATCCAATTTTGCGGGCATTTCCATGTGAATTGTCTTAATTCAGTTGCCGATGATTTTTCCGCATTTCCACTTGCTGATAAATTCCCCACAAACATGGTTAACGCCAAAAATCGACTAAGTCTTTGCGGGCAGATGGAGTCCAATTTCCCACACCCACCCCCAATGACGTCATCTTCCTTCTGTGGGCTTTTCTAAGTGAACTTCTTTTTGATGCTTTTGTCCAGTTCACTTCCATTTTCTCACATAATTTCTTTTGCGGACGTTTTCCATTCATTTGAACTTCCACTTCCAAAGTTCTTCATCCAGTTCAGATGCCTTTATCCGCAAGCCTGTTCCATCCCATTTTCCCACATCCGTACCTTGCTAGCATCATGCTAACACCATCCTTGCTGACATAATCATCAGAACTTTTCATCTAAACCAGAACTTTGCTATAGTTGGTGGATTCACTTGGTTCTTTCCACATGGTTCACTTGGTCGGAATTTTTCCACAAAGCCCAGTTTGGTGGCAACTTCCCGCTTTTGTCTAGTTTGCTTAGAGATTATAGACCTGTGGAATGGAAGAAGAATGGTATTGTAATGAGATTTTGTTGTAGAATGTCTCCATGGTACTTTGTATGTATTCAAGAAGATTTCTTAAATGTAATAAGGAATTTTCTCATTTACTCGTATGAATGTAATATTGAATTAGATGAGTGTGACAGCATTCTAAAAATATTGTTAGCCTTGTAATGATCTTTCTCAATTTATATATGAATATATGTAGTTGGTATGTTTTTGTTGTAAGGTTTCATATTCATTGGTGTATGTAAATGCATAGCTGCATTTTGTTCTCTTCTTAGTGTTGTGAACTTGTGACTCTATTTCCCAATAGATAGGCACCATTCTCTAGTCCACCTAGCCAGTCTCAAATAATTCAGAACAACGCATTAATCAGCAGTTTAGTTTAGGCAGTCCTTCTTGTGCACCTATGACTGTTGATATGACCAAGGAATCATTAGGCAGTCCTTCTTGTGCACCTATGACAGTTGATATGACCAAGGAATCATTATCAAGTGAAAATTCAATAGATATATTTTATGTGGATCATGCTTGCACAATCATATCAACTATATAGGAGTTATATGTAGTCAGTTGTTCTTAACCTAGTGACAATATTTGGGATTAAGATTGCATTTGGTTTTGGTTGCAGTGGTTTTGGTTGTCCATTTTGTTTGTATTCAATGCCTATTAAGGCATACCCATAGGAACACCCTTCAAATCTAAGTTGAGCTTGAAGTGTAGGAGAGATAACCCACTCTCGTAGAGTCGGCCATTAAACCTCTACAGTCTGTTGATGGACTGATTTTACTTGTGTGATGACAACCCTGACCTTGTGAGTGATAATGGGTACTTTTGGTGGCAGTTATGTTATTAAATTGTTTTAGTTAGAAAATAAGAGAGGTGGGGTAGTTCCAGATGAAGATAGTCCGAATTTACTATTTGGAAACATTAAATGAATAGCTGAGAATGAATAAGAGAAACTATGAGTTGTGTAAAATAGACGAGTAAAAATGAATGGGTTGAAATTAGTACTCTCTTATTTCTCATAGTGCATGCATTAGAGATTATCATTTTTTAGTCAGACGATGGTCTTATATATGCAGATTCCAGCGTTCATGACAGATTTATAGTAGAAAAAGCATAGTGAAGGCTCTGCATCAGTTTTCTATTAGATAATTCAATGGTATATTGAAATGGTAAGTTCAGTACAATATCTACCTGGTGCATGGTGCATCGAGGCAACTTTTCTTTTCTCTTATAACATCTCCAAGCTGACACTTATCCAAAACCTTTATCAAAGAGAACACACATTAAATTGTTTCCCATTTCTGCTTTGTATAATAGAATGAAAGCAGAAATCATGTCAAACAGTATTCAAAGACCTTCCAAATTGCCGAATCTGAATGCTCAGATAATGGATCAAGGTTGAAACGAACGGTTCCACGAAAAAGAGTTGGTTAGAGTTGGTTCCTGAGGAATAATTCCAAGGTGTCACCGCAAATCATGAAGTCCAATGGAAACAGGAACAGAGAAATCCATAGTGTGGAATCAGGAACCTTATATGCATATAAATTCATTGTTTTTGAATTGGCCAACCATCATTGTCATATACCAAATCATCAGGTACCACTCCCCATTGAACAATATCTGTATCAACAATTGATCTTTCTTCAATGTCATCACTTTTGTTATGCACCTGCATAGCAACAATGTTGACAATTAAAGATATTATGACTCTTTGAGAAAAGCTAGTTTGTTTACTTTCATGAAAAAAAAAATCATTTCTAGCATTCTAAATAAACCGTAGACCTTCAGAAGAAATGACAAATGACAAATCAAAAGTGTATGGTGGAAAAATGTGTAATAGATTTTTTTCAGAATTTATATGTCCGCCTTTGAAGAACTTACATCAGAACAATGGAGAGCTACATCTCCAGTAGCATTGTTGCTTACATGGTCCTCATCATCAGACTCCTGTTACATGTGAGTCGAAAAATGGTTAGCAAATGTTCAAATGAGTTGTAACATTAACTTAGTATCAACCCAACATACCTCAGGAACACTGATTCGAAAGCCTTTTGAAGTCGGTATCCTAATTGTAGTCACTGCTGTACTTTCAGCAGTATTAGTTAGACCAAGAAGAGATAAATTGCTGGCTTTAAGAACATTTTCATATTCTATGATGTTTTGACCCCACTGGTAAAACTTCTCTCTAAGCTCTCTGTACAGACAACAGACGATGAAACAGGTCCACTAAATACTGGGACGCCCAAGGTAGGTGTTGAAACACTTGATGTAGAGAGGAGGCCATTTGAACTTGATACAAGGGTCAAGTTTTCTGCCAAACAAACAGGAATCAATTACTGGAAAATAAATAAAGTATAGTTTTTCAAGTGCAGAAAAAAATAATCAAAACAAAAAGTTCTTGCTTGCTAAGTACGCTTCTCTAGCTGTAACATGGAAGCTTTTTAACATGTGTTGATAATTGAATACAAAAAATATAACTTATACACAATCAAAATATCCCATAAAATTAGATTTAGAGAGAGATGAAGATTGAAGTTACATGACTGAGAATCCTGAGGCAGATACACTTTTAAATGTCGAAGCCAAAAGTTCTGAGGATCGTGATGAAATTTGAAAGGGCAAAGTGGACACCGCCTCAGCTACAATATTATCATCATTCATGTTTAACGGAGAAGGAGACTCAACCCTTGCAATTGCCAGTTGTGCTTTCAGAGACTTTTTAGGAAATGGTTCAACCCTCTCCAAATGCTCTAAAATTTTACGAGCTGGATTGTTGTGGCACATGCAATTCAAATGTTGATGGAACACTCAGTCCAGATTTAGTTGCATGTAATGACAAGTTGGTCTTTTGTCGGGTGCTCCTTATAGGGCCTCCTAATGTCAGACCCTCATCTAACACAGATATGCTCCTCTTTCTAAACATCTGGGTAGCAAATCATGTTAAGTAAATAACTAACAGTTTATCGCGAAACGAAAAATCAAAAAAAGCATAAAGAACTTGAGAGAAAAGTTGTCAAACATGGATTCTCACCTGTCGTCTTATTCGAGTCCCATCACCTATGTGCTGCAAGCACAATAAAAAATAGTCATGAGATAAAAGAACATAACACATACAATTTTTATAAATTTTGAAACTGAAATAAATGTGTTACAGTAGTTCAAAATAGGATGACGAATCCGCGGACGAGAATTTCTGAGGGTATACTTTAGAGGCTGAACTCTATTTCGAGCCCTTTGATGTTCCAAGCCACTAAGACTGTTCGATAGGGTCTTTGATCTGTCTTCAACCTGCCTATTCCCAAACAATCCACCTATTGTTTTTCTTGGTCTAGGTTGTTGAGCAGTGGGCACATTTTGGAATAGAGAATCAGGCGAAACCTACAACATGGGCTATTAGAACAGAAGAAATTCAATTTTTATAAATTTTAAGACTGAATTAAATGTACCAGAGGATGACGAGCCTGCTGAGGAGAATGTCTGACATAAGGGTTATTCCGGGGCTGAACTCTGTTTCGAGCCATATAAGCTTTTGCTATCCCTACCGGATTAGAACCATCCGAAACCTACAACATGTGCTATTATTTCATATTACATATATACTATGAATCCAAATACAACAATTTAAAATCATAATGTATCAACTTACATTTTCAGTAACAGGACAGACGCCATCTTCCAAAAAATGGACATGTTTTTCTCTTCTTGGCTTTTTTTTTCTTCCTGGCTCTGCATTTTGCTCATTGTCTGGTTCATTAACACCATTTACTGCCACAAGTTCCTCCTCAACTTCTTGAAGAGGGCGCTTCCTGCAGATGGAGTTGAACAATTTGTTAATAAGACAACTGGCTCCGTCCATAAGTATTCTCCCTACCCAGCTTGCCATTGCAATGCGATGCTCTGCTACAACTGATTTTGCTATTGAATTTTAGTTTGAAATCTAAATTTCTGCAGAATAATCTCTCCACGGCAATGAATATATGTTAACGGGAAGTTTCTTTTTTATTTACTCATAATTCTCCATCAGAAAATCGGAAAAAGCTGCTAAAAGGAGAAACAACAAGAAAATACGGGCAGTTATCTCTGGGTTCAATATTTTTTGTGTGCAGGCAGCTAATTACCTTTACATTCAGAGTCTATAGACGTTTCCTTATTTGAAATTCGCAGAGTTTCTTTTGTCTATGTTGCCGTTCATCATCTTTGCATTTTCTTCGGCTGTTTTTATACCGTTTTTTATTGCTTTCGCGCCGCTATTGGTTTCCCCTCCTCCAAACTCTTCCTCGCGAGCTGCAGCCTGAAATTAAGGTTTCAACGAGGGTTTTAGAGTATGCTTATTAAAATGAAAATTACGGCCAAGAGTCTAATAATCCTTTACCTTATACTTACTATAATTAATATATAATTATATTTTATATAATAAAAAATAAATTATAAATAATATAATTACACTACTTCTTATTATATATTATATTGATTAAATACATATATAAAATTATTATATTTTTATATAATACAAAATATAATCAATATATTATAGATATTTTATATAATATAGATTAAATTTTATATATATATATAAGGTTATATAAGATTATATTATATTATTATTATATATTATATTTTACAATAAAAATTATTAAATATAAATATGAAATTATCATAATTAATAATTAATGTAATTTTATATAGATCAAATTAAATTATTATATAAATTTTTTTGATAGTTTAACTGATCTTTGGGAGATTACGAAGAAGAAAGAGAGATAGAGGGGGAAACAATTCTATATAGGGTAAGGTATGTATACTAACACTTGCACCTAAAGGAGGTTCAAGGATTATGCCCATAGAAAACTATATGTATGTTAATATGTTAGTATGTGTTTATGCATGGATGCACTGCATGCGGCTAGATTAAACAATTAATAATAAGTGCTAAATAAAGGAATGAAATAAATTTAGACAAATTTAGATTTTTCTTTAAAGAAATTAAGTATTATTTGATTATAAAATATTTGCATATAGATTTAAAACATAAACCAATGATCATAATGGTAATATTCCGGAGGTAGAATGAAAAATTGTCTACAACTAAGGCTGCTTAGGGTTTTGGTGGCGCCTTCGGATTTCGTGCCAAGGCCTTGTGGGGGAGGTCATACGCCCCCCCACCCAAGTTTGCTCTAACCACGGGTTTCCTCCTTCCTTTCTTTTTCTTTTGTTTTTGTTTCTTTATGTGCCCTGTTAAGCTTTTTGTTGTTTCTTCCGTTGTAGCGAAGCCGACCTCAGGGTGTGTGTGGTGCGACCACATCCCCTCCCTCCAATAATGGAGGAGGGCTCAACACCCTCCCCCCCCCGGTGCCAGTGGTGAGACTAAAAAAGGCTCTTCGCACCTTGGCAGTCAGAAGTCATTCAAAATGACCTTGGCAGGGAATGATGGTGATTTTCCAGCTGATGCCAAATTCTTAGTGGCCTCTGACAACAATAGCGATAGAGCAGACGAAGGTAAGTCTCCCTCCGCTGACCCAATGATTTGCTTATTTCTTTGAATAAGGAATTAAAGGAGATCATTTTAAGTGAAAGAGTTAGATTATAAAACACTGCAATCTTTTTTGCGGCACTAGATGTTGGTAAGATTCCGACTAGGAAGTTTCTTGACTCATGGCTCGCTAGGGTTTGGGGAACCAAATTCAGATTTCATGTTAAATTTTGTCGGATGATCTAGTGTGGTCTATTCGTCATAATGTTGGTGAATCAGGCTATGCAACAAAAAATCATTGAGAAACCTTATTGGAATGTGGGTGGTTGTACCTTATGAGCCTTGTCTTGGTCTCCAACGGCCATCACCGAGGAGATCATCGCCTTGTCGTGTCCTAGATGGGTCACTATTAAAAACTTGTTGCATGAGTTCTAGAGGTTAATCCCACAAATCTTGGCTCCTTTGGGGGTTGTTATTAGGATTGATGAGGCCAAGGTCACTCTCCCCCACCTATACACGTGGGGGCTGGTTTCCTTATGCCCTAGTGTCGATATGCCAAACAATATTGTCATTAAAGAAGATGATGGCCAAGTTGTCTACCCCCTGAAATTTCTCGGGGGGATTAACACATTTTTCCTATGCCATAAAGAAGGGCACATTAGGAAAATTTTCCCCTTGATAAAGAGGAAACCAACCTCCAGGCCCCCTAGCGAATCAACGAGGAATAATTATGGGGGGTCTCTCGAGGATCTGATACTCCCAAAGATAGTCGGATGGGCTCCCCGCCCGAGCTGAAACTTGGCAACGTGAATAATTTTGTCTTGAATGCTCATCTTATACCTGACGACGTCTCTCGCAAGGAAATCCCTCTGTGTGAGGCGACGGGCAGTCAGGCAACAAGGCTGATTATCTAGGCCAACTGGCGACCCCGTTGAGAAACTCCTTTTCCCTCCTTGCGCAAGCGAAGGTTGGTGATGGAGGGTTGGAAGTTGATACCCAACCGCCTGTTGATGAGGGTATCAAATCCACGAGAGACCTGGTGCTTGAGAATCAACTTACCATGAATGCAGGGCTAGTTGAGAAGCTTAACGCCCAACAGTTGGCCATGAAAAAAATTAGAATGAGGATCCAGGATAACTTGGATAACAAGTACAACATGAAAGGCCCCTTGGTTGACTCTCCAACCAGTGAGGGTGATGGTTGTAATTGGGGTGATCTTCCTAGATGTAGTGGAGACACCCCACTGGTTTCCTGCATCCCCCCTAGTTTGGGTGGTGGCCTAATGGTGAACACGTCTGTCACCCCTACAAAGAACCCGCAAGGAACTTCCTTCTCTACCAGCAATGAAGTTAAATGTGGGGGCGTAGGATCCCAGTCTGAAGGGCTTGCCTCCTTGGCCCCCAGACAGACCACCGTTTCTATCCCCACCCCCCTCACTGGAGGTGAAATCAACCCCACTCCCCATGAAGTGGGCACTAAGATTGAGATGAATAAACAAGAATTTTCCTATAATAACATGATAGTTTTCTATAAGGACTATGAAGAAGAAATTTATAAAAATTATGTTAAAACTAAGAATAAAAATAAAAATCAGGATATCCTAAATAACGATGAGCCTGTAGCATCCATGGAGGAATTTGAGGAGGAGGATTTCACTTGGGGGAAGGAAGTTGCTGCCCCAAAACAAAAAAATGGTCCGTGCAGGCCAAGAAAATACAACACTCCCATAGGGGGAAAGAAAATCCAAAACTCCAAAAACAAGAGATGAAAAACAAGTACAGTGTTGCAGTCCCCTGTCTCCAAAAAGCTGGAAGTGGAAGATAAACTTCCCAAGTGCTTTGAAAACTTCAAAAATGGACAAGAGGAATCTCCTATGATAAATGGCAATGAAAGTTAACTGTATTTCATGGAATGTCAGGGGGTTGGAATCCCCTGACAAAAAATACATAGTTAGAAGATTCCTTAACATGGATAAAGAAAAAGATTTTGTTCTTCTTCAAGAAACTAAAGCCATTGGCTTCTCTCTTGAAACTAACCTGCGGTTTATCTAGAATGACTCCAAGTTTTTCACTACTTCCCATGAAAAGGGAAGGGGAGGAGCTTCCATTCTTGTTTCTAATCAATGGGCTCAATGGATTACTGATCACGAATCATCCCCCTATAAAAGGTTGGTTTGGGTCAAGATTGAAAGGGAGGGCATGGTTTTTGGGGTTTTCTCAGTCTATGCTCCCAATGACCACAGGGATAGGATCAGGCTCTAGCAATGGATGGCCTATTTTCAAGGGATTCCTTGGCTAGTAGGAGGGGACTTCAACTGGTTGGAGAGGATGGAGGATAAGTGGGGGGGAGCTGATATGTCCAGGAAGGAGACGAAAAGAACTTTTGGCTTAGGATTAAGAACAAGCTGGGTATTTTTGACCCCTTGGAGGGAAACAAAAAGGACTCAAAAGGGATTTGGTACACCTGGTGCAATTCCCAAAAAGGGGGCAACAAGATCTACTGCAAACTAGATAGAATTTATGCAAGTAAAAACTTCTTCTCTTTCAGGAAAAGTAAGGATCCAGACCAATGGTACAAGTTTGTCCCTACACGCTCTCTAATCATCATCTGATCAAGGCTAGTATTTGGGCCTCCTTTGGGGGCATGGAAGATTCAAGGAGAAAATATGGTTTCATTCTTAACACAAAGCTATTGAAAGACCTTGATTGCCAGGATGCTATTGCCTCTCTAAGAGAGATCAATAAGTGGATGCTAAAGAATCACTCCCACTTAGAGAGATGGAATCAAAATGTGGAGGGGTGGAGGAAACTTTTCCAAACTATCGGCAAAAAGAAGGCTTTGGACATAAGGAAAGAGGAAGGGGACCTCCAAGACAAAGTCTTTGAGGCTGAGTCTAGATTGCAAAGAAACCTGAGTGAAGTGTTGCTCTGCAAGGAACTGATTATTGCTAAAGGCAGATTAAGGAAGCTTCAAAATCACAAAGTTCAAGGGAAAAAAATTAGAGCCAAGCTAAATTGGCTAAAGTGCGAGGACAAGGGTTCCAAGTTTTTCTTCAATTACCTGAAGGAAAAGAACGTAAAGGAGAAAATTGGCCAAGTTTGGGATGGTACCCAAATGCACTCATCTCAGGAAGGAATTCTTGAGTAGTTCCATTCCTTTTATAAATTCCTCTTCTCCTCAGAGGATGGAGGAGTGGATGGCCTGAAGAAAAGGGGACTCATCAAATGCCTCATTCCTAAAAAGATTGCAGAGGAAGATGTGGTTAAACTTGAGGCTAATTTAACGAAAGAGGAAATCAGAAAGGCAATCTTTTCTATGAGCAATGACAAGTCCCCTGGTTGTGATGGGCTTCCTGTTGAGTTTTTTAAAACCTTTGAAGATTGTATTTGCGAGGACCTATTGCAAGTCTACAAGGAGGCCCTGGACAAGGGCTCGTTAGGGAAAGAGATTAATAGGGGGGGCATCAACCTACTCCCAAAAGGAGGAGAGAAATCCTTAGTTAAGAACTGGAGACCCATCACCTTATTAAATGTTGCTTATAAGATTCTAGCTAAGGTTATTTCCTAAGGCTTTCCAACATTCTCCCGAAGTTTATAACCAACACTCAAATAGGCTTCATAAAAGGGCGGTATATTCTAGAAAACTTGATCACAAGTTGGGAGGCTCTAGAATGGGCCAAACTGTCCAACCAAGATTCGGCCATGTTGTTGTTGGACTTCGAGAAAGCTTATGACAGAGTAGAGTGGGAGTTCCTAAGGGTTGTTCTCCAAGCTTTTGGCTTCCCTGAGAAGTTTTGCAATATGGCGAATACCTTGTTGAAGGATGCTTCGGCCAAAGTTGATGTTAATGGAAGGTTGTCGGAGGAAATAATGCTAGAGAGATCAATCCGATAAGGTTTCCCCTTGCCCCAACCCTTTTTTGTGATTGCATCTGATGCTCTCTCATACCTGCTAAAAGATAACTCTTTTTCCCCCAAAATTAGAGGGATTAGATTGCCTGATAACAGTGATCTCACTAATGTGCAATTCACTAATGATACTTCATTCTTAGTGGAAATGGATAAGAGGAATTTGGAATCTTTAATGGTGAAGCTTGACTTGTTCTGCCAGGCATTTGGGGCCAAACTATGCAAAGCTAAATCCATCTTCCTAGGTGTTGAAAATTGAGGTGTTTTCTTAGCTTAATACTTTGTAAAACTTTACTATTGCTGATCTAAATAATCTTTTCCTTTGTTACATATTCTTTGTGGGTGATTATCTAATTAATCCATTTTACTATTTGTAGAATGTAGACAAAAGTTGATAGAAGAAGTAGACAGGATATTAGAAAGATTACACAAGCATGTACCATGGAGAAACCCTTTCGGGAAAAAACTCCACCAAGAATTATTCTATTATTCAATCTCTGAAGTAGATTACAATAGCTCCAATTCTTGCTTGAGAATTTTTCTTTTGCCTTCACCAAATCTTCTTCACAACCTGCAATAAAACCAATACAAACTCTCTTCAACTTGCTTGAGATATATAGGAAATAAACAACTTTGTAAACTCCAAAAGAGTTACAATTACAATGCTCAATCCCTATCTCCTAAAAGGTACGCCTATCTCTTCCAAGTAGAGTTTAATAGTGAAGAACAATGCCAAATTATCATCTTCATCCATTTGGGCGTCCCAAATTGAAGTAGTAACTCAACCTTTATTCCATAAATATCTTCAAGGCTTTATCCTCAAAGTAGGTCCCAAGAGTGGGCCCACTTAACTCAACCTTTTGAAATATCTTAACATGCAAAGGAGTTAATTCCAGAAGCCAACTTGGGCACCAAAGTGGGTCCAAGTCATTTTTTGTTAACTGAAACATCTCTCTCCACCATTCATGCAAGAATGGTCATCCCCTATTAACTGAAGGAAGTCACCTGTTATCTATCATGCAACTCAAGTCATTAGTCATGCATTCCAAGTTAACTGAAGTCAACTAGCATTCAACTAAAACTAACTGAAGATAACTGAACCATAACTGAACTGACTGAACTAAACTAAATTCGAACTAAACTAAACTAAACTAAATGAATTGAATTGTGAATGAACTTCATGCATGCAAACATCAAACCCTAACTCCTAGGATCTTTACATGCATTCAGAAGTGTTATCTCTTACTCGAATAGTTAACTGAACTCAAGGTGAGTGTCACCTTACCATGTGGGCACCCCATGTGCCCCTATTATTTAGGAACTCATAATGGATGCCCTCACATGCTCCTAACATTTAGAATTAATTACAAATGTCAATTAACATGATTATTTCATCAAATATTAATCTCTTTCTAATCCTAGTGTTGTGCAACACTTTCCAAGGACTTAGGAGCTATGTGAAATAAATAATGTTTAGGATTGCAATTAAATGGCATCCTATTTCCAACACTAGGCTAGAAAGAAAATCCTTCAGATTGGTTGAATAGGTATGGTTTCCAATGGGGAGGCCCCAACAAGTTGGTCAGGTACCTAGGGATCCCTTTTGTTGTCAATCCCAATCTCAAAGAGATGTGGAATTGGATCAAAGGTAAAATTGATACCTAGAAGCTTGAGAGCTAGAACAAGAGATATCTCTCTCTTGTAGGAAGAATCCAAGTGTGTCAAAAAATTCTTGCTTCATACAACATTTACTTCGCATCTGTGTGGTTTTTCTGTAGCTACCAAGTGAACGAAATCCAAAAGAAGATAAGGGGATTCCTTTGGTCTGATGGGAAGGGTAAAAGAAAGAGGCACTCAGTGAAGTGGGACTAGTGTTGCCTCAGTAAACATCAAGGGGGTATTGGCTTGAAAGACTTAAAAGCTCAAGGAATAGCACTTGTTGCTAAATGGATCCTAAAGTCCTTGAGTGGTAATGAACCCTGGAAAATTCTAGTGAGAAACAACATTCAAAAGGCGGTCCCAAAGAAAGCCAAATCTTGGAAACTCCTTCCCCTAAGTGACATTCTCCTTAGCAAATGCCCCATGGTCCTTGCTGGCTTGCCGGTATTCAGGAGTATCTGGAGGGTGTGGGAGCTTACTAAGCATAAAGTTAAGTTAATAAATTATAACATAACTTTGAAAAATAACCAGAAGTGTGATTCCTCCAGATCTGTGTGGTGGAATCTCGAGCATAATAACAAGGCTCTTGTGCTACTTCAAGGGTGTTCTGCCAAAGCGTGGAATGCTAAAGGTATCAGAACCTTTGGAGATATTCTCTCTAGTGGTAGTTTAAAATCCTGGAATGAGCTGTGCTTGAAGTTCAACATTCCAAGCTCCAACTCCAGAACCTTCTCCACCATTCGAGAAGCCTACAATGGTACAGTTATGTCGATGACTTTAGGAGAAATGATTAACTTTTTTGAGGATATCATTTGGCACAATGGCACCATCGTTGGTAATGTGAAAGCCAAAACAATATACAATGATCTTACGAGCAACACCATTGTGATGGACCATATTAACTCCTGCTAGGGTATGTCCTTGGACATTAAGAAGCTTCAGAATATCTTTTCTTTTGTCTAGCATAGTTCCATGGAACCTAAAAAGGCTTCCTTCAGATGGCTTGTTCTTTTACAAAAGATTTTGTTTAAAAATAACTCTATTAATGTTGAAATTTGCAGCATATGCAAAGTCCCAGAATCAGTCAAGAACATTCTTTTTGAGTGTTTCTATGCTTAGGAAATCTGGAGCATGTTTTGTTACAATTTAAATTTTTGGAATGATAATGGTAAAGCTCATTGAAACAAGGTGTTGTTTCCAAACTTTAAGATTAATAAAAGCTACAAGTTATTTTGGTACTTACTTACTAATGAAGTAATGTGGCACATATGGAAAATGAGAAATGAAAGCAAATTTAAGGGGACTAAGAGGGAACTTACTTAGTTTAATAAAAAACTAATGTTTTTTAATATTTCCTTGCAGGTCTCAATGAACATGGAGAATTCTCTGGGAAATTTGCAGTCAAAAAAGAACCCAAGGAGTTGCGGCCAGATGCATCAGCTATATGGTGAAGCACCTGAACTATTCTATAGAACCCTTGATGAGTTTCAAAGGCATGTTAAGGAAGGGAACAACCAAGAATGAATCCAAGAAGATGTTTCTCTAGTTCAAACATAGGAGGACGAACAAGCAAACATATTCATTGAAGAAGCTCTTTCAAAGTTTTCTCAACAAGAGAAGGATAGTCAAGAGGGAGGAAGTGACCATTAACCTACAGATCAGGGTGTCGTATTCTTGATGTTGTAACCTGCCAATGTATTATGGCCTTTTTTTTTTTGCTTGTTTACTCTTAGAGGCACTTTCTTGTCTTTCCCATTTTTCTAGTTCAGTTGTGTTGTAGATGAAATGTGTACAACATTTAGGTTAAATGAGTCCCTTATGAGTCAATTCGTTATCTGGTGAATGTCTTTCTGCAGAAACGTAGTCTGTAGATTATGTCTCTTTGATATGTAATGATGCTTACTCTATTATTAATACAAAAAAAAAAACATAAACCAATGCAAATGAAAAAATAAAATTGCCATCACATTAACAAACAATACTGTAAATGGAAATAGAATGTTTCCATCTAATTGTCAAATCAATGTTTATCTGGTTTTTATGTGATAAGTGAGATTTTGGAAGCTTTTACCTCATATTTTAGAGGATTTTACCATTAAGTGATAGTTGAAACGGTTTTTCAATGACTCAATAGTGGTTTGTAGGTGTGGGACATGTTTCATACTCAAATCTTACACTATGCGTAGCGGCTAATAAAGAGAGAGAAACTTAAAAGATAAAGAATGATAGAAAGAGACAAATTTAGTTAGATATTGAGAGAGAGAAGAGAAACTAACTTTTTGATTGGTTGTTTCATGTCAACAATCCAAGGATGGCATGTGTCCTTTGGGAGTTATGCTCATGGTAGCATATCATTAGACCAAGAATATGATAATTCACCTTTAAGACCTCTTTAATATACCCATTGCACACTTAAGGAGACAAACATACAAAGAGAGAGAAAGAGAGAAAGATAAAGGAAGAGAAAAGGGAGAGGGAGAGAGATATGCTTATATAATATTATATATTGTATAGGTAAGGCTCACATCTTATATAATATGATCTATTATTTAATATTAATACTATATATTTTTTACATATTAAAGTTATATATTGTTAATAAATATATTATATATATTAATAACTATAATATTAATATTATATATTATAAAATGATATCTCTATAATAATTATAGTTATTGTATTATATATATTAACTATATATAAAGTCTTCAATATAGTAATACTTGTACAAGATGATTGCTATTTATTATATATTATATTATATTTATATTTAAATTATATGATAGATAAATAATTTATAATAATATAATGTATATAAATAAATTGTATGGTTCACTATCTACCCTACTCATAGCTTTCAAACCTCTTGGTGTCTGCATCAATCACTTATTTAGTGAAGGCATCTAATCCAAAGGCATAAAGGGAAATTTATAGAGAAGTTTATAGCTAGATATAGTAAATTACTGAGGTCTAAGATTAGTGTGGTGAATATAGTAATTAATACATAAAATTAAAAAAAATATAATAATACTATTATATAATAAAAATATAAAATAAAACTAATTATATAATAGTAGTAATAATAATAATATATAAATAAAATCATTTTTTAAATCACCTACCAATTGACCTCATGTACTACACAAATGTATGCAAGAAATAAACCAATTTTTTCCCTAATTGACCTTCTACACCTCTTCGACGTACCCATTGCACACCAAGGTGCGATTGCTAGTTTTAATTAATGATGGAGTTTGTTTCATGTACTATTAGTACTTGCCCCTATTAGTACTATTGCAATGAGTTTTTTTTTTTTTTTGTTTAAAAAAAAATATTTTTCCTAAAGTAAAATGCAAAATTTATAACTTTTTAAATTTTCAAAAATTAATTTTCTCAAATTTCATTGGCTTAGAAACTCTAAGTGTTATGGGAAGATTATTCGGAATAATGCACCTTTTTTCATAGTTTTGGCACTTCTTTTTAAAATTTTCAATGGAAATCTTTTGCCAAAGCAAATAAAGTTGTATTTTGAGGTAATTGTTACACACACAAAGCACATGTTGGATCTTTTGGAATGGTGGGCGATTAGAATTTTGCGGAATTTTTGAAATGGTAGTTTTATTCTTATTTTATTAGACTTTCAACTATCCATAAGTTATGTTTCCTGCTCTCAAAGTGACTAATGCTACAAGGGGGGTTCCTATTTTATGATTTTCAATCTTCCAAAAAAATTTAATTGACATAGTTTGAGGAAATTGTGGGTTTCAGTATAATGATCATATTGAATGGAGCAGCCCATACACAACTCAAGCCTATCTCGCGCACATTAATTCATCAAAAATTGTAAGCCTTTGCTTTTCTCTTTCTTTTTTCCTTTCCTTCAAGCTCTATACTTGTTTTTACTATAAAAACCTTCAAGAGACAGTAGTGTCACCAAGTTAATTTTCTTAAATCAACTAAAGAAGTAAAAGGGAAAACAGAGGGAAGCTCCACAACTTTATTATTTAAGAATTTATTAATTAGGGTTTTTAGGTTTGGGGGGTTAGGGTTTAATATGCCTTTAAGGAACAACAACTTGTGATTCTTGTTGGGAGATGTCGCTTCATTGTCATGTATGCAAGCTTAATAAAGAAATAGTGTTCTCATATGTTGAGGACATATGTTGTCTCTATTGGGACTAGAAAAATCAACTTTACATTTAACTTATTGATTTTAATCTTCATATGTTTCAAATGACACTAGGTTTTGAGTCTTAACACAAGCATTGCTAAAATAAAGTTTTTTTATCCCAATGAACTGGAAATATTATAGTAACTATAAGTTGAACTTGTGATGAGTTCCCATGCAATCGTAGAATTTTTAAAACTATTTTCCATTCTTTACATAGAAAATTGTGTTGCTAGAATTAAATGTGGTGTGAATAGCTTCTAGTGGAAGACTAATGAGTACTATCACAATCTGTATATGTATTGTTCAAGATGACATCCCCTCTAATGAGACAAGATTTTTCTTTGTTTGATTGGGATAGGAAAGTATTTTTTCTTTCTTGATCTTGTAATAAGTACTAGTTTCTTTATTTGGTAAATCGCTCGAATTTAACATGTGCAAAATGTACATTTTTAACCCTTTTGGTAACCTACATATTTGAAAATGTTATGTATTGTGACCTTTAATGGAAGAACGAGTCAATTCTTCCTTTTTATCATGTTACTTAATATGTGGTTTTTGAGATCTATATGAAATATTATCAAATACATATAGTGAGAATCTTGTTATTTGTTTAACTTATGAAAACTTTAATGTAGTTCTGCATTAAACTTTTTGAGAAGAGTGGATAGACAGCATGGCTTGATATGATGTGAATTAGAGAGTTTTTCATATGAGTTTCATATGTTGAACTAGACAACTGAGAGGGGGGTGAATCAGTTGTCACCAATTTTAACCTTTAAGACCTCCACCAAAAATTAGATCTATCACAAATCCTTTAATTTGCTAATATGATAAATCATTAAGTGCAAGAGCAGAAATTGAAAACCATCACACATACACAATAACACTAAATTTATGTGGGAAACCCAATAAGGGAAAAACCACGGTGAGGATTAACTCACACTATAGAGAATAACAAAACCAATTACAAAAGGCTCACTACTAGAGAAGGCTCATTGCCAAGATAGGAGTCACTATCCAGATTAAGAATCACTGTCCAACAAGGGTTAACCACTCGAAGGGATCACTACCACACAGATATAAAGAAGATAGAAGAGATAAGTTACAGAGAGAAAGCAATCTCAATGCAATAAAGATTTCCACCAAAATTCACTCAACTACTTGTATACATGCTTGAATGATAGAGTACACCTTTAGCTCACTACTTCTCGAAACTCGCAATTAGATTTTGCACTGATCTTCCCAAACTCACATCGCAATTTCGCATCTACCTTGCAACTATCTCATGTACCTCATGTATCTCATGCATCTTACATTTCATCAATAACTCATCCTATATTTATAATATCTTCAACTTTGAAACATATCTAAAGTTGGCTATAATACCATTTGTATTTACAAATTCAAATTAGGTCAATACCAAAACATTCTAGGGTGGAATTAGAATGAGGGCAACCCAAACAAATGCTTCAACACGCTTCATGAACTTCAAAAGTAGTGTTAAACACAAGGTCGGCCAAACCAGTGTACAACACATAAATCAGTTAAGCAATTGCAACCTTAATGCGATCTAATCCTTCCAGATAACAAAATTGTCTTCAACGTGATCATATCACCTTAACTCTAGAACCGCAATCCAAAAGACTTGAACAAGAATAAATCTGGACCAACTACTTTTCTCCTGGACCTCCACCAGATACATTGAAAAACACAGTTTACAACTGGTGAACACAACTTGACCTATACAATGACCCAAAAGCCAAAAATCTAGATATAGCAACTACCAACAACCATGATAAGCATATCTAAACCATGTGATCATATGAGCATAATCGAGATAAAAACCTAGAGCAAACACTGAACACCTGCAACTCTTCTTCATTACAATTTTCTCAATATCCTTGACATATACAACCAATAGCTTGTATCCATGCCATCAATGACAATAGCAGCTAGTGGATAACCAGTTAACCAGTTGACATCAATGACAACACCTTCATTCTTGCATCTACATCTTCATACTTGCAACATCATACAAATTACTATTACACACAATGTAGAATAAAATCACGATGGGTAAGAAACCAAGTGCAAGTTCAATGCTAGCATCCAATTTATCAATCATCTAGACAATGTTTCACCAAATCCTTTTTGTAGAGAATGTGATAAAGTGTTAAAAGAAAAAAGCGGAAGCTTAGTAGTAACTCCAAAATATTGAAATAACTTTTAATTAAGAAAATAGGCACATGACATGTACCAGGAAATGGGAATGTATCTTCAAGAGACATAGTGACTAGATAAGGTGTAGGGCATGTTCTTATTGTTGAATAGACAAAATACTAAGAGGGGGCAGTGAATCAATATTCTACTAAACCATTAGACTGCTAACCATTCAATTATTAAAACATATCTAGTTGTAACTATAAACATAAACATGAATGAAAGCATAACATCACATAACACATAGACACCAAGATTTTTACATTGAAAACCCAAAATGGGAAAACCACAGAGAGGATTAAATCACAATATATTATAATTGGTCATAAGCTATTACAGAGCTCACTGCCAAGACACACTATCCTTGAAAGGCTCATAGCCTGAAGTGAATACAAAATGTCTTACCGTCAATATATAAAATGATATGGCTCACTACCAAAAGATGAACTAATGTAATACACCTTCTAAGTGCAGAGTTTAGTTCCAATTAAGCTTTGGGAAACAAAAGTCTTGCTCCGGTTTGTAGGTATACAACAACTATGAACAACTTCACACTATACACTCCAACAAATCCCTGTGATTAGCTCCCTTTTTTGCTTCCACCTAGTGTTTTAATGTATTTTCTCCATTTTTTTTGAAAATTCAATGCTATTTATCAGGATGGCACTATTTTTAGCATTTTTGTGTTGATAAAAAAAAAGTAGGCACTAGACTAGGTGCAAATTAGCACCTAAATTAGGGCCCAAATTATTAGCACTGAGTTTTGCATCAAAATTAGCACCTAATTTAGCACCTACTTTAGAGCCTTCTTTAGCCTTAGCACCTAATTAGCACCTAATTGTTCTGATCTAGCAGGGATTAAGGGTTAAGGGATTAGGGGTGTTAGAACAAAAAATACTTCCCCAATATTCACTGGCCTTCAATTGTTTGCCTACATTTCACTTGCATCAAAAGATCCTCCCTCAACCCTCAACCTCAACCCTCAACCCTCAACCTTAAACCCTAAACCCTCAACCCCTATACCCTCTATCCTATACATTGGACCCTCAACCCTAATCCTTCAACAATATACCTCAAACCTATACCCTAAATGCTCTACCTCAACCCTTAACCATCAACCCTAAACCCTAAACCCTAAACCCTAAACCCTAAACCTTATACCTCTACTCTCAACCCTAATCCTCAACCCTATACTCCTTAAACCATCAACGCTTATAGTCCTCAACTCTATACCCTCAATTCTCAACCCTCTACCCTATACATTGATCTTTCTCCTCATATATATATATATATATATTCCCTCCTCTCTCTCCTCTCTATCTCACTTCTCCCTCCATATCTCACTCCATCCATCCCTCCTCTCTACCCTAATCCCTCAACCCTAAACCATCAACCCTTAAACCTTAAACACTCAACCCTAAACCCTAAACCCTCAACCCAAAACCCTCAACCCTCAACACTTAAACCCCCAAGTAAAATCTCCCTAATCCCTCAACCTCAACCCTTAATCCCTCAACCCTAACCCTCAACCCTCAACCCTTAAACCCTAATCCCTCAACCCCTATACCCTCTACCCTATACATTGGACCCTCAACCCTATACCCTTGGTGTGACTACAAGGGCATAAAAATTCAACTATATCCCTTTTGTACATTTTATGGCATAATACACCTCATTTTTGCATTCAATCATCTATAAATTTTCCCATGTTTAAAATTTTTGAGTAAAGGATAAAAAATTGTTTTTAAAGGATAATATGAAGATAATAGTATGATCTTAAATTTGAAAATTAATAGCATTTGAATTAAATGACATTTTTTTCTTCTTTTCAATTAAAAATTGTAATATTTAATTTGTAAAATATTATAAAATAAATAAATAATAATAAAATTTATATGCTAAATATTAATCATTATTTATAATTTATTTCACAATAATAATATGAATGGTTTGGAAGAAATGTAAGAGGCAAATCTATTTTAATTAAAAAAAATCTTAGGGTGCAAGGAATCTAATGTAATATCACAATCACAATCACAATCACATAAATTTTTTAAATTATAACAACTAAAACCGTAATATAATGATTAAATTATATATTTAATTCATATTCATTTTAGTTTTATTTTAAAAAATATTTTTCTATATATATTTTAAAATTAAAATTAATAATTGTTAAAGATATTTTTCATTTTTTTTATATAAAATAACATCAATAGTTTTTAATTGTTAATTGAACATACAAATTAATAAATTTAATAGATAACAATAATTTTTTATTATAAAATATATGTATTTTGTTTTCTAAATTTGTTTGAATATTAAAAGATTCAATTATTAAGCATATACACTATACATGATTGTGGGAGTTTTTTCACATCAATATTTCTTCCGCCATGATGAGTTAGGGTTTTGTCTTTTGAGCTAGATTCTCCACCATTTTTCGTTGTTTCTGGGTGATTTTCCTGAGAAATCTCATAGGAGAAAATAAGGTAAGTCCTCCTTGGGCGTCGACCTTCATTTTTTATGCATTCTTAGGCTTTTAAGCCACTGTCATGATTGTATTTTCTAATGTATTTTCTTGTTCTCACTTTTTTATACTTCTTCATCACCTTTGGCCACCATTGGAGAGCTTGGATTGAGTTTTTTGGAAGCCATACCCATGGGTTTTTGGAGCACACTTTCTAAACAACAAACTGGGTAAGTTCTTCACCATGAGTCTTGCATTTTCCTCTTAAATATATGTGAGAAGAAGCTCGATTTGAGCTCATTTGAATGAAAAATGATGCAAATTCATGTTTCTCTATATTTCAAATGCAAGCTTCTGTGTGTTAGGTTTATGATCCTTTCATTTATGAGGCCCCTCTTGCATTTGTGGTCGTGGCTCCATACTTGGTTCTCCTCCTTTGGGTTATTTGGTGGTCTTATTTTTGTATTATTCGTTCTCATATTCTAAAGTCTACAGAACAAAAAGTTAGGCTCATATTTAGGGAATGAATCATGTAATATTAGTAACTAAGGCAACTCACAATGTCCATAATCAATCCAAATATAGGTTTTCCTACCCAAGTCCCCATAATCAAAATGATAAGCATCATATTCAATGAGAAAATGGAAGATGCAATGTAGTTTTTAGTACCATCAACTGGAAGTATAAGATCACCTCTTTGCCACATCATATCCAATTCTCTCTCACCTTCAGGAGGTCATAATTTGTAATGGATTGTCCCTTGCACATTAAATACCTCTTTATGTTAAAATGCAAAAGCTATCTCCCAAGCAAATGATAATTCTAGACAACTCACTTCAGAATGTGGATCAATAGGATGAAATCTAAATGAATTCACAAAAGCAAAGTATGATATGCAGTGAATTCCCATGGAGTGACATTTATATGCTCATTTCACAAAAATTAGTCAATGCCCTGAAGAAACATCACGTAGATCATGCAATATCTTCTCTATTTGAGTTCATGGTTGATGTTGGACTAATGTATCATACATACAACAACCATAGGGTCTTCTTCCACTTGTATTACTATACCTATGTTGTCAATATCACCTCATAACATTGTATCACCTTGATTTTCACTATTTAGATAATCTTGAGAGTCCTTTAAAACAATTGTACAAGCCTTATATGACTAATCATGGTGATGTATTGGAATGCTACAATCAAGAGTTTGATAATTTACCTTCAGAAAATTAGATTGTAATTCTTTCATATCAATTGGAATAACTTCCTTCTTCACTATCCATGATTTTTCATTACTTTTTGGGTTGATATTTTCTTATTTTTCCATCAAATTAGACTGATCTAGCTGTTGTTGACCCTTGATTTCAAGCTCAAAATCAATAGCAGACTGAAACAAAAAAAAATCCACTATTGTGTTAGCAAAATGAAACCTAAAACTCAAAATGTGGAAAGAGTCTTCTTGTTGATCTGCATTCTCAATCTAACTATTCAGCTTCCCTAATTCATCATCCATCTTGTCATCATCCTAACTAGTCAAAATGTGATCATTCATACTTTTCTTTTTGTTGTTCAAGGACTAATAATTAGATCTTATCCAATCAGAAATAACATATCCTTTATCTAAATTATCAGGGTTCAATGATTGAGAATTAGATCTTAACCAATCATCTAGTGAATCATACATGCATTCTCTATCAACATCGCTCTCATCTTCATATGTATTTTGAAAAATGACTTGAGTAACTTCATTCATGTATAGATTACCTTGCTAACCATGATTGATAGAGAATGGTGGATTTGCAACACATGCAATCTTATCTCCTTGAGTTGGTTCAGTTAATCCATTGTTGTAGAAATGTATTCAATTGTGTCACACTTCCTTTTGTTTCCCTTCTTTGATCCTATATTTGAGCTTTAATTATATACATAGATCTTACTTCAGGCTTGTATACCTACAGGATTGAAAGTAGTCCTTTTATATGCAAATCCAACCTTGTGAGAAAGGTCAAACATTTGATCTTACCATGTGGCTCTCCAAGATGTGCACTACAAAATTGAGGTGAACCAAAATCAAATAGTGTTAACTATGGAGGATACTTTTCTTTTATCTTCCTATCCAATTCTTTCTAAAAAAATTGATATGTATAATTGAAAATTCTCCTCATGATATGACTACTGAGATAATCCCCTAAAGAAAGGAGGAATCCTAAGACTATGAAACTCATGTAGATATATTGGAATTGAATCTCCTTAATATCTTATCATTCCAGAATGTGCAACACACCAATGGAATTAAATATTTTATACCAGAATTTCCATCCATGCCCTCCTTCTAGCGCCAATATATTGATGATTTTTTTCCACACAACAAATTAGATAAAATACTGAGTATTCTATCTCTGTTGAAAGGAATCTTATCCTAGTAAACTAGAAAAATACTACCATAAGGTTTCTCCCAACTATCTTAGCTATGTGAAATGACTCAGTGATGAATGCATTTTTTTCTTTCAATAAAGGGACCTTATAATTTTTTTGACAAGCTTCCATGCATAGGGTTTAAATAAACATAAACTAATAAAATTTTATATTCAATGGTGCATACGTGTACTGATTAAACATATATTTTTGTAAAATGTGTCATTTCAGTCTGTTGCCAACAATATACTTACATGAATTTGTGAAATGTGAACCTTATGACAAAAATTTGCAAGTCTCAATGTCCTATCCTAACCAGAACTGGTAAAGATAATGCAAAAGAAGAGAAGGAAAGGGAAGGGATAGAGTAATCCTATAGACAAATACAAGAATGATCAACTATTCCAGATAGACAGATCCCATAGTAAACTAATTTTTGCTTTATTAGAGAGGTCACAATGCTATAAGAAACAATGCAATCTTTAAAGGGAACTAAAGGATTTTCAAACCATGAAAGCTCATTCAACACACAAGTTCTGGCACAATTTCATTAGCTTCCATAATCAAACTAAATTTGAGTTGTGTTCATACTAACCATGCACAACAACTTACAATCAACAAATTACTAGTGGTATGAACATGTAGGAGCCATCAAATATTTGAATAATTAATCATAAATGAAACTTAAATAATCGGAAGGGTAAAATGAACCATGAAAATCACATCCAACCAATAAAACAAACTCATATAGTAGCAACAAATGAACTTCTATTTGTATTGATTCAAAAAAAATGGCATTGTTTCAACAATTCTTTTTCTTGTTAGTCCTTCCTTATCCTTTACAAGAGAAAGTGATTGCATTTATATATAGAGGAAAGTACACTAAGTTTACAATAAAGGGTGAGGATTAATCCATCACCAAAGGCTTGAATTTAACAACATTTAATGTTTGTGGTTGGGTTGTTACAAACACAATTTTTCTTTTGTATTTTAGGAAAAATAAAAAATTGTACAATTATGAACCTTATACAATTAAGATGAAATATCACCTTCTTGATAAGTCTTATAAGAAAAATCATCTTTTCACTAAGTTGACAAGTCAAAAGGAACATGTGGCATGTTCTTGGAGGAGAGGAATGCATTTATGAACTAGTTTGCTAGGAACATATGTGAGCAAGGATTGAAACTAGACATATCTTCTATGTTCAACAACAACCTATTCTTTGTTCTTTTTTGTATTCTATTGTTGAATTCAAGGATCACAAAAGAATTCAAAACCTTTGATGATTGACATGCAGATTCTTTACTGGTTTGGAAATCTTCACAATGCATTTGCCTCTTATTCACATTGTTCAACTTTGATGTTTGATTTGCAAGAAAAGAAATTTAGAATAGATAATCTTTTAGATTTTTCATGTATTCCAATGTTAGCATGAAAAATCTAATATTTAACATGATTCAACATTAAAAATTAGAGTCATTAGGCTAGGAACCCATTAAGTTTGGTTATTTGTGCAAATAATGGTTACATCCCTCATTTACATCAAGATTACATGGATTCAATTCATTGTTCAACCATGGGATTTGATTCTAGCATTCCAAATGAGAGTACGCAGGTATTTGAATTTTCTCATAAGATTATATCAAATTTATTAAATGATTTTTAGATTTTATTTGTGCATAGTTAAATTGAATTAGTATATGTTTCAGGACAAGGCCTCCAAGGCTAGGCTTGACAAACTTCGTGCCACACATCATAGTGGCCAGAAATGTTTATAGGCCTTGATCTGTACATTTGTAAGTATATTTAATACGTTAAATGCTATTTTTTTATTTCCTAAGAAAAAGTAAATGATTGCATATTAATTAGTTTAACTAGTCCATGTGCCATGTTTTGATAGGAGGAGAAATATGGTCGGCATCCAACACAATTTGAAAAGGAAATGTTAGAAAGAAAAAAGTGGACTGATTTTGTAATCTGGATGGAGAATGAGGTATCAATAGTTGACTTTTAATAACTTAGTTGGATATTTTTGTGTTAATATGTCAATTTGCATATCTTGTGTTGAGTTGTTTATTGATGCGTAGGATTAGTTCTAAAGTGTTTCTCTGTTGGCCCTAGATCCCACTCAATTGTCCCATTATTTCATGTTGAGTAAAAACTATTGTTTTCCTTAAAGGGAAGTGGGTGACATTCATGCCTTATTTTCATTGCATCTTTTAATTAATGACCATCACGACTCACTCAACACTCCACGCCTTTACACAAATAAAATAAGGTAATGGAAAATGTGCTAATTGCTATTTCTCTAGCCAGATTCATTACAAACCATGATCAAATGCTAGGTAATCTATTACCATAAGCATAGAAAAGGAAAAATGAAAAAAAAAAACATTTGTTTTACATACCAATTGCCCCCTGCTTGATTTTCCTTTACTTTCAAGGTTGTCTTCTTGTCATTTGATTTATTATGAGGAATTTCATGGTATCCATTTTAGTGAAGAATTTGATGCTTCATATTTGGCTTAGTAGGTCCTCAATCCTGGGAAGAGGATATTAATTCTTCACATTGATCTTGTTGAGTGCTTTATAGTCAATGCACAACCTTTTTTGCCATCATTTGGCATGAGCATGATAGGGTTGCTACAAGGAAAACATCTAGACTTGTTGTGTTCTCTTTCCACAATTCCATTGATCTCTTCTTCATTCCCCAATAATTGAATAGTGTTATAGAAGCATTACAAAGAGGTAGTCTTGGGTATTAGATAGATAGTATGTTTCATAACACATTGCTTAGGCCATCCACTAGGGGAATGAAAATTATCCTTGTATAAGTAATGTACTGGAGGATTTAGTTCAATAATATGGTTCACCATACACTTCATAGGCTTCCCAGTGAGTGACAACAAAGTATCTATCCTTGTATATCTCCATTATTTTGTTTAACTAGTACTTTGCTGCTCAAGGGGGTATTGTGCCAAATTGTACTACAAGGATGTCCTTTTGAAGTTAAAGTTTCGCCATCAAGAGTGGAAACATCTTTCTAGAATTGATTAGCTTTTTGTGATGTATGGCTTTGATGAATGAAATATTGAAGGCTAGTTTCGTTATACAATATCTATTATAACACTTTTTGTGATTTTCTTCAGTTATTGCATAGAACTAGATAAGTTATGACTACCCAAGTAAAGCCTTACATACCTCTAAATCATCATAATTGAATGCATTTGAATAGGCTTGATCTTTTCCACCAAATGATATTAGTGCAATGCTTTTGTGGACCCAAGCTAGACCATCTAATGTTGTATGATTATGGATGAGTCATCATTGGTAATTTCACCTGGTTTAGAAGAAATTAGGATCATCTAACCACTATTGTCAACAATGAAGTGTTTAGGTTGTCTATTGTACCACATCTGTGAATGAAACAATACTTTTGCTTCTTTTGGATCCAGATTGGAATATCAAGTTATATTGGTAGTTGTTACCATGGCATTTGGCTCATGGTGCTTGATTTGGTGGCCTTTATATTGCATTGTTGAGGGTATAATTTGATACTTCTATTTATGAAAACAAAAGTTGAAGTAATCTTTCTTTTTATTCTGAATGATGATCCAGATTTGAAGATTAGGCAATTTGGGTTGTTGCTACAATGGCATTTGGCTTACAATGCATGATCTTTTTTCTGTATTGTACATAATTGTGGTGCAAGTTGACACTTCTATTGGTGCATACTGAGCTTTCCAAACATAGCATTCTCTGATAGAGTTCCCACTAGAATTGTGTAATGTACACTATTTTCTAGTCTTAGATTGCTAATAGTGTGCTTTTCTTTTGGGAATGACAGAAAAGTTGTTTTACTTATTGCTTTGAGTTCCATTTGGCTCAAGGCTTGAAGTCCTTATTCAAAAATTTACCTAAGGACTTTGAATCTTCATTCTTAGGCTTTCCTTTTGCTTCAAACTTGCAAGCATACCTATAGGCTTTTAATAATGAAGAGATATGCAAGAAATCCAATGTTGGTTTTGATACATCATCTCCAGCCTAAACTATACTTTAAAATGATATTTTGTTCCTACTCTTGACTGTTTAACAAGTCAAAGTATGGAATATATCAAAATATTCTTGAATATATTGGTCATTACATTAATGAAGCCAAGAATGCTTGATATATTGGTCCATCATATGTTTCAATAGGATAATAGGTTTCTTTTGAGGCTTCGACAAAACCATTATTTGTATATATAGGTGAAAGGTCAACCTCATGGGTAGCACACTATTTATTCTTCCATTTCTTTATAGAAAAGGAAACTCCTATAAATTGCAAAGGTGATATTTCTTATGAAAAACTTAATGACCACCTTTTCTGAGAAAATGAGGTTTCAGACAATTATCTAGAGTATCAACATCTTTTTTACCTTAAAGAATAGGGATGTCTATATTTACTTGTACCATGTATGGTGTTTGGGCTCCAAAATATATATGCATTGGTAAGTCAATGGGAATGAATGGGATTGAAAATGCTTTAGAAGTTGACTAAAGTGATAAATTATCTTGACAATTTCCTGTGTAATGTTTCTCCAAATCACCACTCTGTTGTTGTAAAGCACTTGATTTCATCATCTGAAACATCTTTGAAGTCAACATCTCTGATATGGATTTGTTTTCAATTTTTTGAGATCATGAAGGAACATAGGGTGAAGGGTCATGAATTTAGAGGCCAAGCTTCTTGTTGTTATTCCTTGTGTCAGTGGACATACAAAATGCAACAAAGTTTTTGAATGAAAAACTTCACTACCACAAGGTTGTGATATATAGTGAATGCTTGATATCACTGTGAACTGATGCGAGCTTTGATACCACTGATTTGGGACCTTTCATATATGAGGAACATGATATTCAAATGGAATAAAATGTATTAGAGATAGAAGCTAATGTGAGCTTTGATACCACTGATTTGGGGCCCTTCATATCCAAGGGACAAGCTTTTCAAATGGAATCAAATCTGTTATAGATAGAAGCATATGTAGAATGACTAATGTGAATATCAAATCAGAGTGCTTAAACAAAGAAATTACAAGAATAATATGATGCCACACTAGAAGCTTGGAATGTAATCTCAAAGTTGTATTATGCAAAGTTCTATGCAATCTTTGATAGGTTGGACGTAATGCTTATTCATGTCTATCTACTCTTTAGTAGAATAAAACAATATACCAATGCGGTAGAGAAAAGGATGTCATGTTAGTTACAAGAAATACAATTGCTTGCCTACTGTTGGTTCATATTCCTTATGTCATTTTTTGGAAACTTTGTAGAATATTTGTATGGAATAGGGTTGACACTATTGGAGCTATGCAAGATAGAGCTTTGTGGTAAACATTTTCTTGAAGCTTGTAGTAAAGGTGGTAATATGGCACTGTGCATTGTCGTTGTATTGTGAAACAATCATAGTGCTAGATCCCCCTCAATCAAATATGTTTAGAATCTTAACCATATAATTCCATCAAGCTCCTTGCAACAACAAAAAGTACACCTCTTTTTAATTTGAAATTTCCCCATAAATAATCTTTTTATGAAGTTATACATTTCTTATGTTTACGTGTTGCTAGAAAGTGAGTTATTATTAAGTAATTGACTGGTTGAAAATAAATTTTTCTTATGTTTACATGAGGAGGTGAAGGATTTGGATTTTTCTTGGTGAAAAGAGGAATCCAAGCTTTCCTGTGTTGGGCGGAATGGTCTTAACATGATATTAATATGTTTTGTACAAGTTTGTGTTGGAAAAATGGATCAATAGAAATGCTTTCAACTATTCACTATTTTCTTTAAGGCACTGAAATATATTTTTACAACACAACATCCTATAAGCATACTAATTGAAACTTCAAGGCAAGTGAACAATTTTGTATTAGATTTCTTATTTTGGAACTCGTGAACATTATGTGGCTGAGAAAGCTTTTCAAACAACTTTCTTATGTTGTGGAGCCAAACAGTTACCATGTCATTAATTTTATATCTACAGAGAAATTCATTTTTATATTTTTTTTAACATTATGTGGAAAATCAAGAAAGGGGTAGTTGGTATGTAAAAAAAATGTTTGTTTTTTCATTTTTCCTTTTCTATACTTATGGTAATAGCTTACCTAGAATTTGATCATGGTTTGTAATGAATATGGCTGGAGAAATAGTAATTAGCACATCTTCCATTCCCATATTTTATAAGTAAATAGCCTGGTATGTAAAACAAATGTTTGGCTTTTCATTTTTCCTTTTAAGTAATTAGCACCTGTAGCATCATGACTCACTCAACACTCCACACCTTTACACATGCTCGATTCTTCAAAGGTCGCATAACTCCAAAAAGTCCACTCCAAATTCAAACATATGTGCCAAAGATAGAAATTTGAAATTGTTTCAAAGATTCTCCAAGAGAAGAAGTCATCGCATAAAATTAGAAAAGCCCTCAAAACATCGTTAATGGTTTCAGACACGTCATGCCACAAAAATGAATGTGATTTTGTCTCAAATAAAGCCATCTACAGAAACATTTTCTTCAGCAAAGAAAAGACATGTAGGAGGATCAATACACCACTAAAAGATGGTCAGAAGAAATAATTCCAGATATGAATAAAATTTTACCTCATAAAGAAAAGTCGACCTCAAAGACTATTCAACATGCCACTTGTCATAAGACTTTTCAACACTGGGTGAAGATGACATGGCATATATTAAATAAAGCCCTACACAAGAAATACTTTGGCATTTGATCGACCAAAACATTAGCATCCAAAAATGATGACTTGGTATTTGTATGAGAAAAGATAAGCAAGTTGTTGTCAAAACAAGCACATAGGCTAACACCTCAAACAAGCACTTCAACTAGGCAACAAGGCAACTCAAACAAGACAAGTTGAAGTCTAATGAATAATCAACAGCTACAGAATTCAAAATTACTTTGAGTAATCCTCCACCAAACTGAAATTATTTGACATCAATGACAAAAATACCTTCAACAAGGATCAAAAAACACAAACTACAAATTTGGAATTACAGGTCTTCTATTCCTAGCAGCAGTAGCAAGACGTACATTATCTAGCATTGATTAAGTAGTTGAAAACAAGTATTTTTCAAAAGTACTCTTCAAAGAGGATTTGACAACTTAGATGTTTGTGGTTCAATTAGTCATGTTTACTGACATTTTTTCCCATATTTTTTGCATCAAATCTGCACTTTTCCTATTTTAACAAGGGCAACGAGTTTTCAGCCAGATTTAGTGAGTTTTCGCTAGTACTCGCCAAAAAAATAGACGAGAAAACCTTGCAAAAACTTGTGTAGGGGAAAAAATGCGAGTACTCGAAGACTCGTTGAGTGTGTAAAGTATGATAACTATGAGAACATTTACACAATGCAAAAGAATGGTATTGTAGGTTTGTCGACTTTGTGCAAAACAATTGAAAAATGTGAAGCATACATCGTGGCTAAATAATAGAGAGCCATTTCAAAAATCAAATTGGAGAGTTAAAAGGAAATTGTAGTTGATCCACTTTAATTTGCATGGCCCACTGCCATTCTTTCAATTGGTGGTGATAAATACTTCAGCTACTCTTAAGATGAAGACTCCATATGAAATTTGGTGTGGTCATCTTTAGCCAATGCAACATCTTTGGGTTTTCAAATTCACCTACTATGCATGCATTGATTCACAAGGAGAAAAGGAATAAGTTGTATCACAAGAGTAAAAATTGTATCATTTTGGGATATTTAAAATTCTCAAAATCCTATAAGACTATTTGATGGGAAAAATAAAAAAAATCTCATTCCAAGAGATGTTTTTTGTGTGAAACCAAAAAGGACACAACCAACAAGGATTGATAGTTAAGTTGACTTAAAAAAAAATCAATATTTGATGGTTAGTAATACAAAATTCTTTTAGATTCAAGCATATGTAGTTTTTCAACAACATTTCAGATCACACTCAATGGGCCATAATCAAGAAGAGGAGAGTTGACTTAATTCTTTTACAAATTTAAATTTTTTAAAGAGAATGATATGGTTATTCCAAACATTAAGGGAGGGGGCATATAGTTTTGAATTTGTTGAATCTATTTTTCCTTTAGTGATTGAAACAAAAACTCCCCTTGAGGAAAAAAATGAAACTTCATCAAAAGATGAAAATGTGTTTTTGGAGTAAGAACTAGAAAATGACATTGAAAGAAGTCAAACCTAATGAAGTTGGAGAAACATGCACTAGAAGTGCATACAAAGCTAGAAAACAATAGTAAATATCCCTAGAAGATATTCAAGATAAGCTATCAAAGCTACCTTGTGAGGGCATTCAAAACAAGAAATCAATATTGCTTTTGATTCAGAACCAACTTCCTTCAAACAAACTTAAAAGATTAGCATGTGGAGAAAAACAATGAAAATTGATTATGGTAATGCTTTGTTAAAGAATGACACTTGAGAGCTCGTTGATCCTCCATTCAATTGTAAACCCATTGGTTGCAAGTGGGTCTTTCAAAACAAATAAAAAGTAGATGGATCACTTGACAAACACAAAGTCTTGTCATGAAGGGATATGCTCAAAAAGAAGGAATAGACTATGAGGAGACTTTTGTACCAACAAGGAAATGGACCACCATTTGAGTTTTGTACAAATGAGGATTTTTAGCCTTCTAATTTTTGTTAGTTAACCACCTGTTGCCTCTAAATTCCTCAGTATGAATCCTCTTTCTCTTTCATGATTGATAATAATTGACATTGTGAATAATAAATAATTGTAGATGAAGAAATATGTTACCCATGGGTATGGGTTTCACCATGGTTATATCTTACATTCGTTGAGCATGGTTATTAAACATGTACAACTTCCTATTGTGCATGCTTAATAATCTTTGTCTAGCAATCTCCTAATATGGTGTGAATCTTTTTTTAATACTTCTACTTCATTAGAATGGTGTGAAATTGGAAGGTTGGTTTTTTCCTTATCATATTTTTCACATAAATCTTCCTATTTCATCAAAGATATGGGCCCTGAAGACAAAGTAAATCCATTTGCAAAGTAAGAAGCTTGGGAACAACATTAGATTGGTATGATAATCTAAGAAATTCTTTATGAAAATGTTTGCTTCATTTATTAGGCATAGTAAGTATGCTATAGGAATTTTCAATTTGACCATTCTTCTTTTTCCTTCTTTAGTGCATGTGTTTGGGCAAGGAAGATAACCCCATGCCTTTGGATAAAAATATATATGTGAACTTATGCCTATATTTTAGAAGATTGGAGATCTGTTGTTACTAAATATTTTCTATAAATGTCTAGTTCTTTGGTTGGATATGTACCCGTTAAGCTTTTTTATATCCAACTATTGTTTGCATTTGGTTTGATGCTTCTGTAATGTCTTCTATAGGCAAGCATTGGATAAGACAAAATATCAAGAGGACTATGAGTAAGTTACTAACCTAAATTTGTGTATTATTCTTTGTTATAAGTAGAAGCAAATATAATTGTAGGTAATTTATATGTATCCACTACTAATTTTGATCTAACTGGTTTGAAAACTGAAAAAGTTGTCTTGGAATTACTAAGATTAATTGAATAGTAAATATTATTAGGCATCAACAATGAATGCCCGTTTTCATGGAAATTACTAATAATAAAGTATGAAGCTATATTATTGTATCTACTTGTGATTTCTACATCTAAGAGAACATATCATCATTAGCATTCAATATTGAGACCATATTGCCATTTCACAATTCAATATACTTTCATCTTTATCCTCTGTTGTGCTGTTTTGGTGACAAATGTAGCTGCCTAATGCAAATTTGTTGGTCAAATTTGCAAATAAAAAATGTATGGAACAATTTGTGAAAGGGTGTTACTATTTTTCTATATTCCACCAAGTTTTTGGGATGGGGATGGTAGGGGATGGAGGGACATATTTCTAGAATGGATTTTCTGGGAGGACATTCTTTAGTGGATGACAACTAAAAAGATATGGAAAACTTAAAAATATTGAAATTTCAACTATTCATATGATAAGGCTTAGAAATAACTCAAACAGGTTTATGTGGCCTAGAAAATAAAATTTGGGCAAAAAGTAGACACCCGATGGCTTGTGGTCCCTTTTAGCTAGTGCTTGTAGAACATGTGTTTATCAGTTGAATATCTTTGCTACTTGATTCAATTTATGTTACTCAGTGCTTTCCTATCTCTATTTTGCTACCTACTGGTAGTCTAGTTGTACATTGTTGGTTAACTATTTCTATTTTACTATCTTCAATTGGCCTATGTTTACATTGTGCATGGGCTATCCTTGTTTATATTCGATTCTCTCTAGTGAGATCTCTTTTGTTAATATCTTTCTTCTCTATAGTTGACTTATTCTTGCTCATTGATTGATTATCTTTACATGCTTTTCAACTATGTCTGCGAGTTAGTTGTTCTAGGCTTTAGTACTACAATAATGGGTAATTGTTTGTTAAAAATATATGATAGTACCATGCTAGTTGAAGTGTAAATTTGTTCAGGTTTTATTTCATAAATTTTGACCAGCTTTCACCATAAATTCAGCCAACAAATGTTTGGTAGGATTGCTATTTTCCTTGCTATATCCAAACACATCCAAAAAGATTCATTTCACTTTTATGATCAAATTTATGCATGTCTTCTGAGCTTCTTGATTTTTCTCTTGTGTAAGCCTCTAAGAAGCTTCTCAAGCTACTAATTTGTAATTAGTTTGCAAGGGATTGTTTGCTCTTTCTTTGCCAATTTCCTATTTTATAGGGAGTTATGGTTTGTTTCTTTCCAATCACAAGGTGCATTTCAGTGAACTCGACCATTCTGAATTATTTAAATTTAGACACCATATGGTTGATGCTAAATGCTATTGCTGCTCCAAGGCACTTTGACTTCTTCCTTAGATAGTGAGATTCCCTCAAGACATGAATGTGGTTATCATAGCTCTAAACACTCATTTCAGCATGAAGAATGCATCAATGCGTAGTAGAATTTGTAAAGCACTTGTCTCTGATTATGAATGTTTTAGATTGTTACATATAGTCATGGTCAGATTCTCATGATAGATTCCTTTGAAACTTGTGATAGGTATGTATTTGAGGACCAAATTGAGTTTATCAAGGAATCAATACTTAAAGGAGAACATGTACTTTAACAAATTAGCTCATATGCTGATGTTTTGAATTGTATATTAGATATCTTCTTTTGATTTAACTAGTAATAAGATATATGTTTCTTTCTTTGGTTGATTGGACTAAACTTTAGAGAAAAAATGAAAAATGTTTTGGAGTTTTATATGTATTTTTGTAATACTTTTTAACTTTACAACATATATTATGTATTATTCACTTTTGATTTTTTGTTAATTTTCTCATTATTGATGTTTTATCCTAAATCAGGCTGAGGGTGATGATTTTGAAAAGGATTCTAGGGAAAAAAACAATGTCACACAAACTCTAGGTGGGATGCATTTTCTTGATGCCTAAAATGAGTGTAGCATTTAGCTGTAGAAGGCATCATAAATAATTTTGCACCATAAATTGTTTAATGTACATCTATTATATGAATCAACTACTTTTAATTTTCATTTTACTCCACTGAAATTAAATGAATCCTCATTTGCAATCATCAAATCACTGGAAGGAACATTGTTTCCTTTTAGTTTATTCCTGGCATAGCAACAACTAAAATTTTTCATGTAATTTTCAATTTTTTTGGTTATTTGATGCTAGCTTAACTTTTCTTGCAATGGTTGTATAGGATGAAAACAATGGCCATATCAAATTCCTTTTTCACAAGTCCTACTACAAGCCAATAACTTTCAATCTCACCACTAGTGATTACTAAGAAAGGTAACTCCACCAACTCTACCAACATGCAATTAAGTTAGAACAATAGTAAAGATATGCTTTGAAAGGAACTCTCCATGAAACTGCTCTTTGAATGGTACATCAAAATCTAGTTAAAAATATTTTAGATGAGGTCATTCCCATAGCTCGTTACTCACTCTGAAAAATATTTGAAACTCTACATTGATTTTATTTTTCAAATTCCTCTCTTGTTGTTCTTCCTCAATTTCATTAGGATCATACATTGACCTTCTTTCCCCTCCTAAAGTTTGGACCACATCCTAGGTCTTCTTGGTTCACACCATGATATGGATATGCAAATGAAAATGAAGCAAAGTAATCATCTTCTTCTCCCTTGGCTGGAAGAATGCATGCTTAATGTTTTGATACATGATATCAGCTCTCTCTTTTTCTCTCATGGTTAAATATTGAAATCCATTATGGTGGGCCCAGATTTTTAAATATCTTTCTTTCCTTCCACCAAATGCTAGCATATTTACTAACGCTATTAGAATTGTTGCATGTTTTACATCATTGGAATGATATATTAGTTGTAACTTTTTTGAAATTTTATTATGGTATGTGCACTTTGATATGAAGTAGTATGATTATGGTTTTGTTTCATATGTTGTAATATTAGATATATAATAGAAAAATAAATTATTGCATGAAATAATAACTTTTCATTTTAAATGTTTTTTTTTTCAAAAGATAGGTCTTCCAGAAGATCAAGATGATCCTCATGATATAGATCCAGAATATGTTGGTTCTGGTATAGATCGCATGGCAGAGGATGATGCTGACATAGATACAGAAGACACTAAGGCTGATGACAATGATGATGATGACGATGATGATCATGATGGTGATGATGACGATGAGGCAGTTGTTGGTAGTAGCCAGTGATATTCATGATCATATAGACTGCATCATGGATCATTGTTGATATATCATTATGATGCCTCTTTTCATGGAACTACTATCATATGTATCATTCTCATGACCTGTAGTACCATATTATTGAGTTGTATCATTTGACATGTATCATTTGACTTATATCATTTTGGATATATCATCTTGACTTGCATCATTTGGCTACATAATTTATCATTTTTACTTATATTATTTGTACATGTATCATTTGGACTTATATCATCTGTACATGTATCATTTTGACATGTTATTGATCTATTGGAATATTTGACTTTCACTTGTTTTAGTTATATATGATGATGATCTTATCAGTATTGACTTGTCAATTTATATATATTAAAAGTGGTCGATGATTTTGGATGGATATTTATTATGTATGATGATTTTAATTTACTACTCAGGATGGATGTTGTCAAATTCAATTAAATTATAGATATTTAACACACTTGTTTTACCATATGACGATGACCATGTTATAATAATTATCTCTTGTTATTTAATCATATGAGTTAAATAATTAAATTACTTCATTCTATAATTATGAGTTATTTAAGAGGCATGATATATTTAACTAATTAAATTGAAATAAAATATATTAAATTAATAAATGGAAGCAAAACAAGAAGCATTTTGAGAATGGCGTAAGGAAGCAACGATGGAAGCTAAACTAGAAGCAAATCATAAGCAATCTTGGAAGCAAAACTTGGCGTTATCTAAGAAGCAAAAACAGAAGCAATTCAGGTAGCAAACAAAGAAGTAATAATGGAAGCAATTTTAGAAGCAACAAAAGATGCAATAATAGAAGCCATATTAGAAGCAACAAAAGATGCAAAAATGGAAGCAAAGCTAGATGCAACAAGTGACATTATATCGGAAGAAAAACTAGAAGTAAAACTGGAAGCAAAATGGGAAGTAAAACTAGAAGCAAAACTGGAAGCAAAATTGGAAGCAAAACCAAAAGCAAAACCGGAAGCAAACCTGGAAGCAAAATCAGAAGCAAAACTAGAAACAAACCTGGAAGCAACACAAGAAGCAAAACCAGAAACAAAATCGAAAGCCAAACTAGAAGCAACAAAATTTGGCACAAAAATTCGACGCAAAAAATGGCGCCGAAGTGAAATGCAGCTTGGCGCTGGGAAGGCGTTCAATTCATGAACTCAAAATGCACCTAAATTTTGATGCCATTTGTGCACCACTCACTCTACTTGAGCCTTAGTGGTATCATTAAATGTCACATATCTTGCATCATCACTTCTTATCATGTTTCTCGCTATCTCTATCTTTTATCCTATATAGAAATGTTTCATACATATATACATATATATGTATATGTATATATATATATACATATATATACATATACATATATATATGCATATACATATATATGTATGTATATATATACGGTGACATCTTCATATATCAATTAGGTCAGCCTAATTGGATGTAAGCATAATTAATTCAAAATGGCTTCTCAACCCAAAACAAAAATCTCTTTGGTGCTCAAAATAAAACATGCCAACCACAAATTAGGTTGGCCCGGACCTAATAAGGAACCCTTTAAACAATCATGAGGCAAACATCACTTAATCATGTCAGCCAAAATAATTCCAAACTTCTATCATTTAAATATCTTGCAGCTCGATCAACCAAAATTGTTGGAAACTAGTTTATAGCTGTAACTAACAATCCTGGTCATCATATCAAAAACTCATAAAGCGATATTTTACTAAGATTATTTTCAAACAAAATTACCGGATCAATATAGAGACACAGTTTACTGAATAAGCAAATAGTCAATCACCAAACAATGTTGGCATCAATGACAACATACCGGAGCTCTTCTTCACTCTTCCAACAATCTCCCCCTTTGTCATTGATGGAAACATGTGCCAAAAATAAAGCTTACTTCACAACCAAAATTTTGCAGCATCAATGCACTCAACTCCCCCTTTCATATGTACAAAAACACAAAACTATTTTTAAAACCAAAACACCAAAACATTGTTTAAACACACCCTTCTCTACATAGAACCTTCTCCACATAGAAGCTTCTCCCCCTTTGACATAAAGGAAAAATGGTAAGGAAACATCAAATAGAAACTAAGAACTAGGGGCATCTTGAAGTTCTTTGAGAATTGCTTCCCAAGCTGGTTTACCATCATCTAGACCCTTTTTCTTTGGTAAGAGATTTATATAGTGATTCCAGTTCTACTAGGGATTCTTCTCCTTCTTTCAGAGTGGATGTATTGATGTTCATCTTCTCTAATTTTTCTACATCTACCAAGGTACTTGATATGGAAATATTTATGGACATTACCAGATCTCCAAGTTGTCCAAAGCGCCTTATTGCATCTTCTTTTTTCCTTTACAGAATGAAAAACTTGTTCTGAAGGTCTACAATAGAAGTCCAACCAATGTAGCTTCTATCATCTTCGACCTTGTAGTCTCTGTAGGCATCAACAAACTGAGACTCTATTGATTCCATTAAATACTTAATGCCTCTGTCAATCCATCGCATACAGTATGTGAACAATATCTGAGCTTCTTCATCACAATCCTTTACTTCTTTCAAACTCTACAATACTTTGTTATGCATAATTGCACATTTATCCTATATAATCAATAACCTTTTCTCTAGAAGACTCGACTCTGACTCTTTCACAATTTGTATCTTAAGGTTAGAGGTATATTCCTTGATAGAATCAACTATGAACTTTAAGTTCTCAATTAGTGCTAAGGAATCATCAATGGTGACACTGGGGGAAGTCTCCTATAAATATCTAATAGCTTCATTTATCAATTCAATTCCTCTTTGATAAGTTTCAACAGTTTCTTTAGTAACAAAGTTGAGAAAAGTTCTACAAATCTTTATTCTTTCATCTAGTGCAATCCTAGTCAAATCTACGTAACTTGGATGTGATGGCAGCTTGATTAATTGAGGTGGTAGCACCGACTGAAGTCTCATTTTCCTTGTCAGTAGACCTTTGAGATTACTTCTGGAAGATTCTCCAGATGGTCTTGATGGCTCAACAGCCTTGGGATTTTCTTCTTCGCTTCTTTCAGCCTGAGATTCTTTCTTGTTTTCCTCTTCCTTCTTCTCCTCTTCCTTTTCTTCTTCTTCTTTTTCTTCTTTATCTTATCCTTTTTCCTCTTCTTTTTCCTCTTCTTCTTTTTCTTCTCTAGAGGGTTTTTCAGAAGATTTATCTTTTTTTTTCTTTCTCCCTCTTATCCTCATCATCCTTGTCATCATTTTTCTTTTTATCCTTGCTTCCTTCATCTTCATCTTTTTCTTTCTCACCATTGTTTTTGATAGATTCATGATGTTCTTCCGGTTCATTACCAATATCATCTTTATGTCAATAACTTCAGTATGTTTGTTGGTTGTGTCCTTTGTATCATTCAGAGGGGCAGGTGTCTCTGAAACATCATGTATTTCACCAACACTTTCCAAAACTGGATGATCCATTACCTCTATAACATTAATATGCTCCTATGCTTGAGCTGTATGGGATGAAGAAGTGGTTCTTGTCCCATAATTATTTACCAATTTTTTATTGTTTCCAGAGTGTCTTTCCTTACCTTTTCTATACTTTTTTTCTCATTAGTCATAAGAATATTGACTCTCTGCTTGACTCTAAACAATGTAGAACATTTTTTCAATAGATTAGCACCCTCTTCCTTGGATAAAGACTATCCATAAGAATTCAACGAATCATTTTTCATCTTATCATCATCATTTACGACTTCGTGCCTCCTTTGTACTAACACTTTCCATCCATTTTCAATCACTTTCTTTTGGATAGTTTCCATATTCACATTACAAATAACTATATACTGAATGAAAGCATTAATAATGGTTTCCTTATCTTGATCATTAACTTCATCAAACAACTTAGTAGTCAGAAAAAGATCTTCATTTTCAATCATGTTATTCACTAAGGCTCCTAGATTTAGAGATGGTTGATCACTTTCTAGAGGAGAGCCAATAATGTCCTCCTTAGGATCTGATGTTCCTTCTTCATTCTTCTTCTTATGTACATGAATTTTGAAAGCATTTTCTTCTTCCTCTATTTCTTCATCTGTTGAGATATTGACTCTCATTTATGCTTCTTTGTTGCTAGAGGAAGTACTGCTCCTTTTCCTTTTCAACTATTTCTCTTCTTGCATGCCAAGATCTATTTCCTCCTATACAACATCACTTAGGTTTATTTTCTTGTTAGCCTTTTTTTTACTCTTCTTCCGAGTGTAGCAGATGGTGCAATAGGGGGTATGTTCTTTCTGTTAAAATCATGAGTACTAGGACCGATAGAGGTCGTTACATCAACTTATGCAAAAGTATTATGTTCTTTCTTCTTTCCTTTCTCTATTGTAGCAATAGTGGAAGTGGGTATAGTAGCAAAAGATATTATTCCAGGTTGTTTAGGTCCAAAAGATTGTTTAGATGATCTAGCCTTCCTTTCATCAAGAGCTTCCCTTAATAAATCAACATCCTCCTTAGAGAGTGAATTTTCCTCGATGGATGCCTCAACATTCTTATTTACTCTTTTTGCTATTAGGGGTGCAAAATTTTCCAAGTGCACTTCACTAGATTTTTGTTCATATATACCATGTCGAGGTGGAGAGGGATCCCTAGGACTGCTTAACAACATTTCAATGAACCTCTCAACTATTTATTCATCAATTTCATATCCCAGAGGCTCTATCCAGAGAGTTATGGATTCTACTACTTTTGTGATGCAGTCATTAGTGGTTACGAGAAAAGTTATTTCCTTTGCATACTTCTTTACAAGGCTTCTGGGAACCCTATCTCTTTCATACATATTGTTCTGGAAAACTGCAAAGAATGCAGTCAAAGCATTATTCTATGTTCTATAATCTCCAAGACTGTTCAAGTGTTCAAAATTTTGATGTGCAATAGACCTATTGCGCTCCCATATAATGTTTTTTCTTCCTAGTAGCTCCCTGAGAAAACAGAACAATAGAAAAACTACCAATGTGCCAAACTTGAAGGAGTGTTTCTTTGACTTAATCTGGCTTAGGTTCTCCATAAGTTACATCCTTAAGCAATTAACATAGATCATAATCTCTCCCATTTACTACCATTTCATGTGGAGTATGAATTTCTATAGCAGATATAGAATTTCCTCGATAACATCATATATCATAGTTGTGTTTGCAATGGGTTGAGTAGTCAGAGCTCTCCCATCATATGTGGCACTAGTTAGCTTAATGACCACATCATTCTTCATAGCTTTTAGGATTGGTATGGATTTAGTGTCACAAAGACTAATTATAGCTTGAATTACTTCCTTGGTGATTACCCCATCTTTTCTTGTCCACACAAATTTTTCATGTACCCTACTAATCACCATCCTAACAAATTTTGCATCCATCTCACTGGAAAAGTTTGGGAACCAATTCCAAAGATCCAACTTCTTCCAAACCAAGTTTTCAAATTCAGGTTTTACAAAGTGGTTATCTCCTGTCAATTTATTATACCATTGATTTCTAAGCTCTTGGTGGTAAAATTCTTCTAACTTTCCATGAATATAAGTTCTAGTGTCCTCAGTGGGTAGAACACTACTCGGAATCTATGAGAACGCACCCACGAGGTCCATTTCATAAACTTTCCAGGAAAACCTTTTGAATTTTGGTCGAGGTCTCTCAGAGAATTCCACCATAGTGGGAGTGGCCATTTTCCTCAAATTACTTGTATATGCTAATGAAATGTAGCTTCAACTAAAACCCACGAACTACAAATAACGGTAAATACCTTTTCAAGCATCGTTGAAAACTAGGGTTTGATCCCAAATTCTTTGAATCACTTTCAAATTTCTTTAGCTCACTCAACTTCCTCCAAATGTGTAAATGTGTTTGTAGGTATAGAGAAACCATGAACAACTTCACACCATATCACAATGTCACATATCTCACATCATCACTTCTTATCATGTTTCTCACTATCTCTATCTTCTATCCTATACATAAATGTTTCATTTATATATATATATACAGTTACATCTTCATACATCAATTAGGTCAGCCTAATTGGATATAAGAATACTTAATTCAAAATGAATTATTGGACCAAAATAAAAGTATTTGGTGCTCAAAACAAAATGTTCCATCCACAAATTAGGTTGGCCCAGACCTAATAAGGAACCCTTTAAACAATCATGAGGCAAACATCACTTAATCATGTCAGCTAGAATAATGTCAAACTTCTATCATTTAGATATCTTAGCCCAATCAACCAAAATTGTTGGAAACTTGTTTATAGTTGTAATTGATAGTCCTGATCATCATATCAAAAACTCATAGAGTGATCTTTTACTGAGAGTATTTTGAAACCAAATTATTGGATCAATATAGAGACACCGTTTACCAGATAAGAAAATAGTCAGTCACCAAACAATGTTGGCATCAATGACAACATACCGAAGGTCTTCTTCTTCATTGTTCCAATAATCTTCCAACAATCTCCCCCTTTGTCATTTATGGCAACATGTGCCAAAAATAAAGCTTACTTCACAACCAAAATTGTGTAACATCAATGCACTCAACTCCCCCTTTCATATGTACAAAAACACAAAACTATTTTTAAACCCAAAACACCAAAACACTGTTTAAACACACCCTTCTCTACATAGAACCTTCTCCACACAAAACCTTCTCGCCCTTTGACATCAAGGAAAAAGGGTAAGGAAACATTAAACAAAAACTAAGAACTAGGGGCATCTTGTAGTTCTTTGAGAATTGCTTCCCAAGCCAATTTTCCATCATCCAAACCCCTTTTGCTCTAGTAAGATATTTACACAATGATTCCAATTCCACTAGGAATTCTTCTCCTTCTTTTGGAGTGGACAGATTGATGTTCATCTTCTCCAATTTTTCTGCATCTACCAAGGCACTTGATATGGGAATATGTTTGGACTTTACCAGATCTCCAAGTTGTCCAAAGCACCTTATTGCATCTTCTTTTTGCCTTTATAGAATGAAAAATTTGTTCTGAAGGTCTACAATAGAATTCCAACCAATGTAGTTTCCGTCATCTTCAGCCATGTAGTCTTTGTAGGCATCAACAAGATGAGACTCTATTGAGTCCATTAAATCCTTAATGCCTCAAGTGGTGTCAGGCCATCGCATGTAGTATGTGAACAATATTTGAGCTTCTTCATCAAATTCCTTTACTTCTTTCAAACTCTACAATACTTTGTTATGCATAATTGCACATTTATCCTATAGAATTAGTAATCTTTTCTCTAGAAGACTTGACTCTAGCTCTTTCATAGTCTAGATCTTAAGATTAGGGGTATATTCCTTGACAAAATCAACTACGAACTTTAAGTTCTCAATCAATGCTAAGGAATCATCAATGGTGACACTGGGGGTTGTCTCCTATAAAGCTCTAATAGCTTCATTTATCAATTCAGTTCCTCTCTGATAAGTTTTAGTAGTTTCCTAAGTAACAAATTTGAGAAAAGTTCCACAATTCTTTATTCTTTCATCTAGTGCAATCTTATTCAAATCTACATAACCCGGATGTGATGGCCGCTTGATTAATTGAGGTGGTAGCACCAGTTGAAGTCTCATTTACCTTATCAATAGACCTTTGAGAGTGCTTCTGGAAGATTCTCTAGATGTTCTTGATGGCTTAGTATCCTTGGTATTTTCTTCTTCACTTCTTTCAGCCTGAGATTCTTTCTTGTTTTCCTCTTCCTTCT